>JAUIMM010001205.1:240000-840000 GCA_031769625.1 Taudactylus pleione
GAGTTCCCGGTTCTGCAGTCTGTATGGGCTAATCTCTTGAACTACTGGATGGATTTTGATGGGGTTTTCACTATTCTATACAACACTGGTCAAGGAGGGTTTAAGTGTATGAACCATTCATCTGTGTCAAAAGGGAGCTGAGTAGTGACTATTTTAGTGAAGAATTCACAGAAAAAAAAATCTAATCTTACACTAAGTTGAAGTACCATAGTGCTGAAACAGCAAAGTGAGAGCCAATCAGAGCTAGTAATCTGCCCTGTTGCTTAGCAGCATCCCAGAGAGGGAAGGGACTGTGACTGGAGCAGGATCACGACTGAGGCAGACAGAGGGCCTGATTCAGAGTTGGGAATAGAGTAAGAAAGAGCAAGTAACTGTGCATCTTGGTAACACCATGCTGCACTGCAGGTGGGGCAGATTTAAAATGTGCAGATAAATTTAGATTTTGGAGGGGTGTGTGAAAACAGAAATCTTAATTCCAGTTTAAAAATAAAGCTGTCCAGCATCTGTGACAAAAGAGATCTGAGCAGCGATGATATTACTGAAGCAAGTCACAGAAAAAACTGTTGTGCTGTATCAGTGACTGACTGCTGGCGCAGGGGCGAGGACTGCACTCTGATTGGCTCTCTGACACAATGAGAACCAATCAGAGCTAGCAATGTGTCCTGTTACCCACCACCATGAAATGGTAAAAATAATACCATCAGAACAAAAACATCGGATTCCGATGTCCATCCCTACGCTGAATCTGCAGGCGCACTCCAGCCACCACTGATGTTCCCGCTCAGCCACATGCCTGTGGTGAACGGAAGGCACCTCCCATGGAAGTCAGTGCTGTTCTCTGTCATCCACCACAGTTGTTTTCCGTGGTCTTCCGGTTCTTTTGGTGTTGCTGAGCTCTCCGGTGCATTCTTTCTTTTTAAGAATGCTCCAAACAGTTGATTTGGCCACACCTAATGTTTTTGCTATCTCTCTGATGGGTTTGTTTTGATTTTTCAGCCTAATGATGGCTTGCTTCACTGATAGTGACAGCTCTTTGGATCTCATATTGAAAGTCGACAGCAATTGATTCCAAATGCAAATGTCACACCTAGAATCAACTCCAGACCTTTTACCTGCTTAATTGATAATGAAATAACGAGGGAATAGCCCACACCTGTCCATGAAATAGCTTTTGAGTTGATAGTCCCGTTACTTTTGGCCCCTTAAAAAGTGGGAGGCAGATATAGAAACTGTTCACCTGATTTGGATGTAATTACCCTCAAATTAAATCTGAAAGTCTGCAGTTAAAGCACATCTTGTTTGTTTCATTTCAAAGCCATTGTGGTGGTGAATAGAGGCCAAAATATGAAAATTCTGTCAATGTCCCAATATTTATGCACCTGACTATATATATATATATATATATATATATATATATATATAATTAGTTCCAAGTAATAGCTATGCATACATTCACATGTTAACACAATGCCATATTTGATAGCCTATTTGCAGACTTTGGGGCATATTCAATTAGGTGCGAAAAGTCAGTTTCTAGGTAAAGAAAAGTTGTCGGCGGTGACATCATTTCGCCATGCGAAAACTTTTCCCCGTATTCATCTTCAGAGACTTTTCGCCGGTGCTGAAAGTCAATGCAATGGACCAGGCGAAAAAGTTTTGCCTATGAATAGGTGTCGAATAAAAGTGCAGAATTGGGGTTTTGGGGTGCAAACATCCGGAAACCACCCAGTACCCTTGGGACAGCCCCCCAAAGGTAAACTGTGTCAAAAAAAGTAAAAAAATAATTAAAACCTCAAAAAAGCACTTTCATTTTGGGGGCGAAAAATACCAAAGTTGGGGGGCAAACTTAAAAACTAGCGAAATAGACTCCAGAGGGGGGCCCCAAGTATGAGGCAGGTGTTTTTAAGTTTGCAGGTGCTTGGTGCTTTAACTTCACTTTAGCAACTTTAAAATATGCTAGCACCCATTTTCATGTACCCCAAATTTGTTGGGACTAGTTATTTTCTGCAAACAAACCTGCTAAATGCTATTCTTCACCACTTCTACAAAGACGCTAATTAGCAGCTGTTGAGAGCATTTAAGTACCCCAAATACCTTCAGCTGGGCTATTCAGGGGTATCTATAGTGATCCCGAATGTCAGTGCATCTTTTGGGGGGTGTCAGGCTGATTTCGCCAAATCTGACAGCACTTTTCGCCAGGTCCAAATTTACTGTGTACGTTTTAGCCGATTTCTAATTGAATACGGGCATGGAAAACCAGCGATGTTGGCGAAAAGTCCGGCATGTGAAAAGTACGGGACTTTTTGCACCTAATTGAGTAAAACAGAGGTTATGATGTCACTTCTGGTATGCATACCACGCTAAAACGCAATTTGTTTGGAGCGATTTTTGCCTACATCTTCACGGGTATAAATATGGGGCCCAGGGTAAGTGATGTAGTCTCTGTCTGATATGCTGTGTAATTGTTAAGTGCTTCACCTGCAGAGTCTCAACAAAGGTTCTTGAAGGTCCGAAACATCGATGACCAGAGATGGTATGGATTTGATCTAATAAATACTGACGTACTGATTTATTTCAGGTGTGGTGAGGGCTTTCCATCCTCATTTTGGAACTATTACTATATGTATGGGTTATCTTTGAATACACCTTAGACGAGCACTTCAGCGTTTGTCCCAACTGCGATGGGAATGCAGAACTTTTGGAAAGATAGATGGGATAGATGATGAATAGTGGTACGGGTAGTTTCAATTCATTAGTTGCACCCTGTGCGTGTGGCGAAGGTACGTGCACAAAAAATGGGCTTGGCCACACATCATGAGGGGTGGGGCCAATCGAAACATAGCTGTGTCTGCACAATATGCCCCTGTTTCTCTGGGGGCATGTCCAGCACTCCTGTTGGGCTGCTCTTTGTCACTAATTGCCTGGGGTCCATCTCATTGCAGAGTGCTGTGACTCACTCAGCAGCGCAGCTAATGGCGCCAGCAGTAAAGTTGTAGGGGGTACCACATACCGGCTGCTTATTTCTTAATGGTACGTCATACCACCTTACTTACACCACTACATGCTGTGACAAATGTTAGAATAGTACATGTGCTGGAGTTTTGGCCGTGCAGAATGGATGTGGGAACTGAGAAGCAAAAGCCATGTTTCTTGGGTACAGGAGTGGTGGTGCAGGATGTGACACGCCCCCGAAATGGTCGCAGCAGTCCTGTGGTATTTGCCTCAGCTCCCCATTATCTCCCCCAAACACTCCCCGACTGTTTATCACACTGCCAGTAAAAAGTTGCGTGTAACTACGGTAATATACCGTGATGCATACACAGCTTACCAATAATCTCTCAACTGCAAAAATATTGGCATTCTGTATAACTCTGAATCAGGCCCATAGCTCCACTATAAAGGTGTTGAAGGTAGGTGCTAGCTATGTCCTACATGCAGATAGCCACATCAATGGCACAGGACACCCCTCCCCCAAGTAGACTACACCCACACCACACTGGTCAGGCCTCCCACATCACTAATCACATAGTCACAGCACTTGTCACACCCCCTGCAGTGGCACACAATGGGCCCTTCATGAATTGCAGCTCCAGGCCCATGTAGACATTAATCTGGCACTGGGTAGCTGCAAAACAAATCTCTCATCCATGATCCTCCTACCCTTCCCAGTACATCACAGTGGCCTGTGCCCCACCCAGCAGCAGGGCAGCAACAGGGGGGTTGTGGTAACACTGGTGAGATGCAGGGAGCAGGAGTGAGAAGCAGGGGTTGTGGTGAGATGCAGAGGCCTGTGGTAGGAACCAGTGGCAGGAGTGAGAAGCAGGAGCCTGTGGTGAGATGCAAGGGGCTGCGGTGAAATGCAGGGGGCAGTAGTGAGAAGCAGGGGGCTGTGGCAAAATTAAAGTGCTCCCGTGTGAAGCCAGGGCGGGTCGCTAGTGACACTATAATGAATTACATTGGGGATTGTTTGGCCTCAGATCATGTAAAACATTGCTGCTTCAGGGCTTGTTGTTCAGGGTTTGTTGCTTTTCTATATGTGGATAGCATTAACTTGCCCCTCCCCCTCTGACAATCCCTGCAAGTCCCAAAGTGCATCATCCTCCGCATCTTGCCTTGTGCCCAACCCTAAGGCGCAAGCGTAAAATCTCGCAATAAACATATAAACATATAGAGTAAGGAGGGCGCATGCACAAGGATACCGGCAACACTATTCTGTCAGGTACCACTGGAATCGCTATATATACCAGCAGGTAATCCTGCCAATAGTGAAAAAGCGATAAGCACACAGAAGTGTGCTTATCGGTGTTTAGTAATAGCTGTCTGATTGTTACATGTTTTTGCAGATACCATGAAGAAAAGTGATTTTCTCTATGATAACTTTAAATACAGTACATGTGGATGTTCGACATCAGTGGCAAATTAAATTGCATTGTATCTAGAGCATTTGTCACTTATTTACAGATCAAAAAAAGATGTAGGAAACTTTTTTTTGGGTTGTCACAATTGGTTTAAGTTCACATTTACCCGATAACTAGCTGCTATAAAATATTTTTATTAATTTTTACTGTTACAAACACAAACACATTAAAGGTAGTGTTTTCTTTATTAGCGCCAGGGGGGTGCTTTTTGACTTATGTACAGATAATACATCTCCCCCTAAGTGTATAATGGCACCATTTCACTCTGCATGACTGAGTCATACTACATTTTCCTGTGGCTGTGCAGTATGAAAAAATGCATTAGTTAGGTAACTCGCCTTATGGGACTCTAAACATGTACTGTACCTAGAGTTGCCACCCGTCCATGATTCCTCCTGGCATTGTGGAATTCAGTAGAGTCCAGAGGCTGCCTAATCCCAGATGGGTGGTGTCCGGGAAATCCAACAAGGCCCATCTCCTCAAATCAGATATAAAAATTCACACGCTTATCTTACTCTGTGTTTGCCGGGAATCGGTATGAATTACCGCTGGACCTAAGCCCGGCAGATGAAATACCGACGCCGGAAGGGCGGCACATGAAAATAACGACTGAGGTGAGTAAGCCCCCTAACCCTCCCCTCTCACCCCCTATCCATAACCCTCCCTTAGGGGTGTCTAACCCTAACCTCCCCCCTAGTACCTAATCCGAACGTCCCCACAGGGTTGCCTAAATGTAAGCCCCTCTCCCCGCACTCTAAACCTAACCCTCCCGGGGGAAGCCTAAACCTAACCACTCCCCGGTGGTGCCTGACGCTAACCCCCCTTCCCCTAGCCTAACCCTAACCCTCCTGGGGGGGTGCCAAACCCTAAGTCCCCCCGGGAGTCCCTAAACCTAACCCTACCCCCCGCAGCTATGAGCTCCCAACGACGGGCTTTCCTACGTTCGGTATGCCGGACGACGGGAATTCGGCGTGGGGCTTATGCTAGACGTCAGGATTTTGATGCCTATCATTAGTCCCATGCCGGGATTTCACTGTCAGGAAGCTGGCGGTCGGCATTTCGACTGCCGGCTTCCTGACTACATCCCGCCTGCCGCCTGCAAACTTCTCACAACAGTCAGGAGGTGGCATGGCCACTTTGTGTACTGAACCAATCACAGAGAAGCCAGTTGCTTGCAACCAATCAGCAGGTGAGCAGCATGCATCTTAACCAATGGGCACACTGCTTAATTAACGACTTTACTACTGCAGTTGCAAGAAAGGTGCTTAGGTACGGAGCTGCTGCTGCATAGCAGACATGAACAGCTGTTGCATGTAAAAGAAGTGCCATATAAATTGTAGAAGAGTGGATGGGAAGGTGAGTGGCTTTATGTGGTGATCTTAGGGGTAGTCACCAGCACAAGTTCACCGGATGGCTATGTGTCCCTGGTGCTCACTCACTAAGTACACTAGGGGGCAGTGTGCATAGGGGCGATTTTTGGACATGTTTGGGAGCCCTTATTAACAGGAGCAGGCTCAGGCTCTCCACCTGCTGCAGCACTTTAAGTCCTTGCATTCCCTCATACTTTGGCTGGCCAGGTGTGTAGCCTTTTCTGTCTGAGGTGTCACTGTGACCTGATCCAGTATAGTGCCGCCCAGTGACTGGATATGTGTGAAGGCAGTACGTTTCTCATATGAAGGGGGCTCTGAGGCATATCAAAGGAAATGAGGGGCTGATTATTAGAGTGCTTAGATAATGGCCTGAAACCTGACAAATTAAAATGGTTGTAACCGTAGTATAGTTTGCCCGTGGCCTCTGGTCCCGCAAAATGTCCCAGAATCTGGAACTAAAACGAGGTAAACCTAGGTGTAGCTTAAAATTCATTGCTATTACTATTATTATTATCAGGGCTGCCATCAGAAATTGTGGGGCCCGGTATTGATAAAATAGGTAGGCCCCCCCCCTCCACCCCAGAGGCAGAGGTATGCGGCAGAGTGGGACGTAGCCATGGACAATATGGCTGGAGCTATTTTGGGGATGGGGCATCAATTGGTGCGTAAGCCAGTTTAAAAATTCTCAACGTATGGGCTGTGGGGGCAGTTGTTAGAGAAGGCTGGTTGGACTAGGGGGGCAGGGAAGGCCGGCTGCACTGGGTGAGGGCAGGGTAGGCAAGCTGGCTGGACAAGGGGTGGCAGAGGGAAGGCTGGCTGGACTAGGGCAGAACAGGGAAGACAGGCTGGACTGGGCCAGGGCAGAGAAGACAGGCTGACTGGACTGGAGCAGGGAAGGGTAGGGTGCAGGGAAGGCTGGCTGGCTGGACTGGGGGGGCGCAGAGAAGGCTGGATGGACTGGGGCAGGGCAAGTTACAATTTAACACAGGTTCCAGCATATTTTGAGAGGGCCCAGGTGGCAATGGCGGGGAATACACAGGTGACAGGTTCTGGCAGGGAGAAGGAGCACTGGACGCAACATGTCAACGGCATTTGAAATATGGAGCCAGCCGCGAGCCAATCACAGCTTGTGGAACGGCAACCACTCCTGATTGGCTGCCGTTCCGTGAGCTGTGATTGGCTCGCGGCCGGCTCCATATTTCTAATACTGCTGCCGCGCTGCACCCGGTGCTCCTTCTCCCTGACAGTGCCAATACCTGTTGTCTGTGTATTCTCCACCACTGCCACCTGGGCCCCCTCACAGTCCGGGCCCAGGACTGGAGTCCCAGCAGTTTCCCCCTGATGGTGGCCCTGATTATTATTGCAGTACACAATAAAGTAAAAACATCTGGTCTGCAATGATTGTTTTGAGATTGCAGATTTTAAAAAATTGCTATTTTGTCCAAGTTCTTAAAACATACACTAAATATATGCAGTTTTCAGTCTTTGTCTATTTCATACAACATTACGTTGAATCAATGATTGACCTTATATCTTCAGAAAGAACTGTTTATATCCAGAGATCCTCAAATTTTGAGATCTAGGGGTATATTTACTAAATGTCGATTTTTAATTTTTAATGATTTAAAATCAATTAAAATCGATGTCGGGTTTCTGGGGCTTAATCACACATTTACTAACAGACAATTAATGATTTCGTTTTTTAAGTATTAGTAAATGTGTGATTTAGCTTCAAAAACACAACATCGATGTTAATCGATTTTAAATCGATTAAAATCGACCTTTAGTAAATATACTCCCTAGAGCTAAATTTACTAAGCATTCGTTTTGCTGGTGGTTTGAAACCGCTGCACATTGCTGGCAGTTTTGACTGCCAAACCTCTGGCTTTACTATATACCGGTTCAGAGTGTTGGACTGTCATTCTCAACCGGCACTGTCACCAGTGGTTTGTTTAAGACTCCTGGACAAACTTCTGTAAAACTGATACATCTATCTGACCAATCAGAAGGTGAGGAATCACAATACACTATGGGGAAGATGTACTAAGCCCTGGAAAGTGATAAATTGTAAAGTGATAAACTACCAGCCACTCAGCTCCTAACTGTCATATTACAGGCTGTTTGAAAAATGACAGGAGCTGATTGGTTGGTAGTTCATCACTCTCCAATTTATCACTTTCCAGAGCTTAGTACATCTGCCCCTATGAGGACAATCATTATGTACTGAGTAAGGAGGTAATAACATGAAGTTCTCTTGTGTAGGAAATATTACTTTACTAATATATTAGGAGGCATAACTAATGTTTCATTTTATTAAGAAAACAATTTTACTTATTAATTATATATTAATTTCAGACAGTTGCCTGTAGTTCTTTTAATGGAATTGATCTACAAAGTGTTTTGATATTTGGTTAAACCCTACAGAGCTACTCAGCTACCTCATGGGTTATATTCAGAACTGTACGGAACCATTTTACACGTGTCATCACGTGACATGTGTCATGGATGGATTGCTGCAAGTGATGTCATTAGTCACAGGAACATGTAATGTAGCATATTAAGTAGTATTAGCATGTACTTATTAAAGAGAAGTGACAGTACTTATCACACAACTGATATTTATGTTTATCTCCATGTTACTAATATCTGCAATATCTGTGCTTTGCTTAAAAGCTGGGTCCATTTTATTGGTAAATAAACTCAGTGTGTTCCACAAACATCTTTATAATATACATTTGTGCGCTCTTTATATATACAGTGTCACTGATGTCATTATTTGTATAATTGGCTACCATAAATATTTTTTAAATGACCCCAAATATGCTCTTTTACATAACAACTTAAAGTAACTTTGTTTTGTGTACCCTGTGATTTAAACAAACTGTTTCACAATATAACATTGTTTTTCATAATAAAAGCACCCGCTGGCTAGTTACCTTGTGACTATGACTTATGAGAACTTATGTCCAACTCCATGGCTTGAACTTACATCGCCTTCCAGAGTAAAGTTTTTTTAAGTTATCATTTTGTTGCAGATACAGTACATTTGTTTTATAAGTAAGAATTAACTGCGTGGCAGGAAAATGAAAAAATGCATGTATTTGCTTATTTTCTAGCTTCACTAAGTGCTGACTGCAGTGTATGGTTCAAAGAAAGGATACAAAATGTATTTTAATTTGTATGATACAAAACACACAAGAGACTAAGCAGATGGCATTAATTAGATTGCGAAAAAAATAGAAAATAATATGTTGGTAGTAAGGAAAATATTGAAATAGCTTGCTAGAATACTCAGGTAATTAAAGTGATATTACATGATTATAATCATCAGTGATTTACTGTAACACCACTAGATTTTGGTTGATGCTATATTTCACATTATCCATACATTCAATAAATAACTTATTAGACTGTCAAAGTTTTCTAATAATGCTTTTTAGTGAATGTGCAGTTTTGCAATACAATTAATGACTTTATTGTGATTTTTCCCTATAGTATATTGTTCAGGATTTATAACTGTGGTCCTCATTATATAAGATTACCTAGTGCAGTCTATTAGGATTTAGCCTAGTAATGATAGATAGAGGATAGAGTTGCAAGGGACTATCATCTGGACTGCAAGAAAATGTAATTCCCCAAAGTCATCCCCTGGATTTGTGGTGGTGGCTGCATACTTCTTTTATATATGAATATAATGCTGACAGAGTTGTTAAAAATAAAAAAGGAAGTGGAATACACATAATTTTATAATGAGATACATTTGACACAATAATTGGTTTGTGCTGTTGAGAGATCTGCTCCTTCCATTATGTAACTCTGCTGGGTACACACTGACAGATACAGTATATCTCCCGTTCCATTGAATAGGTGATATATCTGTTGTACATCAGAGGGTGTGTACAGATGATATGTCTGTGAATGTCGTTCACAGAATATCGCATCTGCCCTGCAGCACAACCGATGATGTTACAGTATATCTTGCAGATATATCGGCACATCTGGCTGTGTGTAAGGGCGACTGCCCGACCGCCCGTACACTTGCTGCAGGGGCCGCTGGTGACTGACATTTCAACTGAGTGTGCAAATCTAAATGCCCACTCAGTTGTGATATCAGCTCAGACACATCGAGCGGCAAATTGGTAAGTGTGCATTGGCTTGCCAATCTGACACTAGGTCTGCAGATCCCTGAGTCGGTTGATATCAGTGGCGTAACTAGGGTATTTGGAGCCCAGGGCAAATTTGAAAACGGAGCCCCCCCCCCCTAAAACACTGATACGCGCGTGGTCACTTAAAAATGGGGCGTGTCAACATGACACACCCCTTTATTTTCACGCTGAACATTCCTATCCATATGCACCTTAACCCCAGTAGTACCCCTTATACAGTACCCCCAGTATGCAGTTGTGGTCCCTCTTATGCAGGCCCATAGTAGTGCCCCTTATACAGTACCCCCCGTAGTGACCCCCCCAAATGCAGTGCCCCACGTAGTGTTCCCCTTATGCAGTGCCCCCAGTAGCAGTCCCCACAATGCAGTGCGCCCAGTAGCAATATCCCCTTATGCAGTGCCCTTTATATGGTGCCCCCAGTAGTAGTCCCCCCCTATGCAGTGCCCTTTATATAGTGCCCCCAGCAGTAGTCCCCCCCATGCAGTTTTCCCAGTAGTGGTCCCCTTATGCAGGCACCCTGTAGTGATCCCCCCTATCTAGTGCCCCCTGTAGTGGCCCTTCCAATTATTGCCCCCAGTAGTGGTCCCCCGAGTGCAGTGCCTCTAGTAGGCCCCTTTCATAATGCCCCAGTGGTAGTTCCCCCCCAAGTAGTAGTTCCCAGTAGAGTAGGTGCTCCCAATGGTGCCCCCAGTAGTAGCCACCCCTCCCCCAGTAGAGGTCCCCCCAGTAGTAGCCACCCCTCCCCCAGTAGAGGTCCCCCCAGTAGTAGCCACCCCTCCCCCAGTAGAGGTCCCCCCAGTAGTAGTCACCCCTCCCCCAGTAGAGGTCCCCCCGGTAGTAGCCACCCCCCTCCCCCGTTGTGCAGATAGGTTACAAAAAAAAATAATATATATATATATATATATATATAAAAATATACTTACCTGAATCTCTGCTCCTGGTCCTGATCGCGACGCCGCTCCCGCCCGGGCAGGCGCGCTCAGCATTATGGGACAGACGTCATGACGTCATGACGTCAGTCCCATTACCCAATGCAGGAGCCGGACGGAAGTCCGGCTCTTGCAGTGGGTGCTGCAGCAGTCAATGAGAGTCTATCTGACTCTCATTGGCTGCTGTTTAACACAAGCATCGCCGCCAGCGCTGGCGGCGATGCGTGTGTTATGCACAGCCTGAGCCCGCCTCCTGGGGGAGGGAACGGGCTCAGGCGTGCAGCACAGGACCGGCGCTGGAAGCCTAGCGCCGGTCCTGTGTAAATGTGTAGCGCTGACCGCACTCATTGCGGTCGGCGCTACACTGGCTAACTAGGGCGGGCGGGCCGGTACCTTGGCCGGCGGCGCCCCCCGCGCCGCCAGTCCAACGGCGCCCAGGGCACGAACCCCACCCGCCCTGCCCTAGTTACGCCACTGGTTGATATGTTGGCAAGTTATGAAGCCACCTACTTCTTTCCAAACTGCCTCACACGAGAGCTGTATACAGTCAGTACCTGATGTTATCTGTGCTGCTTTGAATGTAACAAATGTCTTGTATCTTTAGAGCATGCTGGTACTTTTAGTACCAGTGCTGCTATCACTGTCTGGCTAGCATGGCAGGGTGTAAAGTGATTGCTGGATCAGTATTCAGCACAGCATAACTTGCTCTTGGACTTATGAACAAAAAGCAGGAGGGGGGGTTTGCAAAAGTCAAGAATATAAGTATCCCCATTAAACTGTACTAATCTTTATCTATTGCAATTTGCTGCTTTATAAATTACCTGTTCTCCATGATTACCTTCTATTGGATTTATCAAATGTATTCTCCTGTACTCATATATAGATAATCAACTAGGTATAACAAATGAAATTGTTGTAATTAGCTTAATCTTATATATAAAATTAATTGGTTTGTTTTTTGTCTGTCTGTCTGGTTATGCATTCGGACACCTTTGCACCGATTAGGGTGAAACCAACGCGTGGTGGTCAAGTTGGATCCTGGCTAGGTTTTAGGGGGGTTAGGGTCCCGGTCTGACCTCCCATTGGAGTACATTGGGCAGAATTGTGACCCGCGGAGCCTGTTCCAAACCTACCACTGGATGGATTTGGATGAAAACTTCACAGAGTGGATTTCAGAAGACATACTAGGGGGTTGAGGTCCTGATGTACGCTGGGCAGAACTTTGACCTGTGGAGCCTGATCTGGGCCTTCCACTGGATGGATATGGATGAAAACTGCACAGAGAGGTGGCAATTGGTCTGGGATGCATAATGGAGTGGTTGGGGTCCCGGTCGGACATCACGGTGGAGTGCGCTGGGAAGAACTTTGACCTAGGGAGCCTGTTCTGGGCCTTCCACTGGATGGATTTAGATGACATCACATAATAAAACTTAATAACTTGAAGATTTAAACCCAGACAACGCTGGGTATTTCAGCTAGTTATTAATAACTTATCTAACAGTATTGAAGAATCACAAACTTTGTTGATGCATTTTAAACCTTCTAAATATAACTCTAACTATATCTCTACACAGAAATGTATCTTACTTGAACATTAGAATATGTTACTGCTATGTGGTTTATCAGATAATGGTTGGCTCATGAGTACAGTACAATATAATATAGTAGCAAATGTAATGCTTTCCATTAAAAAATAGAGCACGTTTGGAAATAGTAACTGAGAGGCTGAAATGATGTAATTGCAGAAGAATGCAGCAGCTGACTTTTATGGAGTGAGGAAGCAGTTTCTCTTACTAGCAAAAACTTCCTTCCCAATTTAAAGTGCTGGGCAGACAGCAAGTCACATGTTATGCTGCATGTCATACACTACATTTATGAAGATTTTGAAAAGGCAATTGTAACAATATGAGATACTAAAAGGCTGTAGATTAACATACAGATATTATTATTAGTATTATTACTAGTTGCGACAAGCATAGGGTACTGGCAGGGGCGGATTAAGTAAGAGCGGACCATGTGCAATCTCTGCACAGCCCCCTCCCTCCTCTCTTTTCAGCACATGTCCCCAGAAGACCCTGGCACTGTGCAAGAGTCTAATATACATGCTTCCATTTACGTGAAAATGGCGTGGACTCAGGGGCGTATCTATAACAGCTGCAGGGTCCAGGTGGGCCCACACCGCACCCCCTGAGTCCCACATTGGCGGTATCATTGCTTTACATTTCGCTTGGAAAATGGCCACCACAACCATTTACCCGGCATTTTGCGTAGACGCAGTGAGGAGATCAACGGGAAAATTGCTGCCGTGACATTTTCCTGGTGACCTGTGCATGCGCAGTAGACTCCGGCAGAGCACTAAAGTGCCCGAAGTCTGCTGCGCTCAGTGCGCTACCGGCAGCCGGGCGGAGAGGAGGGGGCCCAGGACGGAGACTGCACACAGGCCCTCTCCTCTGTTAATATGTCCCTACCAGGGGTGTCTTTATAATGGGTGCGAGGTGTGCGGGGGGCCCATACCGCACAGCCTGGACCCTATAGTTAATTATATTAACCTTTCTGCCGATTCCAGTGTCCTGCTCTGCAGCGGACCTTAAAACGCCCCTGCACAGTGCCAAGCTAGTTTTATAAGAAATTACGTCTTTTTGTTAAAGATCTTCTGGAACAATAGTGAGGACATTTTTATCCTTTACCGGCAGGCAATCCTGGTGAGGGTATGGGGCATAGGCTTAGTGCCAGCTCAGCCATGTTAGAAAAGATACTAATTTTCTAGAGGACAACAACAGGAGGATGAGTAGTGTTGTCAACAAGACTACAGAAGAAAGGGTAAAAGACTTGTGATACCGGGATCCAGCTCCAGGGAATGGCTAGTTTGATATGGTTCTGTTTCCTTGAAGCATTGTATTATCTGAAAATTGTGTGATTGTTACTGTTGTTTAAAAAGCTCCTGCTCATCAGTGAACGTATGGCTTAATAAACTCTATTCTTTGTTAGAAGATATCTACCTAGGTGTGAAAATATATTCCTACGTCCATGGTATTTGAGTCTGGTTGTAAATACAAAGGTAGCCTGGCATTACTGATTAGGTGCTGGAATTACCGCCGTATAACTCTGGATGTTGTCTCTGATCATGCGGGCAAATCCACAGTGGCAGTGGGCATTATGGTATTGTAACAGTAGTAATATGCACAGACTATGCAGACATGTAGTGCATGTAACAATGTGCCTACCATTAACAGGTACACGCCCACTTCCTGGAAAGTGCCACATTGCATGTTCATAAATGAATGCTGTATTAAAGTCTGGCCAGAAGTGGTCTTCATGGAAGAATTGCAGCCAGAAAGCTATACCTTCGAAGTGGAAACAAGGCCAAGCGACTCAACTATGCATGAAAACATAAGAACCTAGGGTGCAGAAAAATGGCAGCAGGTGCTCTGGACTGATGAGTCAAAATTTTAAATATTTGGCTGTAATAAAAGGCAATTTGTTCACCGAAGAGCTGGAGAATGGTACAATAATGAGTGTCTGCAGGCAACAGTGAAGCATGGTGGAGGTTCCTTGCAAGTTTGGGTCTGCATTTCAGCAAATGGGGTTGGGGATTTGGTCAGGATTAATGGTGTTCTCAATGCTGAGAAATACAGACAGGTACTTATCCATCATGCATTTCCATCAGGTAGACATCTGATTGACCAAATTTAATCTGCAGCAGGACAATGACCCCCAAACATACAGCTAATGTCATAAAGAACCATCTTCAGCATAAAGACCTGGAAGTGATACTATGGCTCCCACAGAGACCTGATCTCAACATCATCAAGTCTGTCTGGGATTATATGAAGAGACAGAAGAAGCAGGCCTACATCCACAGAAGATCTGTGGTTCGTTCTCGAGGATGTTTGGAACAACCTCCCTGCCAAGTTCCTTCAATAACTGTGTGCAAGTGTACCTAGAATTGATGTTGTTTTGAAGGCAAAGGGTGGTCACACCAAATACTGATTTGATTTAGATTTCTCTTCTGTTCATTCACTTTGCATTTTGTTAATTGATAAAAATATACTATTAACACTTCCATTTTTGAAAGCATTCTTACTTTGCAGCATTTTTTTCACACCTGCCTAAAACTTTTGCACAGTATTGTGTATATATATATATATATATATATATATATATATATAACAGTTACAGAGTAGATGAAACAGGGGAAGCGAATGCAGGGTAAAAGGGTAAGTGGGAGAGACTACAGGGGTAAAAGGGACATTAGGATAGACTGCAGGGGATAACAGGACAGTGAGGGAAACTGCAGGGGAAAAGGGGTTAGTGACAGAGACTAATGGGGACAGTGGGAGATAATGCAAGGCTAAAAGGGACAGTGAGAGAGATTGTAGGGGAAATGGGGAATGTGAGAGGCTGCAGGGGAAAATGAGACAGTGAGAGAGACTGCATGGGAAAATGGGACAGCTGGAAAGACTGCAGGGGATAAGGGGAGTAAGGGAGACTGCAGGGGAAAATGGTACAGCTGGAAAGGCTGAAGGGGATAAGGGGAGTAAGAGAGGCTGCAGGAGGAAAGGGGACAGTGGAAGTGACTGCAGGGGATAAGAGGACTGTGTGAGAGACTGCAAAGTAAAAGTAGATAGTGGGAGACACTGCAGGGGAAAGAGAGTACATCTATGGTGTGCACTGCAGCTACAATGCCAGCCTGTGTGGTGCTAATGGAAGCAGGAAGGAAGGAGGGGAAGAGAGCTGGGGGCGGGGCTACTGCAGGTTGTGCGGTGTGAGCCCCCCTGAACCCAAGGGCCAGTGTGCACAGCACCCCTGCACCCATTATAGATATGCCATTGCTGAGGGTAACCTGTCTGTGGGAGGGGTTTCCCAGAGTAGGTTCTTTTTTTATTTCATTAGATGGCTAGCACATCCTCTTTATGAAGTACTTGTTGTCCAAATTTCTCTTCATTACGAGCCAGAACTCACTCCACAGAGCTCTAAGTAGGGCTACTTTAATTTCAATAGCCCTGTGTATATATGAGTAAACAAATGTGATCTTAAGGGACTGATTCTGAGTCACATGCAAAATTGCTGTATTTGTGATCAGCCACAGAAACCTGATCTACTACCTTATGCTAATGCCAAATTTAATTCAGCAGAGGTCCGTGCATCTTCAAGCGGAAACCAGTGCCGCCAGTTGATTTTACGCCAGCCATCGGAACTGTCAACATTAGTATTGGCACTTCCACCAGCCCTATGCTAGGTGCAGGAGATCCGTCAGAAACAGGATTCCCTTCCCCTCTTGCATGATCTAGAATCACACGGAGATTTAGCTACACACAGACGACACTCCCATAAATCAGGTTGGTTCCGTGTGCTCAAATTGTTGCCCACCCAGTTGCCTTCCCAAAATTCCCAGTTTCACAGAAAGACAGATTTGACTGAGCTCTGTACAACTGAGAATAGGAAAGAGCAAGGGTGTAGTGAGGGCGGCTCCAGTGGAGCACCTGATCCAGGCACCTCCTCTGGCCAGGGCACTGAAGGTCAGCCATCTGACGAAGGGCAGAGCACCTGCTGAGCTGAGCTTGAAGCACATAAAGAGATCACTGCCTTCACATAGTGGGCATGGTGTGGATGGAGCGGCGGTTGTGGAAGCACTGATCTCTTTATGTGCTTCAGGCTCAGCTCATCAGCAGGTGATCCCCCCCTCCCCCCCCCCCAGTCGAATGGCTGATCTCCAGCACCCTGCAACAGTAAGGAGGGGGGAAGGAGATCTGATTAAGGGGGAATATCTGTGTGTGTGAAGGAAGGGGAGCTTTGTGAAGTGGAAAGGCTGTATGTGTAATGAGTGTGTGCTGGGGTTGGTCTGTGTGAGGAGGGGAGATATTTGTAGGGGGGTGAACTGGGTGTGTGTGTAAAGGGGGGGATCTGAGTGAGGAGAAGATCTGAGTGAGGGGGGATCGTTGTTTGAGGGGAGGAGATATGTGTGAGAAGGGGGAAGATCTGAGTGAGTGGTGAAAGCTGTATGAGAAATGTATACACTGTATGTATATATTTATATATACATATTAATATGTAGCCCTGAGGCAGTATTTTGTGTAGGGCCCTGGTGGAACTTAGGGTCTGATTCAGAGCCGGATGCTCTGACCAGAGCGCTCGCTCTGAATCAGGGCCCTCCTACCTAAACTTGGAGCGGCCTCTTGGACGCTCGCATAGCTGTGGGTTACCACCCACAGCTTATGCGAGCGTCCATGATGATGGTCGCGATGGTCAAGACCATCGCGACCATCGGGCTTGCGACGAGACCCTGCGGTAGGGTCTCGGTGACCGCAAGCCCTGGAGTGATTTTGGCTCTATCAGAGCCAAAATCACTCCCACTGACATCACTAGTGATGTCAGTGGGGCCAGACCCAGATGGTAGGGGTTCCCATGGGAACGCCTCTGTCTGGCAGCCACGCCCCGGCACACCCACCAAAGGGGGCGTGCTGTCAATCAACATCGACAGCACGACCCCTTTGGTGCGAGACCTGGAGCGACGGCTTCCCCGTCGCTCCCCGGGTCTCGCGCATGCACACGACGGAGCTCCCTCCGTCATGCGCATGAGCACTAGGGCACCATCGACCCGCTTGCGAGCACTCAGCGCTCGCGAGCGGGTCTGAATCAGGCCCTTAGTCCAGCTCTGGGACTGAACAGAAGGGAGGAAGGGTGGAGCCACAGGCAGGGCTGCCATCAGAAAATGTGGGGCCCGGTGCTGACAAAATAGACTACACCCCCCCTTTAGGTAAATGTGGGAGGAGCTAGGCATCAGTTGGTGACCAGTTTAAAAATTTGGAATATGGCGCTGGCCACGAGCCAATCACAGCACGCGGACCAGCAGCCATCAGGTATACCCACCCCTGATTGGCTGCTGTTCTGTAAGCTCCAATTGACTAGCGTTCAGCCCCATATTCATAATGCCACTGCTGCCGTCTCATCACCGTTTCTGACTACCCGCGCGCCATCAGCTGGCGGACTGGCATAAATGCGCACTGCTGCTACCCAGGCCCCCCTCTCTGCTGAGCCCGGGACTCCAGTGCCAGCAGTCCCCCCCTGATGGTGGCCCTGGCCACAGGCAATAACAAAGAGGCAGTCCTCATCATCACCCCCTTCTACTCCTCTTTTCCACCTCTGAGGTGGCTCCCACCTACCACCCTGGCCCTGACGTCAGCCAGACCAGTTTGCTCAGAGGAGAGAACATGGCAGCTGTGTACCTGCTGCTGAGGGGAGGCCTGAGCCGGGTGCTGCTGCTCAGAGCCTGGGTCATGGCACCCATGCATAGGAGAAACCCGGTGAGTCTGGTGAGGTCACATCTGACTGCTCTGACACCAAATGCCAATAAGGAGCACTGTGGCATAATGTGTAAAAGGGACACTACTATGGCATAACTTAAATAAGGGGCACTATTGTTAGGTATAATGTAAATAAGGTGCACTACTGTGGCATAGTGTGAATTATGGACATTACTGTGGCATAATATGAACTGTGCGGACTACTTTGTAGCATAAAGTGGAAAAATAGACAGAACTGTGGCATAATGCAAAGTAGTGGGCACTAATGTGTGGCATGACATGCATTGTGGCCATTATTTTGTAACATAATGTGAATAAGGGGCACTAAAGTGGCGTAACATGAATAAAAGACACTAGTGCATGGCGTAATGTGAATTGCGGGCACTACTGTGTGGTTTATTTTTAATTGGTGGAATTACTTTAGTGGGTTGGAATATATCTAGCCCTCCATGTCCTAGTTTGATACTGCTCCTAATGTTTATTTTTATTTTCCTTTAATTTACCCCATCATGCTGTACAGGTATGTAGGTCTAACTACCGACGCCGGCATCCCGAAGGTAAGTATCTGCAGTTAGGGAAGGGTAAGGGTGTGGGATTAGGGTTAGGCACTAGGGGTAGGGTTAGCTTTAGGGTGTGGGGAGGGGGAGGTTAGGTTTAGGCACTAGGGGGGAGGTTAGGTTTAGGCACCGGGGAGGGAGTGTTAGGTTTAGGGTGCAGGTAGGGGGAGGTTAGTCTGAGGCACCGGGAGGGAGGGTTAGGTTTAGGGTGTGGGGAGGGGAGTGGGAGGTTAGGCTTAGGCACTAGGGAGGAGGTTAGGTTTAGGCACCGGGGAGGGAGTGTCAGGTTTAGGGTGCAGGTAGGGGGAGGTTAGGTTTAGGCACCATGGAAGGAGGGTTAGGTTTAGGGTGCTGGGAGGGGGAGGTTAGGCTTAGGCACTAGGGAGAAGGTTAGGTTTAGGCACCAGGGAGGGAGTGTTAGGTTTACGGTGCAGGGAGGGGGTGGTTAGGCTTAGGCACTAGGGGGGAGGTTAGGTTTAGGCACAGGGTTAGGGTAGGGGTTATGGTTAGAGCTAGCATACTTACCTATGGGTGCTGGGATTCTGACTGCTGGGATGCCACTGTCACGATCCGGTGCAAATGTTTCTCTGTGGAGGACGGTGAGCCAGGGAGTTCGGGTGACTATGGGAGTGACTGGACTAGGTCTCCTAGTTGCGGCCAAACCCAGGTTTGGCTAGACCTGCCCAGAGGCGCAGAGTCTAACTCACTTGGTGGTTTTCTCCAGTGACCCCTCCAATTGGGATTTGGTTATCCGCTGCACCAAGTGAGCAGGTTGCGGCCCTCTGGACAGGTACCTGGGAATGGCAGAAGACCGGAAACTATAATGGTTGCTATAATACTGGTGGTGAACTGAATGCTTGAATTCTGGAGCTGGATCTGAATATTTAGAAAATAGGGAAAGAATCTGGATGCTAGAACACAGGCTTGGACTGGAAATAGTTAAATATATTGGTGCTGATTTGCACAGACAAGATACAGAGCAGAGTGGACAAAGGCAAATACTGGGAGTGCTGGAAATGCTGGTACTGCTTTGCACAGACAAGACACAGAGCAGAGTGGACAAAGGCAAATACTGGGAGAGTAACAGATTCTGGAGCTGATTAGCACAGTGAGACACAGAGAGAAGACAGGCATATACTGGGAAAGCTAGGAATGCTGGTGCAGATTTACACAGACAAACACAGGGCTGTAGACTGGCTGGGAATGCTTAAAGAGGCAACTGGGAGCTAATTTGTACTAGCAGGTAATCTAACACCTCAGTAGCACATATACAAAGACACACAGACATAGAAATACATGGTACTAGGAGAGAGCTAACTCTCAGATTGAGAATAGCAAGGAAGCTAAAGCTGGAGACTTTATAGAACTGTGAGCAGGCTGAAGCAACTCTCTGCAGGAACAGCACAGAGCAACATAGTATCACAGGCACTGGAACAAAGAAGTTGAACAGCAGCTTCCTGTTCCTGGAGTCAGACTAAAATACCCCAGGGTAGCTGATCATTGGCTCAGAGGATCAACTGAGTGACCACAGGACTATCACTGGGAGAGACTAGTCAGGTGATATGAGCCAACATGGCTGCGCCCATGTCCGGCACCCCGGAAACCAGGACGCAGGCACGGAAGCCCTAGCAGACCCCAGGGAGAATACTCAGTCACCACTCACCTCCACTCCCAGCGTCTGGACACCTAAGCCCAAGGAAACCAGCGCAGAGGTGAGTAGCGGCCGATCCCAGGCCGCATCCTGACAGCCCCTGTTGGTATTCTGACCAGCGGCATCCCTACCGCTGGCAATCCATACCCAATCTGCTGGATACGCCCCCTACCTGGCACACTTGGGGGGTGAGGGCACAGTAGCACACACATGCTCCAGACACCATGGCTACACGCTACACCCCTGGGAAGGAGATATGCAAAAATGCATTCATCGGCATCTGTACATGCACTGTATGCAAAAACTCACTGTTTATATCCGTGGACAGAGATTTGTCCGAATCAGAATCAGGCCCCAAGTGTGCTCAGACTTCAACTAAGTCATAAAAGGAGATAGAGAACCCAACTGACCCTTTGCCAGGCATGGACGAATGAAATGCAACCGTGTCAGAAATGCCCACCAGCGGTTGCTGATAGCTAATCTTTCAGCAGGTACTGAGCTCAGGAGACAGTGACAGCATTTTGCAGATCCCTCCCAGTCTCCTCCTTTTGCCCCATCCACAGTGAAGGATCTGTGATTCCAGCCCAACTTCACAGGGCTCAGGGCAGCCATGGCTGCCTTCACCACTCTCCACCTAGACTGTGATCAATGATCATGTAAGGATCGACCACAGTCTGAGGTTGCCGCTCAGCCGCTGTGTGAGTCTCCTCTTCCAGGCAGTGCTGCAGCAGCGATGGGTGGATTGCCCACCCCCTGCTGCTGGCTTCTCCTTGCAGGACTGTGAAGTCCTGCAAGAAGCACTTTTATATAGTAAAAAATAAAACAACAACTTTGTTTTATATGCGTGTGTATGCGTGTGTGTGTGTGTGTGTGTGTGTGTGTGTGTATAGTGTTAGCATAGCATAGATTTTATTTTACAATATAAAACAATTTTCCCAAATATGTCCTCAAAAGTTGTTGAATTTTTTTTAAAACAGAAAAGATATGATTCTCAATTATTTATTGACCAAAATTATCCAACATTAATTTCTTTGTTGGAAAAAGTATTTGACCCTCTAGAATTACCAGTTCACTTCAGGTTATAATCAGGAGTATATTCAGTATATATCCAAGTATTCTCTAATTAGAAAACGCTGCATGGCAAAGATTGATGATGAATTTAGAGAAGAATAGTGCATCTAAAATGAACTGAACTGCAAACTGGAAAAAGCAACCTTTGCAGAAAAAATAAAAAATGGTGAGCCCACATCAGTTGATTATGATATAATAGTCACATGAACTGCTGGAAAGAGAGAGAATTCCTCTATGTTTGCTTTTCCTCTAAGAAAAAAAAAGTCACATCTGTTGAAGAAAATAACAAAGCGAAGAAGCTGAATATAAAGTCACAATGGTGATGTGAACTGGTAGAAATACAGATATCAGATTATCTTATGTTTTTGTTCTGTTGTTAGTGTTTCACATACATAGAAGTGCTGTAATCTTATGCTTTGATCTTGTAAACCTGGCTGGAGTTCTGATGTCATATAGGAACCTTAAAGACTGCTTGGAAATGCACATACACATCTTTTCCTGGGGCAGACTTTGTAACAAAATAATCATGATGCGATATTAAAACATAACTTTTAATAGATAATAATCCTAAAAAAAGAGAAAAGAACCTCAGGTTCTAGAACAAATGAAAATAATTTAAGATACCAATAAAAACATATTAAATCTGAAAGTCAGTAGGAATAGGATTTGTATATTATATATATGGGTTAAATTGTGTCCTATTCCTTTCAAATAACAATTTTTATCTCTAAAATTAGTTGGTTGGTGAAAATATATATTTACTTAATTACTATTGCTCCTCAATATAACACAATTTGATAGGGAAAAAGAAATTACCTCTCTATGCACCAAATAAATTCATGGTGAACATGTTCAATATTATCATGTCTCAATTTCCTGTTGTCACTTAAACTAGCTCCTCTAGGACATTTATGATCAGTGTCGGACTGGGGCATTAAGGGCCTACCTGGGAAATGTAGAGGCAGCAGCCCGCTGCAGGGGTGAGACCAACCATTGGGTAGGTGTGGTCTTTAACGAGAGGTGCATGACCATCCCACAAAGGAAACAGCATAATATTATGCATTCTCAGACAGCACAGTGACCAATTTGGTCTAATAAATTTTATCTGTGCCTGTTTTAGTCTAATAATAATAACATTATTGTGTATCCATTCATCTACACCACTTCTGATTGGAAGCCACTTGCCATGGGGTGAAGGTGTGGATGTGGAATGAGACAGAAGCACATATGAAAGAATTGGCAAAGGCACAAATGCAAGTGGGGCAGAAGGACAGCTGGGGAACATGCAGAGGTACAGCTGGGGAAAGTGCAGAGGGACTATTGGGTAAGGTGCAGAGGGACAGATGGGGAAAGTTGCAGAGAGAGAGGTGGGGAAATTGTGCAGAGGGACAGCTGTGGAAGTTGCAGAGGGACAGCTGAGGAAAGTGGCAAAATGACAGCCGTGGAAGGTGGCAGAGAGACAGCCATGGAAGGTGGCAGAGGGACAGTCATGGAAGGTGGAGTGAGATTGCCATGAAAGGTGGAGGGGGACAGCCATCAAAGGTGATACTGATGATCAGGAGTGTAGGCATCAGAGTTGTGCAGGTATCATATTTGTGTAGAGGTCAGAAGTGTGTGGGTAAGGGACATGTGCAGGGATCAGTGGGGTGTAGGGATCAGAGCCTCAGTTGGTACCTGGATAGAGAGAGCTCACCAGTCTGACTAGGGCCATAAGTAGGTTGGTGCGACATGTGCCACGGCACAGGGCACTGCTTCACCAGTACTCTCCTTCATCTTGAGCTAGTGGATTATACTGAATAATTATTGTGTTTCATTACTGCATCCCTTGGATTCACATTGTATTTGGGAGTGAAACCTAGATAACAGTGGTACAAAGGGATCAGTACCCCTTTATCATTGAACAGGACAAGTCAGGCACTCGTCTTATGTATCTATTTTAAAAATAGGTGGGGTGGCGCCAATGTTCTTTCTGGCCCAGGGCACCAAAAAGTTTAGTTACGGCTCTGAGTCTGACTGCAGCACCCACTAGTCAGTGCAGCGCTCATTCTGCAGGAGGCTATGGGTGGGACAATAACTGCTGTGTGCTGATAGGTACAAAACTACACTGGAGGATGGCCACATGGAATTAAATGGGCATAGCATAAATTTGAATGTTGGGTGGTAACTAGCAGCAAATGTCCACAATTTAAGCTATATTAGTGAGTTTGCAGGTATAAATATTCACTCACCAGTCCCAGTTCCAGTCCCATTGCTTGCTCAGTGTAGGTAAGGTGGTCAGGAACTAGCATATGTATTTGAGTAAACCACACAGCAGAGAAGAGAATGAGCTCTCCTGGCCACAATAGCTCTATGGAGAGTCTGCTGCTGGCACTGAGAACGGGGACCTGCTTCTGCCGGAACTGAGGTAGGGGAGGAATTTGGCACCTCATGCTGCTGCCGCTGAGTGTAGGGCACTTGCTTCTGCCAGGGAGGAGGAGTTGGGGCCCGCTCTGCTACCGCGGCTGAGGACTAGGGGGCCGGCTCTGCTACCACAGCTGAAGACAGGGGGGCCACTCTGCTACTGCCGCTGAATACCTGGTCGCCTGCTGCTGCCACGGCTGAATACAGGGGGGCCGAAGACTGTGGACCTGCTGCTACTGCGGCTATCGGCAGGGGGGACTCTGCTGCCGTAGCTGAAGAGGGGGAGGCCTCTGCTGCTAGCAGTGAGGATTGGGACCCACTGCTGCCGGCGGGGGGGTCGCGCGATGCTCCAGCGACAGCAGTCACAGGGCCTGTTGCGTTGCGGCTGAGGACAAGTGGTCCACTTCTTTCCTGTCATTTTGTGCCCATGCCCGTAACCCCCCTGAAGATTGCCCTCCCCATAGAACCAGCCTGCCTCTGCATGGTCCTGCCCCCCAGACAAAGTGGGAGGAGCTTCAAAGTAGGAGGGCCCACCGGGGATTTACCCGACTCCCCGGTGGCCCAGTCTAAGCCGGTTTATGACAGGTATTATTTGGAGAAAAAAAAACAATGAAAGGTTGGTATTGGTTATTCACACTACTTAAGTCTGCTGGAATAATCTGCTAAACATGTATTAGGTAACTAATTGTGTGCAATGGACAATTAAGATTATGGGGTCTGTTTACTAAGCAGTGTTAGGAGACATAGTGAAAAGTGATAAGAAAGTGATAAGGTGACAGCCAATCAGCTCCCAACTGTCATTTTTCAAACACAGCCTGTGAGATGACAGTTGGGAGCTAATTGGCTGGCACCTTATCACTTTCTTATCACTTTTCACTCTGTCTCTTAACACTGCTTAGTAAATAGACCCCTATATTTACTGGGACGCCAGTACTTAATAGACTCTGCATTTAACAGCTATTTACTATTGACCGGTTTTTGCCTGATTTGCTTGATTAAATCCTTTTCCAAAAAAGCAACATATCTGCTACATGTTCTCTAACCAGACAAATTATCAACTATGTTGCAGATTTGTTAATAATAACAGTGACTTGATGCGTTCTGGAAAGTAATTTTAACAGTGTTACAAGCTTTTATATTCTATGTATATTCTTACATGTAATTAGACATTATTGCTGCTGGTTATATAAATCTTTTTATTGAGATATATTATTTTGTTATTTAATACAATCTATGTTGGGTATAATGAAATGAGCCTCCTGGTTATATAATAGAGCGTAAACCTTCCATCAGACAAACTATAAATGTTTATCAGACAATAATAAAAATATTCTTAATACCAGTGCAGCGATCATTGTTTTTTTCATTGTTCTTAAAGATTTCGTATCTCTAGACCAAAGTAATTACTTTCAGCAGGTATTAACTATATATATATATATATATATATATATATATATATATATTGTGATAGAAGCACTGGAGAAGTGTGGAATGGCTTCTATATCTTTCCCAGATTCCTGTCTTATGTATTTTAAAACCCCCAGGAGAAGTCTGTTGGATAAAGCAGACTAGAAATGTCGGCTTCTGTGAAAAGCCGGAATGGATCCTGGGGGTGTGGATGTGAGGAGAGGGAGGTCTCCATCCACAGGATACTCCAGGTGTTGGGCCTTTCAGCCTGGTAGCTTGCTCATTAGGGCTTGCACCTGGAAATGGCTGATTTATGCTGGGTTTAGTGAGGGCTGAGTGTCTCATACCTGGGAGAGCAGGCCCGCAGGTTAGCTTGCTCTGAGGCACTGTTGGCTACAAACCAGAAGGTACTGTGGACGGGGATTTATTTAGTGTTCTGTTTAGTGAGGGAACTTACTGTCTAGTTAGTGCCCAGCCGGGCTAGGGTTTATTTTATGTTTTGTTTCTTTGATTATTTATATTGCACAATAAAAACTGGTGCCGACCAGCTTGTATGAAAATCTATGACT
The DNA here is from genome assembly GCA_031769625.1 of Taudactylus pleione. Lineage (NCBI taxonomy): Eukaryota > Metazoa > Chordata > Amphibia > Anura > Myobatrachidae > Taudactylus > Taudactylus pleione. Next base: position 265,843 of record JAUIMM010001205.1, read on the forward strand.
AGAGTGCTATTTCCTGGCTGCTGTGTGTAAGGAGGTGTCCATCTACCCCAGGAGAATCCTTATCACAATATATCTAAATATATACAGTGCTCAAAGTGGGAATTTAGAGGTGGGGGTATGGAGATTGAATTCCCCCCCCCCCCGGGCCCCTGCTTCCATATCACCCCATTGTACGTCTCACCCCACCCCCACACTTCTCCCTGCCTGCTCCCCTCTCTCACATCCTGCCCTTCTCACTGATTCCCTCTCTTCCCTCATCCCCTACAATACTAACTGCCTGCCTCCCTCTGTCTGCTCCTCTCTCTACTTCCCTCTTACCTGCGCTGCTGGAACGGACCTGCCAGGAGCACCGGCCGGGTCTTCGTTGCTGCTGCAGTAGTGCGAGCCAATGAGAAGCTGCCACTTGGCAGCTTCTCATTGGCTGGCGGCCGCGAGCCCCGTGATTGGCTGGCAGCCGCGAGTCCCGTGATTGGCTGGCGGCCGCGAGCCCTGCGATTGGCTGGCGGCCGCAAGCCCCGTGTTTGGCTCGCAGCCAGTGTGCGCTGCTTACAATGCAGCCGGGACCAGATGGCTGCTTTGTCCCGACTACATGCCAGCTGCTGATCGAGATGTGTCCCCTGTGGGACACATCTCTACACATTGCCGCCGCTGCTCCAGCGCTGGGATGCCATTCTGCATCCCAGCGCTGGTGCATTCTCCTCTGCGGATAAAATAAAGTGGGGCCGGGAAGTGGCGGTATGTTATACCGCCGTATACCACCCCACTTAGACCACTGAATATATATATATATATATAAAACAGCGCCAGGAATTGTAGTGCATCACTACATATTGTGTGGTTTCTTTGAGGTAGTCAATGTGCTACATAATGAGAGAACCGATAAGGTTGTGGTAACATTCTGTGGGGCCTATTTACTAAAGTGAATTTGTGGGGTATCACGCCAGTTTTCAGGGGACATCCTCTGAATGTATCTGGGGGATGAACCCTCCAATATCTGTTGCAGTTCCCAATTTTGCAGTGAGCTGAGGGCAGAGTTGAGGATGACACCAAGGCAGTAGGCGGTATGATGCTGTCAGGCATTAGAGAGACTAGAGGAGGGGCAGTGACACTAAGAGGGGGGAAGATAATGAGCTCAGATAGGGATGTAATACCAGACAGACAGACGAATATTCGAATGCTTGAATAAGCTTGAGAAGATATAAGCACACTGTTTGTTATTTGGTACAGTACTAGTTAGAGCTGGTTTTGTTGATAGTTTGTATTGGTTGAGGTCAGTTGCCAATCATTATTTGATTAGCCTATTAGCTGCCCCGTCGAGGCGGGGTTTAACATCTGTATTTTAAGGCTGGAGGAGGAGTCAACTGCCTCTTGCCATTTTTGAGATCAGAGTGACAAGTACCTTTGTTATCTGAGTGATAAATACCAGTATCAATTTATTCAATTTCAGCTTTCACTATCTATATTTTCTTTCCCTTTCACACAGCTTTTGTCTCTTTCCTCCTATTCTTTTCACTCTTTTTTCTTCTCTTCCCACCCCCCCCCTTCTTCCTCATTACTGTCTTCTCTATCCTACCCCCCATTATTAACTGAGAATGCCCCGTCCCCGCCGTAATGCCCCCCCTCCCCGCCGCCTTGCTGAAGCGGCCAGACCATTATCGGTCGCCGCAGCCTCTCCCCTTGCCCGGGGTGCGCGCCTGACCTCAGCGGCTGCGGCAGCGGGGAGCTCCGGCGCTTCTCTCCCACCCGCCCCTTCGCCATCCGGCCTCCGGGCTTGGTTGGCGAGGAGTGCGGAGAGCGCTCCCAGCACCCCCCGCCAGATCGTTCTGCCGGGCATTGGCGGGACCGCCCGCCCGGCTCCCCCGGCAGCTCCACAGGTGCGGCTATCCCCGGCGGCCATTTTGGACCGCGCGGGGCCCTGTCTCCCGCCCGCCGCTGCGGCTGCAGTGGCAGGCGAGTTTTATATTATAAACCCGCCAGGCCCGGCGGGTACACCAGGGACCCCCAGCTTTAATTTGACCCAGTTGGCTTTAGGGGCTGTGCACCAGGCCTCCCCGGCCGGCAGCCACGCCCCCTCGCCTCCGGCGGCCATTTTGGATGCTGAGGAGATTTTTACCTCCTCAGATTCCCCCCTCTCTGTCTCAGGGACTGGAGGTTTGGGGTCTGCCACAGCGCCTAGGGCGCAGGGCTATCATAGGTCCCAAGGTAGCGGGCCCACAGATTTGTTGCACCGGCCCCCTTTCATCCACTTCCCTAGGCCGTTGGCGCAGCAGGATAGAGCCACCCCTTATGGGGGTTCTTGGCCCAGATTGCTGGCTCCAATGTCGCCCCTCCCACCCACTGCGGCCTGCGCAAATGCGGGGCAGCAGTTCTTGAATTATGGGCCTGGCCCCGCCCCCACCCCTCCCTTTGGGTTTTCACCTTATTTTAGCCAAGGTGTTTACCAGCAGTCAATCCCAAACCCGTTCATGGGTCCGAGCCAGCAATTTTATGCCACCCCATACGGGCAAGCGCCGGGGTTTTTTCCCCAACAGTTCATCTCTGCCCCAGGCAATTTTGCACCCATGCACCAGCAGTTTCAATTTAATCCTGGGCAGCATGCAAGCCAGCAGCTGGTGCGTCAACCCTCCCTTCCACAAGCCCCGCCCCCGCCATCCACCCCAGTGGTGCGTCCACCTTCCCCTACTCTAGCCCCGCCCCTACCACCTTCCCCAGCAATTCCTCCTCCTGCGCAGCCCCCATCATCTTCCCCGCCACAGAGCACAACCCCCGCGCCTGTTGCTGTATGTCCTCCTTCGGCTCCCGTTGCTAACGCAAATGTCTCGAGCCCGCACGTTACATTAAGTCAGCCACTAGCATCCGGGTCGTCGTCAAGGGATGTCGTCACTGATGTAAGCGCGGTGGGCGCGCCGCACAACGAGAGTCAAGCCTCCTCCTCTAGGCATCTGCCCGAGGTCCCGTCGACGTCTGGAGCAGGTGAGACGAATATTGCAGTTCCTTCAATTGCGCAGTTATCACACTCTGATGAGTCTTCAGACTCCTCTAGTTCTGGTGAGAGGCCGCGCAAGCTCATGAAATACTTTGTGCAGCAGTTGAAGGGTAAGGGCAAGAGTCCCAAAAAAGCGGGTAGTATAGCGGCCAGTTCGGCTCCAGACGCTTCGGGGGATGCGGTCCATTGCTCAAACACGGCAATATTAAGGGGAGTTAGGTCAAAAATCAGAGAGCGAATTCGTAAGGGTCGTTATGTTGACATGTTCGCCATTACTCATGACGCTAAGAAGGCGTTAGACGCAGCAAAAAAGGGGGGAGTGGCAGCTGAGGAGGCCAGGAGGAGCTATCAGAATTGGCTGACTGGTATATATGTGTTTGCTGCATGTTATATCGAGACACGCCCAGCTGAATGTCTGAATGTGCTGAAGTACCTGCATTTAGTGCCGGGTATGCAGGTCGCAGCTAGGCATAATGTTTGGAGGCAGTATGATGAACTGTTTAGGAAAAAACAGGATGGCCAAAAGATTTTAAGTTTTGGGTTCAAGGACGTAGAGGTATGGCTGGAGGTGACACAGCAGGCCCGATCAGCTGTCGAGCCTGCGCTGGGACGTAAACATCCCTTTCCAGCCCGCCCCGGTTATAATACCGGAGGCAAGGGGAAGTGCTACGCTTTCAATAACGCCCAGTGTAGCAGAGGGGCCAGTTGCCGCTACCGGCACGTGTGCATGCTTTGTGGGGGAAGTCACACTGCAAAGGATTGCAATCGCCCCGGTGGTTCCGCAGCAGGAAAAGGGGATCAGCGTACAGGTGCTAAATAAAGCGGTGTCTCCAATTAAGTTGGAGATATTAGAGCGTTGGTTGAGGAGTTATCTTCTTAAGGAGGACGTGGCCTTCCTACTACAAGGTTTTAAAGAAGGTTTTAGGTTACCACTAGTTCGTCCAGTTTTAGTTGTAGCTAGACGAAATCTTAAGTCAGCTAGGGATTTTCCAGAGGTTGTGGTGGAAAAGATAGAGGTGGAGCTGAGTTTGGGGCGCATGTGTGGCCCTTTTGCCTCACCGCCTGTGGAAAATCTTTGCATTTCCCCGCTGGGCGTGGTACCAAAAAAGGAACAGGGAAAGTTCAGGTTAATACAACACTTGTCTTACCCGGAAGGAGGGTCAGTTAATGACGCTTTAGATCCGGGCGATTGCAGTGTTTCATACCAGTCATTTGAGGATGCACTTGGTATCGTTCGGGATTTTGGTAAAGGGGCTTTGTTAGCAAAGATCGATGTTGAATCGGCCTTCAGGTTGCTCCCTTTGCATCCCGAATCATTTAAGTACATGGGTTTTCGGATAGGCGATTCCATTTACATAGATAAGTGTCTACCTATGGGCTGTTCTATTTCTTGTTCTTTTTTGAGTGTTTTAACACCTTTTTGCAGTGGTGTCTGCAAGCAGGCACTGGCCATTCGGGCGTCACTCATTATCTTGACGATTTCCTGTTAGTAGGGCCAGCCGATAGCGCAGTCTGTAGTGACCTGCTTTTTTCGGCAAAGGCGCTTTTCAGTTCGTTGGGCATTCCCATTGCTCACAAAAAAACCAAAGGCCCCATTACTAGTTTATCTTACCTGGGTATCGAAATCGACACTGATTTGAGTTTATGCAGGCTCCCCTGTGAAAAGGTGCGGAAGATCAGCGAGTTGTTACTGCATTTTACATCAGTTAAGAAAATAACTCTGAAGCAGCTGCAGTCGCTGCTAGGCTTGCTAAATTTTGCTTGTCGCGTCATTCCCATGGGTAGGGTTTTTTGCAGCAGGCTGGAGCGTGCCTCTGCAGGCGTCAAAAAGGCTTGCCACATGGTCCGCCTTTCGGCGGACATGAAGGAAGACTTTAAGGTATGGTTAAGATTTCTACGAGAGTTCAATGGGGTTCGCATTTGGCTCACTTCGTCTGTAGCCAATCGCGAGCTTCAATTGTTCACAGATGCGTCAGGGGCATTAGGTTTTGGAGCATTTTTTGGCGGGGAATGGTGCACGGCAGCTTGGCCTGAGTCGTGGCATTTGGAGGGTTTGACACGCAATTTACTCCTGTTGGAGCTATTTCCGATTGTGGTGGCGGTGGAGCTCTGGGCTTCACAGTTTAGCAATCGGAGAATAGTATTTTGGTGCGATAACTTGGGGGTGGTCCATGCCATTAACAATCAGAGGTCGGTCTGCCCCCAAGTGTTCAGGCTGCTTAGGCATTTAATTTTTGTCTGTCTGTTGAGAAACATTGATTTTAAGGCCAGGCACGTTCCTGGTGTGGAGAATGAGATAGCGGATGCCTTGTCACAGTTCCAGTGGGGTAGGTTTAGGGCATTGGCACCGGCTGCCAGGATTCATGGTTTGCCTTGTCCTGATTTTGTCTGGCAGATCATAAATCCGGCATGGAGGGACTCGCTTTGAGGGCACTCGCTCCAGGTACGTTTAGGTCTTACTCCGCAGCTTGGAATGAATGGCAGGTTTTTCTTGCAAATTCCGGGAAGGGTAAGGAGCTGCATGTCAGTATGTCTGAATTTGTGTGGCAGGGGCATGAGAGCCGTCGTTCAAAATCTTCCATGTCGGGCGCCTTAGCTGGCATTTCGTACTTCTCGCGAATGTACGGTTTGAATGATCATACGAAGTCATTCATCATTTCTAAGGCGATGAGAGGCTGGGCGAGGGAACAGGCGACTCCGGGCGATTCCCGTAGGCCGATAGATGTGTGCATGTTGAGGGATTTAGTTTTGGCAGTCTCAGGAGTAGCTAAAGGTGAATTCGAGGCAAATTTGTTTAGCTTGGCTTTTGTGCTGGCATTTTTTGGCGCTTTACGGGTTGGGGAGTTAGTCGCCAAAAATAAAACATCAGTCAACTCAGGGTTGCTTCTATGTAATGTTGTAGTAAAAGAAAGTGCCATACTGTTAAAAATACAAAAATCAAAAATGGATCAGATGTGTCGGGGGCATTGGATTTCTGTTCCCTCGCACCCTGAGCCATGCATCTGCCCGGTCATTCTAGCCAACAGATATAATCAGCAGCGTCCAAAAGGGGGAGCTCAATGGCTTATTCATGAAGATCTATCCCCTTTATCTAAGTTCCAGTTTGCAAGCGTTTTCGATAGATGCTTAATAGCTTTGGATGTGCCGACGGAAGAGTTTGGCACCCATTCGTTTAGGATTGGGGCGGCAACTTGCGCTGCGGCATCAGGTTCTTCTGCGGAGGCAATCAAGCACTTGGGTAGATGGAAGTCGGCAGCTTATAAGGGTTATATAAGGGGCGATAAGTTACAGAAGTAGTGGCGCCCCTGGCGAGTTTGTTATTTAGGAAACCCAGTGCCTTATGCTACCCGCCGCTAGGGGGGATTGGAGTTCTTTTCACCTTTGCCCTCAAAGAAAGAGGTTTGGTGTTGTTCACCTCCAACTGGGTCACCTAGACAATTCAGTTTTTCCCCTTCCATGTTTTCGTTCTGTTTTCAAGTTGTTTAAAAGTTAATTCAAAATTATTAACGTTATGCTATACTGTTTTTTCCCATCACAGGTTTTTTGGAGAAAGATTGCCGGGTGTGGATTGTTGGGCATTCTTTTGTTTACTGGGCTAGCAGGCATAATGGGGCCAGTTTAGCCCATTTCAAGGTCCGTTGGATAGGGTTGAGAGGTTTCAGGTGGAGCGGCCTTTTGGACCTGCTATGGCAGTCAGAGAGTAAGTGGGGGACCCCTGACTGTCTGGTCGTGCACTTGGGTGGTAATGACCTTGGCACATGTAAAGGAGTGGAATTGATCATTGCCATTAAGCATGATTTGAAATTAGTAGCGGAACGTTGGCCACTAGTAAAACTTTGCTGGTCTGAGATGATTCCAAGGAGGTTCTGGCAGGGTACACAAGGTGGGGCGGCCCTAGACAGAGTAAGAAGGAAGCTGAATGCTGCAGTCTCTCGGTTTGTGGTTGGCTTGGGCGGGCGTGCTATCAAGCACCCTCGTCTTCGATATGAGGAGGTACATTTATATAGGCCAGATGGAGTGCACCTCACTGAGGAGGGTTTAGGTTTTTTCGTATCTGACATTCTAACCTCATTGGAATAGTTAGTAGGGGCTGTGTTTTTTGTTTGGTGGCGTTACGTGTCCATTCATTTTGTCCACGTTGTTGGCGGAAAGCAGTGCTCAATTTAGCGCGGCAGAGCTTGGCTAGCATTCCCCCTTTGAGAAAAGCGAGTCGGTTGCTACCTTAAGGGAGAACCAGGTCTTCATCCTAGGGAGGGGCCAGCACTATGCTAGTTAAGGGGGGGTGGTTCTACCCAGGTTAGCTCGCGCAGGGGGTGGGGAAAACTCCACCTCATTTTGGTAAAACGTTCAATTAATTATGAGCTGTGGACCGAGGTAGCACTGCTTTTTCGCCACCAGGACTAATTAATCAATTCTAATTTCATATAATAAATTTGGCTGTGACCTCTTTTTACCAATTCTATACAGTTGTCTGTGTCTTATTTATTTAGTTAAGTTATAGCTTAATAGTGTTGTGTAAAATAATAAAACTATGGGTGACTTATCAGCTGTTGTTAACACAAATCTTTATTTTTTTAGATACAATGACACAGCTTTCTTTCTGCTTGTTTTTAGCATAGATAAGGAGAATGTTTTGATGTCACGCCAGGAATAGTAACAGTACCTGTTTTTTCCCAAGAACAAACCACAAAAATGCCGATATCAATTCTTGATTTATATGAGAAAGTGCAGCTAATCGTCTGCCAAGAGCGTGTCATGGTGCACTGCCACTTCCCAGTCTAGAACATTTCCATAGCATCAGTGTGCACCTATGTAATGCCTATTATGGGAACAGCACAATTGTTGCTGCAAGGTCTGCCCAACTTCTATTCTTAAGACCAACCACTTCTTAAGCTTTTACACTTTCCAGCTTTTCGGTTTATTGTAATTTACGTCTTTATTATATGTGTCACTTTTGGGTGTTTCAATGTATTGTTTCTCTACTATTCGAACCCTTTCCCAGAAACATGTGATTGGAAGGTGCAAGTTACGCCGCTATAACCAGCTGTAAAAAGTCTAAGGCCCTCATTCAGAGGCGGTCAGAGGATGCAAGCAGTCACTCAGAAACTGGGCAGCCGCTTGCATCCTGACCGTCCGCCTCTGTTTCGGTCGTCAGGCTCTGTCAGAGCCGGAAGCTCTCCACTGACATCACTAGTGATGTCAGTGGGGCCTCCCCCAAACGGCAGGCATTCTCATGGGAACGCCTCCATTTGGGCTGCCACCCCCCGGCCCGCCTTCCAAATGGGGCAAGCTGTCAATCAACATCGACAGCTCGCCCCCTTTGGAAAGACACCCGCTACGACCGGCGCTGTCGGTCGTAGCGGGTCTCACGCATGCGCACGAAGGAGCCAGCTGAGAGTGCAGTCTCAGTGGAGTGTTGAAGGTGGAATGCATATACACTCATATACACATTTACAATTACCCTCTATCACCAAACTGTTATGTCACAGATAACTGCCTGATAACGTTTGGTAGATTGCATTTAAAATAGACCATATATTAATGCCAGCTTCCATTGGTGTCCGTCTTGAGCCTCAAGTTGTGGCTTCTACATTAATTATTTTAACTGGCTTCCATGGGGCTGGCATTTGTTATTGTGTATGGAATACTCATACATTCTAAGCTTTGTGCTCAATAATCACAAGTGTTACTGTCTTACCTTTACATACACTGTATATATTCTTTCTTTAAGTAAGTTGATGATACCTATATGGCACTCTGGAGCTGATTCAGACCCGGTCGATAAGAAGCGTTCGCTCGTAGCTGGACGATTTTCGCTTTCTGTGCATGCGTATGCATCGCAGTGTGCGTGCGCGAACCAGTGCAAAAGTTCAGGAAGCATTCACTCGCTGCGTATAGACAGCCCACAGTGAGTGACAGGAGAGGCCGTTTGTGGGTGATAACAGGGGCAGGCCACTAGAAACGGGGAACTGGAGGTCGAGCACAGGCGTGCCTGAGCGTCTTAACGCCGTTTCAGAGGCGTGCATAATTAAGAGGCAGCGTCATAATACATGTCATCTGGTTGTATTTCACACTGAAGTGATCGCAGTGCTTGCGGTAGGGTATAGTCGACCTCAAGCACTTCGTTCACTTCCGATGGTACCTAATGTACTGATGGCTGCATACACTTCCTGGAGATGACAGGCTGGTGGGCGTTTACATACACAAAGAGATCGCACGCCAGGACATAGTGGGCGTGCTTATGTCTAGCTGTGTGATTGCCTGCCATGCCGTCACTTTGCTGAATTTGCATACGCTGGGTACGATAGTACGCATCTAGCGAGCGGCTGTGAATCGAGCCCTTAGCTGTACATGTATCAAGTGGCTGTATACATTTCAGAGTTTTGATCTATATGTGATACCCCAGAAGAAATGGATATAGTTATTCAATCATATAGAGCCTGTTAGTTATGTATAAATTCATTGATGTACACCGTAATATATATATATATATGTTCATGTTGATATGGTAATGTAAGAGGAGCTGTAGCAATGTAATGGCACCTATAACCCGGTGCCCTATTGTCCTGCTGGTCTACCCCCATTAGTGAGTGATGGACTTTTCTAAAACAGCCCCAGCACGGACTTCACCATTAACTGCGGGGGGGACTTGTGCTGGACACGGCAGTTAGGGCTAGGAGAAGTTATAAAGAGACCTGACAGTTGGGAGGAGTGTGCCTGAGGCAGTTAAGTGGAAAGGAGCTCCTACATTAAGTGTCCCTTACCTCAGGGACATCGGAGGTGGTGTCCAGGGAGCGGTATCCGATCTGTGTTGGTCGGAGGGCAGGACGGGCACGGAGTGAGCTGCCTGAGGGGACAAGAGAGCAGGACTCATCGGAGGCTGTGTGTGAGGGTCCGCAGCCGTGAGGGGAGCGCAGGAACTGGAGCTGACAGGAAGCTGCCAGGTACATAGAGGGAAGTAGCATCCATGGGACCGCCCTAAATCCATCCCCCTCCAGAGTGACTGACAGCCAGGAGCCAGAGAGGAGGGGAGATTGCTGTTCCAGGTGCTGAAGCTGTACTACAATGAGCAGGTCTGTCAGCTAAATACACATCACACCTCAGTACAGCACGCTTCAGATATAATAGACAGTTATACAGCTATTCTATGGTCCTAATCAGCATTAGTATCTTCTGTTAGTAGAACAATCTACTGAACTGATATATCTATCTTTTAGCTAAACGGCTCAAGTTAAACATTTCACCAGTAGTAGCTACATTAATGCCAACTCCTCTCCTGATTCAGACCCGCTCGCAAGCGCTGAGCACTCGCAAGTGGGTCGATGGTGGCCCAGTGCACATGCGCACGACAGAGCCGGCTCCGTCTTGCACATGCGCGAGACCCGGATAGCGACGGGCAAACCGATAGCGATGGGCAAACGGGTTCTCGTACCAAAGGGGGCGTGCTGTTGATGTTGAGTGACAGCACGCCCCCTTTGGTGGGCAGGCCGGGGGAGTGGCTGCTCCCATGGGAACGCCTACCGTCCGGGGCCGGCCCCACTGACATCACGAGTGATGGCAGTGGGAGTGCTTTCGGCTCTGTTTGAGCCGAAAGCTCTCTAGGGCTTGTGGCAACAAGACCCTACCACCCCGAATGGGTCTCTTCGGCCTATCCTCAACCTCAAAACCCTGAACAAATTCCTCAGGGTGCCAAGGTTCAGGATGGAAACCCTATTCTCCATCATCCTAGCTATGGAGCCTGGGGACTTTAGGGTATCTCTGGATATTCAGGACGCGTACCTACATGTACCTATAGCGCCCTCTCATCAGCGATATCTCCGGTTTGCTATACTACAGCAACACATCCAATTTCAGGTTCCACGGGTGTTTACCAAAATTATGGCTATCATGGCGGCCCACCTGCATGGTTAGGGTGTCCAATTGCTACCATATCTGGATGACCTCCTGCTCTTAGCAGGTTCCCCAGAGGTGCTTCACCACCATCTGCAACTAACCATTGCTTTCCTGCACAAAAACGGATGGTCAATCAACTGGAAAAAGTCCTCCCTGAATCCCTCACAGAGAATGATTTATCTGGGAGCCCTGCTGGATTCTCAGGATCAGAGAATCTTTCTGACATCAGACAAGATCTCCACACTTCAACTACGAGTGTGCAGATGCTTCCACAGTCGCCGAGTGTCAATCCACTCAGCAATGCAGGTTCTGGGATCCATGGTGTCCACCTTAGACATGGTGGAGTATGCTCAGTTCCATTCCAGGCCTTTGCAAAGGCTGATCCTCTCCAGGTGGAACGGGTTACCCTATTGGGTCAAAGCTCAGATGATGGTCCTCTCTCCAGAGGTGAGTCTGTCTCTATCTTGGTGGCTACAAACATCTCATCTAACCAAGGGTTGCCCCTTTTGGATCCCGGACTGGGTAATCTTAACAATGTACGCCAGTCTCCAGGGCTGAGGTGCAGTGACCAGTCTGCACTCCTTTCAGGGTCGTTGGACTTCAGTCGAATCATCCCTGAATATCGACATATTGGAACTTTGAGCTGTCTACAGGGCCCTCAATCTGGCCCAACACATACTTCACGGAATACCTGTACAGGTTCAGACCGACAATGCCACAACAGTGGCTTACATCAACCACCAAGGAGGCACTCAAAGTCGGGCAACAATGACAGAAGTGTCACGCATTCTGACATGAGCCGAGGGTCACCTCCCGGCCATCTCTGCAGTGTTCATTCCGGGAGTTCTCATTTGGGAAGCAGACTTCCTCAGCCGTCATGATGTGCATCCCAGGGAATGGTCACTTCACAAAGAGGTGTTTCAACTCCTAGTGAACAGATGGGGCCTTTCAGAGGTGGACCTCATGGCCTCCTGACACAATCATAAACTGCCAGTATACAGGTCCAGAACAAGAGATGCCAAGGCAACCTTTGTAGATGCACTATCAGTGAAGTGGACCTACCAGTTTGCGTACCTATTCCCTCCAGTCTCCCTTCTTCCTCGAGTTCTTCGGAAGTTCAAACAAGACGGAGGCACTGTCCTGCTGGTGGCTCCAGCTTGGCCTAGACATCATTGGTACTCAGATCTTTGGAGTCTCTCCATCGACACTCCATTCCTGCTTCCTCAACGACTGGACCTGTTGTCTCAAGGTCCTTGCCTTTACCCGGACCTGGGTCATCTCTCTTTGACGGCGTGGCTCTTGAGACATCCCTCCTGAGGTCCAAAGGTTTCTTTAGCACTGTAGTTAAATCTATGCTCAGAGCACGTAAGCCAGCCTCTGCCCGGATCTACCACAGAGTGTGGCATACATAATTCCAATGATGTCGTACTAGAAGCTACGACCCCCAGGTGTTTAGGATTTTCAGAGTCCTGGCCTTCCTTCAAGCTGGATTGGACCTAGGACTCCGCCTGGCCTCACTGAAAGTGCATGTCTCTGCCATGTTCATTTGGTTCCAGTGTAGGCTTGCTCCACTACCGGATATCCACACCTTCCTCCAAGGTTTCCTCCGGATTCAACCTCCCGTTGTCCCTCCAGTGGCTCCTTGGGATTTGTCAGTAGTTCTTTGTGCCCTCCAGGGTCCTCCATTTGAACCCCTGGATTCTGTGGAACTCAAGTGGTTAACAGCGAAGACTCTTTTTATTCTGGCTATAGCGTCAGCATGTCAGATTTAGGGGTGCTCTCCTGTCGCTCCCCATTTCTAATTTTCCACAAGGATAGGGCAGTACTTTGGACTCGCTCTGGGTTCCTTCCAAAAGTTGTTACTAGTTTCCACATTAATGAGGAAATGATAGTCCCGGCCTTTCAATCACCAGACCTCTCGGCATGTGAGGCCTCCTTGGAAGTGGTCTGTGCCCTCAAGGTATATGTGGGCCATACCTGTTTCTTTCAGAAATCAGACTCCTAATTTTTGCTCTATGGATTTCACAAGAAGGGATGGCCAGCCAATAAGCAAACATTGGCTAGATGGCTTCGCATGATTATCTCACAGGCTTACACGCAGGCAGGCCTTCCTGTTCCGGCTACTGTTACTGCTCATTCTAATCTGTGGGTCCCTCGTGGGCAGCTCACTGTCGTGCCTCAGCTAAGCAGCTTTGTAAGGCATCCACGTGATCCTCTGTCCATACCTTTTTGAGGTTCTATGCCTTTGATACATTTGCCTCTCAGGATGCTTCATTTGGGCGCTGGATTCTCCTCTCAGCGCAGGAGCATCCCCACCCCTAAATGACTGCTTTGGGACATCCCCAAGATCTCCCTGTGGAGCCCTATGGACCCTGAAGAAGAAAATGAGAGTTATGGTAAATCTTACCTTTGTTAACTCTCTTTCTTCGAAGTCCATAGGGTCCACAGGGCACCCACCCTGACGCACCTGGCTGCATATGGGCTCTGTTTCTGGTCACTGGTTTCCCGTCTCCTTCTCTGTGAGAGTGTGATTCTTGTGTGTACCAGTCTTCCTTCTCTCTTCTAATCCTCCGGCCCTTGGCTTGTCACGAACTGAGGTGCCTCTGGCTCGGGGGCTGGGTATAGGGGGATGGACCATTGCATCCTGGGAGCTAAAGCTTTAACTGCGTGGTACCCGGTGTCCTCATCCACCACCTACACCCCAAGGTCTCCCTGTGGACCCTATGGACTTCGAAGAAAGAGATTTAACAAACGTAAGTTTTACCATAACTCTCATTTTTCTCTTTGGTAAATTGAACAGGCTGTGACGAACAGCAATATGTTTTCAATAATATGACACATATATATGGAAACATTGGTATCTGTGTACAGAAGTGATTTAAAGCGACAAAGAGTATTTTATTTTTAAGAAATTAAGTTTAAAACTCTTTGTAAAACTGTAAATAGAGGTGTGCGGAAATAAAGGAATAACATCCTGTTCTCTAACACATTCCAATGGCTTTAAAATAAAAACAGATTTTCTAGTTCCTGGTTTTATCACAAGATCCTTGAAACAATAAATCCACATTCCCTCAGCTGTTCTTCCATACAAGGCATTGTTTCAGAGAGATGTAGCAAACTCAGTTTATCTAGTAGCTATAATACATTACACATTTTCTTTATAACCACTATGTAATAAATACATCAGTAAATGGTCATTCAGGAGTTTAATGGGTCAAATTAGAGAATCTTTACAATTCACTTGTAATTGCAATAATACAAAATCAACAATTTTTGCTTGTGATTTCAAAGGCTACTGTTTTACATAATACATTGAATAAAGGAAACTGTTTTACCTGGGTTGCATTTCCCATATACTGTAGATAATAGAAATAAGAGGGTATTGGATAATAATTGGGTGCACCATTACTAATTATGTGGTATTCATTCACTGTGCCCGGGGTAACATAGGGCCTGATTCTGAATCAGACACTGCTGCATCCGTGTCTTTGCTGATTTTGCCTTTGCAAATTTATACTAATGCTTCTACAAAGCCCTTCCCTGGTGTACATCTGTGTGTACGAATGAGCAAGGACTGAGACGCCCGCTGTTAGTGTCCTTAGATGCTGATATACCGCTTAGTACTGCTTAGTACGTCACCATCGGTTGCCTCATCAAAACTTGCACTATGGTAGGTAACGTTTCTCCAATGGGTATGGCCTCCTGTGTGAGCAGTTTGGTGTCTCTGTACGCAACCATTTTCACACGCAGTGCAACTCTGTATGTACAGAATCAGGATGCATACACAGTGCAACTCTGTACATACAAAATCAGGATGCACACGCAGCGCAACTCTGTACATACAAAATCAGGATGCACACGCAGCGCAACTCTACATACAGAATCAGAATGCAAACGCAGCACAACTCTGTACGTACATAATCAGGATACACACGCAGTGCAACTCTGTACGTACATAATCAGGATACACACGCAGTGCAACTCTGTACGTACATAATCAGGATACACACGCAGTGCAACTCTGTACGTACAGAATCATGGTGCATACGCAGTGCAACTCTGTACATACAGAATCAGGATGCACACGCAGTGCAACTCTGTATGTACAAAATCAGGATGCACACAGAGCGCAACTCTGTACATACAAAATCAGGATGCACACGCAGCGCAACTCTACATACAGAATCAGGATGCATACGCAGCACAACTCTGTACGTACAGAATCAAGATGCACACGCAGTGCAACTCTCTACGTACAGAATCATGGTGCATACGCAGTGCAACTCTGTATGTACAGAATTAGGATGCATACACAGTGCAACTCTGTAAATACAAAATCAGGATGCACGTACAGAATCAGGATGCACACGCAGCCAGGGCCAGCCCTAGCCCAAATTTTTTGGTAAGCGAGTATTTTTTTGGTGCCCCCCTATGCAGTGCCCCTTTTACAGTGCCCCTGGTAGTGGTCCCCCCAGTGCAGTGCCCCTTGTGCCCCCAGTAGTAAGCCCCTTATATAGTGCCCCAGTAGTACTTCCCCCCATGCAGTGCCCCCAGTAGTGGTACCTCCCTATGCATTGCCCATTATATAGTGCCCCCAGTAGTAGCCCCCCTTGTAGTGCCCCCAGTAGTATTCCCCCCTTGTAGTGCCCCCAGTAGTGTTTCCCCCCCTTGTAGTGCCCCCAGTAGTATTCCCCCCCTTGTAGTGCCCCCAGTAGTATTCCCCCCTTGTAGTGCCCCCAGTAGTATTTCCCCCCCTTGTAGTGCCCCAGTAGTATCCCCCCCTTGTAGTGCCCCCAGTAGTATTTCCCCCCCTTGTATTACCCCCAGTAGTATTTCTCCCCCCCCTTGTAGTGCCCCCAGTAGTATTCCCCCCTTGTAGTGCCCCCAGTAGTATTTCCCCCCTTGTAGTGCCCCCAGTAGTATTCCCCCCACTTGTAGTGCCCCCAGTAGTATTTCCCCCCTTGTAGTGCCCCCAGTAATATTCCCTCCCCCTTGTAGTGCCCCCAGTAGTATTTCCCCCCTTGTAGTGCCCCCAGTAATATTCCCTCCCCCTTGTAGTGCCCCCAGTAGTATTTCCCCCCTTGTAGTGCCCCAGTAGTATTTCCCCCCCTTGTAGTGCCCATTGTAGTATTCCCCCTTGTAGTGCCCCCAGTAGTATTTCCCCCCTTGTAGTGCCCCCAGTAGTATTCCCCCCCTTGTAGTGCTCCCAGTAGTCCCCCCCTTGTAGTGCTCCCAGTAGCCCCCCCCTTGTAGTGCCCCCAGTAGTATTCCCCCACTGTAATGCTCCCAGTAGTCCCCCCCTTGTAGTGCCCCCAGTAGTCCCCCCCTTGTAGTGCCCCCAGTAGTCCCCCCAGTAGTATTCCCCCCTTGTAGTGCCTCCAGTAGTATTCCCCCCCTTGTAGTGCCCCCAGTAGTATCCCCCCCCTTGTTGTGCCCCCAGTAGTATTCCCCCCCTGTAGTGCTCCCAGGAGTCCCCCCCTTGTACCCGCAGTAGAGACATAATAAAAAAATAAAAATAAAAACACTTACCTGACACCCGCTCCTGGTCCCGCCGCCGAGATCAGCTCCTCCGTCCGCCGCTTTGAATTATGGGAGTGACGTCACGTCATGACGTCACTCCCATTACCCACTGCGGGAGCCGGAAGATGTCCGACTCTGGCAGTGGGAGCAGCAGCCGATGAGAGTCTGTCTGACTCTCATCAGCTGCTAAAGCAAACACACAGCTGCCGGCTCCGGCGGCTTTGTGTTTGTGCTGTGTAGCGCTGACCGAACTCCGTCCAGTCAGCGCTACACACGTGGTGCAGCTGTGTCACAGAGACACAGTCTGCACCGCGGCCCGCATGGTACGCAGCTGAGGCGTCCTTACGCAGCTGCGTACCATGCATTCAGCGCAACTCTACATACAGAATCAGGATGCTAACGCAGCACAACTATACATACAGAATCAGGATGCACACGCAGCGCAACTCTGTACATACAAAATCAGGATGCACAGGCAGCGCAACTCTGTACGTACAGAATCAGGATGCACGCGCACCGCAACTCTGTACATACAAAATCAGGATGCATACGCAGCACAACTCTGTACGTACAGTATCAGGATGCACACACAGCGCAACTCTACATACAGAATCAGGATGCATACGCAGCACAACTCTGTTAGTACAGAATCAGGATGTACACGCAGTGCAACTCTCTACGTACAGACTCATGGTGCATACGCAGTGCAACTCTGTATGTACAGAATTAGGATGCATACACATTGCAACTCTGTACGTACAAAATCAGGATGCATACGCAGCGCAACTCTGTACGTAGAAAATCAGGATGCACACGCAGCGCAGCTCTGACAAGAGCGCTCGCTCTGAATCAGGGCCCTCCTACCTAAAATTGGAGCGGCCTCCTGGCCGCTCGCATAGCTGTGGGTGACCACCCACAGCTTATGCGACCGGCCAAAAAGATGGTCGCGATGGTCAAGACCATTACGACCATCGGGCTTGCGACAAGACCCTGTGGTAGGGTCTCGCTGCCGCAAGCCCAGGAGTGCTTTTGGCTCTATCAGAGCCAAAAGCACTCCCAATGACATCACTAGTGATGTCAGTGGGGCTGGACCCAGACGGTAGGCGTTCCCATGGTAACGCCTCCGTCTGGGCAGCAACGCCCCCGGCACGCCCACCACTTATCATCGACAGCACGCCCCCTTTGGTGCGAGACCCATAGCGATGGCTGGCCATCGCTATGCGGGTCTCGCGCATGTGCACGACGGAGCTCCCTCTGTCGTGTGCATGCGCACTAGGGCACCATCGACCCGTTTGTGAGCGCTCAGCGCTCGCGAGCGGGTCTCAATTAGACCCAGAATCAGGATGCATACACAGTGCAACTCTGTACGTACAGAATCAGGATGCATACACAGTGCAACTCTGTACATACAAAATCAGGATGCACATGCAGTGCAACTCTACGTACAGAATCAGGATGCATATGCAGCGCAACTCTGTACGTACAGAATCAGGATGCATACACAGTGCAACTCTGTACATTCAGGATGCATACCTAGTGCAACTCTGGCGCATTGGCAGGAAAAAAATTACTCAACTGTGTTTGACATTGCCGCTGTATCTGACTCAGGCTCATAGGGGGAGATGTATCAAGCCTTGGAGAGGTAAAGTGGAGAGAGATAAAGTACCAACCAATCAGCTCCTAACTGCCATCTTACTGGCTGTGTTTGAAAAATGCCAGTTAGGAGCTGATCGGTCAGTACTTTATCTCTCTCTACTTTATCTCTCTCCAAGGCTTAGTACATCTACCCCAAAGTATAAACCAATAGTCTCCTGTCATTTTTCAAACAGCCTGTAAAGTGACAGTTAGTAGCTGATTGGTTGGTATTTAATCTAGAATGGACATATACAGAGGCTGGAGCTAATAGTTCTTAAATTATTAGGATGCCTACTGTCCTGCATTTTCACTCTGCATATTCACAAATATTAAAACATAGAATACATTTTAAATTAAAAACAAAGCTTTCCTGGAATAAATAAAAAATATGTCTGAAACAATGCAACCATTATATATATAAAGCTAGTGATGTGTTTATTCAAAGAAAAAGTTGTAATTTATGGTGAGAAGTAGCACTAATGACAGATTGCTTAATCACAATTGTTGTTAGAACCAACTGTGGTCTGTGGTGTACTTGTCAAAAATTTTGTGAGCCCAAAACATCTCGTTCCTCTGAATTTTGGTGCACACATACTTGCCAATAGTGATTTTTGGCAATGAAAACATGGGCATGACAAAAACCAAATGGGTGCGTGGTTTGTAAAGTGGGAATTATTTTATGTACTCAGTAAAACATACAAAATTGTTATGCCAAAGAACAATAATTAGAACAACAAATGGGCAATAAGAAAGGCTTATCATAGCAATAAGAAATTAAGTATTGCCAAAAACACAAGGGCACCAGCAGGAGCCTGTCCCTCAAAGTTTTAAAAGTGATCCCTTTACTTCTGGGTTCAGAGCCTGCACATGTGTAAGCAGCCATTGCTCTCCCGGAACATTTTGTGCAAGGAAGCCCATAGGCCATAATGCCTAACGCCATCTCAGAGCCAGGAGCACTGAGAGGAGTTTCTCATGCTCCCTTCAATGGATATAACCTGAACTTTCCAATGTAATGCAGCCATGCTTTCATAAGTAGCCACACCCCTCATACCATACAGAGAGCATTATAGTGATATAAATTACAGAGAACATTCTAGGGACCAATATATAACACAGAGAGCACCTTAATGACTGATATACAATAGAGAGAACCTTCTAGTTCTATTAATTACAGAATGCATTTTCATGGCTACTACACAGGACACAATACATGTTCTTGTGACTACCATTCAATGCCAACTATGTCCTGGAGGCCACTACAAAATGCAGACCCACAAATGTTTGATATTTAACAATGTAGCCACCCTAAATCTCCGGTGCTGTTACAGTGCAGACCCATCATGGTTTAGTGGCTTCACTATACACACCCCGGATATATGTTGGCTTTATAGTGGAGATTTCCTACAATACTGGTATCAAATGCAGACCCCAGCCAGGCAAGCATAACAAATTCTGGTACAATATATTTCTGTTTTATATATGGGGCACAGTGGAGACTTAGGCCATGGTGCTTTGCAACAAAGAGGAGCACTAGGGAAAAACTATAAATCCAGACCTGTCTGTTGTCTGTCACATTAGTTATCTTGTAGCTGCCAAAAGATTTTCTATGGAGTATCATCACATATACACTGGCTTTTCATATTTGTCCTCTGGAAGATGCAGAGGGCTTGTCTTCATGTATTCAAGTAGGTGGGACAAAGTGTAGGATGCGATAATTGCGCCATCATACCGCTGGCCAGTCTGTGATCATTGAGATGGTATTGCCTTGATGATGCAATTTGCTCATTATAGCTCGTCCCCACTTGCAGGCAGACATGCTAACTACATATAGGCTCTTCTCTGACAGGGTAAAGGTCTTTCTCTCTACAAGCCTGATGCTGTAGACAAACTTACAACCATTCCACAGGCTATAATCTGCTGTTTCCCAGGGTTGACAACAACTGCTGTGCTGAACCCCACTTAACTGTGGCTGTTGGCAGTTACCAATAACATTAGGTGCCTGACAGTCATACTTTCTAAGTGCAATAGATTACCACCCACCACATAGCTCTAAAGAAGCTAAATATGAAATGTGTAACAATATGTCACAAAACATCATATATGTTATTGTAAAGGAACATTCTTGACCTAGCTGTATACAATGTTGTTTGTCCAGTATACAAACAATACTGCATTTGACTAAGTACCACTCAGTTTTAAATATAAAACAAATGTAACACACAGTACGTCAGTGGTCAGCAGCTATTGTACATTTGTCTGTTCTGTGCAATCGAAAATAATGACCAAGAATGCGAAAGTAAAGTTTCAGGAAAGTAGAGCAATAAGAAATTTAGAGGAAAAGGATCTTGAAATGAAATGAAACAGGACCAGCAGACTTCTCAATGGGAAGTGGTTAAGCAGACGTATCCCACAATGTCAGCAACAATAACCTCAACAATTTTATGTGAAGCAGATTCTGCTGACACAAAAGCTGTTGTAAAAAGAATATTCTGCTTCCTGCAGGAGAAGCTCCGTGCATGCATTACACTTACATCTTAATATACATTGTATGAAAATCCACTCACAACAGCAGCAGGCATAGCACTCAAGGATTCTCAAGAAAGACACAATATAACCTTTGTTTCAGGTGGGTTCAAACTAAGAGATCCCAGATGGGTGGATTCCCAGAAATGATACTTAAACAAACAAATTGAATATAAAATTGTAAATGTATTATTATACTGAGCTCCAGTTGTTGATTAATTCAGTAGACACAGCAATCACATCAGCAAATCCAGGAGCCCTTCTCTCAGCATTTAGAGACTGGATTATGTTCAAACATCCTAGCACTTCTGCAGTCAGTGTTGTTCCAGCAATAAGGCTAATTCTATACTGACACATTACAGCTTATATAGGCTGTTTCTGAGAGAAAAAACTCTTAGTAATTTTTAAAAACATACATAAATATCAATAGACAGTAGGGGGCACTATTGCCTCAATTATGAATATTGGAATTCATATCTCAATAACAACATTTATGGTATGTATTTAGATTAGTTTGAAGGTAACATAATGTTTATTTGGATTAACTATGTTTGGTCACATAACTAAACATTTGCAACAGCTAACTAGTTAGCATTCTAAAACATATTGACATGTACTGACTTTGTCACAATCTGTATATGATGCAAAACCGATTGAGAACACTGAACATCAAAAATGGCTTGAAAACTCCATTATGGTAACTCCTGATACAACCTTAAATCTTGCACTTGCTCTGTTCAGCTTGTCCACATATCTGTGGGTAAGTGGGCAGTGGGTACAATGGCATTTTGGAGGCCACTACTTAAGTTTTTTTTAATGTCCCTGTACAGGTTGGGAAATGCTTTTCTAGTAAAGTAGAATCTTTGCAAAGGATTGTTTAACAGTCAGTTGTTTTGAAAGCACTACTAGTAGTCTTTCTGGTCCCCTTCTGGGATGAAAATCTACTCCCAGCAGCAGCAGCAGTAGGCACTCAAGGATTCTCAAGAAAGACACAACGTAAGACTTAAACCTTAAATCTTGCATGTGCTCTGTTTGGCTTGTCCACATATCTGTGGTTAAGTGGACAGTGAGTACAATGGTATTTTGGAGGCCACTAATTAATTTTTTTTTAATGTTCCTGTATAGGTTGGATAATGCTTTTCTAGAGAAGTGGAATCTTTTTCAAAGGATTGTTTAATAGTCAATTGTTTTTTAAAGCACTACTAGTAGTAGTCTTCCTGGTCCCCTTCTGGGATGAAACTCCACTCCCAGTAGCAGCAGGCATAGTGCTCAATGATTCTTCTGGGGCAAGGATTGATGTGAATGAGTAAAATATTTTTTGTAAATGTCTCCTCTTCTCCCCTTGGGATATAGTTAAGTGACCAGCATTGCAGCTGCTGGTCACAATCCCGATGGCAGAATGCCAGCTAGGGATGTATGATAGACATTGAGATACCCACTCCTATCATAATCCCGATTTCGGAATCCAGAATGACACGTCCTGAATGAGGTAAGTTCGGGGTGCACGTCTTCTTCATCACAGGGGGGAGGGTTAGGTTATGGCTCCCAGGGCGACTGAGGGTTTGGCACCCCCCCAGGAGGGTTTGGGTTAGGCTAGGGGAAGGGGGGGTTAGGCACCCCCCTGGGAGAGTTAGGTTTAGGGAGCAGGGAGAGGGGTTAGGTTTAGTTACCCGTGGATGGAGGTTAGGGTTAGGCACTAGAGGGGGAGGTTAGGGCTAGGCACCCCTAAGAAAGGGTTAGTGTGGAGAGGGGAAGGTTAGCTTTACTTACCTCCACTGTCGGCATTTCATCCTTTCAGGCTCACGTTATCCGGATTTGAACCAGCTTTACAATCCCATTCCCCTCCTCCCTCATAAATTTGCGTTGCCTTCAACTACATACATACTCCAACTCCCTCAGCCCCCTTGAATAATAAAAAAAAATGTTTCCTGATGTGCCATGTTGGAAGTTGAACTGCCATGTGTTTGTGCCACCCACTGCTGCCGCTTAGCTTAGTCAGCCAGCTAGCTTGGTGCAAATTTTGGGCCTAAACCGGATGAAAACAATGTTGTGAGCTGTGAGGTGGTCAAAATTGACTGGAAACGAATGGAAATTAATGTTATTGAGGTTAATAATACTGTAGGAACAAAAAAAACCACAAATTATGTGATTTTAGCAGATTTTATAAATTTTGGAAAAAAAATACAGATCCAAAACCAAAACCAAAACATGCAAGGGGCGATTTTGGCAAAACCAAATCCAGATCCAAAACACAAGGAGATGCAGATCCAAAACCAAAACACGGGGGTCGGCGCACATCCCAACTTATAACCAATGCAGTGAAATAATACTAAACATCCCATATGAACGAACATATCTGTTTTTTTTTTTTTTTTTTTTTAATATAACAGCTTCATAATGGGGGTAAGGCACAATCAGGGAGATTGCTAGACTCTTCAGGGAGACAGGGAGATTACTACTAGGGAGTCTCCCTGACAATGAGGGACAGTTGACAAGTATAGTTCAATCTTAAAAAACAGAATATAATCACTTTGTTATATGCAAGGAAGAAAAAGAGGTGGTTTTCTGCAAAATGAAATTATGCTGTTCCCATTTTACTGTGTTTAATAGCAACTAGACAACCAAATCAAATGAGTCTGTTATAATTTGGGTTACTTTAACTAGGAGTGATTTTACTAAATGTCAGTTAACTGCAGTTCATTAATTATTGATTATGATTGGTCTGATGTTTTCCTTCAATTTGACAGTTGCCAACTAATTCAGTTACAAAGGAAAAAATCCAGCTCTCAAGCTGGCCACACATCTAAAGATTATCTGTCCAACCATCCAACTAGTTGATTGGATGGAATGAAAATCTGGTAATGTATGGGAATAAATGATGATCAGCAATTTGCTCCTAAATGCCAGAAAACAGATGAAAATAGTCGTTCAGACAAGCTTGTTAAATGTTTGATCTAAACAATTTGTTCAGACAACAGTTTTTGACCATTTTCCGGCGTTTGGGAGCAAATTGCTGATTGTCATTTGCTTTCATACCTTACCAGATTTTTATTCCAACCAATCAACTAGTTGGCTGGTTGGACAGATAATCTTTAGATGTGTGGCCAGCTTATGAATATAAAATATAACTTGCTACGTATTAGACAGGTAGGAGATTTATTCCAAACTATTGGTATAAATATGGGGATATGTATTCCCTATTAATTGCCAATATGGTAGTGGTGCTTCCTGCTGACTCAACACATACATTTAGAGAGAAAAAATAAAGTAGTTGTAATAATGCACTCCAATCTCCAGAATTATCACATTAAAACTGTTCTTTATTAGGTATGCCTTAAACAATATACTGTTTGAGACTGGTAACATCAAGTTTGATAGCAAGATCACAAATAAGTACTAAGGTGTATTATAACTTCAGTGGTTAAAGCGAACAAAATATAAAATATAGTAGAAAGAAAGTGTATAAAGAGTGAAAAAAAAGTAGAGATGTGCGATTCGGTTTTACTCGGATTTGCTCGGATATGTTCAGTTCTCATAAACAGCATTATATTGACTATCCGGCTCTCGCGTGTTTTGGATTACCAATAAGATAAATCTGAACTAATCCGAACTTGCTCTAATTTGGCGATAAGCGCCGAATAAAACCGAACCCGCACATCTCTAAAAAATTTTTATTAAAATTGCTGAGCACTGCTATTTAGTGTCATTATTGTTTGTAAATAATTACACTAAATAGCAGTGCTCAGCAATTTTAATTTAATTTAATTTTGCTCGCTTTAACCATTGAACTTTGAATACACCTTAGTACTTCTTTGTGATCTTGCTATCAAACTTGATGTTACCAGTCTCAGATATTTTTAAGGCATACCTAACAAAGAATGGTTTTAATGTGATAATTCTGGAGATTGGAGTGCACCATTACAACTGACTTATTTTTTCTTTTTGAACCAAATCAGTTACCCACTGGAAATAGACCACATTTTATTAGTGACAGGCGATTGTAACAGGCATGTAAAATATGTGTGCTAAATACAATGCAAAACACTCTGTAAATCGCCCATGATTCCTGTTGCTAAGGTAACAGTTCCACTTCACAGTTTTATGCCTTAAAATGAAACATGCTTTAATATAACATGTAAGCTCCTTATCTGATCTGTCTGGGTTTGTCTATGTCTGAGCTAGAACAATGACTACAGCGTACACAAAACATTATGGGAACAAAAATGTTAAGGGAATTGAATGATGCCTCACCACGCTAAAATGCAAAGGTGTTTTACAGTTTTTTTTTAATTTCCCTGAAACTTTTATTTTCTTTCATATTGTGCAGAAGGTGAATTCCTTGTTATAAAGGTTAATCAACCACATCTTACACTCTCTTTTACTGCAAACATACCCTTCTCCTAAAAGGGTATTTCCATTGTGCTTTTTCACTTTTAACGTTTTTTAAAGATTCCAGAAAAGAATCTCTGTCCATTTGCTGTCAGTGAGGGAGGAATATGTGTAAATAAAATCATGAGTTACGTTTTATATATGGAATTAAGGGGTCTATGTACTAAGCATTGGAGAGAGATAAAGTGGATGGAGATAAAGTACCAACCAATCAGCTCCTGTTACTTTACAGGCTGTGTTTGAAAAATGACAGGAACTTATTGGTTGGTACTTTGGAGCTCATTCAGACCCGTTCGCTAGATGTGGCGCTCGCTCCCAGCGTATGGAAATTTAGCTAAGTGACGTCAAGGCAGGCGCTCGCACGGCAAGGCATAAGCACGCCCACTATGTCTTGGCGAGTGATCACTTTGTGTTTATAGACACCCACCAGCCTGTCTTTAGCCGCCCACTTGTGTACGTCATCTCCAGGAAGTATATACAACCATCGGTACATCAGGTTCCATCGGATCTGACCGCAGCGCTTGCGGTTGACTGTACCTTATGCAAGCACTGCGAGCATTTCATTGTATTATTCAACCAGGTGACGTGTACTATGACGCTGCCAGTTAATTATGTACGCCCTAGAAACAACGTGAAAACACTCTGACACGCCTGCGTCCACAACTCCACTCCCCCATTACTACTGCCCTGCCCCTGTTACCACCCACAAACGGCCTCTCCTGTCACTCATTCCACTGGGCTGTCTTTGCAGGGCGAGCGAGAACATTCCAATCGCTCGTACTATGTTGCGCATGCTCACTGCGAACTACATGCATGCGCACATTAGTGAACATCGTCTGCAACGAGTGGCCGCTTGCTAGTGAGCAGGTCTGAATGAGCTCCTTTATCTCCACCCTCTTTATCTTTCTCCAAGGCTTAGTAAATAGACCCTATATCCTTCTTGCTGTAGTTTCTGCAGTCTTCTTACTCTGCAGTCCCGTGAAGTGAAGCAGCATTCACGCGACTGACTGTAGAAGGCCAAAGTGAGCATGATTTTTGTTTTAAATAGAAATAATTAAGTAAAAACTATTTTCTCTTATTTTTGTGCAGCCCAAGGGGCTGAGATTGGCTGTGTTTGCGGGCAGCTGTGGATGGAAGATTTATTACCCTAAGCTAGTGAGATATTCCCTTCAATTAATGCGGGGTATCGTGCATGTGCAACTGGAAGCCCATGCCGCCCATTGATTTTACACCGGCTGCCGCAATCATCATCATTAGTATCTGCACTTTGCCCAGCCCCATGCTAGGTGCTAGAGATGCACCAGAAATAGGCTTCCCTTCTTCGTACACACAACTCAGAATCACATGAAACTTTTGATACACGTCCATGGCACTCCCACAGTCAGGATGGTTTGTTACCACCCAGTACATGCCTTGAAAGGCCCTATTTCACAAAAAGACAGATCCGGTCAAGTTCCGTCTGACTCAGAATAAGTCGTAGGTTGAAAGTGAGAAAAATGGGCAAGCGTATAGATCTGAGTGACTTTGACAAGGGCCAAATTGTGGTGGCTAGACCACTGTGTCAGAGCAAATCTAAAATGGCAGGTCTTGTGGGGTGTTACCAGTATACAGTCATTAGTACCTATCAAAATTGATCCCAGGGACAACTGGTAAACTGGCAACAGGGTTATGGGCGCCCAAGGCTCATTGATGCTCGTGGGGGGCGAAGGCAAGTCTGTCTGGTCCTATCCCACAGAAGAGCGACTGCAGAGTGCCCATGCTGACACCTGTTCAATGCAGAATGTGCTTACAATGGGCACGTAAGGGTAAGAACTAGACAATGCAGCAATGGAAGAAGGTGGCCTAGCCTAATAAATCATATTTTCATTTACATAAGGATGGTGAGTGCATGTTTGTTGTTTTCCTGTGCAAGATGGCACCAGGATGCACTATGGGAAGAAGGCAAGCTGGCAGAGGCAGTGTGATGCTCTGGGAAATGTTCTCCTGGGAAACCTTGGTTCCCGGTTTTCATGTGGATGTTACTTTAACAAGTACACCCCTTCATGGCAACAGTATTTCCTAATGACAGTGACCTCTTTCAGCAGGATAATGTACCCTGCCACACTGCAAAGTGTTCAGGAATGGATTCAGGTACATTACAAAGTGTTTAAGGTTCTGGTTTCAAATTCCCCAGATCTCAATCCAATCGAGCATCTGTGGGATGTGCTGGAATAAGAAGTCCGAGCCATGGAGGCCCCACCTCACAACTTAGGACCTAAATGATCTGCTGCTAACATCTTGGTGCCAGATACCAGAGGACACCTTCAGAGGACTTGTGGGTCCCAGCTGTTTTGGTGGCACAAAGGGCACCTATACAATATTCAGCAGGTAGTTATAATATATATATTATGTATATATGTACAGGTCTGCCATCAGAAATTATGGAGCCCAGTACAGATGTAACAGAAAGACCCACCCCCCCGCCTCACAGCACAGCAACATTTGTTGCTGTGATGTCCTTTCCACATGGTACAGGGGCAAACGCAGGATTTTTATGGGGGGGTTTACACTTTATATATATATATATATATATATATATATATATACAGTATGTATTTATATTTGTATACATATATGATATACACACATATATACATAGACACACACATATATACATACAAACATACATGTCACACATACCTTACACACACACAAGCATGTGTCACATACATTACAAAAAACTTACCTTGCAGCAGATCTGATAGAGACAGGATCTAGCAGGCTGGCACCATGTTCTTAAGCCCCGCCTCCTTGTGGAAAATTGCCGCGATTCGCGGGTCAATTGGGAAATCAGAATCTATTTGAATCTAATGAAATCACGTCATATTTACTCTGCCTTCTGAATATTGACCCACGAATCATTGCAAAATTGCCGTGAGGGGGCGGGGCTTAAGAACACATTGCCTGCACTACAGTTTGTCAGGGGAGGGTCCGGGGTACTCAGAAACCCCCCCGCGTGCGCTACTGTGGTATATATATATATATATATATATATATATATATATATATTGTACATAGAGAATGACTGTAGAGCGACTACAAGGGAGTCTTGTATTGACGAAACGCGTTGGAGATTGCTGTTTTCCATGCCTGCTACATGAACTTTTAAAACCTCTACCACAGATAAGCTGTTCTACCTATTTAATCATTTTATTTATTTATTTTTTATCCGTATATGTGTATTAATTGGTTTGTTTTTAGTCTTATTGTGATAATACATTTTTTGGTTTTATTTTATCACTTATTGCACTTGTTATCTTCTATTAAGTTTTATATGGGCTTTAATATAATGAAAAATAATTCATTATAAATAGATATATGAGTCAGCCTGTTTTGCACTAATAATTACAGATTATTGCACAATCTTGCATTTATTTGCACAATTAGCATTTGCACTTTATTATTCAGCTAACACATCATAATTTTACACATGGTTTTAATATATATATTTATTAACAACTAAATCAGTCGCTCTACAGTCATTCTCTATGTACAATTTTCTATTCCATTAGTAGATTTACCACTACTAATTATTTAATGACAAAGAGCTGACGCCTATATTGGTTAGGCTGATATTTAGTTGGTATAGCTGTGATCCATACGGATAGTGAGGGTATATTGACCATTGGCGCTTATCCCACATAGTTCTTTATATATATATATATATATATATACACTATATATATAATATATATATATATACAGTATATATAATGTTTCAGAGCGACAAATCATATATAAAATTCATTGGTCTGTTTGTTTGTCTGTCCGTTTATGCATTCAGACACCCCTGCACCACTTGGGAAACCAGCGTGGTCCAGTTGGATCCTGGACAGGTTTTAGGGGGGTTAGGGTTCCGGTTGGACCTCCTCTTGGTGTACGCTGGGCAGAACTTTGACACGAGGAGCCTGTTCTAGGCCTTCCATTGGATGGTTTGAATTAAAACTTTACAGAGGGGTGGCAATTGGTCTGGGATGCCTAATGTAGTGGTTGGAATCCCAGTCGGACCTCACCGTGGAGTGCCAGAGCAGAATTTTGACCCAGGGAGCCTGTTCCGGGCCTTAGATGGATTTAGACTACATCACATAATAAAACTTAATAACTTGAAAATACACCCCTGCACTGATTGGGATGCAACCAACCATGGGCGTCTTAAGAGAGGAGGGGTCCCGTGTGCATTCTCTGACTGGGGCCCCCTCCTCTCTCCCAGGTGGCCGGCAGGTGACTGACATGGCTGGCCGGCCACTGCAGCATCAGTAGACTCTGGGCACTAGAGTGTGCGCAGAGTCTACTGACTCTGGGCACACTCTAGTGTGGCCCCGCCAGGGAAATGGCGCGGCCACCATTTTCCCGGTGATTTTCTCACTGGGCATGCGCAAAACACCAAAAAAAGTCTGTGACACCCATTTTCCTGCATTTTCAGCAGCACTGAGACACCCGATGCGGGACTTTGGAGAGGTAAGTTTTAGATAAAATGGGTGCAGGGTTTGCTGTGACCCTGAGGCCCCCTGCAACCAAAGCAGGGTGGTCCAGTTGGATCCTTGCCAGGTTTTTTTGGGGGTTAGGGTCCCGGTCAGACCCCCCAATGGTGTAGGCTGAGCAGAACTTTGACCTGGGGAGTCTGTTCTGAGCCTTCCACTGGATGGACTTGAACAAAAACTTCACAGAGTGGTAACATTGGATCACAGAATACATACTATGGAGTTGAGGTTCCTGTCGGACGACGGGGCCTTGAAACGTTGAATTTGTGAGTAAAAGTCATTTTGCAAATTCTTGGAGTGACGTGTGGTGCTTTAGTGGTGCAGTTTTATATATCTATATACATATATAATATATACTTTATATATTCATTTGTAGCACACTGACACTGACTTTTAGACAGGGAAATATTTATTAAGAGGATACTGAAAGCAAAATTATAGGAAAAAGCCAGAGTGAGTTGTCAGAGAGCAAAAAATAGAATAGAAAAAGAGAGGAGCTGCACACAGTGTTAGAAGAGCTCGGTGAAAGACAAGAGCTGACAGGAAAGTAAGGTGACTATAGGTCAACAGTGTTCTGCTGTCTACAGCAGATCCAGAGGAGCAAAGAAACCAAGCCTCAGAGTCAGAGGTGGACGCTAATCCCATCATGAGAAGCTATACTAATGCAGCAGCTGTTGTAATGTGCACAGAGAAGCCCACCGGTTGTGTCTTTAATCCGCCGCATGCGTACATAGACGCACCTTCAGTCGCAGATCAAATGTCTGAGCACCCTATGGCTGATTAGACTGTATGTCGGAAATAACCCACCGGCTCAAGTGAAGGTGCTTACAAAGACGCTGTCGCTGGCTGCCACAGTCCCACAAAACAATTACGTCACGTCCGTGTTTGACCGTCCACCCCCATTACTTCCCAAAAAACGCACACTGACTGCCGATCACTGTGCAGTCTGAGCTGCACTTGAAAATCAGTATTGAAAAAAATCAACAGGTCGGAGTAAATAAAGATGGAGGTCAAAGGAGATTACAGTTTCTTTTTACTGGGGTTCATCTTTTCTGTGCACATGGCCAGAGCCGTAACTAGGGTCATGATGTCGCACATAAGGGGCCAGGGCCGGAACTGTAGCAGTGCCTGTAGCATCTTCAAATGTAATTATGGCGAGGTACCTGACTGTAGCATCCAATGCTGGCTGCAGGGTGTCGTTCCAGGGACCCGGCAGCAAAAAGCTGCGGCCGCGGGATGGCGATGGTGCTGCCCACAGAGCCCTGTGCCACGTGTGGTCGCACCGGCCACACACCCCTAGTTACGGCCCTACACATGGCAGCTGTACACATAAAGTACTAGAAATGTGCAGCCTGGCCGGGGAGGGATCAGAAGAGATCCCTCTTCCCTGTGCCGTCTCCTCTCCATTGTACTCTTCAATGGTAAGAAACCTGCTACTGCCATCTTGGCTTTGGTTAATGAGAACATGCTTGGCAAAATGAACATGACCATAGAGGTCTGTGGTAACTGCATTTTCAAAGTTTGGACTTGTCACATTACAACATTAACACCACACAAATAATACCTTGTTTTTTCAGTAGACTTTTATTGTCAGAAAATAACATTAGTCTTGTTGCTCATTCTTAACACACAAAAATGTGCATCATCTGATAGAGATGTGCCTCTCTCAAAGAAGGATGCCCCATGTGTGAGCAGGCAAGTATGAGGGAGTAAGGGCAGCCGCGTCCGTGCCTGTGTCTTTTAGCGGTCACGTATCTGCGACTTTACGCAAATGCTGCTGCAAATCCCTTCCCAGGTGTACATCTGTGCATATGAATTAGCAAGTACTCAGATGCCCACTGTAAGTGTCTATAGGTGCTGTAATACCACCTGGTGCATCTTTAGACGCCACCATCTGTCGCGCCCTTGAAACTTACATCAGCCCTATGGTTGGTGCAGATTTTGTATCTGAATATGGCCTGCAATGTGAACAATGAAGCATTTGTTTACACGCGACATGCCCACCTCTCTCCCATAAGATGGAGTTTGTGAATAGCTATCTCCCAGAGTTATGGATTGAAAGATCTACAGTAAAAAGGTAAACAATGTCTAGATAGACACCAGATGTTAGATAGGCAATAGGTCGACAGGGACAAAAGGACGACACACTAAAGGTCGACATGTAAGAAAGTCAACGGGTACAAATGGTCGACAGTGCCAAAAGGTCGACATTCATATGGTCGACATGAAAATGGTCGTCACATGTTTTTTTTTTTTTTTCTAACCCTAATCTTCACCCTAACCCTCCCTCCTGGTGCCTAACTCTAACCATCAGGGTAGGTGCCTAACCCTAAAGGTGCATATCCACTACGCGACCCAGGGACGACAGTATGATTACGACATTGTAATCGTACCGTCGTTCCCCATCCCCTACAGTGTCTACACTGAATGATTAGTCATTCATTAGGCACCCTCCGTCATTCCTGAACATGGTCAATCTGTCTTTATCAGCACATTGACCGGTATGTTCGGGCGATGATTGATGTCGGAAATGACCAGCGAGAGCGCTCATCGCTGGTCGTTTCTTAAATTTTCATGCTCGATTTGTGTCCGATTAACGAGCTATTGAACGATAACGATGTCGTTATTGTTCAATCGCTCCGTTAAATCGGCTAGTGGATACCCGCCTTAACCCTCCGGTAAGTGCCTAACCCTAACGCTCCCTTCTGGTGCCTAACCCTAACCGTTGGGGTAAGTGCCTAACCCTAACCATTGGGGTAAGTGCCTAAGCCTAACGCTCTGTTAAGTGCCTTACCCTAAATCTAACCTTTTGCCCCTGTCGACCTTTTGTCCCTGTCGACCTATTGCCTGTCTAACATCTGGTGTCTATCAAGACATTGCCTACTTTTTTACTGTAGATCTTTAGACCAGATACCATTCTCAGGAGATCACTGGACAGTAGCAGAAGCCACATCATTTGAAAGAGGGAACACCCCTGTACGGTGCAATCATGGGTGTGAGGGCATTTGAGGTGATCACCAGACAGTGGACCTGATTCGCTACGGATCGCAACTGCGATTGCAATAGCAATTATGAATGCAGTCTCACTGTGAAGATATACTAATGTCTGCGATCGCTATGCCATACGCAGCCTAACATAAGGATGCCCACATTACCTTACACACATCCGTAATACTTATCAAGATTGCAAAACAATCGGTAACATCGAGTACAATCTCAGCCTCACGCACACTTGCACAAGCTTTGACCTTACTCAGAAATTGCTAACCTCATCGCATGCAGTGCAAGAGCCAGCTGCGTATGGTATCACAGTGGCTAATTTATGTGCGCCCATGCAACGGCGTTCAAATGCACTGGCACGCTTGCGTTATGCCGACCACCCTCAAACGGTACTGTCAATCACTTTGCGATGGGTCTGCATAGTTACTGCCATCACAATCCCGATCACAGTGGAGTGTTCGCGCACGCGCACTGCGATGATGCGCAGAACACAACAAACGGCATGTTGCGTGCATAATCGCAGTTGCGATTGCTGCTGAATCAGGCCCAATAAGGGGTTAATTTACAAAGAATTGAGTTTTAAACGTGCTGGACATCGCAGGGACACAAGTGAGTTATTCTCAAACAAACTCACAAAGTTGGCAAGAATTATGTTTACTGAATCATGTTTTCCGATGGTATGTGGAATCGTGTTTGCAAATGTGTGAGTTCAGTCTTATTTGGACTGAACTGAATAGGTGCCTGTGAGAAGGGTTACTTTTTTTGAATAAAAAATGGCGTGGCATAACCAGCACTGGACTTTTGAGCTCACTCTGGTCCTGGAAAAACAGGGGGAAAATGGCGTGAGGTTCCCTCATATTTCCAGTAACCAGCACCAGGCTCAACCAACCAGGGGATAACGATACAGCAGGAGGGATGGGACACAGTGTGGGATCTCTGCAGCCCTGGCATTCCTCGGAAAGTGGGGACCCCCCAAAAATGTGTCCCCCTCCTAAGGATACCTGAGGGCTAGGAGTCTTCTCTGCACCCCTGGTGGTGGTGGGTAAAGGTGTAATGGGTTAAACATAGTAAAAATATTGTTCTTCACAGTAAGACTACAGGCTTCAGCCAGCCCTACGGCACTTGTAGAACCACAAGTGACAGCAGGCTGTTGGCACCTATGAAAAATATATATTAAAAAAACTACAGTACACACAGACTGATTGTTTAAATACTTTTATTACACATTCACTCACCCACACTACATACTTACCTCATAGTTGTCTATCCTCCCGATTCGGCCGGAAGCCTCGCGGCGGCTGACGACCCTTCCCCCCCCTTTTCCCCCGCGGTTATAAGAGAAACCCCCGTAGCAGGGGGGGACGATGACGCGATTCCCGTTGAATCGCGTCATTTTGGTTCCACCCCTGCTTCACAATGCCTGTAATCTCGGGATTGTGTAGCGGGGGCGGGGCCATGGCCCTGCTCCACCGACAAATCCTGTGTAATCTGTCCGACCACTCCCCAATATGCCAGCCACACCCCCTGCTATGCCTTTCTGTCTGCTCCCTCCTGGAAGGGGCAACCAGAATGTCGGCAACCCTGACTTACCTACTCACTAGCACTAATGAGTCCTCTTGTACACGTAAAATCCAGTTTTCAGAAAATAACAAACGGCTTTGCCCAGAGCCCACGGACCGCTAAACTGCTAATACATGATAGCGCTATCCTAATGACAGGGAACCCATGAGGTTTCCTGTCCAATAACCATGATTGGCTAAGACATTTAGGGGCATATTCAATTACCCGCGGGACCTCTCCCGTGAGTAATTGATGGGTGAAAGTCCAGCGGCGCGGGGTAAAGCTATTCAATAGAATAGCTTTTTCCCCACATCCAAAAAACAGGACTTCCACGCGAGAACACACTGATTCCGCGAGAACTGCGGAATCAGTGTGTTAATATTGCTCGCGCGAGGCCGAATAGGGCGGCCTCACGCTGATTTTACCTCGCACCTACATGAGATGCGAGGTAAAATCAAACAGCGGGGACTCGTGCGCGGGGTCTCAGGGACACCCGTGCGTGGAATCCCCGCTAATTGAATCCCATCAAGCGCGTCAATTAGCCGCGGGAATATGCCCCTTAGCGTCTGGTTACTATGACAATGGCCACTGATTGACTATGAAAAACCGAACTCTTAGCCAATTATGGCTAAGGTGCAGGAACCCACATGCGTTACCTGTCATTTTACGTATAGACAGTATAGCTGTCCCTGGGCTCCGGGCAAAACAGTTCGCTATTTTCTGAAGACCAGATTGTACATGGACAAGAGGATTGACCAGCGCCAGGGAGTAGGGCTTTTCCCCCATTTTTCCTTCCTGTCCCAGAACAGACTCAGAGGTCCGTCCTGATTATGCTTTTGGGAGTGAATCTACAACATTTTTATAATTTTTAATTTTAACCCTGTATTTACTGTATAGATCACTGAGGCACTGCACAGATCACACTGGTCTATGCAGTGCTTCTTCTGAACACTGAGATGGGGAGGGGGGACAATTTTAAATTTAAAGTTTGCTCCATTTGCAATCATGTTTGCAGACACGATTTTTGGTAAATCCCTGTGTTGTATTCCTGTCTATGGAAAGTACTTGCAAGTTGGTTCGATGGTGTATTGACTTCTATTTGTGTGTTCAGCCATTTGTTGCAGATAGAATCGTGTTTTTACACCTGCGTTTGCCTTTGGTAATCTCCGTGTTTGAAAATCAAAGGAAATTCTCACAGAAATGCAATCTCAGACAGACACACTTACCCCTAAGTATTAAGGGGCCCCATTATTTGAAAGAGTGGACCCCCTCTTTCTAATGTGTGTACCCCTTAATTACTGGAAGCCAAGTTGTGGTAGATCTTGAACTTAATGATTTTTGTGTAGTGCAGAGAGTTGATGAACTCCAGACATTATATTTAATTAGGGCACCTTGTTTGAAAGAGGGGACTCCTCTAACAAATGCAGGTACCCCATCTTTCCAGCTGCTATGAGGGGGGAGATAGAGGGACTTAAAAATCACTCATATTTTGTATTATTTTATATAATTTTATTTGTTCTACAATAGTGACATTCTGCACAACAATATCCCAGCAGCTGCCGCAAGTCCTTATGGGTCATTTGGACCGCTGGAAAATCGTTTTTAGTTCTTTCTTTAAAGCCCACCAATTGCTGTGGAGGACAAGTCCCATT
Organism: Taudactylus pleione; assembly: GCA_031769625.1. NCBI lineage: Eukaryota > Metazoa > Chordata > Amphibia > Anura > Myobatrachidae > Taudactylus > Taudactylus pleione. The sequence continues at coordinate 301,521 of JAUIMM010001205.1, forward strand.
TTGTTCTTTACAAAGGGCTAACGACATTAGTCGCAAGGAGTATTTCATTGTAATGGTTGAATTAAATGTCAGTTCAAAAGTGTTAATTTTAGTTAAAAATTTGTAATTAAAAACAGGTAATGGTAATGTCAGTCACGCACAGTTTTGTAAAGTGTTAAGTATATGACATTTCATATGTTTTGTTGTTGTTGGGTTGCTGCCCAATTTAATGTAATAGCGACCCCTTTTATATATTTGATAATAACAATTTAATATATATGAAAAAAAGCTATAGTTTATATTTAATATATAAGGTATTCATTTAATACTTTAATGTGTGTTTATTTCATCATGTGTTCATGGGGTAGTCTAGGAGACTATTGTGCCCTCTAAATGTTATTATTATATGACGTTGGTAGCAGATGGATTGGTAGGCTTAAGCAATATGTGGCTGATTCACAACAGCTGGAGAGCCAAAGTTGCCTAATCCTAGATAAAAACAGACAAACAAACGAATGCATGATTAAAGGTTTTTTTTGTAATAAATACACAATAAAAAAAATCTTTCTTAAACCTCAGACTTCCATTATTTTATATGAAAAAGCAAGGACCCCTATGTGATCTCAGGTATCCTTAGGCCATAAAACCCTAAAAAGTAATACACACACATAAGCAGAGTGGGATCCGGTCTATAGATCTACAGTAAAAAGGTCGACAATGTCTAGATAGACACCAGATGTTAGACAGTCCATAGGTCGACAGGGACAAAAGGTCAACAGGAACAAAAGGTAGACACGCTAAAGGTCAACATGTAAGAAGGTTGACAGGTACAAATGGTGGACAGGGTCAAAAGGTCATCACCAAAATGGTCGACACAAAATGAAAAGTTAAAAAAAATAATAAGTTAAAACATTTTTTAAGAAGCAGATTTTTTTGTGCTATATCCCAGTGTATCCATATAAGCACTGTGACGCTGCAAGCCATACCCCAGTGTATCCATATAAACACTGTGATGCTGCAGGCCATACCCCAGTGTATGCTTCCATACCCCAGTGTATCCGTATAAGCACTGTGATGCTGCAGGCCATACCCCAGTTTATCCATTTAACCACTGTGATGCTGCAGGCCGTACCCCAGTGTATCCGTATAACCACTGTTATGCTGCAGGCCATACCCCAGTGTATCCTTATAAACACTGTGATGCTGTAGGCTGTGCTCCAAAGCATGCTTCCATACCCCAGTGTATCCATATAAGCACTGTGACGCTGCAAGCCATACCCCAGTGTATGCTTCCATACCCCAGTGTATCCGTATAAGCACTGTGATGCTGCAGGCCATACCCCAGTTTATCCATTTAACCACTGTGATGCTGCAGGCCGTACCCCAGTGTATCCGTATAACCACTGTTATGCTGCAGGCCATACCCCAGTGTATCCTTATAAACACTGTGATGCTGTAGGCTGTGCTCCAAAGCATGCTTCCATACCCCAGTGTATCCATATAAGCACTGTGGCGGGTGCAATGTGTGAGACTGACCTTTCCAGCACTGTACTCAAAGAGAAGCTTTCGTCCACCACTTTTGCGCCCTCTGCAAATGTGGGGATGAGCAGCACACATCAACATGCTGACACATAAATTGAGGATGCTGCTGTGGAAGTGCACCAGGATCAGGAGGATATTTGTGTAGCTGACACTAATAAGGATGTTGATGCTGAGGATGTTGATGATGAGGAGTTGCTGATGAGGATGTTGTTTGTGTAAATTAGGCACCAGTGGAACAGTTGTTGCCCATGATAAGAAAAAGGCCATTGTCATGTCTGAAGACAAAAAAATCCACCTCTTATGTGTGGAATTATTTCTACCCAAATCCAGACAACAATTATCAAGTCATCTGTAGAATTTGTAAAGTGAAAGTAAGTAGAGGGAGGGACCTTAACCATCAAAGAACCTCTTCCCTATTACATCATCTGCAGCGCATTCACCAAAAGTTTTCACCAAATTCAGAAACTTTGGCTAAAAAGGTAACAACAAGTAGTCCAGTGTCAGCTAGCTCCCTTCTCTCTGCTAGATCCAGATTACTCACACAATCATCTTGGTGGGGCAAATTGTTTTTTCAAAAATGACAGGGCCCTGCAGGAGATGCTCTCTGTGGCCTGAAACAATTCTGGACATTTTCGCCATTCAGCAGGTGCATGTAGAAGATTGCAAGTAATAAGGTGGAACTCCACTCTTTATATGCTTTAGCAGATGGAGGAACAGCAAACAGCCATCTAAAGCTACACAACGACCTATGATATAGAGAGAGGGGGGGGAATGTACTGTACTCAAGGTCAGTGGAGAATACTTCTGTGTTGTGTAAGATGAAGAAACCCTTCAAAGTAATCACCTGTGAAGTGAGTTCAGACACTGCCAGCTTGAGTCAGTCAATTCCCCTAATTAGAAAATGTTGGAAAAGCAACTTGAGAAACTGAAGGAGCTGAAACAAAGCTATTCTGCTAAGTATGTTGGACTTGTAGGTTCACTTTGCCAGGATCCAAGGGTTGTCGGGATCTTCCATCAATACATTTTGGCGGCCATGCTTGATCTTAGGTTTAAGTCATACATCGTGTCTTTCTTCCCAACTGACACAGATCTGAAGAGATGCAAAGAGCTGTTGGTAAGCAAATTGTCAGCTCAAGCGGCATGTGATACAGCAATAGCTCCTCATTCAGTTTCTCCAGCAAGTGGACACTCATTATTGTACCACTCTCCAGCCCTTTGACGCATAAACTGCTTTCTGTTACAGCCAAAAATTAAAAATTTTTACTCATCAGTCCAGAGCAGCTGCTGCCATTTTTCTGCACCCCAGTTCCTATGTTTTCATGCATAGTTGAGTCCCTTGGCCTTGTTTCCACGTTGAAGGTATGGCTTTTTGGCCTCAATTCTTCCATGAAAACCACTTCTGGCCAGACTTCTTCGAACAGTAGATGAGTGTACCTGTGTCCCACTGGTTTCTGCCAGTTCTGAGCTGATTGTACTGCTGGACATCTTCCGATTTAGAAGGAAAGTAAGCATGATTTGTCTTTCATTTGATGCACTAAGTTTCCTTGGCCGACCACTGAACAAAGAATGGCGGCACTCAGCAACTTGCTGTCAAATGGTGCTCTCATTTATTTTGACGTTTCGGGTCATGTACCTGTTATCAAGGTAATGGGCTCATGCCCGACATGTCGGAATAAATAAGAGCAACATTTCATAACAGGACGCTGACTGCCGCCATTCTAGATGGGAATATATATATACAGTAAGAATGAAAAGAAATGGACGATGGCTTTGAATGGCTAAACATATGGACACATTGCTGATATTGAGTGTTCATCAGTTCAACTATGCAAGTGCCACAGGCCCCACAGCGTACACACCAAGGTACCTTTGCAATGCAGTAAGGATTTAATTGCAAACTGAATGACATTCAGGGGACATCTGTGGATGGTTATGGGAAGTGGCAGCAAAAACACAGGCATGTTGTGACTGTTTTTGGGGAGAAAATATGGTGCCAGTGTCTCAGTTCCCTCGGCCATTCTGCACGACCAAACGGTTACTCAGAGGGTCGATTATTGAAGGAACTACGTACTCCACTGCATACTTGTACGCACTTGCTTGGATCTGCGACGCCGCCTGTGGATGTCTCAATACATTTACAGGCGGCTGCATGCATTAGTATATTTTCACACAGGAGCTGTGTATGAGATTGCATTAGCATTAATATCTGAATCAGGCCCACAGTGTGTAGGCCCCCTCAAGGACATAGGGCTTGAACTAAACTCCATTGTTAAACACTACTTCAGATGAGGTCAAGGAAAAAGCCCATTGTTAGGAAAAAATGGGGCCAGTATTTGGGCAATTCCCTATTCTGCCGACTCCAGGGTCAGGGGATCGGAGAAATCCAATAAGTTTAACAATTTCGAGCCCCCGATTCCGACCCGAAATTCCGATCAGAATCTGAAAGTAGGGGAATTTTAACATGTTGAACTTCCCCAGTTGCTGATCTGTGGAGCGGATCTGTGTCGGCAGAAGGAGCAATTAAGCCCTAGATGTATGGCCTGTATTATTTCTTCAATGCCTGTCTTCATGCCAAATGCCACCAATGCACCAGGATGCAGTTATAAGGCAGCAGTTGGACCTGGGATCAGAGCCCTCAGCAATAGGCTGGTAGCTATTTTTTTATTATTTATGTTATTGTATTTCTTTTTTTTTTTTAAGCTGTATTTACTGGCTGGGTTTCCAAAGCTAAGAGTTGATAATGTATCAAGCCTGCTGGTTAGTAGAGGTCTCCACAGTGCTAATTTATTTCCCTTAAACCATACTTGCCGACTTTTTGACTGCTTTCTCTGGGAGGAGGCAGCCAGGTCGGCATTGTGGGGGATGGAGCTCGGCGGAGGTTGCCGGGTCTGGAGCATGATGACGCTATGCAATGCCAAGATTACCAGCATTGTGGTGCAGGGGGTGGGAGTAGTGATAAGATTTAACACAAATCGCTTCATTGGCTGCCGCGAGCCATTCTGGGAGGGTAGGCAAGTATGCCTTAAACTAGAGGAGCTCAGCAACCTTTTGATGTCAGTGTACCAGTTAAAATGTAGTTAAGCTCAGTGTGCCAGTTCTACAATAATAATATACCATTCTCCCTCTTTAAAAACCATAACAAAAATATGCAGTCCCTCCCGCCCTCCCAAATTAAAAATCATAACCAGATCTGACCCACTTCTTATATTAAAAAGCATACTTCAAATCTGACTCCCCTCCTTCCTCATTAAAAATCATACAGCATGTCTGCAAAATCCTCTCCATCATTCAAAATCATTCCCCAGATACTGTATGAACACCCCACATCTTAACAAAAATGTAGTCCAAAGCATTTATCCCCTACCACCTCATCAAAAATCAGACCTGAGCTCTACGGTCAACACAATCAAATAACTCGCAGTCCCTTGCCATCCCTTGACGAGGAGAAGATTATATAACACAGTCAGAGGGTCCTTGGAGCAACTTCTTCCTGCTTCTTGGCTGATAAGCATGTGCGGCTGTGGCGGCACCAAAATGTTACCACATATCATTCCAGGACAGAAAAGGGAGTCCCTGAGAGCTAGCATATGTTCATCATGAGTCACTTCGGGTGCTCACACAAAGTGTCTCCACCTGAGCACCTCAATAGTGACTGGTGTCAATCTGGACTGACTGAAATAGACTCAGTACATCCTTTTGAATTCCTGATATACACAAGGAAATGCCACAAGTGTTCATACTGTATTTTTCCAAGAGGACCAATGATCCTTGTTCCTGGATGCAGGAGGTGCAGTGCATTTGGGTCCATGAGTCAGAGGAAACCATGCCGTCCACCCTGCACCAGAACTGTGACAGTGGTATGATATGCTCTGTGTGGGTGGTGGTAAGGGCTGACCGAAGAGAGTGTCATAAATATGGCATGGTGTAAGAGTCTTTGCAATCTTTTGAGCAGATGCCAGCGCCAGATTTCCATCCTGTTGAGCTGCAAAAATCTACAGCTGCAAAGAAATGCAGCAATTTGGATGTTGAACTAATCAAATTGTCCCCACAATTCTGGGCCCAAAATGATCACCTACAGTATATATAGCATTCAACATATGTGATTTTGGATTGTCTGTGATCTGCTAGTGTCAGTTAAAAGTTCTATCAGAAAGACTCAATTAACTTTCTGATAAACAACAATTGGTGAAAATCACAGTTTTTCAGCTATTTTTGCTATGGAATTTAATGTGCCAATTTTATTGCACGCAAAACCGACATGTTTTGCCTTTGAAATAATTGGTGCTTTAAATCCCGGGGAAAAAAGGCGCAGAAAGATGCCTATTTTAACAAATGGCACTTCATTACATTTACCACAGCCATCGTGACCATTTTTTCCAAAAAAAACCCAGCAGGTAGTGTAACATTTTTTTTTGTAGAACAGCCTGTACACCCCAAAAAAAATATTGGGTAACAGTAATAGTGCTAATAGTGCTTATTACTGTCCCAAAAATAACAATTTTGATATTTAAAAATGCTGTAAATGACTAATATGTGCATTTTTTTTAAAAAAAAAAAGTAAAAAAATTATAAAGACCAAACTTTTTTCTTTTCATTACAAACTAATTAAATGAAAACTGCAAAAAAGAAAGAAAAAAAAGAAGTGATTTGGGGGTAATTTTAGGCCAATTTAAAAGAAAATTATAAAAATGCAGTTATTTTTAGCTTAAATAATTAGTGTTCGTCAACAAGCGGCTGCTGCCTGTTTAAATATGGCTCCGGCTGCGAGCCAATCACTCCTCGAGGACAGGAGGGACGGCCAGCGGCATACTGTGGAGCCGCCCCTGATTGGCTGCTAGTTTGCGAGCCGTGACTGGCTTGCGGACCAGCAGCCAATCAGTGGCAGCCGTGTGGCTTCCTCTAGTTGGCTTCCGGTATGCAAGCTGCATTGACTCGTGGTCGGCACTAAATTCAAAATGATGCTAAGGAGTGTGGGGAAGGGAGCGCTGCTGTCACAGGACAGGAGTACAGCGCAGTACAGCGAGGTAAGGTGTGGTGAGAGGGTTTCTGTGCTCTGCAGTGTGTTGTGTATTGTGAGGGGATAAGTGGGGGTATGGAAACATCAGCGGGGCTTGGGATTTGGGCATGTCTAAGTAAAGCCTCCCTGATATTTCCATAGCCCCACTTTAAAATTTCCACTTCGACCACTGATGTAATTATTGGACTAATTAAGCTAACTGGAAACTTCCAATTGCCTAATTAGTCAACAGAGGGGGTGCCTAAGGGCTTCTGAAGAAAGTCCCTACATTTTTTATTTGAAAAAGAGAGATTCCCTGACTTTGCACCTGCTGGAGGACTGCATGAAAATAACTGCGGTAATTACTATAGAAATTACCACAGCTTGAATTTCTCCCGGCAATTGAATAAGAATAACCTTGCTGCTGAGGAAAAACCCTGCACCTCTGGTTTTTCAAATTGCATCCACAATTGAATATGCCCCTAAGTGACCTAAATGTATTCAGTTTTGAAGTGAACATTTTGAGTTTAAAACATGGGGTGGTGACTTGACCAATAAAATGAATTCCATAGAGTTCCAAAGGGGATTAAAAAAGGATAAGGTTCTGTCTGTATTCCTGTAACACCTATATGTTGATTGAATATCCTATGGGCCCTATTTACTACAATCCACATTTAAAATGCCGTTGTAGTGTGATATTTCAGACTAAGAGCCCAATTCAGACCCGGACGCTATGCTGCGCTCGTTCGCATTGAGCGATTTTTTGCAATCTGCACATGCGTCGCAATGCGCATGCGCGAACCATCATTGCGATGGGAAAGTGCTCGCCCGTAGCCCGCAGTTGGGCCGCTATTTTGAGTGACAGATAGTGCCGTTTGTGGGTGGTAACAGGGGAAGGTGCTTGTGAACGGGGGTGTGGATGTGCGAACGCAGGCGTGCCCGACCGTCAGAACGGCGTTTAATGGGCGTGCATAATTAGCAAAGTAGCGTCATTACACACGTGACTGGGTTGTATTTTAGCCAGAACTGCTCGCAATGTTGTGGTGGGAAAAGGCTACCACAAGTGCTGCGAGCAGCTCTGATGGCTTTCGATGTTCCCGATTAATCCTACAACTTCCGGAGATGATGTGTGTTGCGAGTGGCAAAGGGGCGTATTTATACAGGTGCGAGCGCATAGTGCGGCCGCTCGCTATTGCTTAGTGGGCGGCTTTATGCGACGCACTGCGAGCACATGATTAAAATAGCCGGCCCCTTTTAGCCAGCGAGCGGACGCAAATAGCGTTCGGGTCTGAATCAGGCCCTAAATTCGCAATGCGATGCGAATATAGGAAATGTCACAGGAATTTAAATCCCTTGCAGGAACAGAGCTTGCGATAAAGCTCTGTCCCTGTGAATCCAGTCTGCACACTTCTCCCTGTATTTTTTGGAAAAAATACAGGAGGAATATGTCTGCACATGCACCGCCGCAGGCTACCACAACTCCCTCCCTCGCTACCATGTCCCCCCGATCCCCCTGGAGCACTTCCCCCCCAGGTTAGCTTACACTTACCTCCGGTGATGTCTTCCTGGGCTCCGGTCAGCTGGTCTCCCAGCTCCTGCACTGTGACCCCAGTTAGCTGTTCTATGTAGCAGCTAACTAGGGTCACAGTGCAGGAGCTGGGAGACCAGCTGACCGGAGCCCCATAACTATTTTTTTTTTTTTTACTGTGATCAGGGGGCCTGATTCAGACCCGGTCGCAAGCGCTGAGCGCTTGCAACCGGGTCAATGTTTGCCCACTGGGCATGCGCACGACGGAGCCGGCTCCATCGTGCGCATGTGCGAGACCCGGCTAGCGACTGGTGCTCCGTCGCTCCCGGTCTCGCACCAAAGGGGGCGAGCTGTCCATGGTGAGTGACAGCTCGTCCCGTTTGGTAGGTGTGGCCGGGGGGTGGCTTCACAAACGGAGGCGTTCCCAAGCGAACGTCTGCCATTTGTGGGCGGTACACTGACATCACCAGTGATGTCAGTGGGAGAGCTTCCGGCTCTATTAGAGCCGAAAGCTCTCTGGGGCTTGCGGCCACGAGACCCTACCACAAGGGTCTTGTCGCAAATCCGATGACCATCGCGACCATCAACCTGGCCGCTCACTATAGCTATGGGTGGTCACCTACAGCTATGCGAGCGGCCAGGAGGCCGCTCCAAAAAAAAAAAAAAAAAAGCCCTGATTCAGAACGAGCGCTCTTTCAGAGCATCCGGATCTGAATCAGGCCCAGAGTGTGGTCTATTTAGACCACACAGCTGATCACTGTGGTCCAGCTCCTGGCTCTGCCTGTCAGAGCACAGCAGGAGTTGGGGAACCTGGAGAAACCCTGGATAACGCCATTTCTAGGTGGTATTATTATCACAGGCCTTCCCCTGGTATTTTTTAAAATTTTATTTATAGTAAATCTGGCCAGATTACATTTCCCATTACAATTATCTGCTTACTAAAAATATTTGATAATTAGGGTTTGGAGTAAAATTTTATGAATTCTACTCCAATTTCACTTTAGTAAATTTATGTGATACTAAAATAATGTGAAAAGATTGTGAACCGGCGTTAAAACGCTCAGGCACGCCTGCGTTCACACCACCACTCGCCCGATTCCATCGACCATCCCCTGTCACCACCCACAAAAGGCTTGTCCTGTCACTCATTCTAGTGTGCTGGCTATGCTCAGCGAGCGAACACTCCCGATCGCATGGACTAGTATGTGCAGTGCACTGCTGCAATGCATACGCATGCTCAGATTGCAAACATCGGCAGGCTGCGTGCGAACGCATCCTAGCAAGCGGGTCTGAATCAGGCCCTCAGTTCCTGAAACTCTAATTAACTATGATGTAATGTCCCTGGGCCAACATGTATTTTCCATAAGATAAGTTTTATTTTACTATTGTATCAGATACAACCCTTAGGAAGAGTCTCCTGACTCGAAACGTGTTGGTAGAGTTATATGGATTTACATACACTTACCTGAAAACTACTATCGTTGTATAGCCAGGCAGTGTTGCTTGAAGGGAGAAGGGAAGGATTCCGGAACCTCCCATATTCTCTCACTTTTTAGCACCTAGCCAGGTGCTGAAAACGTTACAGTTTAATTTCTACCATTAAAAATATTCATTTTTATTGATGTTTTTATCATGCATTTTATACCTTTGTCCATTTATGTAAGCCTAATATATGTAATGTGTTTTTGGAATTAAAATGATATGTTTTGGGGAATACTACACTATTTTCTTCTCTTTGCTAATTTTTTTTAGGTTATGGCGACAAAATAATTTGGACAACCTATGAGGGAGGTGCCATATCTGAGACATGAAAATTGACTGACACGTTTGAAGCTCCAGTATTTACATATCCACATCTGCTATATGTTTGGAAAGAATTGGTCTTGTGAAGACAGAAGAGACACTTTTTAGCAGCACTGAAAGTGTTAATACAATTTTCTCTTATTATTATTCTAGATTAACTGGGGGTAAATGTGCAAATGTATGTAAAACTACAAGTGGCAGTAAACCAATAGCTGAAATACAAACCATAAAAGTACTAGGAAGTTACATGCTTTATTAGGTGTCTTCCTCTTGTCCTCTTTATTTGTTCTGGTAATCCATAATAAATAATAAAATAAAATGTATCACAAATTATAGAAATAATGAGATATGGTAAAACTTACCTTTGTCAACTCTCTTACTTAGAAGTCCATAGGGTCCACAGGGAGATATTGGGGGTGTAGGTGGTACCTGGAGGGCTGGACACCAACAGCAAATGCTTTTCAATCCCAGGATGCTCCGGTCCTTCCCCCTATATCCCGACCACAGCCTGAGGGCACTCCAGTTTTGTTAACAAGCCCAAGGCAGGACAAGAGAGAAGGAAGCATGTTACTCTGAAGAATCACACTCTCACACAAAGAAGGAAACACGTGGCCAAGAGACACAACCCATAGAAGCCAGTTGCATCAGGGCGGGTGCCCTGTGGACCCTATGGACTTCGAAGAAAGAGAGCTAACAAAGGGAGACAGAGAGACATTGGGAATGTCCAAAAGCAGTGTTTCAAGGCCTGGAATGCTCCTGCGCTGATAGGAGAACCCTATGCCTGAAGAAAGCATCCTGAGAGGCAAATGTATCAAAGGCATACAACCTAAGAAAGGTGTGGACAGAAGACCAGGTGACCGCTGTGCATAGCTGTTCAGCTGAGGCGCCATGCCGGGCTGCCCGCGAGGGATCCAAGGAGCGAGTAGAATGAACAGAGACTGTACTCAGCACAGGAAGGCCCATCTGCGTGTAAGCCTGTGAGATAGTCATGCGAATCCATCTGACCAGAGTCTGTTTGTTAGCTGGCCATGCCTTCTTGTGGAATCCATATAGGACAAAGAGTCGGATTTCCTGATGGAAGTAGTACGGTCCACGTAGATCTTTAGAGCACGGACCACATACAAAGATGCCTCCCTGCTGAGAGGTCTGGTGAATTAAAGGTCGGAACCACAATTTCCACATTTAGGTGGAAGGGAGAAACCTCCTTGGGAAGGAAGCCTGGGCGTGTTCAAAGAACAGCCCTATTCTGATGAAATATCATTAAGGGGGAGCGGCATGAAAGGGCCCCTCAATCTGATACCACAGATGATATAGCCAGAAGAAATCGAGTCTTTGCAGTGAGCCATTTGATATCCACTGATTCCAGAGGTTCAAATGGAAGTGCTTTGAACACCACTGACAAATCCCAATGAGTCACAGGAGGGACAAAGGGAGGTTGCATCCATAGAGCACCTTGCATGAAGGTGTGGTTATCCGGTATAGAAGCAATCTTGCACTGAAACCAGATAGACAAAGTAGAAACTTGCACTTTGAGAGATGCTAGGATTAAGCCTAGATCCAGTCCAGCCTAAAGAAAGGCAAGAATTCTAGAAACCTTAAAGACCTGAGGGTCATAGTTTTGTGGAGCACACCACTGCATATATGAATGCCAAATTCTGTGGTAATCATGGCTGAGGCCAGTTTACGTGCTCTGAGCATGGTCTGGACCACAGAGCTGGAGAAACCCTTAGCCGTTAGGAGGGATGTCTCAAGAGCCAAGCCATTAAAGACAGATGGGCTAGGACTGGATGTAGACATGGACCCTGAGACAACAGGTCTACTCATAGAGGAAGTTGAAGAGGAACATCTATAGAGAGTCTTAGAAGTTCCAAGTACCAATGATGTTCGGGCCAAGCCAGAGCTATTAACAGGACTGTGCTTCCTTCCTGTCTGAATTTCCGAAGCACTCGAGGAAGCAGGGATATTGGAGGGAAGAGATATGCCAACTGGAAGGTCCAAGTCACCGACAAGGCATCTATGAAGGCCACATTGGGGTCCTTTGTTCTTGCTCCATAAACTGGAAGTTTGTTGTTGTGTCTTGAGGCCATGAGATCCACTTCTGGAAAACCCCATTTGTCCACCAGAAGCTGAAAGACTTCTGGATATAGAGACAATTTCTTGCATGCACGTGATGGCTGAGGAAATCCGCTTCCCGATTTAGAATCCCCGGGATGAACACTGCGGAGATGGCTGGGAGATGGCGTTCGGCCCATGTGAGAATGCGGGACACTTCTGTCATTGCTGATTGACTTTGAGTGCCCTCTTGATGATTGAGGTAGGCCACAGCCGTGTTGTTGTCGGACTGTACTTGTACTGTCCTGTTTTTCAGAACACTGAGTCAGAATAAGAGCTCTGTAGATGGCTCAAAGTTCCAGGATGTTGATTGGCAACAATGCCTTGGCTGGGGACCATCGGCCCTGGAAGGAGTGTTGTGCCCCACCCTCGGAGGCTTGCATCCGTGGTGAGGAGAGCCTAGTCCGGGATCCAAAAGGGACGACCCTGGTTCAAATGAGGAGTCTGTAGCCACCAGGCTAGGGAAAGGCGAACCACTGGGGGGAGGCTCGCCGTCTGGGATATCAGCAGATGGGGTAGCCCGTTTCACCTGGAGAGGATCAGGTGTTGTAGGGGCTGGAGTGAAACTGGGCAAACTCCTCCATGTTGAAGGTGGACACCATTGTTTCCAAGACCTGCATTGCAGAGTGAATCAACACTCTGCGATTGTGAAGCAGTCTGCGTAGTCTGTACTGTAGTGCTGAATCTTGTCTGCCGTCAGGAAGATTCTCTGAACTCGAGAGTCTAGGAGGGCTCCCAAATGTACCATCCTTTGAGAGGGTGTCAGGGAAGACTTTTTCCAGTTGATCAGCCAACCGTGCATTTATAGAAAGGTAATGGTTACATGCAGATGGTGTTGAAGAGTCTCTAAGGAGCTTGCCAACAGCAAAAAATTGTCCAAGTATGGGAGCAGTCTGATCCCTTGATGATGAAGAGATGCCGCCATAACTGTCATGATCTTGGTAAATACCTGAGGGGCTGTTGAGAGGCCAAACGGCAGAGCCTGAAATTGGTAATGTTGTTGTAGTATAGCAAACCGGAGATATTGTTGATGAGAAGGCCCTAAAGGTACATGTAGGTAAGTGTCCTGAATGTCTAGGGATACTATAAAATCTCCAGGCTCCATAGCTAGGATAATAGTACGGAGAGTTTCCATACGAAACTTGGGCACCCTGATAAACTTATTCAGAGATTTCAGATTGAGGATAGGCCGATGAGATCCATTATGAACTAAGAAAAGGGTAGAATAGCTCTTGCCCTGTTGTGAGGAGGGGACCCGAATTATTACTCCTGAATTCAGTAAGAACTGAATGGCTTTGTGGAGCAGCAGGGCCTTGTTTGAGTCCAATGGATGTCCAGTGCAATAGAACTGTTGAGAGGGTCGCCACAGGAAGGAGAGGGTGTATCCTTGGGAGACCACTTCTCTTACCCAGGTATTTGACGTCGTTTGATGCCAAACCTGGGCAATTTGAAGAAGTCGGCCCCCCACCCTGGGAGCCCCCATGGAGAGGCCCGCCCGTCAGGCTGCAGACTTGTCCGCAAACTTGGCATGTGGACGTCTAGTAGCCCAGGATGGCTGATGTCTATTTCAGTGGAAAGGACTGACCCTTGGCTTTGCCTTGAGGGTGAAAGGAATGAAAGGATGACGTCCTAGGTTTTGTATTATAGGTAGAGGGCAGAAACGCCATCTTGGAAGCTGCCAAAGTAGTCACAATTTTATCTAGCTCTAGACCAAATAGGATGTCTCCCGAATAAGTGAGAGACTCCAGAGCCCATTTTGAGTCTGAATCTGCTTTCCAGGAACAGAGCCAAATGGTACGGCGGGCCACTACCAAAGTGGCAGATATCCTGGAGGCCAGGAGAGCCATATCCATAGCTGCCACACCTAAGTAGGAGGCTGCATCCCTACTGTGAGATACATAGGAGAGTTGCTCCCTTTAAGCATCAGGGGTAGGTGTTTCTTCTAGGGCCTCTGCCCAACTCTCAATGGCTTTTGTCACCCAGGTCATAGCCATAGCAGGACGAGTAATAGCTCCTGGAAGAGAGTAAATAGACTTATGACAAGCTTCTATACATCTATCTGTAGTCTCCTTTAAGGAGGTAGCAGTATGAATGGGTAACGTGGCACTTTTAACCGAATGAGTTACATGAGAATCCACCGCCGGGGGAACTTCCCATTTAATGCAATCAATAGCTGGAAGAGAGTAAAAGGAAATGAACCATTATGGAATTTGAAACCTTTTACCAAGCAGATTCCATGCTTCACTCATGTGATCAGATAGCTGGTCTGATTGAGGGAACTCTGGTAAAACTACCTTTTGTCGTTTAAAAAGTGCATTATTTTTCTTAGGAGCAGGTTCATTTTCTTCTATTTGTAAAATAGATTTTACAGCTCTGACAAGAGCAGGTATATTTAATTTAGAGGGTGGCTCCTCGTCTCGTGAGACGGCATCAGAGTGAGAGAGATCTGCATCTTCTGCCTCCCCGTATGATATGTCAGAATCAGATAACTGAGTGGACTGGGAGGATAACAGCACGTTTAGAGGATTTAGGCCCTCATTCAGAGCCGTTCGCTATTTGCGTTCGTTCGTTCAAAAACAAGGGGTGGCTATGCAAATGATCCGTTCGCACATTGCAGTCTGTTCACACCTCTAAGTCTGAACGAGCGAGCAAAACATACGCTCTTTTATTTCTTAAAAATGCCCCCTGGCCGCTCGCACCATACGTCATGTCCGCTATTTATTAGATTAATCGAGTACATCGAACAGGATATGAGCTGCTCGCTATTCTTGTGGTTGGTTTTTTCAACCGCTATTTTGCGAGCAGTTCTGAGTTAAAAAAAACCAAGTGACGTGGTCATTGACGCTGCTATATTAATTATGCACACCCATAAAACGCCCGTTTTGACCTTTAAGCACGCCTGCGATCGGATCTCCACTCCCCGTTTTCAAGCACATACGCCTCATTCTGTCACTCAAAATAGCAGGCACTCGCTATATTGCGTACAAATGATTTTCGGCCGCACTGACTGGTTCGCGCATGCGTACTAAAAACCGTACGCATGCGCAGATGTGCGAACATCGCTCGGAACGAGCGTACTTCCGATAGCGAGTGGCCGTGAATCAGGCCCTTAGTAGGTAAAGGCTTTTCCCTTTGTAGCATTTGCTGCAAGGCTGTAGAGGTAGTAGCCAAACTCTGTACTGAGGTAGACAGCATGTCAACCCATGGGGTAGGCAAAGGATTTGCAGGGAGTACCTGCTGTGGCCATCCCACAGGGGGAACCACTACGGGACTGCTCTCTGTTCCGTATTTTTTGCCAGCACCTGTGAAAAGCCACCCAGGGTGGTTCCTGAGGGAGAGACTCCTGGGCTGAGGGACCAGGGGCTGTGTAACAATTAGTGCAAAGAACATCCTGAATGAAGTCCTCTGGGGCTAAACCCACTGAGCAGGAGTTACAGGACAACAGAATAGGGGCAGGATCCTGAGGCTTTGTTATTCTTTCCTTTGCCAGCCATAGTAATGATACAGTGCAGTGAACACCCTGCAGTATGTGAAATATGGCACAATGTAGTGTGCACTCGTGCTATATATGATGCAATATAATATGCAACAGCGCTATATATGGCACCATGTAGTATGCAACAGCGCCATATATGGCATCATGTAGTATGCAACAGCACTATATATGGCACAAGGTAATGTGCAACAGCACAATATATAGCACAATATAGTGTGCAACTGAGCTACTGTTGGCCCCCCTGGAGAAACAGTGCTATATATGGCACAAGGTACTCTGTGCAAAAGCGCTACATATGACACCAGGGAGCGTGCAACCGCGTTAGACATGGCACAATGTAGTGTGCAACGTGGTATGAAATATGTGATACCTTAGTATGACAGGGTTTAGCAGAAGAAAGGGATAGTTCTAACTGACAGTGTAGAAAAACAGAGATTAGCGCTAGCACAAGTCACATACAAATCAGAAAAAAACATTACATGTCTGCAATGGGCACTATTATCAACTACACAGACCACAGTGGCGCAGGCTTGGTGTCACGGCGCCGCGGAAAGGTGATGGGGTGGCAGCACAGATGTCCGGAGGACAGTCTGGTGGTGCTCACCCTTCTGGTAGAAATAAAAATTTAATAAAATAAAAAAAATAAAAGCTTGGGTTGCATAAGGCAGCCCCCTGTTATAATGGTGGTCCAGCTCCTTGCCAGACACCAATGAAACTGAAGTGGGGGAAAGACTGGAACATTCTGGGATTGAAAAGCTCTGCTGTTGGTGTCCGGTCCTCCAGGTCCCACCTACACCCCCAACGTCTTTCCTGTTGAGCCCTATGGAACCTGAAGAAGAAAATGCTGTTTAATACACTCATTATTGTTTTCCTATATTTGCCCATTTGACTAAAAACAGTTTTATTTATATATTGATTATATGGATGTTTATGTCTTTGGCCATGTTCTGCTTAATGCCCTGCCCACAGTTTCCATTTTCTACTTCAGAGCAGCAAGCTCTCACTTCAGGGTTGCTGTAAAAAAATAGAAGGTTGATTAGAATTAGACCACTCCATTGTTTATAGTAAATTATGCAACTGCGCTGGAGCCAAGGCTGGATTAAGGCTTATGGGGGCCCCCACCAATAAAATTGACACCCCACCACGGCCACTACTATCCCCCATACCTTGTCTCTGGACTCTTCAGTCACAGATGGTAGTCCTGCTTAATTTTCCTGGTTACTGACCACTCCCCCAAGTCCAGCAACCAATGACCAGCGAACCTTTCAAGGCAGCTCCTCTAGCTCCTGGCTTTCTATTTTTGTTCAGCCCACTCCGCCATCTTCTGCTATACAAAATTACAAAACATGCTATGTGTTTGCACCTCCAGGATGTGTATATGTTCTCCCTATATGTTCTGTATTGTGGTTCCCTCCATATGCCCTGAATTGTGCCCCCCCTCTCTATTTTTTTTATTTTGGTCATCACTGCCCCCGCATGTAAGCTATGTAACGTGCTCCAAACACCGCTCCTGATCTGTGTTTTTTTTTAATGCCCCACTATCCCTCCCAACTTTTTAATTGTGCCCAGCCACTGCACCCTTAGTGTGTAAATTCTTATTGTGCTCCACACAAACCCCTACACCACCTCTCTGCCAGTTCTTAAATGTCCTCTCCACCCCCGATAATTGCTGTGCTCCAGCGCCAAGTCATAATGTACACACCCATTGCTGTGTCTGAGTCAGTTTCCACTCGCTGGCTCTTTCCCTGGCTCTTCTCTCTACTCTGACAGGCAGCTGCAGCATTGTAACGTCATCAAGCAGTTGCCAGGAAAAGAGTACAGCAGTCAACTACTAGAATCCCCGAGATCAGTGACAGCGGGTCCTCTATCAGTGAGGGCACCTTGCTTCTGTACCACCATGATGATGGTCCTGCCCGGCAGCATAGCGTACATGATATAGTACGCTGTGATGCTGCTGGGAGCCGCGCAAGGGGGAGTGCACAGTCGTTTGAGTCAGGGTAATTTTTGCCACAGTGTGGGGACCCCCAATGTGTGGGGGCCCCTGGACGACCGCCCAGTCCACCCCGCCTATAATTTGGCCCAGGCTGGAGCTGTCAATGGGAACAATAGGAAGCTGACAACTGCAAGTATAAAACCTGGATTGCTTGTATAGTGATGCAGTAAATTAAAAAAATTACAAAATGAATGTTTTTGATGCCTAAATGTACGGGGGGTGGGGCATGTACGCTGTAGCCATCTCCTGGGGTAAACACCAGTACCTTGCACGCAGCTGTCAGTTAGTAGTACACCAGTCCAGGGCCTTGGTACAAGTAGCCAAAGCAAATTTTATTTGTTAGTACAAAATAAACGAAACATAAAAATAAATTCTAGCCTGTCCAGCTCTAACTGACATGCAATTCCCTCTATCAAGGTGGAAAGACCTGGTGTCCAACTCCCCAAACAGCATTTAGCACAGCACTTACAATCACAAGCAATGGTCTCTCCCTCTCTGCAGACCTCAACCTGCTCCCCAGGCAGTGAGAGACAGACTAGAGAGACTGACCCACCTTTTATCAGCCTCGCACAGGTGGTCTGGCAATCAAAGGTGCTAATTAGTCAACTGTCTCTCAGACATAAGCTAGAAACCCAGGGCATATACATCTCCCCTTGACAACTTCCACATGTTTTTGTCACAATGCATTGTGTAATCTCTGCATGAACGTGATCTTAAATTTGTTCAGAGATATATTTAAGTCATAAAAATAAAGAGAGCCCAATAATTAAAATAATGTTAAATGGATGTATGTTTCCATTAATTTATTCATCAAAATGATACAAATTATATATACAGTATTTAGTGGAAAGAGTATGTGAACCTTTAGTATTTAATAATTGGCATAACTCCCTTGAGCTGCAAGGACATCAATCCAACATTTACAGTAATTGTTGGTCAGGCCCAGAAACTGGCAAAGAAATTTTGATTGAAAGTGTCAGTAGTAAAAGCTAAAGTCACATTACCATAGTACAGCATGTTATCTCAGCTTGCTGGATCCTGTCATTCCATGACAGTTGTAAAGATGCAGATTGCCAACATTTTATCATTATACAGCTTACGTGACTTCCAGCTGTTCTGCATCTACAAGTCCCAGCATCCTTGGTGTTGTTGTTACATAATGACACTTCACCTTCCTTATGCAGAGACATATGTTGCTTAGTACAATTCAATGCTGTTATACAACCTGTTCTGGGACTTCAAGTCGACTTTTTGTACCTGTTGACCTCTTGTCCTTGTCGACCTACTGCATGTCAATCATCTGATGTCGACCTATTTACTGTCGTCCTCTAGCATGTCAATCTTTTGTACAACAGCCCACGAGGAGCTCCTGAAGCAAAATTAGTTAATGTCCATTAAATTTGACTGCTTAATAGATGAGCAGCTAATCAGGAGCCATCTCTCATCTCTCTATTGTTTTACTTCATATTTACCAACTTTGATTAATTCCTTTCCAGGAGCAGCCTACTGCAGGTCGGTGCGAAGGGCCGGGCCGGCCTGTTGACGTAAAAAGGCCCCGATTTGCGTCATTTAGCTCGTCCCCTCTCTACGGTTCCGCAAATTCCCCATTAAATCTCCTCATTCTGCCTGCTTCACTAGGAAGTGGCCAGGATGCGGGAGATCTGCCTACACTTCCCGGGGTGCGGGGGACTACCTGAAAAATCGTGAGCCTCCCGCGACTTACTGGAGTGTAGGCAAGTATGTTTTACTTTCATGTATTTCTCACATACAAGAAATAATTAATGCAAACCGAGATTTTTTTAGATATGTCCTGGAGGGCAGAGAAGTAGTTTTGTAACAGATTGGCGCAGAACCTTTGAACTAGGGGTGAGCGGGTTCGGTTTTACTCGGATTTACTCGGATCTTTTTATTGGCTATTGTCTATCATGTGTTTTGGATAGCCAATAGAATAAATCCGAATTTGCGGTAAAGTGGCGATAATAACCGAGTAAATCCGAGTAAAACCGAGCCTGCACATCCCTACTTTGAACTGAGTTTTTATTGAGCTGTATTTGGATTGGCTGCCATAACGCTAATATCTATGGGAATATCTAACTATTCTGTAAATTCAATCAAATTTGCAGCAATCTGTAATTATTATATAGACAAAATAATTTTGTGATTATGTGCAACCCTTTTTCACTGTGTGGCTGGTATGAGGTGCTTCAGTATACAGCTCACCTCCTGTCTGATGCATCAACTGGAGGCACACTACACAAGATTTTATAATTGCCAATGCACACCATCTGGCGATGCGGTGTGCGCGACCTATGAAAAACACATGAATATTGGCTCCCACATAAAAATATTAGGGATGTGCGCGGACCATTTTTGCCGGATTTGGATTTGGATTTGGTTCTAATTCGTCGTCCGGCTTTGGATTTGCCAAACTGCGGTGATACAGTGGGTTATGCCCTTTCACGGAGCTTGTATGCACTCACTGGGCTTATGCCCTGTCACGGAGCTTGTATAATAGACACAGTGGGCTATGCCCTTTCACGGAGCTTGTATGCAATCACTGGGCTTATGCCCTGTCACGGAGCTTGTATAATAGACACAGTGGGCTTATGCCCTGTCACGGAGCTTGTATAATACACTCAGTGGGCTTATGCCCTGTCACGGAGCTTGTATAATAGACACAGTGGGCTATGCCCTTTCACGGACCGTGTATGCACTCACTGGGCATATGCCCTGTCACGGAGCTTTTATAATAGACACAGTGGGCTTATGCCCTGTCACGGAGCTTGTATAATACACTCAGTGGGCTTATGCCCTTTCACGGAGCTTGTATAATAGACACAGTGGGCTATGCCCTTTCACGGAGCGTGTATGCACTCACTGGGCTTATGCCCTTTCACGGAGCTTGTATTATACACACAGTGGGCTAAGCCCAGTCACGGAGCTTGTATAATATACACACAGTGGGCTAAGCCCAGTCATGGAGCTTGTATAATACACACAGTGGGCTAAGTCCAGTCACGGAGTTGTATAATACACTCAGTGGGCTAAGGGGGTCATTCAGACCCACTCGCGAGGGAAGTTCGCTCGCAAGCAGGTCGATGTTTGGCGAATGCGCATGCGCACGATGGAGGGAGCTCCGTCGGGCGCATGCGCGAGACCCGGCGAGCGATGAGAAATACTCGTCGCTCGGGGTCTCACACCAAAGGGGGCGTGCTGTCGATGGTGACTGACAGCATGCCCCCTTTGGTGGGCGTGCCGGGGGCGTGATGGCCAGATGGAGGCGTTCCCATGGGAACGCCTACCGTCTGAGTCCGGCCCCACTGACATCAGTAATGATGTCAGTGGGAGTGACTTTGGCTCTGATAGAGCCAAAATCACTCCTGGGCTTGCGGCAGCGAGACCCTACCGCAGGGTCTCGTCGCAATGGTCTTTGACCATCATGACCATCATCATGGACGCTCGCATAAGCTGTGGGTGGTAACCCACAGCTATGCGAGTGTCCATGAGGACGCTCCAAAAACACTTAGGAGCACCCTGATTCAGAGCGAGCGCTCTGGTCAGCGCGTTCAGCTCTGAATCAGGCCCTAAGCCCAGTCACGGAGCTTGTATAATATAAATAATACACTCAGTGGGCTAAGTCCAGTCACGGAGCTTGTATAATATACACACAGTGGGCTAAGCCCAGTCACGGAGCACACAGTGGCAAGAAGTACAACTACTCTCTCTAACTAATCTAACTCTAGTCTTGCTTTTCCCCTCTCTATCACTACCTAACTAAGCGTGACTATTCCGTCTGGATACAGTCACGCGAGATGGCGCTGACAGCCAGGCGCCGCGCCTTTTATAGCGGCCGAACGTCACCCGCCTCTCGCGAGGTCTCGCGAGAATCCGACGCCGGACGGGTGACGTTCGGCCTCGAGGTGGAATCCAAGTCAGGCGGGAATACCCGGACTTGCGTTCTGGTGGACTCGGATTCCACCTGTTCGGAGCGGTTCGGATTCCTCAGAATCCGAACCGCTCATCACTAAAAAATATACATGCATATTGGCCTCCACAAGAATAAAACACACTACATTGGCCTCTTCAGGAATAAAATACACTACAGTACTAGTGCGATGAGCTGACCGCCGCGGCACACTTGACAACCATTCGCGGCACACAAGTGTGTCACGGCACAGTGGTTGAAAAACGCTGCTCTACCATGACTAGCTTATGGGTGTGGGTAATCAGTGACTAAGGGGTCCCCGTTCATGCAGGCTTTACAGCAAAGTGTTTTCATGTCTGGTCACAGCTGATGTTACATCATACATGCCTACCCTCCCAGAATTCGCGGGAGGCTCCCGATTTTTTGGTAACCCCCCCGCACCCCTGGAAGGGTAGGCAATTCTCCTAGTGAAGTGGGCAGAATGGGGAGAATATTAGTGAGGATCGGCGGGTCCGTGCATTGGGGGCAGGGCCTAATGATACAATTCTATGAAAAACGCGTCATTTAGCCCCGCCTCTTATTTCAAACATGCACCGTAGCGGCAAATTCTCACGAGGGGCGGGGCTTAATGACTGGCTCTGGTTGGATCTGCCCCAAACTCCACCCACCTGTTTCTCCTCCCCTGACTTTTCCCGAGGAGGAGAATTTATAAGTCGGAAAGTATGTGTTACATGGTGGTTGTGCAGTGCAAATGCAAGAAGTTGGGCACTAGATCATCTCTATTCCAAATATGATCTCTTTATTAAGCGACCTCTCTGGTACAATACTTAGTTGCCAAATAGTAAATGATAAGGGAAAAATATTTGCATTTTCTTCTCCACTCCTGGACAGTATTGGACAGCACAGATGGTGTAGTGGTTAGCAATACTGCCTCCCAGCACTGAAGTCATGAGTTTGATTCCCACTACAGCCCTAACTGTGCGGAGTTTGTATATTCTCCCTGTGCTTGCGTGGGTTTCCCCTGGGTACTCTGGTTTCATCCCACACAAAAAAAAACTGGTAGGTTAATTGGCTCCCAACAAAAATGAACCCTAGTTTATATGTGTGTACATGTGGTAGAGAATATAGGCCCTCATTCAGAGCCGCTCGCTAGCGGCAGTACGCTCGTTCCGAGCGATATTTGCACATCTGCGCATGCGTACGGTTTTTAGTACGCATGCGCGAACCAGTCAGTGCGGCCGAAAATCGTTTGTTCGCTATATAGCGAGTGCCTGCTAATTTCAGTGACAGAATGAGGCGTATGTGGGTGGTAACAGGGGAAGGTGCTTGTAAACGGGGAGTGGAGATCAGAACGCAGGCGTGCTTAAAGGTCAAAGCGGGCGTTTTATGGGTGTGCATAATTAATACAGCAGCGTCATTCACCACGTCACTGGGTTATTTTATAGTCAGAACTGCTCGCAATATTGTGGTTGAAAAAACCAACCACAAGAATAGCGAGCAGTTCATACTAGGGGTGTGCACCGGACACTTTTCGTGTTTTGTGTTTTGGTTTTGGATCTGGATCTTTCTTCGTGTTTTGGATCTGGATTGGTTTTGCCAAAACCACCCTTCCGTGTTTTGGGTTCTGGGTTTTGTGTTTTGGATCTGGATTTTTTCTTAAAAAATAAAAAAAACCCGCTAAAATCACATAAATGGGCCTTTTTTTGTTCCTACGCTATTAATAACCCCAATAACATTAATTTCCACTCATTTCCACTCTATTCTGAACACCTCACACCTCACAATATTGTTTTTAGGCCAAAAGGTTGTACCGAGGAAGCTGGATGACTATGCTAAGCGACACAAGGGGGCGGCACAAACACGTGGCCCATCTAGGAGTGGCACTGCAGTGGCAGACAGGAAGCCAATCAGCGTTATGGTGCCCATTTGCATGTAGCACGAACCCGGGAGATCCGTGCTACATGCATCTGTGTGATTGGCACAGAGCAATGACAGGTCCGTGAGACCCGTCTGTGCTGCTGTGGTAAAAAAAAAAAAAAAAAACCTGTGTAAAAAAAGAAAAAAATGGCGTGCACCCCCCCAAAAAAGAGCAACCAGCCCCGGGCATTAGTAACCCAGTGCTGGGTGTGCTTAAATACAGGGGACAAACGACGTAGGGGTCCCCTGTACTTAAGCACAACCAGCACCGGGCTAGTCAGAACCAGCGCTGGTTGCCAAAATACGGGGGACAAACGACGTAGGGGTCCCCTGTATTCTGCGCAACCAGCTCTGGGCTCTGATCCGGTCCTGGTTCTGGAAATATAGGGGACAAAAAATGAGTAGGGTTCCCCTGTATGTTCCAGAACCAGCACTGGACTTTTTCTAGCGGGGGGCTGATGCCACAGCCAGGGGAGCCCTTTCACCGGGCCCCCCAGCCGCAGCATCAACCCTGACCGCTAGTCAGCCCAGGCCGGGGATCCCTGGAGAGCTGGGGACCCCCCCAATAAAGGGGTCACCCTCTCCAGGGCACCCCAGGCCCAGGCTGATAGCCCGGGGCTATCCCCGCCACCCCTGGTGGCGGTGGGTGGCGGGTTGATTGTGTGGTGTGGTGTAAATAAAGAATATCAAACATTGTCTTTACAAGTAGAACTGCAAGTCCCAGCTAGCCTGCCCCGCATGCTGGTACTTGGAGAACCACAAGTACCAGCATGCAGGGCATTAAGGGCCCACTAGTACCTGTAGTTCACCTGTAAAAAAAATGTTTAAAAAAACACAGGACACACACACCGTGACAGTATAAGTTTATTAAACATACATACACACACACACATGTACACATACTCACCTATGTAACCTGTAGCATCGGTCCACTTGTCCGGTAAAGTATCCCTAGGGGACCTGTGAAAAAAAACATACTCACCATCTCCTATGCGAGGTTCTGTCCTCTTCGTTCCAAAGTAGGCATCCCCGGACTTGGCAAAAAAAAAAAACGAAAACGCGATCCACGAACTTAGTACCGTTCTATAGAACGGTACTTCCCGAATGAGAGCTTAGCGGCGGGGTATCACCATGGAAACCCCGCTGCTAAGCGTTCATTGGCTGAGAGAGGTCATCTCCCGTCTCTCAGCCAATGAACGGCTCCCTCCATTGTAGTCAATGGTGGGAACCGCAGGGTAAACTTTAATAACCTTGCGGCTCCCAGCATTGACTACAATGGAGGGAGCCGTTCATTGGCTGAGAGAGACGGGAGATGGCCTCTCTCAGCCAATGAACGCTTAGCAGCGGGGTTTCCATGGTGATACCCCGCCGCTAAGCTCTCATTCGGGAAGTACCGTTCTATAGAACGGTACTAAGTTCGTGGATCGCGTTTTCGTTTTTTTTTTTTTGCCAAGTCCGGGGATGCCTACTTTGGAACGAAGAGGACAGAACCTCGCATAGGAGATGGTGAGTATGTTTTTTTTCACAGGTCCCCTATGGATACTTTACCGGACAAGTGGACCGAAGCTACAGGGTTACATAGGTGAGTATGTGTACATGTGTGTGTGTGTGTGTGTGTGTATGTATGTTTAATAAACTTATACTGTCACGGTGTGTGTGTCCTGTGTTTTTTTTAAACATTTTTTTACAGGTGAACTACAGGTACTAGTGGGCCCTTAATGCCCTGCATGCTGGTACTTGTGGTTCTCCAAGTACCAGCATGCGGGGCAGGCTTGCTGGGACTTGCAGTTCTACTTGTAAAGACAATGTTTGATATTCTTTATTTACACCACACCACACAATCAACCCGCCACCCACCGCCACCAGGGGTGGCGGGGATAGCCCCGGGCTATCAGCCTGGGCCTGGGGTGCCCTGGAGAGGGTGACCCCTTTATTGGGGGGGTCCCCAGCTCTCCAGGGATCCCCGGCCTGGGCTGACTAGCGGTCAGGGCTGATGCTGCGGCTGGGGGGCCCGGTGAAAGGGCTCCCCTGGCTGTGGCATCAGCCCCCCGCTAGAAAAAGTCCAGTGCTGGTTCTGGAACATACAGGGGAACCCTACTCATTTTTTTCCCCTGTATTTCCAGAACCAGGACCGGATCAGAGCCCAGAGCTGGTTGCGCAGAATACGGGGGACCCCTACGTCGTTTGTCCCCCGTATTTTGGCAACCAGCTCTGGTTCTGACTAGCCCGGTGCTGGTTGTGTTTAAGTACAGGGGACCCCTATGTCGTTTGTCCCCTGTATTTAAGCACACCCAGCACTGGGTCACTAATGCCCGGGGCTGGTTGCTCTTTTTTTGGTGGGGGAGGACGCCATTTTTTTCTCTTTTTACACAGGTTTTTTTTTTTTATTTACCACAGCAGCACAGACGGGTCTCACGGACCCGTTAGTGCTCTGTGTCAATGACACAGATGCAAGTAGCACGGATCTCCTGGTCCGTGCGTGCATCTGTGTCATTGAAATACACAGCAGCACAGACGGGTCTCACTGACCCATCTGTGCTCTGTGTCACTGTCAATCACACAGATGCATGTAGCACGGATCTCACGAGTCCGTGCTACATGCAAATGAGCACCATAATGCTGATTGGCTGAGAGCCGTGACAGACGGCTCTGTCAGCCAATCAGCACTTTGCCCATTAAAGGCAAAGGCATTTTTTTTTAAATGGCCGCTCGAGGCAAAACCTCGAGATCCGACAGCAGATCTCGAGGTTTTGCCTCGGGAGAGGGATCCGGGGCAGACAGGGAGATCCGAGCTTGGGCTCGGATCGCCCCGGATCCCCGAAGTTCGGGTGGGTTCGGTTCTCAGGGAACCGAACCCGCTCATCCCTAGTTCATACGCTGTTCGATGTACTCGATTAATCTAATAAATAGCGGACATGACGTATGATGCGAGCGGCCAGGGGGCGTTTTTATCAAATAAACGAGCGTATGTTTTGCTCGCTCGTTCAGACATGGAGGCGGCAACAGACCGCAAAGAGCGAACGGTTCATTTGAATAGCCACCCCCTTTTTATGAACGAGCGAGCGCTAATTGCAAGCGGCTCTGAATGAGGGCCATAGATTGTAAGCTGGGGGCAGGGACTGATGTGGTTGGCCAAATATACTCTGTAAAGCGCTGCGGAATACAGTGTGCGCTATAATGATAACTGGTAATAAATTTTAAAAATTATAACAATGAAAACAAAAATATATACATGTGCTTGTTAATCCAAACCTTCTTTTATCAGGTTCTCTCCAATATGCAGGTGGGTCATTCCATAGTAACTAGAGATGTGCGCCGACCCTCTTGTTTTGGTTTTTTATCTGGATCTCCCCTGGTTTTGGATCTGGAATGGTTTTGCCAAAACCTCACCTCCGTGTTTTGTATATCAGTTTTGGTTTTAAATCTGGATTTTTTTCTTAAAAAAATCATAAAAACAGCTAAAATCACATAAAATGGGCCCTTTTTTGTTCATACAGTATTATTAACTTCAATAACATTTATTTCCACTCGTTTCCAGTCAATTTTGACCACCTCACGGCTCACAATATTGATTTTTTTCATCTAGTTAAGGGTCAAAGGTTGCATCCATCTAGCTGGCTCAAAACTGAGTGATAAATAGAGTTGAGGACTGTGCAAAGATGATGGTTGGGGTACCCCTTGAGGATTGAAGAATTGATAGTTGATAGTTGGCGCAGCCACTAGCTGAAATAAGAAGAGTTGATACTTGATAATTGGTGCAGCCCCTGGCTGAAGAATTGATAATTGGTGCAGCCCCTGGCTGAAGAATTGATAATTGGTGCAGCCCCTGGCTAAAGAATTGATAATTGGTGCAGCCCTTGGCTGAAGAATTTATAATTGGTGCAGACCCTGGCTGAAGAATTGATAATTGGTGCAGCCCCTTGCTGAAGAATTGATAATTGGTGCAGACCCTGGCTGAAGAATTGATAACTGGTGCAGCCCCTGGCTGAAGAATTGATAATTGGTGGAGCCCCTGGCTGAAGAATTTATAAATTAATTAGTGCAGCCCCTGGCTGAAGAATTGATAGTTGGTGCAGCCCCTGGCTGAAAAATTGATAAATTAATTGGTGCAGCCCCTGGCTGAAGAATTGATAATTGGTGCAGCCCCTGGCTGAAGAATTGATAATTGGTGCAGCCCCTGGCTGAAGAATCGATAGTTGTTAATTGTTGATGCAGCCTCCGGGCGGAGTAGTAGTGGAATACAGAGCTATGATTAGGAAGGAACCCCCTGCAACAGCCTTGGGGCCTGGAACTCTTGGCAAGTTGCGGCCGTTACAGCCTTGAGGGCTGGTGAGCAGTGACAACAGGTGGCCTTTGGGCCATGTAGCAGCCTTAAGGGCTGAGAAGCCTTGGCTGAATGTCACTGTTGTGCGACTTGTGCCGTCGCACAAGTTGACACAACAAGCAGCAATTGGTTCAGAATTTTCTTTAAAAAAAATGAAAGGGGCATGCAGGAGATGCTATCTATGGCCATTACAATTTCTGGACATTCATAAACCATAACATTAAAAATGTCAGGCAGCAATGCCCCAACCAGCACATTATGGAAAGGAAAAAGGTGCAAGATGGAATTGTCCTTGGGCCCTCTAACCCACCCTTATGTTGTATATATGAAACAGGACATTCACAGTTTAACAAACCAATCACTTCAGCGCCAGGGACTGCCACTTGTGGCTGAAATGATTGGTTTGTTTGGGCCCCCCACAAAACAAGCTGCCAATCAATGCGCAGTGGACATTGGTGGCAATGATCCCATACACACACTGGCTTTACAATACATTAGATGTCATCATCGTCATCCCTATCAGTGTGTGCATCCTCCTCTTCTTCACACAATATGAATTCGTCCCCGCTAGAATGCACCATTACAGACGCTTCTGTATTTTTTGGACTTAAGAGCTGGTAAAGGTCTTCCTCATGGAATTGATAATTCATTTTGATGAACATCATCTTTTCCACATTTTGGGAAAGTAACCTCTTATGACGATCACTGACAAGGTTCCCGACTGCGCTGCAAACTCACACTGGAGGGTGGGAAACTTAAGTACAGCAAAGCCAGTTTGTGTAAGGGACTCCAAATTGCTTCTTGTTCCTGCCAGTAGTGAAATGTACTGTGTGACATGCCTATTTGGATGCTATCTCTCAAATAGTCATCCACCATTCCCTAAATGGTGACCATATCAGACAAAGTCACGTTAGACATGTCACTCAATGTAGGCAGTTCTTTCAGACCCAACCAGATTTCATTACATTTTGTTGACTGATCTGCATCACCACCAGCGGTGGGTCTCTTAGGAAAATTTAGTTTTTTTCCTGGCAGCTGTAGAAACTGAAGGAGGAGATGCTGTCGTGTCACGTTCCGCTTGAGCTGACAATTTTTTCACCACCAGCTCTTTGCATCTTTTCAGATTTATGTCCATCGGAAAGATAGACACAAGGTATGACAAACCTAGACTCAAGTATGGTCGCCAAAATATAATGATCTGATTTCAAGAGATCAACGACCCTTGGATCCTGTGAAGGCAAATGAAGGGCTTGATCTACACTTCCCACATATTTAGCGGAATCACTCCATTTCAGCTGCTCCATTAATTTCTCAAGCTGCTTTTGCAAAAGTCTGATTAGGGGAATGACCTGACTCAAGCTGGCAGTGTCTGAACTAACTTCACGTGTGGTAAGTTCAAGGGGTTTGAGAACCTTGCACAACACGGAAATTATTCTCCACTGCACTTGACTAAGGTGCATTCCCGCTCCTTTCCCTATGTCATAGGCCGTAGTGTAGCCTTGGATGGTCTTTTTCTGCTCCTCCATCTGCTGAAGCATATAGAGGGTAGAATTCCACCTAGTTACTACCTCTTGCTTCAGCTGATGGTAGGGCAAATTCAACAGTTCTTGCTGGTGCTGCAATCTTCAACACGCAGTTGCTGAATGTTGAAAATGTCCAGAAATCTTTCGGGCCTCCGAGAGCATCTCCTGCACTCCCCTGTCTTTTTTTTTAAAATGTTGCACCACCAAATTCATTGTGTGAGCAAAACATGGGATGTGTACGAATTCGCCCACATGTAATGCTTGCACAATATTGCTGGCATTGCCAGAAATCACAAATCCCGATGAGAGTCCAAGTGGGGTAAGCCATTTTGGAATGATTTCCCTGAGCTTCTCTAAGAGGTTCACAGCAGTAAGCCTCCTACTGAAACTGGTGATACACAGAGTAGCCTGCCTCTGAATGAGCTGGCATTTGTTAGCTGCTGCTGCTGTTTGCACTGTTGGAGGCAATAGACCTACCCTCTGAGTTGTCACAGTCATGTAATCTTTTGTTTGCCCTGTCCCACTTGTCCACATATCTGTGGTTAAGTTGTCAGTGGGCACAACGGCATTTTGGAGGACGTTAATAAGGTTTTTTTAATGTCCTTGTACAGATTGGGAATTGCTATTCTAGAGAAGTAGAATCTAGAAGGGACATGGTAGCAGGGACACACAACCTCTATTAACTGTGTAAAACACACTGCATTAATGGTGGGTGCTGGACACACATCTAATATCAGCATAGCTGTTATGGCGTCAGTAATCCGCGTTACAACTGGGTGTTTGCCGTCGTACTTTTTCACCAAATCAAAGGATTGTGTGACAGTCAATTGTTTGGTTGAACTTCTTGAACTACTAAAAGTAGTCTTCTTCCTGGTCCCCTTCTGGGATGAAGATCCACTCATAGCAACAACAGCAGCAGCAGCAGGCATAACACTCAAGGATCCTTCTGAGAAACAACGGATAGGAGAGGAGTCAGTCCTTATGATATTGGATGCAGGACTACTTCTGATCACGAATGAGGATGTTGATGATGATGAAGGTGTTGGTGTTGGATATTGCAGCCGCTTGGATCCAGATAGAAGGGAGCAACTTGGTAACACTGGACTGATTGTTGTTTGTGTTTTTTTTTTCCCCAAAGTTTCAATACGATTTCCAATTTGATGAATGCACTGCAAGTGACGTAACAGGGAAGAGGTTCCAAGATGGTTAAGGTCCTTACCTCTACTCACTGTTACATGGCAACAGTTACACATGGCTTGGCAAAGGTTGTCCGGATTTGGGTGGAAATGATTTCACACATGACCTGTGGATTTTTTGGTCCTTTGCCCAGGCATGCCAACAATGGGATTTTTCCCACCATGGGCAACAACTGTTGCCTGATTGTGATTTACAGTTTTCCTCGGCATCAACATCCTCATCATCCTTGTTGTTGTTATCGCCAACTACGTAAATATCCTCCTCATCCTCCTGGTGCAATTCCACAGAAGCATCCTTGATTTCTCCATCAGCATGTTGACTTATGCTGCTCATCCCCACATTTGCAGAGGGCACACAAATGATGGAAGTATGATCCTTTTCAAGTACAGTATTAGAAAGGTCAGGCTCACACATGGCAACCGCGGCACACTTGGACTCTCCTCGGGAATCTGTGACTTTTGGAGGCAATTTTAATTATTTTTGTACCTCTTCTACAAGCAGAAGGGCTTAAATCATCACAACTAGAACCACCAGTCATAAATAAAGGCCAAGGCCTTATCCTTTCCACTTGATAGACAGCAGCACAGCACCGCTGCACACCTACGTTGCTGACAAGTGTGGCTAACACGCACAGAAAAAATTGTTTTCGTTTTTTTTCACACTGGGGGTGAAGAGCACCCTGAAAGAGGCAGCAGGCCCTTGACAGATAGCAGCACAGCACCCCTGCGCAACTGCGTTGCTGACAAGTGTGGCTAACACGCACAAAAAGAATATTAACATTTCTATTTTTGAAAGCATTCTTACTTTGCAGCATTTTCCCACACCTGCCTAAAACTTTTGCACAGTATTGTATGTTGAGAGCTCACAAAGGATCACAGGGTGCGACAGAAAGTTCAGTAACCCAGCTCTGTGCTTGTCACACACCATCCCCTGTAATGCTCGTGGTGCCACACATTGTATATTTAATTTTTTGGGGAGGGAATATGGCCATGCCTCCCCAATTTATGGTCACGCCCCCTCCAGTACCTGGGCCCATCCCTGCACTCGAATGCCCTGCAAACTCTGGACACTCTTCCTCACTAACTGGGAGCAGTGGAAATCCTGTTTAATTTTTTCCTGTGAACTATCTTCCTTGAATATTTTTGATTTACTGTACATGCTGTACATCATTGTCTATACCTGCATTACACTGACTTCCAGAGAGACCCAGTGCACTCTTTTTAAACGTTGATATACAGGGTGTTCAAAAAGTATATAAGGAAACGCATGTAATTGTTCTCTTCTTTTCCAGAAGGTGAAGAACATTGAAACCGGAACTAAGGACCCATGAAGTACAGGTTGTAGTAGTGTATATTCATTGTAATGCAGTACATCTACACCGGCAGTTATGCCCGGACGCAGGATACCTTTACAGATAAGTACAGAACAGTTACTCCAAACAGATCCTTCATCAAGCAGCTATACAACAAGAAAGATACAAAAAGCATAGCCCTGGCGCCAATTTTAACAATACAATTAATTGATTGCCTGCTGCCTTCAAGGTTAGGGATTGATCAACCCTTGCAGAAAAAGACTATGAACAAGATCAAAAAGCACTACATAGTGTCTTTTTTTTTTTGCACTAATTTTGTGTTGTGTGTGTGTGCGTGTTAGGCTTAGCCGCACAAGTTACAGCCATCAATGCGAGTTGCAACTTAGTGCTGCTCGACTCCAGTCGTCATCAGTCGGTGCTCTGGGCTGAAGTTGTGGACTGGCAAAAAAAATAAAAGATAGTGTATTTTTTTTTTGCTCTAATTTTGGTCTGTGTGTGTGTGCGTGTTGGGCTTAGCCGCACAAGATACAGCCAGCAAAGCAAGTTGCAACCTAGTGCTGCCCGACTCCAGTCGTCATCAGTTGGTGCTCTGGGCCCAAGTTGTGGACCCGCAAAAAATATAAAACATAGCGTATTTTTTTGTCAATTGTTTTTATGTGTGCGCACGACTGCATCTGTGTGAATTTTATAACTGCACCTCGGCTACACTATTGGTGCTTGTGACACTGCTTCAAGACCGCAGAAAATATGGAGGGCTGTCACATGACAGGAGAGCAAGGCCAAGAACCACATTTTGTAACTGCTGCTAGCAGTGCAAGGCCGTCAACTTCCTCGTCCTCTATGAAGGCCCATGCCCCAGGGCTTAAGTCACGCCATCAATATGGTAAAGCTACTTTTACTGAAGTTAAGAAAAATAATCGAAAGGCAAGCTGCCTTTAGATAAACAAAAAAATTACAATATGCCATTCACTACACGAAGTGGCAAGGAAAGCATAAGGCCTTGGCCTTTATTTATGATGACTGCTGGTTCTGATTCTGATAGCCCTTCTGCTTGTAGTAGTAGTGGTGGTACCATTAAAAAATTTAAAGTTGTTAAGAAGAGTAAGACAGCTCCGGAAAAACCAACTGTGTTGCCTGAGAAATCAAAATCACAAATCCCGGAGGAGAGTGCAAGTGTGTCCGCGGTTGCCATGTGTGAGCCAGACCTAAATACTAGTGTACTGGAGGATTCTCCAAATTCCAACATTTGTGTCCTCTGTAAATGTGGGGAAGGGCAGTCAACATCTTGCAGACGTAGTCAGTGAGGATGCTTCTGTGGAATTGCACATGGAGGAGGAGGATATTTTGGTAGTTGAAGGCGCTAAGGATGATGATGTTGATGATGAAGATGTTGGTGATGAGGATGTTGATGATGAAGATTTTGGTGATGAGGATGTTGATGCCGAGGATGTCTTTGTGTAAGTAAGGCAACAGCTGTTGCCCATGGATTGAAAAAGCCAAAGCCCATTGTTGTCGTGCCGGAGCAATAGACAAAAAAATCCACTTCTCACATGTGGAATTATTTCCACCCCATTCCGGACAACAGTTGTCAAGCCATATGTAACCATTGCCAAGCAAGAGTGAGTAGAGGGAGGGACCTAAACCACCCAGGAACCTCCTCCTTGTTACGTCACTTGGAGCGTATTCATCAAATATCAAAGTGTATGTCGCCAAGTTCCAAAACTCAAACGTAACAAGTTCAGTGTCACCTACCTGCTCCTTCTCTGTGGGATCCAAGCGCCTTTGATCTCCAACACCAACACCTGCATCATCAACATCCTCATTCGTCATCGGGAGTAGTCCTACTGCATCCAATGTTGTTATTCGAAGCTTGATTGACTCCTCTCCTATCCATGATTCCTCAGAAGGATCCTTGATGACTATGAATGTTGCTGCTGCTGTTGCTGTGAGTGGATCTTCATCCCAGAAGGGGACCAGGAGGAAGACTACTTGTAGTGTATCCTCCAAAAAACAATTAACTGTCAAACAATCATTTGCAAGGGCAAACAAGTATAACAGCAATCACCCAGTTGCACAGCGGATTACTGATGTCATAACAGCTATGCTGGTATTAGATGTCCGTCCAGTATCCGCCATTACTGCAGTGGGTTTTCAACAGTTAATTGAGGTCCTGTGTCCTCGTTACCAGATCCCTTTTAGATTCCACTTTGCTAGAACAGCAATTCCAAGTCTGTACAAGGACATTAAAAAAACCCTTATTAATGTCCTCAGAAATGCCGTTCTAACCACTGTCCACTTGACCACTGATATGTGGATAAGTGGGACAGGGCAAACTAAGGATTACATG
Organism: Taudactylus pleione; assembly: GCA_031769625.1. Classification (NCBI taxonomy): domain Eukaryota; kingdom Metazoa; phylum Chordata; class Amphibia; order Anura; family Myobatrachidae; genus Taudactylus; species Taudactylus pleione. The sequence continues at coordinate 335,515 of JAUIMM010001205.1, forward strand.
ACTGTGACAGCCCACTGGGTAGATGTTTTGTCTACAACAGCAACAGCAGCAGCATCTACCAAAAGACAGCTGATACAGAGGCAGGCTACTCTTTGTATAACTGGTTTCACTAAGAGGCATACCGCTGAGAACCTCTTAGAAAAACTGAGGGAAATCATTGCTAAATGGCTTACCCCACTTGGACTCTCCTTGGGATTTGTGATTTCAGATAATGCCACCAATATTGTGAGAGCATTACATGTGCCATGTTTTGCTCACACAATTAATTTGGTAATGCAACATTTAAAAAAAAATGACAGGGGCGTGCAGGAGATGCTCTCCGTGGCCCGCAAAATATCCGGACATTTTAGACATTCGGCACATGCTTGTCAAAGATTGCATGACCAGCGGGTACTATTAAATTTGCCCTGCCATCCAGCTGAAGCAAGAGGAAATAACTAGGTGGAATTCTACCCCCTATATGCTTCAGCGGATGTAGGAACAGCAAAAGGCCATCCAGGGCTATACAAAGGCCTATGACATAGGCCGTGGAGGGGGAATTCATCTTACTCAAGCGCAGTGGACAATAATTTCCGTGTTGTGCAAGGTTCTCAAACCCTTTGAACTTGCCACATGTGAAGTTAGTTCAGCCACTGCCAGCTTGAGTCAGGTCATTCCCCTCATCAGACTTTTACAAAAACAGCTGGAGAAACTGAAGGAGGAGCTGAAATGGAGCAATTGCGCAAGGTATGTCGGACTGGTGGATCAAGCCATTGATTCATTTCACCAGGATCCAAGAGTCGTCAATCTATTGAAATCTGAAAAATATATTTTGGCGACCATTCTGGATCCTAGGTTTAAGTCATACCTTGTGAGTTTTTTCCAACAGACAAAATCTAAAACTATGCAAAGAGCTGTTGGTAAAAAAATTGTCAGCTGCAGCCGCACATGAAACGCCATCATCTCCTCCTTCAGTTTTCTGCAGCTGCCAGGAAAAAACTAAATTTTCCTTACAGAATGCCTGCTGGTCATGCAGATCATTCACCAAAAAATTACATCTGGTCGGGCCAGAGAGAACTACCTACTAGTGACATGTCTTCTACCATGACTATCTGTGATACGCTCTCCATTCACTGAATGGTGGAGGACTATTGCAGAGATAACATCCTAATAGGCATGTCAGACAGTCCCTTTCAGTACTGGCAGGAAAAAGAGGCAATTTGAAGGCACATACACAAACTGTCTTTGCATTACTTAATTTGCCCACCCTCCAGTGTGTACTCCAAAAGAGTTTTCAGTGCAGCTGGCAACCTTGTCAGTAATCGGCATAGTAGGTTACTTCCCCAAAATGTGGAAAAGATGATGTTCATTACAATGAATTATAAGTTCCACGAGGAAGACCTCTACCAACAATTACATCAAAAAGTTATAGAGGCGCCTATGGTGGATTCCAGCGGGGACAAATTAATATTGTGTGAAGAAGAGGATGTACACACTGATGGGGATGACGAGGAGGAGGACAACTTGTAATGTAAAGCCAGTTTGTGTATGGGATCATTTTTATTTCCATGTCCAGTGCACATTGGCATCTTGTTTTATGGGAGTCCAAACAAACCAATCATTTCAGCCATAATATGGCAGTCCTTGTCGCTGAAATGATTGGTTTGTTAAACTGTGAATGTCCTGTTTCGTATACAACATAAGGGTGGGTGGGAGGGCCCAAGGACTATTCCATCTTGCACCTTTTTCCTTTCCATTATGTGCTGGTTGGGGCATTGCTGCCTGACATTTGAAATTAATGTTATGGTTGGTTTAGGAACCAATGATTTGTTTTTAAATTAATTTATTATCAATTTTACAGCCAGGGGCTGCACCAATGAATTTCTTTTTATTAATTATTCAGCGAGGGGCTGCACCCAATGCATTGTTTTTTACTTTTTTAATTACATTATTAATTATTCAGCCTGGGGCTGCACCAATGAATTTCTTTTTATTATTCATTATTCAGCCAGGGGCTGCACCAATTAATTGTTTTTTAATTTATTTATTATCAATTTTACAGCCAGGAGCTGCACCGACTATCAACTATCAATTTTTTAATCCTCAAGGTTATCTCAACCATCATCTTTGCACAGTCCTCAACTCTATTAATAATTATATCAATAAGTTTTGAGCCAGCAAACTGGATGCAACCTTTTGGCCCTTTAACTAGATGAAATCTTGTGAGCTGTGAGGTGGTCAAATTGACTGGAAATGAGTGGAAATAAATGTTATTGAGGTTATTAATACTGTAGGAACACAAAATGGCCTATTTTATGTGATTCTAGCAGTTTTTTTTTTTTTTTTAAGAAAAAATCCAGATCCAAAACCAAAACCTGAAACAAAACACGGAGGTGAGGTTTTGGCAAAACCAATCCAGATCCAAAACCAGGGGAGATCCAGATCCAAAACCAAAACACGGGGGTCGGCGCACATCCCTAGTTAGGTTAGTAATGCAGCAATGAGTCTCTGAACACAGTCAAGCTATTTATTAGTGAAGCAGGCTTACTGTTGATGAGTTCACTTGCTGAGTTATTGTTTGTTTACATATGTTATTCCATCCTGACCAGGGAATTATAGTCTAGTACAAGTCATTTCAAAACTGGTCGTAGATTTAGTAAAAGTTACTCTATCACATCCTTCATAGACCTAGAAGTCCCTCACTCACAAAGTACAGCTCTTATCGGGATAGCTGCCCTTTGCGTTGGTCTACATGCATACCAGCGTAATTAACGTGGGCATGAATGCGAAGAGTGGTGGGATGCAGGGTCACTTCCAGCACTTACTGTGAAATAAATCGTTTTCCCATATGGTTGTATAACGTTTTGAACACCCTGTACGTTATTGGTCCATGTTTATGTTAGTACTTGAGCAAATAAGATAAAATAAATAACCAGAGTCTGGGAAATAAGGTGACATTGTTAATAATGACAAAGGGATCATGGCTTCAAATATTTATCTACTCATATGCAATCTCTCTACAGTCATTTCAAATCTAAGTGAAATCTCAAATACATACTTGTGTACAACATTAAGTGCCTATTAAGATGACATTAAGACTTTGTACATCATACAGCTGGAAAGTCCCTTTTTAGAGTGACATATGTTATTTGCATGTAAGAAGGGCATGCGGGGTTCCTGAAAGTCATTTGGTTTTATTTTACAGAAAACCACGTAATGTGAAAAACAGGCCAGTCATCGACATGTTAATAAAGTACATAAATGATTTTTAAACTAAAGTGAGAACATAGAAATGTATGTAGCTTCTGTAAGCCAGCAATAACTTACTTGAAGCACTTTGAAGAAAATGAGTTGTGTGATGCAAACTGATGGGCAGTTAGGAACTATAGTGGAGTTATTACTAATATGCTTCTTTAGCTATAAGAGGCACCTAGTTTTGCTCACACTACTGTATATGTATATATATATATATATATATATTTTTTTTTTTATACCCTGGCTGAATTAATTTAGGACTGGGATGGCCCATATATTGATTTTGAGTTGGGAGTAAAGTAACTGTGTACCTTGATAAAATCATGCTGCAATGCAGGTGTGGCAGATGTAAAATATGTGTGGAAAGAGTTAGATTGAAAGGGGCATGTCCTAGCTCAGATCTACAGTACATTGCAGTGTAATAAAGCTGGCCAGCATTTGTGGGCTATTTGCAAAAACAGCCGGTATTTACACTGCATGCAACAATAATAAATGTATTTGCACCAGTGGCATTTCAAGAGAGGAGGGGGCCCGTGTGCAGTCTGCGTCCGGGGACCCTTCCTGGCGTCGGCGCACTGAGCGTAGCACCACAGTGGTAGACTCATGCGCAGGTAACCATGTTTTCCATATTGCGCATGCACAAAACGTTAGGAAAATGGTTGCAGGGACAATTTTCTAGGTGTTTTTTTACAGCGCTGACACCGGCACTGACGTGGGACTCCGGATAGGTAAGTATAATATGGTTGCAGGGTGTGCGGTTTGGGCCCCCCCTTGACCCGTGTGCCCCGCACACCCTGCACCCATTATAAATACGCCCCTGATTTGCGCCCCTTGCATTGTTACATGGTTTGTCCAGGTGTACAGTTATTCACTCTCTATTCTTTAGTCCCAACTGAGAATCAGGCCCAAAGAGCCTGATTCAGAGATATCCGTTCATGCAGTGATGAATAAACATCTCTGAAGCTGAGGGGTCTGCACCGGCGTAGGATCTGTTCTGCGCATGTGCAGAATGGGTCTTGCGATCTCACTCGCAGACTCCCCCAAGCCATAGCATGATTGACAGACTGTGGGGCGGAACAGGGGAGTGGCTGGTCACCGTTCCCGGAACTGGGGGCGACACTGGGGGCGACCCTGGCCTCATCCCTCCTCAAAACAGGGGCGACACGCCCCTGTTTTGAGGAGGGATGAGGCCAGGGTCTGCTTCGGCAGATGTAGATTCCTGGCCTCTTATGTGACCAGCACCTGCTTCAGTTCCCGCAGCCTGACGAAACAATCGCGTCCATCCAGGGCCGGCCCGAGCCTAATATTTTTGGTAAGCGAAGATACATTTTGGTGCCCCCTGACGGACTTTGCATGCGCCCAAGGTGCATGCACCTGAAAAAAGGAATGGGGTGTGGTATCATGGGAAAAGCCATAATCACGAGCGTTCTGACACACAGTAGTGCCCCTTATACACAATGCCCACATTAGTGCCCTTTATACACTATGCCCACATCAGTGCCCCTTATACACAATGCCCACAGTAGTAGTGCCCCTAATACAATGCCCACAGAAGTAGTGCCTTTAATACAATGCCCACAGTAGTAGTGCCCCTTACACAATGCCTACAGCAGTAGTGCCCCTTACACAATATGCCCACAGCAGTGGTACCCCCTATGCAGTGCCCACAGTAGTGGTGCCCCTTCTGCAATGCCCCCATTAGTAATGCCCCCCGCAGTAGTGCCCCCAGTAGTAGTACCCCTGTAATAGTGCCCCCAAAAGTAATGTTCCCTGTATCAGTGCCCGCAGTAGTAATGCCCCTGTAATAATGCCCCAATAGCAAATGCCCCTGTAAAATTGCCCCCAGTAGTAATGCCTCCTGTAAAAGTGCCCCAGTAGTAATGCCCCTGTAAGAGTGCCCCCAGTAGTAATGCCCCTGTAAAATGTGCCCCCAGCAGTAATGCCCCCTGTAAAATGTGCCCCCAGTAGTAATAACCGCTGTAAGTGTGCCCCCTGTAAAATGTGGCTCCAGTAGTAATGCCCCCTGTACAATGTGCTCCCAGTAGTAATGCCCCCTGTGAGTGTGCCCCCAGTAGTAATGCTTGTAAGTGTGCCGAGCCCACAAAAAAAAAAAACAAACAACATAATACTTACCCTTAACCCTGATCCTGCGTCCGCTGCCATCCGCCGCTCCTCGGAACTATGGGAGAGAAGTCATGTCTCTCCAATAGTGCCCGTTGTGGGGAGCCGGAAGCCGGAGCTCAGGAGTGAGCTCCAGCTGTCGCTGTGGGGAATGAGCCGGGCGCCCGCTGGTAATTAAATCTCAGCGGGCGCCCGGCAAATGAAGCCTCCCTGCGGTGGCCGGGGGCGAGAGAAAGTGCGGAAAGTAAAGGAGGAGTGTGGCGTGGGGTGGGGGTGCGGGAAGTACTGTGGCGCTGGGGACCGCCGCCCACAGTGCCCTCTGCTGGCTGGCGCTCTACGCAGCTGCGTAGTCAGCGTAATGGGCGGGCCGGCCCTGCGTCCATCGGCCTGATGGAGATACCAGCCTGCGACATTGGTCGCAGTGCTAGGATCTCAAATGCAGCAAGGAGGTGTCTAACACCTCCTTCTACATTTGCATCAGAGTTGGATGGATTTGCACAGCTGCGGCACTGCAAATCCATTCATCTCAGGCCCATAGTGTCTTACTAAACATATAATAATAATTTACAGGCATTCATTATTTATTATTATATATTTATACCTTATTAATTATAGTGTTATTGTGAATTTATCACTTTTATCTATATAGTTTTAATCTCTGTATTTTATAAGTTTTCTCTAGCACCTACCAGACTACTTTGTATATTAAAAATATAATGTTCTACTGCAAAATACAAGAAGTCTATCCTAAAGACCTACAGTACTCAAATGTCTAAAGAAAACATTACTTTGAAGAACATTGGTACAAATAATGTTTCTTGAATCAAAATAGTAGAGATGTACGCCGACCCCCGTTTTTTGGTTTTGGAAATGTATATCCTGGTTTTGGATCTGGATTGGTTTTGCCAAAACCACCCTTCTGTGTTTTATTTTTTGTTTTTGGTTTTGTATCTGGATTTTTATTTAAAAAATCATAAAAACAGCTAAAATCACATAAAATTGGCCTGTTTTAGTTCCTACAGTATTATTAACCTCAATAACATTTATTTCCACTCGTTTCCAGTCAATTTTGACCACCTCACAGCTCACAATATTGATTTTTTTCATCTAGTTAAGGGCCAAAAGGTTGCATCCAGCTAGCTGGCTGTAACGATTCCTAGGCGGAATCAAAACTGAGTGATAGAGTTGAGGACTGTGCAAAGATGATGGTTAGGGTACCCTTGAGGATTGAAGAACTGATAGTTGATAATTGATACAGTCACTGATTGAAGGAAGAATTGATAGTTTGTAACCCTGGTTAGGGTTACGGAGATATATTACATATAAATATAATTCTTATATACAATTGAAACAGGTATATATTTTCATTCATCTATTTACAGCAAAATGCCATTTATGAAGTAAATGTTAAATATAATGTAGGGATATATGTGATGTGATGTAAATATAAGTAAATATGTGGAAATGTATGTACCCTGTGCATGTTAGATATCTATGATGCCAGTGGACTTTAGTGCTTCATGCTGCAGATATACATTTCACAGACATTGGTGATAGTTGCAGAAGGGGGCAGAGTAATATAGATGGGAGTGAATCGGTTCCTGTCAGGAAAATAGGATCCGGTGAGGGGGAGGATATATAACAGCTGTTAGCAGCAGCTGAGAGGCAGTCTGCAGGTCTCTCCCTCCAGTGCCTGCCCTCCTGTGACCCGGGCAGCCAGTGAGCAGCGATATGCTGCCGGGCGCAGGGGGGCAGAGCCGGAGAGGGAGCCCAGCCGGAGCTGGGGAAGAAGGGGAGACAGGGGTACTCACCCTGTCTTGCAGGAGAGGCGGCATCGCGGGAGGTGGTCCCGGCGGCGGAGGGAAGCGGAGGGACCCACGCTGATCGGGGCATGGCCAGTGTGGGTGAGAGTGCCTGGTGAGTCCCCGCTGTGCTGGGCAGCACCTCCGTAGTTACAGGGAGGCTGTCAGCTACAAGCCTCCTCCTTTGGCTCATGGGAGCTCGGCCGGCAGCCAGTGTGAGAGAGAGAGAGCCAGGAGGCGGGGCCGTTTCAGTGTAAAGGACGGCAGCAGCAGCACTGACAGGGGGATCAGTGCTGAGGTAGCAGCGGTGACATGGAGAAGGCAGGAGCAGCGCTTAAACAAGCAGCAATGTTGAGGGGACTGTGAGTAAATAGTACTTGGCACCTACACAGCTACATATAGCCCATATATAGAGACCGCTGTTGAGGACAGAAGAGCAGTAATATCCCATATACTCTGTCCACAAGGAGTACATACATGGTTGTGGTACTGACACTCATATGGAGAGAGAGTTTCAGCGCATGTCAGCTGTGTGGATGATGCTCTAAATAGTGGCAGTGGTAATAAGAAGTATATGCCATTCAAGGAACATTACAGTAAGCTTTAGATTACATTCAGGGAAGAACAGAAAAGGAAAAAGAGAGGAATTCATAGTGTCTATATGAGACATTTTATTATATCCAAAGGAGATAGCTTTCAGCATAAGGGAAAGAAGAGAGGGAAGAATACAATTAAATACATAATACTGCAATTTAACTTATACCTGAGGATTACAGTATAGGATATAGATATTGGATATATATTCTTACTCCAACTATCTGAAAACAGCATATTCTAGCTGTATGGATGAGGCACTGGTTCCATTTTTTAAGACTCACATGTAAGTTGTTATAATACTTGTTAGTGTCAATATACAATACTTATTCACCCCAGCACTTAGGGTGCGTACACACTACACGATATGCTCCCTGAGCGATATCGTGTAGTGTGTCCCCGGCAGGCTGTGCTCAATGCCGTTCATGACATTGAGCACAGCCGCTGAACGATATCATTAACGATATCGTTCAGCGCCGGGCTCTCTCCCCCATTCCCCAACATGCAGCAACCTGACGAGGTCGTCAGATTGTGCTGCATGTTCAGGCGATGGACAATGTCGGAAACGACCAGCAGGAGTGCGCATCGCTGGTCGTTTCCGACATAAAAGTGCACGATTTGTGCACGATTACTGAGCGATTGCACGATTACGATGTCGTAAATTGAAGAATTTATGGACTGCAGTGACAGAAGAGCCACTGAAGCCCCCCTCTTCTGTCTGCAGCACAGTTCCTATAGAGTATAGAGTGGACAACAACACAGCCCTTATGGACAACAGCACAGCACAGCCCTGGACAACAGCCAGCCAGCTCCTATGGACAACAGCCAGCCCCTATGACAAGTGACAACAGCAGCTTCCCCTATGCACAGCAAGTCAGCAACAGCACAGCCGCTATGACAACAAGAGCACAGCCCCTCCCTTGCTTCCTCTTGACTCTCCACAGCCGGAATGAAAATGGCGGCGAGCGCGGAACCTTTTATACAATCCATAAGCCGTGAGAATCCGACAGTGGGATAATGACGTTTTGCCTCGCTTTGAGATCCAAGTCAGGCGGGAAAACCTGAGCCGGCTTGGATCTGACTCGGATCTTCAAAATTCCGGTGGATTCAGATCGCTGAGATCCAAACCCGCTCATCTCTACAAAATAGTAATAAGCATGGAACTCGCACAATAATAAAGCTGTTCACTAAAAAGTTTGTGGGGCACTTATAATTTGCAACAAATGCTGCGTCATGGGCCATTATTTCTACATTTACCAATCATTCTGAAATTATGTCCATCTAAAATCTTTGTTATCCTGTAATCTTTCATGTATATAATCACAGAGGGGCCAATTCAATTACATGTGAGCTGCTACCGACAGCTCATGCTGTGCCTGTAACTAGATATGACGGAAGGCCAAGTGCGGATTTGGAATTTAAAGTGGCAGTAGAAAAAATTCTGAGAGTGGCCTCATTCAAATTTAAACTGTAGGCGCCCCAACACAAACATAAGTGGTGCTAGCAAACAGCCAACTTGACAGCTATACAATACAGAGAGCATCTTTGTGCATGCATACAGCACAAACAGCATCCCAGTTAATAGTAGGTGCAGAAAGTGAAGCTGCTACAGGTCCCATGCCGCCTCTGGGGCCCGACCCTCTCCCTGCACTGAGTTACACTGCCATCTCCTTAGCCCCGGCTTTTCTATTCTCACCAGAGTGCTGCTGCAGGGCACCTAGGCCCAAAGCTGATCCAAGCTACAGCCATCTCTGGCTGCTGCCTGCATGCATTGTGATGTCACAATGCAGGTCACAGCCCTATATAAGGGATGCCCAGCTACTGGCAGCCATTTTGTGGTGACATTTTGTTCTACATTGATACTCTGAGTAGTTCCTGCTTTATTTAGGTGACGTTGGATAACGACTACTGATATGAACTTTGGATTATATCTTCCAATAAGGTCCTGAACAGCAATATCTTCAAAAAAGAATCTGAATAACATCTTCAGGTAAGGATTTTATAACAAATTTTATCCTGTCACCCTTAGCCCTTCAGACACCTCACTCCATTTTATCTGCAGTTTTTAATTTGGAGACCTGGATGTAGATTCAACACCCAGTATATGCCTACACACCTGTCCAATTTTGCAGCAGATCTCTGGGCCTGATTCAGAGCCGGACGATATTTGCGCTCGCTCGTTCAGAAAAAGGGGCCGGATATTCAAATAGAGCGCTCGCTCTTTGCGGTCTGTTGACGCCTCTATGTCTGAACGAGCGAATGAAACATGCGCTCGCATGCGCCCGGCATCTATTCTCCCTGTCTGCAGGGCTTGGGGGCTGCCCGGCGTGTCCGTAAGTGCCGGGCACGCCCCCAAGAGTGACGAAAAGGGGACGCGTCTTATAGACACGCCCCCTTTTCTGATGACCACGCCCCTTCTCGGCCGCGTGCGCGCCTTCGACGCGCGCACGGGCATGCCCTCTCTAGCTCCGGCGCCCTGCCTGCCGCCGGAGCTAGAGGGAACACTAGACAATACAACACAATCAACATCCTCGTTACCACCATACATCAAATATTGTATCTTATGATCACCATACAGCACTGACAGCATCCCTGTGACTGCCATGATGTACAGACAGCATTCCATTGAATGTCATACAGTACAGTACATTGAGCATCAGGGTGATACCATACAGTACATCATAATGTACATAGCACCCCAGACTTGTAGCTTGATCACCATGCTTGAGTGTCTGTAGATGTGGACCCTTGTTCCCCAATTCCTGTTACATGTTGGACAAAACAAATTACATACATCTACCAGTGAATCCCTACTATTTAGGTGTGCATAGTTATTCTAGTCTACATCATTATTTTAAGCAATTGTTTCCTATAGTGTTATATTTTGGTTTAAGTTATATTATATAGAGGAATGTTTTCTTTTCTCATAACTTGCTACTAGTTAAAGTGAGTATTCTACAGACTAGAGTACGAGAATGCCAAATTAAGTATCCCTAAGTTAGTTTAATCACAATTGTATTTTTATTGCTGGCAATCTAAATAATGTGTGTTTCAGTTAGTTTGATAAAGGGATCTTCATATGTGCACTGTATGTTTGGATGATTATGTAATATTTATCTCACCCCATTTATGAGAGAGGAGGAGTCAATTAAATAATGAGGAGGGGAGGTCTTGTTGACTGGGACCCACTCTGTTAATCCCCAGAGGTGAATCCTGTAGCTGGTTGGTAACAGAGTAGACAGGACTTTCCTCTGTGAGGGAGTTTTCCAGCTGCTGGACTTGGGGCATTTGTTCTCCTCTTGTCAGCAGGGACAGATTAACAATGAGGTGGATGGAGCGACAGCTTCAGGCCTCCACATAAAAATAGGCCTTTCTATTTTTTTTACGAAATTCTGCAACTTTTCTATTTTTATGGTATTTAGGGAGACAGTGGGGCTGAGAGTGTGGTCACACTCACACAGCACTGGTCACAGATTCTCCCCTTCTCAATATAGGCCACTAAACATTTACAGCAGCAGGCCCATGTAACCCTTAATGCAGCCCTGCCTGTCAGCCATGGTTAGAAAAAGCAAGGCTCTTTCAGCTGCTTATTCTTCAAATGGGGCTGGGCAAGTGGTGGAACTTCATCCAGTGTGCCCGGAGGGGGCAGAGACATTTACACAGTACACAGTAACTGCAGACTGTTTTATGCAGCCTATTGGAATGGCTGCACACAGTGGAGTTACACCACTGGGCAGCATAAAAATATTATTTACAGTATATACAAAATGAAAACACAAAGTAGTACACTGGGAATTACTGGTGAAGCTATGGCCAATCCGCCCATGCCCTCAACAGTGAGTGTACAGGGGCCTAACCCTAGTGTAGATAACCCCTCAACAGTGAGTGTTCAGGGGGCTTGCCCCAGTGTAGGTGCCCACTTAGCAGTAAGTGCTCAGGGTGCTAACCACCGTGTAGGTACCCCCTTTAGCAGTGAGTGTCCACTGTGCTGGCCCTAATGCAGGTACCCCCTTCAGCAGTGAGTGCCCCGGGGACTAGCCCCTGTGTAGGTACCCCCTCAGTAGTGAGTGCCCATGGGGGTGCCTCCAGCTGCACTAACAACAAGAGTTGCAACTTGTGCACGCGTATTTGCAGACACTACAGGAGTTGGATTACCAGGAGTAGAGGGCACCCAGCTCCAGAGGTGCCTCAGTGTTTGACCAAGTCCTGTAAGGGCAGAACACATACACCACCAGGCTATACCCTACCATAGTTCCAGTCTGCCTGCCTATATACCCTGGTGTACTTCTAGGGGACTGTAACAATGCAATGAAAGATGATGCAGCCCCCACAGACAACCAGGTGGGTAAACACCCCACAGCACCCCAGACAGCAGCCCCCCAGGTGCATGTATACCCCAGAATTCCACAGAGGCACTCACCCAGCAGCAGGAAATGCTTGCCATCCACTGCTGGCTAACTCATGCCTGATGATGAATGAGAAGATGGTCTCCGGGAGTCTGCAGGCGGGGGAGGGGGAGCAATGGGTAACTTCTGCCGCAGTGACCGGGAGGGGCAGCAGCAGCCACCCATCCCAGCATCCACAGAATAGATCCACAGGCCGTCAGTTTGTGTGTGTGACCTTGGCTTAGAGACGCTGCCTGTGGCGCTCACCTCACATCCCAACTTTCCAAAACCTGACACCGCTAGCCGGGAGCTAAGGGAGGGTGAGCTGATCTGTGAAGCACAGGCATAGGTGGCTGGTCCCTGGGGAGGGGTCAACCACCATGAACAAATCATGTCGGCTTGAGCCATTAATATGCCAGGGCCGACTGCCATTGGGTAGGTCAGGTCACATATTTAAAAAACCAAAACAAAAAACCCCAGAAAAATAAATTGTTTACAGTGGTCCCAAAATAATCTGGTGCACCTGGAAAACTCCCGGTGAGGTCTATGGCCAATTCGCGCCTGCAGTAGGCTGACTCTGGGCCTGATTCATTACGGATCGCTATTGCGATCGCAGCTGCGATTATGCACGGTCTCACTGTGAAAATATGCTAATGATTGCAATCGCAATACCGTTGCAGCCAAACATTTGTACGCTCACTTTACCTTACACACATCCATAATACTTTGCAAGTTTGCGAAACCATCAGTAACATTGAGTACAATCGAAGCCTCACGCACACTTGCACAAGGTGAAAGCCCTATCTCCGTATGGCATAGCAGAGCCTAATTTATCCATGCCCCGGCAAAGGCGTTCAAAAGCACTGGCACACCTGCGTTTCACCGTCCACCCCCCCATCACCACCCCCAAATGCTCACTTCCTGTCAATCACTCTGCGATGGGTCTGCGTAGTCACTGCGATTGCAGTGAAGTCTTCCACTTGTGCACTGCGATGCATATGCATGCGCAGAACTCAATAATCTGGTCGATTGCGCGCGCAATCACAGCTGCGATCAGTAATGAATTAGGCCATCTGTTCGCACCTCCATAGGTTCTAACACATATTCCTCAAAGCCAGTTGAATGTGTCCCAGCAGCACTCGCATGTACTTGAATGCCCCAATAGACTGTGCAACATTGTTACCTGAAATACATATAGGACCTGATTCTGAGTCGTAGTTGAGCCCGGAGTCCAGTGTCAGCAGCGCTACACATATCATTGGGAAAATGTTGTGGCGGTCATTTTCCCTGTGATTTGTGCATGCACAGAATAAAAATCACTGGGAACATGGCTGCCTTACCATTTTCCCAGAGACCTGAGCATGCACAGTAGTCTCTGTAACAGCACCAAGGTAGTGAAGTCGGCTAGAGAGGAGGGGGCCCGGATGGAAACTGCAAATGGGGCCCTCTCCTCTCTAAAAATGCCCCTGGCTAGTAGTGTATGCAAAAAAGGTCTGTTTTGTGGGTGTATTATGGGAGTGTCGCGGGCATGTCAATGCAATCGGTTGCGTTCACAGGCGCACAGACGCAAGCATAGGAGGCTAGGGTCAGATGGAGAAACTGCACCTGCCAAGGGAAGGAGTTTGTAATCAATTTGCATAAACTTACAGGCTGCTGCATTTGCTTTTGTGTGCAACTCAGGCCCATAGTGTCATTCATACAAATGAAGCTATTTTAGTTATCTAATAATGGAAATATGAAAGACTAGCTGCGGCCCGTGGCTTTGCCCATGATGAGATCGCTTCTGCCAACATTTTTTTTATTTGAGGTGTTCTAGTTGTATTGCTTTGCATAGGAGCCCTGTCGCGAGAGTGACCCAAGTGACCAGCAGTGCTATACAGACTGGTGGCAGCAAAGCCTACACCCACCACTCATGCCAAAGTCACTGTGTGCCCTGTGCACAGACTGCTATGTAGCCTAGCCTATTCAAGTGAATGGGGGCCCAAGGCACCTCTCCCTCCACCCCTCACCGGTCGCGTGCATGGTGCCACACTTATCTCTTGCATTGATGATGTCAATAAATCTAGTTTTTGTTTTTGTTATTATACAGCTTTACTTTGTTGGCTCGTGATAAAACAAAGTGCAGGTTATTTCTAACTAGGGCCTTATTTATCAATGAGTTTTATCATTCACAACAAGTGATAAAACTCATTGTGTATGCTAATGGCGCTCCAGCTGAATGATAAAACTCGTTGGTAAATGAGGCCCTTAGTTTTTGCGTCAACTTAGAACATTCTTGCCGACAATTCGGTTGCCCCCTCCAGAAGGAGGCAGTCAGGTCGGCTCAGCGGGTGGCGTGGTGGGGGTGTGTGATGTGAGTTTGAGGGCAGAATGGTAGGCATGACTGTGCAATCCCATCATCGCGGCCCCATTCTGCTACACAATACCGGCACGAATTGCATCATCGGCTCCCCCCAGACCAGCCACTTGTATCCTATAAGACTTGCCCACTCTTCTAGTCGTCCTGGAGCGACCCGATTTTCGGGAGCCTCCCGGCCGTTCCTGGAGAGTAGGTAAGTATGTCTTGGAACAAACAGACAGACACAACATTTTTATCATATTAGTATACAGTAGATTAATTGTGCTGTGGCCTCTCCTCATCCTGTACGACCAAAAGATAGATAGATAGAATAAACTTTAAAATAGTTCTCTTTAACTGCAACACTAATAGAGCTTTTTAATACATTGGTCTGTATTGTTTCCCATGTGCAGGGCCGGATTGAGGGCCACATGGGCCTGGAGCTGAAAATGATGAAGGGCCTATTATAGGAAGTAGATGATGTGTGACCAGTGCTGTGTGGTGTGGCCAGAGCCACATGGGCATATACACCCTCTATAATCTCAACACCAATGACTCCGTAAATATGTAATAGAAAAAAAATGCTTTGTGAGGTAACTAAAAATACAATTTTACTAATGATTTATGGCTGACCGTGTGGACAGCAGATGGTCAGTCAACATTATGTTGTCATGAAGATGGGCCTATTTTTATTTGGAGGCCTGGAGCTGTAGCTCCAACCGCCCCATTGTTAATCTGGCCCTGCCCACGTGTGCTCACCCAGGGGAAAGCCCAAGTCAGATTCCCAGAATAATTTATGGGGAAACAATAGTGGGGGCTTCAGGGCAAGTATGGAGTGGTAAAGGAAAGAAATTGTCACTGCATCTATAGATACAACATTGTTTAAGTGGTGAGGAGTGGTGGGGTGGTCAGGAGCAAGGATTTCACATAATGTTAACCAGGTCTTCTTCTAGGTTCACTAGTGTGTATATATGTACATGTATGTATAATATATACGCATGTACATATTAATAATAATCTACATCCTGGGACAGGTATGATAGGTGAATGGGTGAGTGTGCTGGGACAGGTATGATAGGTGAATGAGCGAGTGTGCGAGGACAGGTATTACAGGTGACAGGGTGAGTGTGCTGGGACAGGTATGATAGGTGAATGGGCGAGTGTGCGGGGACAGGTATTACAGGTGACAGGGTGAGTGTGCGGGTACAGGTATGATAGGTGAATGGGTGAGTGTGCGGGAGCAGGTCTGGTAGGTGACAGGATGAGTGTGCGGTGACAGGTATGGTAGGTGACAGGATGAGTTTGTGGGGACAAGTATGGTAGGTGACAGGGTGAGTGTGCGGGGACAGGTATGGTAGGTGACAGGATGAGTGAGCGGGGACAGGTATGGCAGGTGACAGGGTGAGTGTGCGGGGACAGGTCTGGTAGGTGACAGTGTGAGTGTGTGGGAGCAGGTCTAGTAGGTGATAAGGTAAGTGTATGTGGGGAAGATGTTGTGGGTGACAGGGTGAGAGAGTCTGTAGGCAGGTCTGGGCACAGCATCCCTTCCCCTCCCCTTCAATGTTCTCCTTTCACTGCACTATATGTTGTTCTCCTTTCACTGCACTACATGTTTCTGCAGTGTCTTTCATTTCCAGCTAGCCCCCATTCTCTGTTGCCAACCCCAGCAGTATTCTTTCTGTCTCTCCAGTCAGCCCCCCTGCTGTGTCCCCAGCTCCAGCAGGCCCCTTCTATGTCCCGATCTCCAGCTGCCCATCTTCTGTGTCTCTATCACCAGCAGTCCCCCTTCTGTGTCCCCAGCCAGCCCCAGCAGTCCTCATTATGTGTCCCCAGATCCAGCAGCCCCCTTTCTGTGTCTCCATCCCAAGCAGCCCCCTTTCTGTGTCCCTAGCCAGCCCGAGCTGCCCTCCTTCTGTGTCTAGAGCCAGCCCCAGTAGCCCCCTTCTATGTCCCCAGCAGCCCCCCTTGTGTCCCTAGAACCAGCAACCCCCCTTCTGAATCCAGAGTCAGCCCCAGCAGTCCCCCTTATGTCCCCAGCCAGCCCCCTTCTATGGCCTAAGCAGCCAATCTTCTATGGCCCCAGCAGCCCATCTTCTGTGTCTCCAGCAGCCCATGTTTTATGTACCCACCCAGCCAGTCCCCACACTTACCTTGCAAGCTTCTGCTCACTCGGCTCCTCTGTGTCCTCTTCTCTCTTCTGCCGTGCGTGTGACGTCATGTGAAAAAAGAAAAAAACTTTGCTGCATGAGTGAACTGCGCTGGAAGGCACGCAGTGGCACTCATCAGTATTTGCAAGGCCCTGAGAGGACTGACAGCAGAAGCCCTCATCCTGGTGGTGGCTGTGCAGCTGCGTGCAGGACACACAGAAAGATCATGTGGCTGCTGCTGCCACCGACAGTCAAAGTCGGAATGCAGCCGTAGTTGCAACAGAGCAGCATAACACACTGGACCACAAGGGCCCTTTGCTGTCTGAGGAGGCGGCCCGTGATGCTTGGCGATAGAGCAGCCCGGGGGGCACATGGCACCCTGTCCCCCAGCCCAGCCCGCCACTGGCTGCAACAGAGCAGCATAACACACTGGACTACCAGGGCCCTTTGCTGTCTGAGGAGGCTGCCCGTGATGCTTGGCGATAGAGCAGCCCGGGGGGCACATGGCACCCTGTCCACCAGCCCAGCCCTCCACTGATCCCAGACCTGCTGAGGTGAGAGGGGATAACATATCTCTATGGATATGGGGTATCATGTCATATAAATTTACAAAAGAAGGACTAAAAAGAAGTTTAGGGCGTAAAGGGGCACAGTAACTAGAGATGTGTGCCGGGTCATTTTTGTTGGTTTTGGTTTTGGTACTAATTCGTCGACCAGTTTTGGTTTTGGATTTTTTTCCCAAATTTTACAAAAAAGCTAAAATCACATAATTTGGGCCTTTTTTTTGTTCCTAGAGTATTATTAACCTCAATAGCATTAATTTCCAGTCATTTCCACTCAATTTTGACCACCTCACCATTATAAGCCAAATGCTGGCTGGCTAAACTAAAAAACAGAGCTGCGGCACAAATACACGGCAGTTATTTCTGTTTAAAAATGTTTTGCTAATTAGTAATTAGTAATGTGATCAATCAGCTTTTTTTTTGAGCAGTTCCCCAAATTTCCCCAACCATAAAAACAGAGGGCCTGATTCAGACCCAGCCGCTCGCGAGCGCTGAGCGCTCGCAAGCGGGTCGATGGTGGCCCAGTGCACATGCGCACGACGGAGCTGGCTCCGTAGTGCGAATGCGCGAAACCCGGATAGCGGCGGGCAAACCGTCGCTCCGGGTCTCGTACCAAAGGGGGCGTGCTGTCGATGTTGAGTGACAGCACGCCCCCTTTGGTGGGCGTGCCGGGGACGTGGCTGCCCAGACAGAGGAGTTCCCATGGGAACGCCTACCGTCTGGGGCCGGCCCCACTGACATCACAAGTGATGTCAGTGGGAGTGCTTTCGGCTCTGTTTGAACAGGGTCTCCCTGCCACAAGCCCTGGAGTGATTTTGGCTCTATCAGAGCCAAAATCACTCCCACTGACATCACTAGTGATGTCAGTGGGGCCGGCTTCAGACGGTAGGCGTTCAATCAGCATCGACAGCACGCCCCCTTTGGTGCCAAACCCGGAGCGACAGCTTGGCTGTCGCAGTCCGGGTCTCGCGCATGCGCACGACGGAGCTCCCTCCGTCTTGCGCATGCGCAGTGGGGAACATCGACCCACTTGTGAGCGTACTGCCGCTTGCGAGTGGGTCTGAATGACCCCAACAGTCAGTTAAAGAAACTATAGCCTGTTCTGCATATGCTGTAAGAGAATACAAAGAGAGGCCTATAAGTCCTGTTTCGTTTTTGCTACAGTTTAACAATTATAGTGCCTGATTCAGACGGTGGTGGCCCAGTGCGCACGCGTGGCGCACACCACGTGTGTGCGCAAGCCTCGGAGCGGGAACTTCACTCGCTCCGGGGCTCACTACAAGACGGGGCAGCTGTTGATGGTTGATCGACAGCTCGTCCCGTTTTGCAGACAGGTAGGGGGGGTGGCTGCACAAACGGAGGCTTTCCCGAAGGAAAGCCCTACTGACATCATTCGTGATGTCAGTAGTGGACTTCCTGCTCTATTAGAGCAGGAAGTCTTCTCGGGCTTGCAAGACCTAAGACCCTTCCACAGGGTCTCCTCTCAAGCCCGATGGTCGCAATAGTCGCGACCATCGCCAGGCCGCCCGCTAAAGCTGTGTGTGGTCACCCACAGGTTAGTAAGTGGCCTGGAGGCCGGAATAAAATAAAAACCACCCTGCCCTGATTCAGAGCAAGCACTCGTACATAGCGAGCGCCTCTGAATCAGGCCCATAGTCTCAAAGTGCTTGACACACCTAAGACATAAAAGACATTTGGTAAGGACGTAGATACTCCCCTATGGCTGAAGTATACCCAGCTATTGTGTACTGTATCATATCCTCAAAGCAGTGGTGTAACTAGAATATTTGGCGCCCAGGGCAAAATGAAAAATGGTGCCCCACACCTGTGTCAGGGCAAAAAGTGGGGGGGTGTCAAAATGACAAGCCACAGTTTCTTGTCACTCTGGGAACATTAATTTCCATTCCATATGCACCTTAATGCCCCCAGTAGTAGTGCCCCTTATGCAATGCCCCCAGTAGTAGTGACCCTTATGCAGTGCCCCAGTAGTAGTACCCCTTATACAGTGCCCCTTATGCAATGCCCCCTGTAGTAGTACCCTTTATGCAGTGTCCCGAGTAGTAGTACCCCTTTTGCAGTGCCCCCAGTAGTAGTACCCCTTATGCTATGCCCTTAGTAGTAGTGCCCCTAGTAGTAGTGCACTTTATGCAATGTCCCCAGTAGTAGTGCAGTTTATGCAGTGCCCCTTATGCAATGCCCCCTGTAGTAGTACCCTTTATGCAGTGCCCCCAGTAGTAGTGCCCCTTTTGCAGTGCCCCCAGTAGTAGTACCCCTTTTGCAGTGCCCCCAGTAGTAGTGCCCCTTATGGTATGCCCTTAGTAGTAGTGCCCCTTATTCAGTGCCCCCAGTAGTAGTACCCCTTATACAGTGCCCCGAGTAGTAGTGCCCTTTATGCAACGCCCCCAGTAGTAGTTCCCTTTATACAGTGCCCAATATGCAATTCCCCCTGTAGTAGTACCCTTTATGCAGTGCCAGCAGTAGTAATGCCCCTTTTGCAGTGCCCCCAGTAGTAGTACCCCTTTTCCAGTGCCCCCAGTAGTAGTGTCCCTTATGCAGTGCCCCTAGTAGTAGTGCCCCTTATGCAATGCCCCCAGTAGTAGTGCCCCTTATGCTATGCCCCTAGTAGTAGTGCCCCTTATGCAGTGCCCCCAGTAGTAGTGCCCTTTATGCAATGCCCCCAGTAGTGCCCTATTATGCAGTGCCCCTTATGCAATGTCCCTTGTAGTAGTACCCTTTATGCAGTGCCCCCAGTAGTAGTACCCCTTTTGCAGTGCCCCCAGTAGTAGTGCCCCTTATGCAGTGCCCCCAGTAGTAGTGCCCCTCATGTAGTGCCCCCAGTAGTAGTACCCCTTATACAGTGCCCACAGTAGTAGTGCCCCTTATGCAGTGCCCCCAGTAGTACCTTTTTTTGCAGTACCCCCAGTAGTAGTGCCCTTATGCAGTGCCCCCAGTAGTGCCCTGTATACAGTGCCCCTTATACAGTGCCCCCAGTAGTGCCCCTTATATTATTTGGCACCCAGGGCAAGATGAAAAATGGTGCCCCCCAACTGTGTCGGGGCAAAAAAAGTTGGCATGGACACTGAAAAATGGGGGCGTGTCAACATGACATGCCACAGTTTCTCGTCACTCTGGGAACATTCATTTCCATTCCATATGTACGTTAATGCCCCCAGTAGTAGTGCCCCTTATGCAATGCCCCCAGTAGTAGTGCCCCTTATGCTAGGCCCCTAGTAGTAGTGCCCCTTATGCAGTGCCCCCAGTAGTAGTACCCCTTATACAGTGCCCCAAGTAGTAGTGCCCTTTATGCAGTGCCCCCAGTAGTAGTACCCCTTATACAGTGTCCCGAGTAGTAGTGCCCCTTATGCAATGCCCCCTGTAGTAGCAGCTTTTTGCAGTGCCCCCAGTAGTAGTGCCCCTTATGCAGTGCCCCCAGTAGTAGTGCCCCTTATACAGTGCCTCCAGTAGTAGTGCCCTTTATGCAGTGCCCCCAGTAGTAGTGTCCCTTATACAGTGCCCCCAGTAGTTGTGCTCCTTACATATAAAACACACAGACACACAGAACACAAAACTATACTTACCCCAATCCCTGCTCCTGCGCCCTCCACTCCTCCCATCCCGCTCGGCACTATAGGAGAGATGTCATGAAGTCTCTCCCTTCACCCACTATGCAGAACGGGTCCTGCGTGATCGCACACAGGCCCTGATTCAGAGCCGGACACTCTGAAAGAGCGCTTGCTCTGAATGACCACTCTGGTGACCACCCACAGCAATCGCGAGTGGCCATGATGATGGTCGCGATGGTCAAGACCAACGCGACCATCGGGCTTGCGACGAGACCCTTGAGGTAGGGTCTCGTGGCCGCAAGCCCCAGAGAGCTTCTGGCTCTAATAGAGCCGGAAGCTCTCCCACTGATGTCAGTGGGGCCGCCCACAAACGGCAGGCGTTCGCTTGGGAACGCCTCCGTTTGTGAAGCCACGCCCCAGCCACGCCTCCAAATCGGTGCGAGCTGTCGATCAAAATCGACAGCCGCCCCCTTTTGGTGCGAGACCCGGAGCGACGGAGCGCCTGTCGCTAGCCGGGTCTCCCGCATGTGCAAGTCGGAGCCGGCTCCGGCGTGCGCATATGCAGTGGCCAAACATCGACCCCGGTCTGAATCAGGCCCACAGATCCTTCTATGCCTCTGTCTGATTGACAGGCAGACACATTTAAGGGCAGTGCGGGGGCGGGAATGGCTGGCATTTCCAGAAACGGGTGTGTCCGCCACATTTTCCAGGAGGCCAGTGGCTGCGTCGTTTCAGGGCCATGCAAGCCAGCCAGCCTGAGTAAGCTGAGGCTTACTCAGCTGGCAGGTGGCCTGGCGATGGTCACTATGGTGATCCCAGCCTGCGACCTTGGCCGCAGTACTGGGATCGCAAATGCAGCAGGGAGTGTCATACACCTCTTGCTATATTTGCATATTAGCAAGCACAGAGTAGTAGCCCCAAATACACTTACCAAAAACTTTATGATTGCTTAAAATAAATTTAGTTGATGTTAAATGCTATCTATTGATCAATAGCGACTATTCAGGAATTCCTTAAATTCTTCATCTAAAACCAAATGAATAATACACTTATACAGTACTACCCACCATTAAGTAAAAAATGCAGTGAAGTTTTTTATTTTTACTATTGTCATTTTTAGTAGTGTACTATGAATATTGTATGTGTGCAATAAAATTTAGCAGCTTTTATTTGATGGCTGGTACTGTATAAGTGTATTATACAGCTGGTTATGTACTGTGTTAGATAGACGTTACAACTAGGGGTGAGCGGGTTCGGATTTCTGAAATCCGAACCCCCCCGAGCCCCCCGATCAGAGTCCGATCCGAGTCAGGCTCGACTTTTCCCGCCTGACTCGGATCTGAAATCGAGGCAAAACGTCATCATCCCGCCTTCCGAGTCTCGCGGGTTTTGGATCCTATATAAGGTACCCGCGTCGGCGCCATTTTCTCACTCGGCTGTGGACAGTGAAGAGGGAGGGTGGGAGTTAGGGCTGTGTAGTGTAGTGTAGTGTAGTGCTGCTGTTGTCCACTACTTCAAAGTCCATAGGGGCTGGCTGTGTTGTGCTGTGCTGCTGTTGTTAATAGGGGCTGTGTCCACTACTTCAAAGTCCATAGGGGCTGGCTGGACTGTGTTGTGCAGTCAGTTCTCCATAGGGGCTGTGTCCACTCCAAAGTCCTGTGCAGTGTCCCAGTCCTAAAGGGGTGCTGTAGTGTTGTCCAGGGGGTGCTCTGTCCATCAGGGGTGCTCCCCCCAAGTGCTAAAAAAATAATATATTTTCTGTGTTTGTGAATTGTGTGCGCAGTAGCCGCACGTGCATCAACAAAGTAGTGCCAAGCGTGCGCCTGTGTCATAAGTAAAGGGCCGGCTGGCTTGACCGTTAAAGGGTGCTGTAACCCCCGAAAGTACACTCCAGTCCAAACCAAAAAAAAATTATTTTCTGTGTTTGTGAATTGTGTGCGCAGTAGCCGCACGTGCATCAACAAAGTAGTGCCAAGCGTGCGCCTGTGTCATGAGTAAAGGGCCGGCTGGCTTGACCGTTAAAGGGTGCTGTAACCCCCGAAAGTACACTCCAGTCCAAACCAAAAAAAATTTATTTTCTGTGTTTGTGAATTGTGTGCGCAGTAGCCGCACGTGCATCAACAAAGTAGTGCCAAGCGTGCGCCTGTGTCATAAGTAAAGGGCTGGCTGGCTTGACCGTTAAGGGTGCTGTAACCCCCAAAAGTACACTCCAGTCCAAACCAAAAAAAAAATTATTTTCTGTGTTTGTGAATTGTGTGCGCAGTAGCCGCACGTGCATCAACAAAGTAGTGCCAAGCGTGCGCCTGTGTCATAAGTAAAGGGCCGGCTGGCTTGACTGTTAAGGGTGCTGTAACCCCCGAAAGTACACTCCAGTCCAAACCAAAAAAAAAATTATTTTCTGTGTTTGTGAATTGTGTGCGCAGTAGCCGCACGTGCATCAACAAAGTAGTGCCAAGCGTGCGCCTGTGTCATAAGTAAAGGGCCGGCTGGCTTGACCATTAAAGGGTGCTGTAACCCCCAAAGTACACTCCAGTCCAAACCAAAAAAAAAATTATTTTCTGTGTTTGTGAATTGTGTGCGCAGTAGCCGCACGTGCATCAACAAAGTAGTGCCAAGCGTGCGCCTGTGTCATGAGTAAAGGGCCGGCTGGCTTGACCGTTAAAGGGTGCTGTAACCCCCGAAAGTACACTCCAGTCCAAACCAAAAAAAAATTATTTTCTGTGTTTGTGAATTGTGTGCGCAGTAGCCGCACGTGCATCAACAAAGTAGTGCCAAGCGTGCGCCTGTGTCATAAGTAAAGGGCCGGCTGGCTTGACCGTTAAAGGGTGCTGTAACCCCCAAAGTACACTCCAGTCCAAACCAAAAAAAAATTATTTTCTGTGTTTGTGAATTGTGTGCGCAGTAGCCGCACGTGCATCAACAAAGTAGTGCCAAGCGTGCGCCTGTGTCATAAGTAAAGGGCCGGCTGGCTTGACCGTTAAGGGTGCTGTAACCCCCGAAAGTACACTCCAGTCCAAACCAAAAAAAAAATTATTTTCTGTGTTTAGCCGCACGTATATATCAAATCGATATAACATAAATGGAGGACCAAACTTTCTCCGATAAAAATAAAATAGAGAAAGATCAAGAACCACTTCCTCCTAGTGCTGAAGCTGCTGCCACTAGTCATGACATAGACGATAACATGCCATCAACGTCGTCTGCCAAGGCCGATGCCCAATGTCATAGTAGAGGGCACATACAATCCCAAATGGCAAAGTTCAGGAAAATGACCTTGAAAAAGACATTTAAATCAGCTGAAGAGAAACGTAAACTTGCCAATATGCCATTTACGACACGGAGTGGCAAGGAACGGCTAAGGTCGATCCCTAGTATGTTCATGACTAGTGGTTCAGCTTCACATGACGATGGAAGCCCTCCTCCCACTAAAAAAATCAAAAGAGTTAAGCTGGCAAAAGCACAGCGAAGAACTGTGCTTTCTAAGAAGATATCACAAATCCCCAAGGAGAGTCCAAGTGTGGTGGTGGTTGCGATGCCTGACCTTCCCAGCACTGGACGGGAAGAGGTGGCTCTTTCCACCATTTGCACGCCCCCTGCAAGTGCTGAAAGGAGAACCCACAGTCCACTTGCTGATATGCAAATTGAAGATGTCACTGTTGAAGTACAACAGGATGAGGATACTGGTGTAGCTGGCGCTGAGGAGGAAGTTGGCGAGGAGGATTCTGATGGTGATGTGGTTTGTTTAAATCAGGCTCTGGGGGAGACAGTTGTTGTCCGTGGGATGAAAAAGCCCATCACGGTCATGCCTGGGCAGAAGACCAAACATTCCACCTCTTTGGTCTGGCAATATTTCTATCCAAATCCGGACAACAACTGTCTTGCCATATGTACCATATGTAAAGGTGAAATAAGTAGGGGTAGGGACGTCAACCACCTAGGAACATCCTCCCTTATACGGCACCTGCAGCGCGTTCATAAAAAGTTACTGTCAAGTTCAGAAACTTTGGCTAAGACCGTAAGCAGTCCAGGGACACCTAAATCCCGTTGTCCTGTTGTATCCAAGCGCCTGCAAACCACACCGTCAACTCCCTCCTCGTCAATTTCCTCCTTAGTCAGGATCGGAAGTAGTCCTTGCAGGCCATGTCACTGGCATGACTGACTCTCCTATCCGGGATTCCTCTGGAGGATCCGGCATTGCTACGCCTACTGCTGCCGCTGCTGCTGTTGCTGCTGCTGGGAGTCGTTCATCATCCCAGAGAGGAAGTAGGAACACCACTACTTTTACTAAACAATTGACCCTCCAACAGTCCTTAGCGAGGAGGATGAAGTACGACAGCAGTCATCCTGAAGCAAAACGTATAACTGAGGCCTTGACTGCTATGTTGGTGTTAGACGTGCGTCCGGTATCCGCCATTAGTGCAGTGGGATTTAGACAATTGATGGAGGTAGTGTGTCCCCGGTTCCAAATCCCGTCTAGATTCCACTTCACTAGGCAGGCGATACCGAGACTGTACAGAAACGTCAGAAAAAGTGTCCTCAGTGTCCTGAAAAATGCCGTTGTACACAATGTCCACTTAACCACGGACATGTGGACAAATGGAACAGGGCAGACTAAGGACTATATGACTGTGACAGCCCACTGGGTAGATGTATCACCTTACGCAGCAACAGCAGCAGCGTCACCAGTAGCAGCATCTCAGAAACGCCAGCTCGTTACAAGGCAGGCTACGCTGTGTATCACCGGTTTCAGTAAGAGGCACACCGCCGACAACCTCTTAGAGAAACTGAGGGAAATCATCGCCCAGTGGCTTACCCCACTTAGACTCTCCTGGGGATTTGTGATATCTGACAACGCCACCAATATTGTGCGGGCATTACATCTGGGCAAATTCCAGCACGTCCCATGTTTTGCTCACACAATTAACTTGGTGGTGCAGAATTTTCTGAAAAGCGACAGGGGCGTGCAGGACACGCTTTGGGTGGGCCGAAAAATTTCTGCCCACTTTCGCCATTCAGCGACTGCGTGCCGAAGACTGGAGCGCCAGCAAACACTCTTGAACCTGCCCCGCCATCACCTGAAGCAAGAGGTTGTGACGTGGTGGAACTCAACCCTCTATATGCTTCAGAGGATGGAGGAGCAGCAAAAGGCCATACAAGCCTATACATCCACCTATGACATAGGCAAAGGAGGGGGTATGCACCTGACTCAAGCGCAGTGGAGAATGATTTCCGTGTTGTGCAAGGTTCTCCAGCCCTTCGAACTTGCCACACGTGAAGTCAGTTTAGACACAGCCAGCTTGAGTCAGGTCATTCCCCTCATCAGGCTTTTGCAGAAGCAGCTGGAGAAAGTGAAGGAGGAGCTAAGACGGAGCGATTCCGCTCGGCATGTGGGACTTGTGGATGAAGCCCTTCATTCGCTTTGCCAGGATTCCAGGGTGGTCAATCTGTTGAAATCAGACCACTACATTTTGGCCACCGTGCTTGATCCTAGGTTTAAAGCCTATGTGGTGTCTCTCTTTCTGGCTGACACAAGCCTGCAGAGGTGCAAAGACCTGCTGGTGAACACACTGTCAGCTGAAGCGGAACGTGACACGTCAACGGCTCCTTCTTCATTTTCTCCCGCAACTGGGGCTGCCAGGAAAAAACTTAGGTATCCTAAGCAACCCGCTGGCGGTGATGCAGGGCAGGCAGGACCAAGTTTGGACATCTGGTCCGGACTGAAGGACCTGGCAACAATTTCTGACATGTCTACTGTCACTGCATATGATACTGTCACCATTGACAGAATGGTGGAGGATTACATCGGTGACAGCATCCAAGTAGGCATGTCAGACAGTCCATACCTGTACTGGCAGGAAAAAGAGGCAATTTGGAGGCCCCTGTACAAGCTGGCTCTATTTTACCTGAGTTGCCCCCCCTCCAGTGTGTACTCCGAAAGAGTGTTTAGTGCAGCCGGGAACCTTGTCAGCGAAAGGCGTAGGAGGTTGCTTCCACAGAATGTGGAGAAGATGATGTTCATCAAAATGAATTATCAGCTCTTCCAGGGAGACCAGCCTCCAGAAGGTACAGAGGGACCTGTGGTGGTGGATTCAAGTGGGGACGAGTTAATACTTTGTGAGGATGAGGATGTACACACTGAAGAGGGTGAGGAATCGGTGGATGAGGAGGATGAGGATGACATCTTGCCTCCGTAGAGCCAGTTTGTGCAGGGACACATTAATTGCCAGCTTGTTTTGTGGGGGCCCAAACGAACCAATCATTTCAGCCACAGTTGTGTGGCAGACCCTGGCGCTGAAATGATTGATTTGTTAAAGTGTGCATGTCCTGTTTATACAACATAAGGGTGGGTGGGAGGGAGGGCCCAAGGACAATTCCATCTTGCACTTCTTTTTTTTCTTTGCATTATGTACAGTTTGGGGCCTAGTTTTTCTAACTGCCATCCTGTCTGCCACTGCAGTGTCACTCCTAGATGGGTCACGTGTTTGTGCCGCCCACTCGTGTCGCTTAGCATAGTCATCCAGCTACCTCGGTGCAACCTTTTGGACATAAAAACACTATTGTGAGGGGTGAGGTGTTCAGAATAGACTGGAAATGAGTGGAAATTAAGGTTATTGAGGTTAATAATAGCATAGGAGCAGAGAAACCAACAAATTCTGTGATTTTAGCTGTTTTTATGCTTTTTTAAAAAAAAATACAGATCCAAAACACAAAACCCAGAACCCAAAACACGGAAGGGTGGTTTTGGCAAAACCAATCCAGATCCAAAACACGAAGAAAGATCCAGATCCAAAACCAAAACACAAAACACGAAAAGTGGCCGGTGCACACCCCTAGTTACAACTGATTTGTTCTACTTTAGTGATTAATATATTTAGATAATTAAATATTTCAACCTACATTGGAATTTGTAATAAGAGGGTAATTTGTTGTATAGAGTATAAGAAAGGGAAAATCAATTTGGAAGTCAACATTTAGACAAGCTAAAACAGTCAGACCGGGATTCAAGATTACTTCAAATTTACTTGTGCACCAACAAAGTCTTGGCCATAGTGTATAAATTGACATCACAATTATAAATTATAAATATATTATTTTTTTGGAACTGTTAATGGCTAGACTATGAGGGGTAATTTTTCTAAAGCTTCTAAAACAGACAAGTGGTGGTGTTGCCTATAGCAACCAATCAGATTCTGTCTATCATTTCTCTGTTGCATTCTAAAAAATGATAGACAGAATCTAATTGATTGTACTGGGCAATTCCACCAAATGTCTCTTTTAGATGCTTTAGTAAATCTACCCCTGAGTGAGTGAAGGAGTGAGTTGCGTGTGGATAATGACTAGAACTAGGGTTTAGGGATTAGCGTTTTTATTGGATCCAGGGAATTAGAAGGGACTGTTTATACCAGCGGTGGGCTGGGCCGGGGGCAGAGTATTCTGCTCCCTTGGCCGGTCCAATTTTAATGATTCAGGGCCACCTGCTCCCCAGCTGCTCTGTGCTGTAACATGAGTAAACCCCTGGCTGTCAGCCAGGAGAGATCTGGCTGAGCAGCAGGGACTAACAGAAAATGTCTGCCCCATAAAGATGGCCACTGTCGACCAAAGGGGAGCCAGGTTTACTTTCCCAGGAGCCCAAGAGGGCAGAAGGAGGAGGGGCTTATCAGGGGAAAGAAGATGAATAGGTGAGTAAGAGCTACTACAGCACTATGTGGAATAATGTGGATAAGGTGAACTATAGTACTGTGTGGAATAATGTGGATAAGGGGAACTACAGTACTGTGTGGCATAATGTAGATAAGGGGAAATACAGTACAGTGTGGTATAAGGTGGATAAGGGGAACTACAGTACTGTGCTGTGTGGCATAATGTAGATAATGGGAAGTACAGTACTGTGTGGCATAATGTAAATAAGGGGAACTACAGTACTGTGTGGCATAATGTGGATAAGGGAACTACAGTACTGTGTGGCATAATGTGAATTTTGGGCACTACTGTATGGTATTACGTGAATAATGACACTACTGTGTGGCATACTGTAAATTGTGGGCACTACTGTGTGGCATAATGTGAATTGAGGGCACTACTGTGTGGCATTATGTGTATACAGTAAGGGACACAACAGTGTAATGTAACGTGAGTTGGGAGCATTATTGTCCGGCATGTGAATTTTGGGTAATATGTGGGGCATAATGTGATTTGGGAGCATTATATTACAGTACATATAAAGTAACATTGATTATATTAATGTTATATTTCTGATGTATATTTAACTGTATACATCAGCTTCAATGATCCGTCCAAACTTTTCCCTTCAAAATTCAAATGTGCTCCCTCAGTGGTCAGCACCCTGCCCAATAAATAGTGAACACTATGGGCGGTATTCTATTAACACCGTTAATTGAATGGGTACTAATTGATCGCTGATCCATATTCAATTAACCCCGCTTATAGGAGATTTCATTTCAGGTCTCCTGAGACCTGAAAGCAATCTCTGCTAACTGTGCATATAACAGGTTTAAAAACCCAGTTAACACATAGGTCCATTAACTTATCATGGATATTATGCATTAACGGCACTTAACACCCCTTTTTAACAAGTGTTAAAAAGGGGATTGGGTGAAAATAATACATTCGGAACTTCCCATTTCAACACACAAATATATGTATAGTCCTTTACCAATCACTTTTGTACATTCTTCCTTCCTGTGTCAGCAGAAAACATCTGTGGATGCTATTCCAACAATATGATTGGACAGACCTTTTATCTCAACAATGTCAAAAAACTCAGAACACAGGCCATGATCAGCATATAGAAAGGCATTGAATTAACTTGTCATAGAAATGTAGAAATTAGCAAGTCATAAGTCATAACAAACCAGATGGCACTTTCAAAAATGAACTTATACATGTTGTGTTGTTGTTATTGCTGATAAAGATAAAGGTGATAATGATGTAAATGTTGATCGTTCCGAGACAGAGGCTATATCTGATTATAACTGTGAAGTGGAGACTGTAACTTCTTAGTTATTGCTGCTTAAGCTGGGTAAAAACTATAATATACAATGGGCTCCATTTATCAAGGAGTTTAACTGTTTTTACACTTGTTACATATGTAAAAGCGGTATCTGCTATTCATCATCCATTACAGTGCTGATTTTCTGCTGCTTTCCAGTGGTGCTATTTAATTTTCTTACTCCCTTTAAAAATGTATTGGAGCTGTATATAACAATGAGCGCTTGTTGTCTTGATTGGAATTCTCCCGGGTGCGGCAGCTTTTATATAGCGCTGACTAGTGCAGGGAAGCTGCAGCATACAGGTCCTTACCCACAATGCACTGCAGCAGCTCCTTCTCTGTCCCCTCCCTCGTACTCCGCCCCCTCCCTCCTTCTCTCAGGATAATCTTCACTTGCCGGCGGCTGGGGCAGGGGGGAACCACCGCCGGCTCCATCAATAGCACTATCACTCGTCGACGAGCAGGTAAAAAAAATGCAGCGGGCACCAGAGCTATTTAACACTTAAGATAAAACTCATTAATAAATGGAGATCTTTATATTCTATGATATATCGTTCTGACACGGGCTTGGGGGGAACTGCACATTCGCAGAATGGGTCATGCGCAAGCACTGTGTTCCCGCCACCGAACTTGTACACAAACCATGGGGTTTGTGTTCAAGTCTAAAACAGGCCCTGAGTTGCATATGACTCTGCAATGCCTATAGCTGCGTATGCTGGCTCAGGAGCATGCTAGTGCAAAAACACGCAAGATAACCCTGCAACAAATGACTTGCGTCCAACTCTACATTGACCTCTTAATGTTTTTATTAATTCTACATTTCCTAAGTGGCCATGGCTATCACTCCTAATCATCGCTGCTGGAAGCAGGGCCGTTTCTAGGGGCAGGCGACCCGTGCAATCGCACGGGGCGCGCTGCCTCCTACCCCTGCTGTAGAAACAGCATGTTAACTGCCGGGCGCCCGCTGAGATTCAGTTACCAGCGGGCGCCCGGCAGAGCAGCTGGAGACGGAGACGGAGATGGAGACGGAGGCTCCTGCTTCCGGCTTCCGGCTCCCACAATGTGCACTATGGGAGGACGTCATGACGTCTTTCCCATAGTGCAGAGAGAGGAGCAGCCGAGCGGAGCAGACGCCAGAGCGGGGCTGAAGGTAAGTGTTACTGTTTTTTTTTTTTTTGTGTGTGTGCAGGCAGCCTGGACAATACTTGGGGGGAGGCACTACTACTGGGGGCACTTCTGCTGGGGGAGCCACCACTACTGGGGGCACCTGGGCACAGCTACTAGGGACATTACTCTGGGGGCACTTCTACTGGGGAGACACCACTACTGGGGGCACCCGGGCACTACTACTGGGGACATTACTCGGGGGGCACTTCTACTGGGGTTATTGCTTAGGAGGCACCACTACTGGGTGCATTACTCAGGGGCCAGGGGCACTTCTACTGGGGGCACTACTACTTGGGGCTTTTCTACTTGGGGCACTACTACAATGGGAGCATTACTATTGGGGGCACTAATACAGGGGCATTAATACTGGGGAATTTATAAAGGGGACACTACTACAGGGGGCATTACTATTGGGGGCAATACAACTGGGGACACTACTACTGGGGCACTACAACAGGGACCATTGCTATTGGGGGCATTACTGATGGGGGCATGACTACAGGGGACATGACTACAGGGGGCACTACTAATGGGGGCTCTGCATAAGTTACACTACCACTGTGGGCACTGCATAAGGGGCATAAATACAGGGGACACTGCATATGGGGACAACTACAGGGGGCACTGCATAATGGGCACTTTTGCCTGAGAGCCAGTGGGGGGGAAGCCTAAGACCTGTCGGGATGGAATGGCAAGGGAGGGGGCTGGAATGAAGTGTGTATTATGTGAATCATGTTTTTTCAATGTGTTTTATGTGGTTCTGGATTTAATAATGTATTTGAGGTGGATGTGGTTTTAAAACGTAGTTTATGTGCCTCTGGCTTTTCCAATATATTTTATGTGGAAGTGGTTTGTTGCAGTGTATTTTATGTGGATCTGGCTGGGCTCGCTCTCAACGCGACTAAAACCGGGTGTGATGCAAGGTCATACTTCTGCAAATGTCACACCACAGGCATGCACACAGAAATGCGGCGTGGGCTTGTGACAGCTAGGCCACACCCCATTTTTTGAGCGCGCGCCTGAGGCGCGCGCCTGCTGTCTGTCTTTTGTTTGGCTACATATATTTTTCAGCGCTTTGCCTTTGACAGGTTAGACACCCCTGTACTCAGTAGTCACGGTGGCTGTCATTCTGTGGTCTTTCTAGATCACGCTCCCTTACTGTGATAGCACACCCCCTCACGATGACGCCACGCCCACTCCACAATATTACTGCTTCGAGGGGGGGGGGCGCATTTTGACTGCTCGCACTAGGAGCCTCAGACCCTAGAAACTGCCCTGGCTGGAAGAACTAGACACAGGGGCGCCGAGAGGGGGGGGGAGCGGGTACAGATTACCCGGGCCCGGGCTTCCTGAGGGGCCCGGCGGGGGCCCGGGTCCGATGCCGCCCCCACCCTCCCTCACAGCAGCCCAGCACACAGCGTGTGCTGAGCTGCAGTTGGAGACTGCTCGTGGCTGCTGAGCAGCAGCCACAGCAGTCTCCTATGCCTGTGCGGGGGAGCGATCACACTGATCGCGCCCCCCCTGGCTTTGCGCCGGGCTGAGGGGGCTCAGAGCGCCCCCCTCCCCGGCGCGCAGCGCTGCTTTGCGGCACTGCAAATCTTTTTTATTTATTTTTTTCCGGCAAGGGGGCATGGCCACGCCTCCAGAGATTAGGCCATGCCCCCTATTACCGGGGCCCGCCTTGGCTCTTGGCGGCCCTGACTAGACAGAGCAGTAACATTTTAGAACACTCTTTCTAAATGCATCCATAGTAAAAATTATATCCTTAGTTCCTTACAAGTTATGCCTATAAAATTGGTGGAATCTTTGTCATTTGGGTAATTCTTGTCTAGTAAAATAGCTGTTACCGCTTTATACTAGGAGTGTGCACCGGCCACTTTTCGTGTTTTGTGTTTTGGTTTTGGATCTGGATCTTTCTTCATGTTTTGGATCTGGATTGGTTTTGCCAAAACCACCCTTCCGTGTTTTGGGTTCTGGGTTTTGTGTTTTGGATCTGTATTTTTTTTTTTAAAAGTATAAAAACAGCTAAAATCACAGAATTTGTTGGTTTTTCTGCTCCTATGCTATTATTAACCTCAATAACCTTAATTTCCACTCATTTCCAGTCTATTCTGAACACCTCACACCTCACAATAGTGTTTTTATGTCCAAAAGGTTGC
The DNA here is from genome assembly GCA_031769625.1 of Taudactylus pleione. Taxonomy (NCBI): domain Eukaryota; kingdom Metazoa; phylum Chordata; class Amphibia; order Anura; family Myobatrachidae; genus Taudactylus; species Taudactylus pleione. The sequence goes on from JAUIMM010001205.1 coordinate 368,598, forward strand.
ACCGAGGTAGCTGGATGACTATGCTAAGAGATACGAGTGGGCGGCACAAACACGTGGTCCATCTAGGAGTGGCACTGCAGTGGCAGACAGGATGGCAGTTTGAAAAACTAGGCCCCAAACTATACATAATGCAAAGAAAAAAAAGAGGTGCAAGATGGAATTGTCCTTGGGCCCTCCCACCCACCCTTATGTTGTATAAACAGGACATGCACACTTTAACAAACCAAACATTTCAGTGCCAGGGTCTGCCACACGACTGTGGCTGAAATGATTGGTTCGTTTGGGCCCCCACAAAACAAGCTGGCAATTAATCTGTCCCTGCACAAACTGGCTCTACGGAGGCAAGATGTCGTCCTCATCCTCCTCATCCACCGATTCCTCACCCTCTTCAGTGTTGTGTACATCCTCATCCTCACAGAGTATTAATTCGTCCCCGCTGAAATCCACAACCACAGGTCCCTCTGTACGTTCTGGAGGCTGGTCTCCCTGGAAGAGTTGATAATTCATTTTATGAACATCATCTTCTCCACATTTTGTGGAAGCAACCTCCTACGCCTCTCGCTGACAAGGTTCCCGGCTGCACTAAACACTCTTTCGGAGTACACACTGGAGGGGGGGCAACTCAGGTAAAATAGAGCCAGTTTGTACAGGGACCTCCAAATTGCTTCTTTTTCCTGCCAGTACAGGTACGGACTGTCTGACATGCCTACTTGGATGCTGTCACCGATGTAATCCTTTAACAGACAGACGCACGCTTGTCGCTGCTGCTTTGAGGATGCAAGTGCGGCTACAGCCCACACAATTCACAAAGACAGAAAAAAAAAGAACAATATTTTTATTGTTTGTGTAGCACACTTTGAGGGTGTCACCACACTTTAACAGACAGACGCATGCTTGTCACTGCTGCTTTGAGGATGCAAGTGCGGCTACAGCCCACACAATTACACAAAGACAGAAAAAAAAAAGAACAATATTTTTATTGTTTGTGTAGCACACTATGAGGGTGTCACCACCCTTTAACAGACGGACGCACGCTTGTCGCTGCTGCTTTAAGGATGCAGGTGCGGCTACAGCCCACACATTTCACAAAGACAGAAAAAAAAAGAACAATATTTTTATTGTTTGTGTAGCACACTATGAGGGTGTCACCACCCTTTAACAGACAGACGCACGCTTGTCACTGCTGCTTTGAGGATGCAAGTGCGGCTACAGCCCACACAATTCACAAAGACAGAAAAAAAAGAACAATATTTTTATTGTTTGTGTAGCACACTTTGAGGGTGTCACCACCCTTTAACAGACAGACGCACGCTTGTCGCTGCTGCTTTAAGGATGCAGGTGCGGCTACAGCCCACACATTTCACAAAGACAGAAAAAAAAAGAACAATATTTTTATTGTTTGTGTAGCACACTATGAGGGTGTCACCACCCTTTAACAGACAGACGCACGCTTGTCGCTGCTGCTTTGAGGATGCAAGTGCGGCTACAGCCCACACAATTCACAAAGACAGAAAAAAAAGAACAATATTTTTATTGTTTGTGTAGCACACTTTGAGGGATGTTGATTGACAGCACGCCCCCTTTGGTGCGAGACCCGGAGCGACGGCTATCCCGTCGCTAGCCGGGTCTCGCGCATGCGCACGACGGAGCTCCCTCCGTCGTGCGCATGCGCAGTAGGGCACCATCGACCCGCTTGCGAGCGTCCTGCGCTCGCGAGCGGGTCTGAATGGCTCCCTGAGCACGCAATACATTCGTATCAGAAGATGACTTGCGAGCCTCTCTGGATGGGCAAATATGTCAACAGGATCCATTGCTGGTGAGGTGAGATGTTTGACTGTTCACTGAACTGAGTAATCAACTTACATTCTCTTTACAGGCTATACAGTATTATCTTCAATACCGTTGATTCAACAGAGCCATATGGACTGGTTATTATAATAAACTAGTCACTGATGATGTCTGACAGGTTTATTATTTCTTGATTGGTGCAATAAGCTTGTTCACAGTATAGTGTTATAACTTCATTTGATTTGCTGGACTGGGTGTCTTAAGGTGACCATCCATTAACAGACATAGAAACGACAGCACGATTACGACATTGTAATCAATCATGCTGTTGTTTCTATGTCTGTGGTGTGTCTACACCGAATATTCAGTGTAGGGACATCCATCATCCCTTTACATGCTGAACCTGACATGATCGTCAGGTTGACCAGCATGTAAGGGCGATGATCTTGTCGGAAACGACCAGCACGCGTGCACATCGCTGGTCATTTCCGACCTAAATGTGCCCAATACATGCGCGATTTGCAAGCGATTGCATGATAACAACGTTGTTATCGTGCAATTGCCTGCAAATATCACTAAATGGATACCTCCCTTTACATACCCCATTTTCAGTAGTTATTGTTCTTAAAACAATTGCTATGTTTTAGCAAGCTACTAGATATGTGGATGAAGATTTAATGAGAGTAGCAAATAATACTTTTCTGAATCTTAAGATAATGGAAAAAGAAGTATTATTTGGTCTGTTAAAGTTACCAGCAGAAACAACTTTCAATATTTAGTATAAAGCTTTAAAGTTAGGGAAAAGGGAAGTGGAGATTAGGCTTCATGGTCAATTCCTTTCCAAGTAGTTTAGAACCACAAATATTCCACAAGGGTTTAGAATTACCAATACACATACTGGAAGGAATAACCATGCTTTAAGTCAGGGGTGGGGAACCTTCTTTCTGCCGAGGGCCATTTTGATATATATAACATTATTAGTGGGCCTGGTGCAGGCCACTCTCCCTCCGCGTGACATCATACGGGGGTGGGGCCACAATCGCCGGTGATTACAGCAATGCCCAGAGCATTCCTGGATGCTCCAGGGAGCTGTAAGGGCAGCGGTGTGACCGTCTGAAGCATCCTAAGGACGCTCCAGGCGACACTGCTGCATAGATTCAGACTGCAGGGTGCCATTCTAGGCACCCTGCTAGCCAGATGAGGTTAGCAGAAAAAAGCTCAGAGGGCCAGTCCAAATTATACGGCCCCCGGACAGGAGGTTCCCCATCCCTGTTTTAAGTAGTAGGCATTGTGGAGTGTTGTGAACAAATATTCACTACACCTCATCTTCCTAGTTGTAGATGAAGTAGATAGTGAATTAACTAACAGTAACACAAACCTCAAAAGTTTCAGTATAAACCATATGAAACAATTTACTGATGATAAATGAGATAGGAGGCTGGACAAGCCGCAAACCCAAATATAAAACTGTAAAAGCAACGCTATTGGCTTAAAAATAAAAAAGCTTTCTAAATCATATGGTCTAATGATGGCTATTAGGGAAATAATTAATACACGTACGCTAAAGGTCTGGCCGATTCCGACACATTGGAGCGACAGATCAGGTAAAAAATGCCCAAATCGTGAATCCCCACTCACGATCACGATGCGATGCGCGCCCCCGCAGGTTGCACATCGCATCTTCAGATCTGCCGTGCAGTACGGCAGATCTGACAATCCAGGACACAATGCACTAAAAAAAAGTCTGGCTGCAGGAGATCGGATGAAGATTGGACAGCATATCGTGTGCTGATCGTGTGCTGAGCTGCCGGGGAGAATTTCAAGGAAAATCGGATACATCGTCGGATCGTAAGTATAGTGGTATGTGTGTGGGCACCCTAAGACACAAGAATCCATACACAGATGATTCACATTCGTCACAACCTAACTTAGAAAAAGATTCAACAGATATACTGGTCCTATTTTAGCTGTAACAACAAAGGCCAATGTAGACTTGAACATAGGAATTGGGTTAGGTCCAATACGTGGCAAGGGGGTTTTAAAAAAAAAAATCCAGAACAGAAGGAGGAAAGCATAGAACTAATCTTTACCATAGCTTGTCACATGATGTCTAAAGTGGTAAATGCTCTGCTATGCAAAGGATTCTCATATGTTCCTCTTAAAAAGCATGATGAGTTTATATGGATAGTAAACAAAAACAAAACAAGTCGGAAATTATGCCTTAGAGAATACTTTGTTAATAAGCAGGCTGATTCTAATTAATTCAAACGTACAGATGAGAAGAAACCAAATTTATGTGAACCAACATTTAGTAATACCAGTATTAAGACCTGTTTATGATTGGTAAATATAAATATAGCAGTCTTGCAAACAAAAAGTAGTTTAATAACCTTACTAAAGTATAGAGAACAGCACTCAGGTCCCTCAGTAATAACAAAGAAAAAGTAATTAGAGCTGCAGAAAGAGGCAGAGCAATATTGATATAAAATTACTCGCATAACGATAATGAGATACACAGGCAATAGGTTGATACACACATCTACATGAAATTTAAAATAGCTTAAAGCCCTGTACTACGTACTACCTGATAAAATTCAGAATTAGGAAGATTTTTGGATAGATCACATAATTTGAGACTGTTTGGCTGCAGATTGTATATCCTGTGATATACTTACATCATGCCCAAAGGACATAAAACACTGGACTATAGTCCTGGCCACCTGACCATGTCAGAGTGACAATCCTTACTGCAGCCCACAGCACAGCAGACATGTGTTCAAGAGATTCCTACATATCACAGATACTTTCTTTAAAAAAACATTACTGAATTGGCCTGCTTCATAAGCATCGATGTATCCTCATTGTACAGAATTATTTCATGAGTCAGGTATTGAGGCTACTAAAAGGGCTCTAATAGCGATTCAAGATAAAGAATGACACCAGTAGAATTTATTCTGGAATCATTGCGCTGTGTTCTCGTGTGTATTTATTTCAAATACTGTTATGAATATTACATAAAAAAATCTGGTACAGCCATGGGTTCTAATGTAGCACTGGCATATGCAGACATTAATAGACATAATGATGAAAACCAAATGTGTTTAAATTTTTTTTGTATTTTAAGAAATATATTGATGACATAGTTTTGATTTGGCTAGATACCAAGGAATTGTTTGTTTGACTATTTCAGTACTTAACCAGCTTGACATCCTGAAATATACAGTAATCCCCTTTTTTCATTCTAACATCATTTTAATTTTAATCCCTTTGTGTGACATGTACCCTTAAAATTAAGGGGGGTGATTCAAATCAATGCAATATTGAATATTGTCGGGAATAAGTCCCATAGCTATTCAATTGTCCCCATCACACCCTGCACTTAAGTCAAGAAACGAAGGTTACGGCGCCTAAATCCGGGTGTTTAGCACTCAGAGGGAGATGTACTAAGTCTTGGAGAGAGGTTAAGTACTAACCAATCAGCTCCTGTCATTTTTCAGGCTGTATTTGAAAAATTACAGTTAGGAGCTCATTGGTTGGTTCTTTATCTCTCCCCAAGGCTTAGTACATCTACCCATTAGTCCATTTGCCAAGGAAAGATAAATAGCTTGCCTGGTGGTTATAAACTCTCCAGTGAATGCCAATAGACTGACTTCCAACCATTAATAGAGGAGACAATAGTGAATTAGTACTGCATAAAAATGAAGCCAAACTGACACATTATCTCAGCACAATAGCATATATATACGGGGCACTCACATGTACAAGCAGATATTCAACTTTTATAAATTGATATAATGTGCTAGTATGTTAGGGACCCATCTGATGGGGTTCACCTTGATGTGGTGGAAGGGAAAAGATTTTTGTCCAAACATGTACTAAGAAGAACCTCACTTAAACTATGCAGTTAACATGGAGTATATCAAAATTATTTTGATTATCAGTATTCTTACACAGAAACATAGAATTTGACAGCAGATAAGAACCACTTGGCCCATCTAGTCTGCCCCTTTTCATTTATCCTTTTGGCAACTTCCACCCTATTTGTTCCTGAGGTCACTCTTAAGGATATTCTTTCATATGATTATCCCAAGAGTGTTTAAATTGTTCCACCATCTTAGCTTCAACCACCTCTGAAGGGAGGCTATTACATTCATCCACTACCCTTTCTGTAATTTTTCCTCAATCTTCCTCTGAGCCTACCTTGCTCCAATTTCAGTGCATGTCCTCGTGCTCTTGTACATCTCTTTCTTTGAAGAATGCTTCCCTCCTATACCTTGTTAAAACCCCTCATGTATTTGAAAGTTTCTTTCATGTCCCCCCTTTTCCTTCTCTGCTCCAAACTATATTTATACATCTTTAGTCTTTCCGAGTAAATACTATGCTGTAGGCCATGCACCATTTTAGTTGCCCTTCTTTGTACCATCTCTAATGTATTTATATCCTTCTGGAGTTATGGCTTCCAGAAATGAACACAGTATTCTAGATGAGGCCGTACCAAAGACCTATACAGGGGCATTATTACTTCTTTTTTCCTGCTACTGATTCCTCTCCCTATGCAACCAAGCATCTCACTTGCCTTCGTCAATGCTTTGGTGCATTGTTTGCCTGCCTTCAAGTCATCTTAAATGGTGACTCCTAAATCCCTTTCTTCCTCTATTTTCCAATGTCCTTGATACTATATTCAGCCTTTGGTTATTGTGACCCAATGTACATGGTTTAGCCTTTTTGACATTAAACTGTAGTTGCCATATTCTTGCCCATTCCTCCAGTCTACCCAGATCTTCAGTCATTTGTTTTACCCCTCCAGGTGTGTCTACCCTGTTGCATACTATTGCGTCATCTGCAAAAAGGCATAGTTTCCATTCAACACCATTTGCAATATCACCAACATAGATATTAAAAAGCACTGGCCCAATTACAGATCCCTGGGGTACTCCACTGGTAACATTTCCCTCCCGTAAATATACTCAATTTACAACTACTCTCTGTGTCCTATCCTGCAACCAAGATCTTATCCATTCAACAGTCATAGAATCCAATCCCAAGCTTTCCAGTTTGTTTATCATTGTACGATGGGGACCCTGTCAAAAGCCTTACTAAAGTCTAGCTAAACTACATCTATGGCCCCCCCTTAACCTATAACTTATGTCATCCAGGCAAAAAAGTCAATAAGATTTATTTGACATGATATCCCCCAATTAAAAATCCATGCTGTTTGGGATCCTGCAAATTGTTGGATTTGAGATATTCCACAACTCTTTCTTTAAATAGCGTTTCCATTATTTTCCCACTACTGATGTAAGGCTCACTGGTCTGTAGTTACTCTTAGTGCTTACAGTGTGCACTTGCATTTTCTATTTCCTGCATGGCACCAGAAGTCTCAGCATGGTTAGCACCTCTTATTATGTTTACAATTAGGCTGTATTTCTGTATATATTGTACACTTGAAGGCAGAGACTCCAATCTCCTTAGTATTAGCATTCTTCTTGCCCTTAGGTAATTTTAATCTGCACATGTTCCAACATTGGAGTCTACAAATTGGAATGGGCACTGTTATAGGTAAGTCCTGGATAAATTGATGTGTGTTAGTATTAGGAATGTTAGGGACCAATCTTATGGGGTTCAGCTCATGGATGGCCAAACATGTACCTCACTTAAACTCTACAATTAACATGGAGTGTATCAAAACTATTTTGAATATCAGTATTCTTAGTGCTTCTAGTGTGCACCTGCATTTTCTTTTTCCTGCATATTCCATCTTTTTAACAATTTGAAAGTATGACATTTCTGAGTGCCACCACTTTGGTCTCTTCTATATATCTGTCTTTATTTCCCTCTCTCTATATAGTATTGATCATGTTAAATAGGCATGGGTAAACTATTGTGGTCTGTAACCTTTTGATGTATATAGAGAAGCCATGTTGCCTGTAAAAACACCCTTACCCTTTTATAAATATTTCCCTTAGTTTGTGGATCCTGGGAACCTCATATAACTCAAGATCTTCAGAAATCTGGCAATGATGTATAGTTTTGTAAGGTGAAACTATTCTTTTTTTTATTATTAATAGTTATTTATGCAGTATAGCACCAGCATATTCTGTTGCGCTTTACAATATTTCTATGCGTGAATGGGCCTCCTAATAATTGTAAATTCAAATAGGACACCCATAATACCTGATATGTACAATGCCATAAAATCCCAATACTTGACTCACTTTTAGGTACCAAATTAAGTATATGAACATTTACAAGAACCTATAACCACTATTCCAGTCATTTCAGTTCAATGGGAGTCTGATTTATGGGAACTAAACATTGTAATCTAAAGATTTCAGGAATGTTGGAGGATAGGACAATGTTATCACATTTCCATGTGCATTAAGTGGGACAAAAGTGGAAAGGGCTGGTCACAACTAAATGTTGTGTTAACTATGTATTGATCAATGGAAATATCTTATAAACTCATATGCCAGAGCTTATTTACATCTCTGCATTCAAGTTGTTTGAAATATTTTAAATTTTTAATTTTTTGAAGAACAAATGTCCATTTTTAAAATACTACATATTTTAAAAATGCAGATTATTTTAGTTAACCTGCAAAAGTCTGTAACATTAAAATAGATACAAAAAAATGTATCTAACCACTTAAGTTACAACATATTTTACAAACTAAGGGGGAGAATTATCAAATCTTGGAAAGGGATAAAGTGGAGAAAGTACCAACCAATCAGTTTCTGTAATTTTTCTAGTACAATCTGTAAAATGACAGACATTGATTGGTTACCACTTTATCTCTCTGCACTTTATATCTCTCCAAGATTTGATAAATCTCCCCCTAAATTGGTTTTAAAAAAAAACAGTCTGTATCAGTTCTCGTGGCAGTACTAAAATATTAGCAGTCCAATATATTACATATCATTTGCAGGTAGAAATAACACTGATTGACTATTGAGGGCTTCATGCAAGTGCCCAGATTTATCATTAGTCCTGTGCTTATGTATGATGGAGGTTGAAAGGTACTCTATTGTCTGGACTAAGTATTTTTTTTTCTTCTTACATGAGTATATAAAACTGAAACAAGGGCCTGGCACAAAAATAAAATTATATGAGGAATATTACTTTAACCACGTTGGAGACATATCCCTTGGAAACATGAAATAACTGAGGGGGTAAATTGTATAGAATAGAGACACTATATTTTGCTATTATATGACATGACTTGCAGAGCTACAGAATATTCTCCTACAAAAAAAAAAACATACTGGCAGCATATGGGATCAAGCTTAGGATCAACCAAAGGTTGTGTGCCTACAAGTGCCAGTGTAATTTAAGCAAGTAATAGATCAAATGATTCTCATTTATAACTTATTAGTAACCAAGTGTTATGACAATACCTAAAAATAAAAAAATAAAATGTTCAGACCAGTATACCAACTACTATAGGTCTTCATCTGTAGCAGTCACTCTTCCTTCAAAACTGAACATGATTAACAGTACTCAGATGCCTCCAGAACTTCTCACCACTTAAGTATTGCTATAGTTTGCAGGCTGACAGAACATTAAAATGACTCTTTGAATGTTATCAGATGAACAGGTACACACACACACACACACAAACACACACACACACACACACACACCAATATCCTCCAAGATCATATGCTGGCACTGGCAGCTATAACATAAACCATCTGGTTGTTGAGGTTAGCTGCAGATAAGTAGTGTTATTCATATATTCCAATGTCAAGGGCTGGATGCAGGTAGTATAATCAAATACTCCAGAGTCAAAACCGGTTATAAACCAACAAAGTCAATAATACACTCCATGGTCAAAGGCTGGAGACTGACAGTATAACGTTAAATATTCCTAGGGTCAGGGCTGGCAGCAAGGCAATCGTAGTAAGGTGAAAAGCCAAGGAAAACAATAAATGGAACCAGGACAGCAACAAAGAGTAAATCACAGGAACACAGGCTATTACACCAAAGAAGAAACTATCACTGGTATTAGTGAACCACCCAGCAAGCTATATAAATCTGCCAGAACCAATATTTGGAGCTCTGTAATTAAGCCCAGCATCTCTATATCTGGGAAGAGAAGGGCAGACTGAATAAGAGGAGGATGCTACTGAGGGTTCCCAGCAACTGGTGGTACAGTCAGTTGCTGTGGCAAGCCTCACTGTAAAATTTGCACTTACAGAATGAAAACCATATAAATCAAATGTGAGCACTAGATTGATTACCACCAATAGTGGATGCAGACCAAATAACATTGTGTATTTGGACTACGCATTTGACAAGATCTATTCAGCAGGTCACAATAGTATGTATAAAAAGGAAAAATTAAAAGTAGGCATAAAATGTGTACCATTGCATGATCAATTCCATAATCACTTTATCTATTGCCTGCATTATTTTCTAACTAGAGCTCCTCTACATACTGTCTTGTGTGGCAGTGGGACTGAATGGAGGTTTAGCTGACATTGCTTGGAATAAGTAGAACTTTATTTTGATCTATTTAGTACTGTTCCAGTTCTTCCATATTTTAAATTTTTTTATTTAGCTCTTATACACTGTAGCCAAATTTGTATGACCAAAAAGTGATTTTATGCAAAGTAGTTATTCCAAAAATACTGCTGATGTAGGATGTCTGAACCTGTAGCTAAAAGAACGGAAAGGCGAAGGTATGCAGAGACTCATGAAGTGTATCACTCATGGGTAAATGACGGACTCAGAGGTGCGAGCATTAGTAAAATGGCTGCAACGGTGAATTTTTGAGGCTGACAATTGGTAAAGTGTACACAGAGTGGACCAGCAGATAAAAAACTTGGTCTGAGTGCAAGGCCTATGGTCGTAAATGGCTACTGGATACTCGAGCCTGCCGCTCACCGATCCCCGGGTTCCCTGTAAGTGATGCGCATTTTATTGATAAATAAAATAATTAGAAAGTATTATCTAGTATTATTCTTTTTTCAAATCCACTAAAATCAATATATATATATATATATATATATATATATTATATTATATATTTATTAATTATATATTGTGGTGAGATGGGTTGTCTCTCACCTGAACTGCCCACATTCCTGTGGGATCAGCTCACTCCAGGGGAGGCTGGAGTGAAACCTGTGCATTCTGCATTAGCAGTGGAGGTGTGGAATTCCAGGTTTTCACATTTATACAGACCCAGATGGAAAATCACTGTAGCACAGGAAGGGTTTAAAACTTCCACACACCTGATGCTTCTTCCTCCTGATGGCGGACAAGCTGGCCAGGTGATAGCCCGGGGTGGTGGTGGTTAGCATAAGGGTGCCAGGACCTGGAAGGTCCAAAGATATTGTAACTGCTGACTGTTAAGCACAAGGAGTGCTCGGACATTTACGTTTATGTTTATTTGTTTATTTTCTGTTATGTGCCTGTGTATCCAGGCCTATGCTCACGTATGCTATGGTGCAGTGTTTGCAGCCATTAAAAGCCATTGTTTTACCAAGTACCTGCCTTCTGGAGTCCTCTGGTTGCTGTAATGCTGCACATGGGCAGAAACAATAATCATCCAGTGGAGAGCTGGATTACATGGTGCTGCAGGGGAAAATTATCACTATTACTAAAAACTGTCTACCGCAAAAGGAACCACTTTTCGGAAGTGATCATTTTATTAGAGCCTATTGATGAATTCCAATAATTTTTAGTAAAAATAAAAGATTAAATTAAAAAATAAATTTTTCACTATTTCCACATTTTGCATGCTGAATACGGCCATTGGGCTTCTAAAACCTCCCTGCCAACATGTTCAAATGAGACCTGCACACAAGGGGGCTATCTGAGAGGGCTGCGGCAGCCTGCTTGCTGCCTTACGCCAATGGGAGTATCCCATGGCGTAAACGTGCTCATCCTATGCTCATTAAACGTGCGTCTGCATGTGGCAGGTTGGTCCGTCCAGAATTTCCTTCCATAGCCATCATCATTAGTATAGAAACTTGCTCCCACTCCATGTTGAAATAGACAGCCCATATCTGTCCACACAAAACGAATGAGCACAGAAGCCTGCTTACATGACATTCCTACGAGACAAATCAGTTCCATGTGATCACATGATTGCCTCCCAGTTTCTACCCACAAACGCCCATTTCATGTAAAGAGTGATCTGTTAATGGACAGATAAATCTGTCTGCACTTTCAATCTCCCTCGATGTGCAAATGCATGGTCCAGCACATACACAGCCATCCATCGCTCTGTATGGCACATGCACAATTTGCAGATCAGCTTCATTTCCTATTGCGTCTCATTCAGAATGTGGGTATCAAAGAGATCCTGTAAGTAGGTCTAGGGCAGGTTTGCCTACAGACCAGACAAGACAGTCAATATTTCCTGACTGTAACATGGACTCCAGGCTATTAGTGGCCTAGATGGGCCGTTTATTCATACTAGCGTCTGCCTTCCTCACAGAGGATTTCATCAAAAGATAGGAAAGTACAATTCCAAAATGAGGGAATAAGGTAGTCTTGCGGATATGGTGGCTACTACTTGAATGTTTGTCCTTTAGCCATAACTGAAAAGACAGTACCATTATACACCTCAGTGGATCCATGTAAACAACAAACCCGAACCTTAGAACAGTGTACAGCGTAGAGATGGAGACCATGGTAAGTTTACTTCCGAAGCCAACACCACTCTTGCATCCAGTTTGTCAGCCACCCAAAACAACCAGGGCTTCCCTGCTATGAGAATCAAGGTACAATAGTCAGGGTAAACCATACCAAGCTTCAGTCCATGGGCTCTTATATCAGGGAACAATTGGTTCACAAATGGCCCATATCCCAAAATATTTCTGCACAATATCTTCTTTACCTGTCCCTTTTTACACTGTGACTCTCCCATATATGTGTGTGTGTGTAATATATATATATATATATATATATATATATATATATATATATATATATTTTTTTTTTTTTTTAATTGTAATAAGATTAAGTTAGGGGTGCCCTCTTCTGGGGTAGACGGGCACTTGCAAACACATAGCAGCCAGAAGACAGCACACCAGTCCAGGGTTTCTGTGTAATTAGTTGAAGCTAGTTTATTGTACAGTAAAAGAAAACATAAAACAAAATCATAGCCTGTCTGGGCTCTAACTAAACAAACAGGATCCCTCTCTCAACCATGGTAGGACTTAATGCCCCTACCACAAACATAGGCATATGCACAATACTCTCGGTCAGTAAATCACAATGACTCTTAACAGGCCTGCTGCACGTTTCCCCAGGTAGTGAGACACTGAGTAAAATCCCTGACACACCTTTATCAGCCTCATACAAGTGCCAGTACTAATTAGCCTGTTCTCAGGCTGAAGGCCTGAAATGGGCCTAATGGAGGGTGCCCGCCCTCACTCTCCATCCATAACCTCAGGAACCCTTAACAGGCATTTATTAAAGCTCAAATGTCTATCAAGTCTGTTTTGCAATCACACACAGAGAAACCTGGGACAAGTATATATCCCGTGTATAACCTTACCATAGCTTTTGTCACAATAATATCTTATATATATATATATACACACACACACATATTATATATATATATATATATATATATATTAATATATATATATATATATATATATATATACAGTCAGGTCCATAAATATTGGGACATTGACAGAATTTTCAGATTTTGGTCTCTATTCACCACCACAATGGTTTTGAAATGAAACAAACACGATGTGCTTTAACTGCAGACTTTCAGATTTAATTTGACGGTAATTACATCCAAATCGGGTGAACGGTGTAGGAATTACAACAGTTTCAATATGTGCCTCCCACTTTTTTAGGGGTCAAAAGTAATGGGACTATCAACTCAAAAGCTATTTCATGGACAGGTGTGAGCTATTCCCTCGTTATTTCATTATCAATTAAGCAGGTAAAAGGTCTGGAGTTGATTCTAGGTGTGACATTTGCATTTTGAATCAGTTGCTGTCAACTCTCAATATGAGATCCAAAGAGCTGTCACTATCAGTGAAGCAAGCCATCATTAGGCTAAAAAATCAAAACAAACCAATCAGAGAGATAGCAAAAACATTAGGTGTGGCCAAATCAACTGTTTGGAACATTCTTAAAAAGAAAGAACGCACTGGAGAGCTCAGCAACACCAAAAGACCCGGAAGACCACGGAAAACAACTGTGGTGGATGAGAAAAGAATTATTTCCCTGGTGAAGAAAAACCCCTTCACAACAGTTGGCCAAATCAAGAACACTCTCCAGGAGGTAGATGTATATGTGTCAAAGTCAACAATCAAGAGAAGACTTCACAAGAGTGAATATAGAGGGTTCACCACAAGATGCAAACCATTGGTGAGCCACAAAAACAGGAAGACCAGATTAGAGTTTGGCAAACAACATCTAAAAAAGCCATTACAGTTCTGGAACAACATCCTATGGACAGATGAGACAAAGATCAACTTGTACCAGAGTGATGGGAAGAGAAGAGTATGGAGAAGGAAAGGAACTGCTCATGATCCAAAACATACCACCTCATCAGTGAAGCATGGTGGTGGTAGTGTCATGGCGTGGGCATGTATGGCTGCCAATGGAACTGGTTCCCTTGTATTTATTGATGATGTGACTGCTGACAAAAGCAGCAGAATGAATTCTGAAGTGTTTCGGGCAATATTATATGCTCATATTCAGTCAAATGCTTCAGAACTCATTGGACGGCACTTCACAGTGCAGATGGACAATGACCCGAAGCATACTGCAAAAGCAACCAAAGAGTTTTTTAAGGCTAAAAAGTGGAATGTTATGCAAAGGCCAAGTCAATCCCCTGACCTGAATCCGATTGAGCACGCATTTCACTTGATGAAGACAAAACTGAAGGGAAAATGCCCCAAGAACAAGCAGGAACTGAAGACATTTGCAGTAGAGGCCTGGCAGAGCATCACCAGGGATGAAACCCAGCGTCTGGTGATGTCTATGCGTTCCAGACTTCAGGCTGTAATTGCCTTCAAAGGATTTGCAACAAAGTATTAAAAAGTGAAAGGTAGATTTAGGATTGTTTAGTTTGTCCCATTACTTTTGGCCCCTTAAAAAGTGGGAGGCACATATAGAAACCGTTGTAATTCCTACACCGTTCACCTGATTTGGATGTAATTACCCTCAAATGAAATCTGAAAGTCTGCAGTTAAATCACATCTTGTTTGTTTCATTTCAAAGCCATTGTGGTGGTGAATAGAGGCCAAATTATGAAAATTCTGTCAATGTCCCAATATTTATGGACCTGACTGTATATATATATAGTTTATACCTTTATGAGAAACTAAGTGCACTGAAGTTAATCTTAACTTTCAAACATATATATTTTTTTAAATTCATCTAATGATTTTATAAACAAAAAATGTGTAAATTATACGATGAAATTAATCCAAAACATGACAAACAGAATTTCTGGGTATTCATTCATACAATTCTAGCATGCAGCCGTCTCCCCATTCATTCACATTCTTTCTATTTCTCAAAGCTGTGTTCAATTGCAATGGACTGACAGCAGATGTCACTGTTAAACCATCATTTTTTTTAACAGACTGCTCTTAAAAGAGGAATGATTATCAAATATGTGTTATTTATTTACTAAGATTTTTTTTATCTCATCATCCTTTAATGTGAGTGAAAATACAATTGTTCACTTACATTTGTAATATTGAAGTATTGGGGCTATTTACCTGGCAGCCCTGAGACTGTCTACACTAGTATGGGAACCTTCATTCATCAAACTCTGAAAAATGAATGTTTTCTGAGTTTGACAGCAGTAATCTACGCTATCAGGGGCGATTGACCATAGAACTCACCAGGAATTTTCCAGGTGGGTTGTACTGTTTTGGGGCCATTGAAACCAATTTATTTTTCAGTTTTTCTTTTTCTTTTTTAATGTGACCTGACCCACCCAATGGGAGTCGGCCCTGGCATATTAATGGCTGAAGCCGACATGATTTGTTCATGGTGGTTGACCTCTCCCCAGGGACCAGCCACCTATGGCTGTGCTTTGCAAATGGGCACTCACTACTGAGGGGGTACCTATATTGGGGTCAGCCCCTTGGGCACTCACTGCTGAGGGGGTTCCTACAATGCCTTCAGCCCCCTGGGCACTCACTGCTAAAGGGGGTACCTGCACTAGGGTCAACACACTGGACACTAACTGCTGAGTACCTATACTGTGGTTAGCACCCTGAGCACTCACTGCCGAGGGGGTAACTACACTAGGGTTAGGCCCCTGTACACTCACTGTTGAGGGCATGGGTGGATTGGCCATAGCTTTCCCAGTGTACTGCTTTCTGTTTTAATTTTGTATATACTGTAAATAATATTTTTAAGCTGCCTAGTGGTGTAACTCCCATGTGTGTAGCCATTCCAATAGGCTGCATAACTCAGTCTGCACTTACTGTGTACTCTGTAAATGTCTCTGCCCCCACGGGGCACACAAGCTGAAGTTCCACCACTTGCCCAGCCCCTTTTCAAGAATAAGCAGCTGAGAGAGCCTTGCTTTTTCTAACCATGGCTGACTGGAAGGACTGCATTAAGGGTTACATGAGCCTGCTGCCTTAAATGTTTAGGGCCTATATTGAGAAGGGGATAATCTGTGACCAGTGCTGTGTGAGTGTGGCCACACCTACACTCTCAGCCCCACTATCTCCCTAAATTCATAAAAAAAGGAAAGTTGCAGAATTTGGTAAAAAAATAGAAAGGCCTATTTTTATGTGGCTGCCTGAAGCTGTTGCTCCATCCACCCCATTGTTAATATGCCCCTGCTGACAAGAGGAGAACAAATGCCCCAAGTCCAGCAGCTGGGAAACTCTCTCACAGAGAGGAAAGTCCTGTCTACTCTGGGTCTGATTCACTACCGGTCGTAACTGCGATTGCAATAGCGTTTACACATGCAGTCTGACTGCGATAGTACGTTAATACAATGCGATCGCTAAGCCATCGCAGCACAACATAAGCACGCCCACTTTACCTTACACACATATCCATAATCCTTAGCACGACTGTAAAACCATCGTTAGCATAGAGTACCAACGCAGCCTCACACACACTTGCACAAGCTCTGACCTTACTCAGGAATTGCTAACTTCATCGCACGCTCTGAGCACTCAGGCTGCGTATGGCATCGCAGTGGATAAGTTATGCACGCTCATGCAACGGCGTTTGAGCGCACTGGCACCCCTGCGTTCCACCGACCACCCCCCTGTCACCACCCACAAACGGCACTTACTGTCAATCAATCTGCGATGGGTCTGCGTTGTCTCTGCGATCGCAGTCCCAATCGCAGTGGCTAGTTTGCGCACTGCGATGCATACACATGTGCAGATCACAAAAATCGGGCGATTGCACGCGCAATCGCATTTACGATCAGTAGTGTATCAGGCCCTCTGTTATCAACCAGCTAGAGGATTCACCTCTGCGGATTAACAGAGTGGGACCCAGCAGTGGCGGAACTCCCGGAGACAATTGAGTCATTTGCCGCCGGGCGTCAGCCCTGAAGGGGCACCTGGCTCCATTGTCCCCGGGAGCTGCATGGAGAAGGAGCGCCGCTGATCGGCACTCCACCTCCATTGGCGTAACTACGGAGGGTGCAAGGGGTGCGGTCGCACCCCCTACACCCTCCATTTGTCGGGCACCCGCAGAGTGTGTTACCAGCGGGCACCTGGCTCCTATTGAAACCCCCGGCGGCAGCCGGAGGACGGAGTTTCCTCCATCTTCTGGGTCCCGCAGTGTACTATGGGAGTGACGTCATAACGTCACTCCCATATGCCGAGGAGCGGATGCCGGGGACAGAGCTCAGGAGTGAGCTCTGTCTTCCGGGTCCCGCAGTGCACTATGGGTGTGACGTAATGACGTCACTCCCATAGTGCCGAGGAGCGGACGCCGGGGATGGACGGCAGCAGCACTGGAGCGGGGATAAATGTAAGTGTTTGTTTGTTTTGTGTGTGTGTGCGCGCGCGCGGTGGGGGCCATCACTACTGGGGGCAACTACAGGGGCCTCACTACTGGGAACAATTACAGGCTGCTCACTACTGGGGGCAACTACAGGGGCCTCACTACTGGGGGCAACTACAGGGGCTCACTACTGGGGGCAACTACAGGGTGCTCACTACTGGGGCAACTACAGGGGCCTCACTACTGGGGGCTCACTACAGGGGGCAACTACAGGGGTCTCACTACTGGGGGCAACTACTGGGGGCTCACTACAGGGGGCAACTACAGGGGTCTCACTACTGGGAGCAACTACAGAGGTCTCACAACTGGGGGCAACTACTGGGGGCTCACTACTGGGGGAAACTACAGGCGCTCACTACTGGGGGCAACTACAGGGGCCTCACTACTGCGGGCAACTACAGGGGGCTCACTACTGGGGGCAACTACCGGGGGCTCACTACAGGAGGTACTGCATAGGGAGACCATTACTGGGAAGCACTACATAGGCGGGCACTGCATAGGGCACCATTACTGGGGGCATTATATAAAAGGAACTGCATAAGGGGGGCGGCGGCAGCTGGGGCTGGCATAGGTGCTGGGGGTGGTACATTTAAGTTTGGGGGGGGGGCACCAACATTTATCTTGCCTCCGGGCATCTGGGATGAAGTTACGCCACTGGGTCCCAGCCAACAAGACCTCCCCTCCTCAACATTTAATTGACTCCTCCTCTCTCATAAATGGAGTGAGAGAAATATTACATAATCATTCAAACATACAGTGCACATATGAAGATCCCTTTATCAAACTAACCGAAACACACATTATTTAGATTGCCAGTAATCATTGCAATTAAACTAACTCAGGGATACTTAATTTGGCATTCTCATACTCTAGTCTGTAGAATACTAACTTTAACTCATGGCAAGTTATGAGAAAACATACCTCTATATAATAACTTAAACCAAAATATAAAACTATAGGAAACAATTAATTAATATTCTTATGTAGACTAGAATAACTATGAGCACCTAAACAGTAGGGCAGATTGGTCGTAGGCTTCACTGGTAGATGTATGTAATTTGTTTTGTCCAACATGTAACAGGAAATGGGGCGACAAGGATCCAAATCTACAGACACTCAAGTATGGTGATCTCCCATGCTGGTCTCCACACAGTCTGTTGTACACGGGCTATGGTCAGAGTGCTGTTCCATGAGCTTGTCATCCAGAAGTGATCAAGCTACAAGTCTGGGGTGCTATGTACATTATGATGTACTGTATGGCATCACCCTGATGCTCAATGTACTGTATGACATGCAATGTCTGTATATTATGGCAGTCACGGGGATGCTGTCAGTGCTGTATGGTGATCATGGGATACAGTCTTTGCTGTATGGTGGTAACTAGGATGCTGTTTGTGCTGTATTGTCACTAGGATGCCCAATTTAATGTGTGGCAGTCCCTGTAATGACCTCTGTACTTTATGGTGGTAACCAGACTGGTCTCTATACTTGTGGTGGTGACTGAGATGCTCTCTGTATTGTATGATGATCACTGGGATCAGGGGGCATAGCAAGACCTATGGGGGCCCCATAGCAAAATTTCCAAAGGCCCCCTGTACAAATTATTTAGCAGTGTATCCATTTTTATTGTAAATGATCTCCGTGACATGCAGGATTAAATGAAGGGTGATTATCATGTATTAAGCATTCTAAATGGAAAAAAGCATATTTAAAAAAAAAATTTAATTAAAAAATAAATAAATATATATATATATATATATATATATACATATACTGTGTATACTTGCACTCAGCCTTCAATTATCATCATGCGTTTTCATCCACAATAATCCACCTTGACAACTGTCCAAAGGGATTCATTTAAAGACAATTGGATAGCGGGCACTCTCCAAACAAAACACCAACTTGGCTTTATAATTTGTATTTATTGGTGATATAACACCCAGTAAATCAGTCAAATTTATTCAAAAACTAGCATACATTGATCTCCCGCAGATATTATTCAGGCTTAATGGTGTCAATGGCTCTTTAAATATCCATGTTAGAATTTCTTATAGCACACAGAAAACTGCTTGTGATGTCCATAACACCAACATAATGCTCAGATGTATAAATTAATAAAACATCCTGTAATCTCCATCCACATCAAAACTATATTTTTGGTGCAAGTGATATTCACTTCTGTTCAGTGCAAAAAGAATATTCATAATGTCTTTTGGACAAAAGCCATGATCAAAGCCTGCTGTGGCTAATAAGGCTCAATGCCAAATGTGCAATGTGGAAAGCTACAGTACTTATACCAATGCTGTCAATCGACCTCGGTCCCCTCACAGACCGTTCAAGACATGCCAAATAACCTCATCATACATCGCAAAGTGCCAGCAGAAATTTCCTCAAATATATATATTAGAGATGTGCACCGACCCCCGTGTTTTGGTTTTGGATCTGCATCTCCCCTGGTTTTGGATCTGGATTTGTTTTGCCAAAACCTCACCTCCATGTTTTGTTTTCGTGTTTTGGTTTTGGATCTGGATTTTTTCTTACAAAATTAAAAAAACAGCTAAACTCACATAAAATGGGCATTTTTTTTATTCCTACAGTATTAATAACCTCAATAACATTTATTTCTACTCGTTTCCAGTCAATTTTGACCACCTCACAGCTCACAATATTGATTTTTTCATCTAGTTATAGGGCCAAAAGGTTGCATCCAGTTTGCTGGCTCAAAACTGATTGATATAATTATTAATAGAGTTGAGGACTGTGCAAAGATGATGGTTGGGATACCCTTGAGGATTGAAGAATTCATAGCTGATAGTTGGTGCAGCCCCTGGCTGTAAAATTGATAATACATTAATTAAAAACAATTCATTGGTGCAGCCCTGGGCTGAATAATTAATAATAATTAAATTAAAAAAGTAAAAAACAATGCATTGGGTGCAGCCCCTGGCTGAATAATTAATAAAAAGAAATTCATTGGTGCAGCTCTGGCTGTAAAATTGATAATAAATTAATTAAAAAACAATTCATTTTGTGCAGCCCCTGGCTGTAAAATTGATAATAAAATAATTAAAAAATGAATCATTGGTTCCTAAACCAACCATAACATTAATTTAAAATGTCAGGCAGCAATGCCCCAATCAGCACATAATGGAATGGAAAAAGGTGCAAAATGGAATAGCCCTTGGGCCCTCCCACCCACCCTTATGTTGTATACGCAACAGGACAGTTTAACAAACCAATCATTTCAGCGACAAGGACTGCCAATTGTGGCTGAAATGATTGGCTTGTTCGGACCCCCATAAAACAAGCTGCCAATGTGCATTGGACATTGAAATGAAAAAGATCCCATACACAAACTGGCTTTACATTACAAGTTGTAATCATCTTCATCCTCGTCATCCCCATCAGTGTGTACATCCTCTTCTTCACACAATATTAATTCATCCCCGCTGGAATCCACCATAGGCGCCTATGTCATTTTTTTATGTAATTGTTGGTAGAGGTCTTCCTCGTGGAATTTGTAATTCATTTTAATGAACATCATCTTTTCCACATTTTGAGGATGTAATCTCCTACGCCGAGTACTGACAAGGTTGCCAGCTGCACTGAAAACTCTTTCGGAGTACACACTTGAGGGTGGGCAACTTAAGTATTGCAAGACAGAAAAGAAATATGCCCGCACTCGGTTTTACCCATATCATACATGGTACCAGCAGCATGACAGTATTAATGCCATAAATGTATACAAAACAGAAAAACTTTTGCTATCGGCGCTAACAATAATATACTGCAAATTTATGTGTGTAGCAAATAAAACAAATGGGATTTTGTCATGATTTGATCAAAGCATTTAAGCCTGCAGGCTTAAAAACTTAAGTAATGCAAAATCAGTTTGTGTATGGCCCTCCAAATTGCCTCTTTTTCCTGCCAGTACTGAAAGGGACTGTCTGACTTTGCCTATTAGGATGTTATCTCTGAAATAGTCCTTCACCATTCTGTGAATGGAGACCGTATCACACATAGTCACAGTAGAAGACGTGTCACTAGTAGGCAGTTCTCTCTGGCCCAACCAGATGTCATTTTTTGGTGAACAATCTGCATGACCAGCAGGCATTCTGTAAGGAAAATTGAGTCTTTTCCTGGCAGCTGCAGAAAATGGAAGGAGGAGATGATGGCATTTCACGTGCGGCTGCAGCTGACAATTTTTTTACCAACATCTCTTTGCACAGTTTTAGATTTTTGCCTGTTGAAAAAAAACTCACAAGGTAGGACTCAAACCTAGGATCCAGAATGGTCGCCAAAATATATTTTTCAGATTTCAATAGATTGACGACTCTTGGATCCTGGTGAAGTGAATCAATGGCTTGATCCACCAGTCCGACATACCTTGTGCAATTGCTCCATCACACCTCCTCCTTCAGTTTCTCCAGCTGTTTTTGCAAAAGTCTGATGAGGAGAATGACCTGACTCAAGCTGGCAGTATCTGAACTAACTTCCCCTGTGGCAAGTTCAAAGGGTTTGAGAACCTTGCACAACATGGATATTTTTCTCCACTGCGCTTGAGTAAGGTGCATTCCCCCTCCATGGCCTAAGTCATAGTCCATTGTATAGGTCTGGATGGCCTTTTGCTGTTCCTCTATCCGCTGAAGCATATAGAGGGTAGAATTCCACCGAGTTACTACCTCTTACTTCAGCTGATGGAAGGGCAAATTTAACAGTACCTGCTCGTCATGCAATCTTCGACAAGCGGATGCCGAATGTCTAAAATGTCCAGATATTTTGCGGGCCACCGAGAGCATCTCCTGCACGGCCGTGTCAGTTTTTTAAAAACGTTGCAGCACCAAATTAATTGTGTGAGAAAAACATGGGACGTGTTGGAATTCACCCAGATGTAATGCTCTCACAATATTGGTGGCATTGTCCGAAATCACAAATCCCGAGGAGAGTCCAAGTGCGGTAAGCCATTTAGCAATGATTTCCCTGAGTTTATCTAAGAGGTTCTCAGCGGTATGCCTCTTTGTGAAACCAGTTATACAAAGAGTAGCCTGCCTCTGTATCAGCTGTTTTTTGGTAGATGTTGCTGCTGCTGTTGCTGTCGTAGACAATACACCTACCCAGTGGGCTGTCACAGTCATGAAATCCTTAGTTTGCCCTGTCCCACTTGTCCACATATCAGTGGTCAAGTGGACAGTGGTTAGAACGGCATTTCTGAGGACATTAATAAGGTTTTTTTTAATGTCCTTGTACAGACTTGGAATTGCTGTTCTAGCAAAGTGGAATCTAGAAGGGATCTGGTAACAAGAACACAGGACCTCAATTAACTGTTGAAAACCCATTGCAGTAATGGCGGATACTGGATGCACATCTAATACCAGCATAGCTGTTATGGCATCAGTAATCTGCTGTGCAAATGGTGATTGCTGTCATACTTGTTTGCCCTTGCAAACGATTGTTTAACAGTTAATTGTTTTTTGGAGGATACGCTATAAGTAGGCTTCCTCCTGGTCCCCTTCTGGGATGAAGATCCACTGACAGCAACAGCAACATGCATAGTCATCAAGGATTCTTCTGAGGAGTCATGGATAGGAGAGGAGTCAATTATGCTTCAAATACCAACATTGGATGCAGCAGGACTACTCCTGATGACGAATGAGGATGTTGATGATGCAGGTGTTGGTGTTGGAGATCGAAGGCGCTTGGATCTGACATAGAGGGAGCAGGTAGGTGACACTTGACTTGTTACGTTTTGAGTTTTGGAACTTGGTGACGTACACTTTGATATTTGATGAATGCACTCCAAGTGACGTAACAAGGAGGAGGTTCCTAGGTGGTTTAAGTCCCTCCCTCTACTCACTCTTGCATGGCAACGATCACATATGGCTTGACTACCATTGTCCGGTTCGGGGTGGAAATAATTCCACACGTGAGAAGTAGAGTTTTTTGTCTTTTGTCCCCGGCATGACAACAATGGGCTTTGGCTTTTCAATCCATGGGCAACAGCTGTTGTCTTACTTACACAAAGGACATCCTCGGCATCAACATCCTCATCACCAACATCTTCATCATCAACATCCTCGTCATCCTTAGCGCCTTCAACTACCAATATATCCTCCTCCTCCATATGCAATTCCACAGAAGCATCCTCACTGACTACATCTGCAAGATGTTGCCTGCCCTTCCCCACATTTACAAAGGGCACACAAATATTGGAACTTGGAGGGTCTTCCAGTACACTAGTATTTAGGAGTGGTTCACACATGGCAACCGCGGACACACTTGCACTCTCCTCGGGCATTTGTGAATTTGATTACTCAGGGCACACAGTTGTTTTTCCAAAGGGCTATCATAATCAGCAGTCTTCCTAAAGAAAGACCAAGGCCTTATCCTTTACTTGCCACTTCGTGTAGTGAAGGGAATATAAACAATTTTTTGTTTATCTAAAGGCAATTTCCTTTCAATTTTTTTTTCTTAACTTCAGTACAAGTAGCTTTACCATATCGATGGTGTGACTTAAGCCCTGGGGCATGGGCCTTCATAGAGGATGAGGAATTTGATGGCCTTGCACTGCTGGCGGCAGCTAGAACATGTGGTTCTTGGCCTTGCTCTCCTGTCATGTGACAGCCCTCCATATTTTCTGCAGTCTTGAAGCAGTGTCACAAGCACCAATAGTGTAGCCAAGGTGCGGTTACAAAATTCTCACATGTGCAGTCGTGCACACACACAAAAATATTAGACAAAAAAAGACAATTGATTTTAATTTTTTTTATGCTCAAGAACTTGGGCCCAGAGCAGTGATTGATCATGACTGGAGTGGGGCAGCACTAGGTTGCAACTTGTGTTGCTGGCTGGATCTTGTGCGGTTAAGCCTAATATGCATGTGCACACACAGACAGTAAAAGATAAAAAAAAAGATAATTGATTTTAATTTTTTTTATGCTAAAGAACTTGGGCCCAGAGCAGTGATTGATCAGGACTGGAGTGTGGCAGCACTAGGTTGCAACTTGTGTTGCTGACTGGATCTTGTGCGGTGAAGCCTAATATGCATGTGCACACACAGACAGTAAAAGATAAAAAAAAGATAATTGATTTTAATTTTTTTATGCTAAAGAACTTGGGCCCAGAGCAGTGATTGATCATGACTGGAGCGAGGCATCACTAGGTTGCAACTTGCGTTGCTGGTTGGATCTTGTGCGGTTAAGCCTAACACGCACGCACACACACAGACAGTAAAAAAAAAAAAAAAGACAATTGATTTTAATTTTTTTTATGCTCAAGAACTTGGGCCCAGAGCAGTGATTGATCATGACTGGAGTGGGGCATCACTAGGTTGCAACTTGCGTTGCTGGTTGGATCTTGTGCAGTTAAGCCTAACACGCACGGACACACACAGACAGTGAAAGATCAAAAAAAATTACAATTGATTTGAATTGTTTTATGCTCAAGAACTTGGGCCCAGAGCAGTGATTGATCATGACTGGAGTGGGGCAGCACTAGGTTGCAACTTGTGTTGCTGGCTGGATCTTGTGCGGTTAAGCCTAACACGCACGCGCACACACAGACAGTAAAAGATCAAAAAAAGATAATTGATTTTAAAAAAATTTATGCTCAAGAACTTGGGCCCAGAGCACAGATTGATCATGACTGGAGTTGGGCAGCACTAGGTTGCAACTTGCGTTGATGGCTGGATACACACACACACAGCAAAAAGATTTTAAAAAAAGACAATTGATTTACATTTTTTTTATGCTCCAGAACTTGGGCCCAGAGCACAGATTGATCACGACTGGAGTCGGGCAGAACTAGGTTGCGTTGCCGACTTGCTAGATCTTGTGCGGCTAAGCCTAACATGCACAGACACACAGACAATTATTAGAAAAAAAACCAATTGATTTTTATTTTTTATTCAGCCCCAGAACTTGGGCCCCGAGCACAGATTGATCATGACTGGAGTCGGGCAGCACTAGGTTGCAACTTGCGTTGCTGGCTGGATCTTGTGCAGTACTGCTGTTAAGCCTAACACGCACGCACACACAGAAAAATATAAAAGACACTTTGATTTTTTTTTTTTAGCATGACTGGAGTCGGGCAGCACTAGGTTGCAACTTGTGTTGCTGGCTGGATCTTGTGCGGTACTGCGGTTAAGCCTAACATGCATGCACACACACACACAGAAAAATATAAATGACACTTTGATAGATTTTTTTCTGACAATATATATATATTTTTTTAGTCCAGAACTTGGACCCAGGTGGACACAACACCAGCCCAGATGTATCTGCAGTTCTGCACCAGCCCAGATGGACACAGCAGACAGCAAAGCACCAGCCCAGAATGGATCAGCAGCACCACCACAGGACACAACAGACAGCACAGACAGCCCAGATGGATCAGCAACAGCTTAGATGGACACAGCAGACAGCGCAGTGACAGCACCAGCCCAGAATGGATCAGCACCAGCCCAGGACACAGCAGACAGCACCAGCACCTCTCCCAGCCCTACACTACCCACCCTTCCTGTTCAGTCTCCACAGCCGGAGTGAAATGACGTCCATCGCGTGGTCCCTTATATACTACATTGATCATAGAGACCAAAGCTTGCAAACCACGAGATTTCAGATTCTATAGTTTTGCCTCGGTTTGAGTTCTGAGTCAGGCGGGAATAATCGAGTCTGCTTGGATCCAACTCTAAATTCGGGTGGGCTCGGATCTCTGAAATCCGAACCTGCTCATCTCTAAAATTAATATATATATATATATATATATATATATATATATATATATTATATATATAAAAGTCTCCTTAATCCTAAATGTTTGATATAACATATTAGATAAGACGGCTCCGATTAATTATTAAATCAGTTAGTTAAAAGAGATGGAGGCAGAGACAGCTTGGCCAGTGACAGCAGATTCCCTGCAGCAACACTTAGAGGCGGCCTGGGCCCTGTAGCAGCCTCACTCTCTGCACCTACTGTCAGAGATCTGCTGCAAAATTGGACAGGTGCATAGGCATATACTGGGTGTTGAATCTACGTCCAGGTCTCCAAATTAAAAACTGCAGATAAAATGGAGTGAGGTGTCTGAAGGGCTAAGGGTGACAGGATAAAATTTGTTAAGAAATCCTTACCTGAAGATTCTTTTTTTGAAGATATTGCTGTTCAGGACCTTATTGGAAGATATAATCCGAAGTTCATATCAGTAGTCATTATCCAAAGTCACCTACAGTATATAAAGCAGGAACTGCTCAGAGAGTATCAATGTAGGACAAAATGTTACTACAAAATGGCTGCCAGTAGCTGGGCATCCTTTATATAGGGCTGTGACCTGCACTGTGACATCACAATGCATGCAGGCAGCAGCCAGAGATGGTTGTAGCTTGGATCAGCTCTGGGCCCAGGTGCCCTGCAGCAGCACTCTGGTGAGAACAGAAAAGTAGGGGCTAAGAAAGATGGCAGTATAACTCAGTGCACGGAGAGGTGCGGGCCCCAGAGGTGACCCGCACCCTGCAGCAGCACTCTGGTGAGAATAGAAAGGAGATGGCAGTGTAACTCAGTGCAGGGAGAGGTGCGGGCCCCAGAGGTGACCTGGACCCTGCAGCAGCTTCTTTTTCCGCACCTAGTATTAACTGATATTCTGTTTGTGCTGTATGGCATGCACAAAGACAGCGCTGTAACAGGACGGCAGTACGCTCTGTGCTGCACTTCCGCCGCTCTCGCTCCCCCCCTGCCTTCTCCTATCCGTAAGAGCATACCTTTTCTTCCTTTCTTCCAGCGGAAGGGTGGAGGGCGGGGGATTCTTCGGCGTTGCTCTGTGAGCGCCGCATAGCACTCCAGGAGGTCTCTTCCTGCAGACCTCCGGAGCCGGGCAGGTTGCGACCTGTGACCTTGGAGGTTTCCACCCTGTGCAGAGGCACCGGCCGCACCACCCTCCCTACGGCCCTGCACAAAGATGCTCTATGTATAATTTGGCTGTCAAGTGGCTGTTTGCTATCACCACTTATGTTTGTGCTGGGGCGCCTACAGTTTAAATTTGAATGAGGCCACTCTGAGAATTATTTCCAGGTCCACTTAAGTTTCCAATCCGCACCTGGCGAGGCTGCATGCAAACTGGCAGCGGACTGTCAGTGATTGACAGTCTACTGTCATTTGTGGGCAGTTAGGGGTCGGCGATGCCCTTCGTTTCATGAAACAGATGCGCGGGGCAAGGAAGAAGCCAGGATCTCCGTCGGCTGACGGAGATTTCCTGGCCTCTTCTCCATGTGTCACCGCAGCCGGCCAATGTTACGCAGATTAACCGATGTTGCGTTGGACAATGCAGCTCGGTTAAGTAATGCACAAGAGGCGTGATGCTTCCTGCTGCATTACCATATCTGCAAGGGTCGCAATTGCAAAGCTGCCTGCATGCACTACACACTACAGTATGTGCCTGCGTGCAGCTTTGCAATTACAATCCTTACAGAATCAGGCCCACAGTCCTCATATTTGCTATCTTCCCATGCACACCTCACCAGCTCCTCTTAATGCTATTGCCCTCTTCTGTCTGTTAGAATAATTTGACTTGTTATTCCAAAGCCAGGGCCCTGTTGGCCTCACTGAAGTCCTGCAAAAACACAGTATTCTTCAAAGCCATTATGTACTATTTGAGAAAAAAGAAATAAATATAATAATAAAAACATATAAATACAGTGTATATATATGGAATCAGTAAGTAATTCCGGCGGCTGAATAGCTGCCGGATCAAATACCGACAGCAGAAGAACGACGGTTCAAAATCCTGGCTGGGGGGAGGTAAGTACCCTAACCCTCCCCTCTCCCTACCCTAACCCTGCCTTAGTGGTGCCTAACACTAACCTAACCTCCCCCTTAGTGCCTAACCCTAACCCCTCCCCATTGGTGCCTAAACCTAACCCTGCCTTCCCGCACCCTAAACCTAACCCCTAAGCGTGGAAGGAGGGGAGGAGAAATTAATAAATCTAGAGCCAGCTGTCATTGATAGTGGTATGGAGGAGGGGGGGTCCACATAACAACAGAGCGAGTGAAGGCCATGTTGTCCAGTCAGATGGAGCTGATGGTGAAAACTCAGGATCAACAAGTTAACGACTGTGGGCCTGATTCAGAGCCGGACGCTCTGACCAGAGCGCTCGCTCTGAATCAGGGCCCTCCTCCATGAAAATGGAGCGGCCTCCTGGCCGATCGTATAGCTGTGGGTGACCACCCACAGCATATGCGAGCGGCCAAAAAGATGGTCGCGATGGGCTTGACCATTGCGACCATCGGACTTGCGACGGAGACCCTGCGGTAGGGTCTCCCTGCCACAAGCCCTGGAGTGATTTTGGCTCTATCAGAGGCAAAATCACTCCCACTGACATCACTAGTGATGTCAGTGGGGCCGGCTTCAGACGGTAGGCGTTCCCATGGGAACGCCTCCGTCTGGCAGGCACGCCCCCGGCACGCCCACCAAAGGGGGCGTGCTGTCAATCAACATCGACAGCACGCCCCCTTTGGTGCGAGACCCGGAGCGATGGAAAGCCCGTCGCTCCCCGGGTCTCGCGCATACGCATGACGGAGCTCCCTCCGTCGTGCGCATGCGCAGTGGGGAACATCGACCCACTTGCGAGCGTACTGCTGCTCGTGAGCGGGTTTTCATCCGACAAAACATGCTTGGAGGTGTGTACAGACTCTTCTGGTATCAAACGATTGGCACAAAATCAAAAGAACGGCCTGATTGCACAGGTGTGTACCAGCTTTACTAATCTACACGATTCCTCTCCTACAGCTTGTCCTGCTGCTGGATAAGTGACATAATGGTATTAAGCTCTTTGAAAAGTGTTTATTGACTTCCTGTCTTCCTTTATTTGGTGTGAAGAATGATTCAGTCATAATATAAGTAAGTTAATGATTATTTGGAGGGATAATATACTGTTCCTTGATATAACATAAGTACCCATGTGAATGTAATTGTATTGTTTTTTTCACATATTTATTTTTTTACCTCTAAACATCTTCAATCATTATGATACCTATTTTAGAATACTTACATTATTGTGCAATGTAGTTGTTCTTTATTGTTCCTTTTATATTATTGGTCATATGGGAAGTCATGTACAGGTGTTATGCGTGAACAGCTAAAACTGCAAACATTCTAGTTATGATATATAAAAGTAATTGTCGTCTTCCGCTTATTACAAATAGTAACACAGATCTGAGCTATAATGACTTTGCACAAACAGCTTGCCCAACTTAAATGACCAATTGACTACACATACTTTTCTGTCCTATTGTTCTGGGAAAGTCTCTAGTAATAAAGTTGGATGCATTTCCATAAAAAGTTTATGTTCTTTATCTTTAGCATAATGGATATTAGGGATGAGTGGGTTCGGATTTTAGAAATCCGAACCCACCCGAGCCCCCCCGATCCAAGTTGTATCCGAGTCAGGCTCGACTTTTCCCGCCTGACTCGGATCTGAAATCGAGGCAAAACGTCATCATCCCGCCTTCCGGATCTTGCGGGTTTTGGATCCTATAAAAGGTCCCCGCGTCGGCGCCATTTCTCACTCCGGCTGTGGACAGTGAAGAGGGAGGGTGGGAGCTAGCGCAGGCTGGACTGTGTTGTGCTGCTGTTGTCCATAGGGACTGTCACCACTCACTCCATAGGGGCTGACTGGGCTTTGTTGTGCTGCTGTTGTCCATAGGGGCTGGCTGGGCTGTGTTGTGCTGCTGTCATAGGGGCTGGCTGGGCTGTGTTGTGCAGTCAGTTGCAGTCATAGGGGCTGTGTCCACTTCAAAGTCTATAGGGGCTGACTGGACTGTGTTGTGCAGTGTCCCATAAAGGCTGTAGTCCTAGAGGGGTGCTGTAGTGTTGTGCAGGGGGTGATCTGTGCATCAGGGGTGCTCCCCCAAAGTGCACTCCAAAAAAAAAAAAATTTTTTTGTGTTTGTGAATTGTGTGCGCAGTAGCCGCACGTGCATCAACAAAGTAACGCCAAGCGTGCGCCTGTGTCACAAGTAAAAGGCTGGCTGGCTTGACCGTTAAAGGGTGCTGTAACCCCCAAAGTGCACTCCAAACAAAATAAAAAATTATTTTCTGTGTTTGTGAATTGTGTGCACTGTGGCTGCAGGTGCATCAACAAAGGAGCAGCACCAAGCGTGCGCCTGTGTCCCATAAGTAAAGGGCCAGCTGGCTTGTCCGTTAAAGGGTGCTATAACCTCCAAAGTGCACTCCAAAAAATATATATTTTTTTCTGTGTTTGTGAATTGTGTGCACTGTATGTGTATCCTCAAAGCAGCAGCGCCAAGCGTGTGTCTGTCTGTTAAAGGGTGGTGTAACCCCCAAAGTGCACTCCAAACAAAATAAAAAATTATTTTCTGTGTTTGTGAATTGTGTGCACTGTGGCCGCACGAGCATCAACAAAGTAGCGCCAAGCGTGCGCCTGTGTCATAAGTAAAGGGCCATTTGGCTCGTCTGTTAAAGGGTGGTGTAACCCCCAAAGTGCACTCCAAATAAAATAAAAAAATTATTTTCTGTGTTTGTGAATTGTGTGCACTGTACGTGCATCCTCAAAGCAGCAGCGCCAAGCGTGCGTCTGTCTGTTAAAGGGTGGTGTAACCCTCAAAGTGCGCTCCACAAAAAATAAAATATTATTCTTATTTTTCTGTCTTTGTGAATTGTGTGCACTGTAGCTGCACGTGCATCAACAAAGGAGCAGCGCCAAGCGTGCTCCTGTGTGCCATAAGTAAAGAGCCAACTGGTTCATTTCTTAAAGGGTGGTGTAACCCACAAAGTGCACTAGTCTCCAACGAAAATAAAAAATTATTTTCTGTGTTTGTGTGCGCCTTAGCCGCACGTATATATCAATATAACATAAATGGAGGACCAAACTTTCTCTGATAAAAATAAAATAGGGAAAGATCAAGAACCACTTCCTCCTAGTGCTGAAGCTGCTGCCACTAGTCATGACATAAACGATAACATGCCATCAACGTCGTCTGCCAAGGCCGATGCCCAATGTCATAGTAGAGGGCATATACAATCCCAAATGACAAAGTTCAGGAAAATTACCTTAAAAAAAAAACATTTAAATCATCTGAGGAGAAACGTAAACTTGCCAATATGCCATTTATGACACGGAGTGGCAAGGAACGGCTAAGGTCGTTCCCTATGTTCATGACTAGTGGTTCAGCTTCACATGATGATGGAAGCCCTCCTCCCACTAAAAAAATCAAACGAGTTAAGCTAGCAAAAGCACAGCGAAGAACTGTGCGTTCTAAGAAGATATCACAAATCCCCAAGGAGAGTCCAAGTGTGGTGGCGGTTGCGATGCCTGACCTTCCCAGCACTGGACAGGAAGAGGTGGCTCTTTCCACCATTTGCACGCCCTCTGCAAGTGCTGAAAGGAGCACCCACAGTCCTCTTGCTGATATGCAAATTGAAGATGTCACTGTTGAAGTACAACAGGATGAGGATACTGGTGTAGCTGGCGCTGAGGAGGAAGTTGGCGAGGAGGATTCTGATGGTGATGTGGTTTGTTTAAATCAGGCTCCGGGGGAGACAGTTGTTGTCCATGGGAAGAAAAAGCCCATCACGGTCATGCCTGGGCAGAAGACCAAACATTCCACCTCTTTGGTCTGGCAATATTTCTATCCAAATCCGGACAACTGTCTTGCCATATGTACCATATGTAAAGGTGAAATAAGTAGGGATAGGGATGTTTACCACCTAGGAACATCCTCCCTTATACGACACCTGCAGCGTGTTCATAAAAAGTTACTGTCAAGTTCAGAAACTTTGGCTAAGACCATAAGCAGTCCAGGGACACCTAAATCCCTTTGTCCTGTTGTATCCAAGCGCCTGCAAACCACACCGTCAACTCCCTCCTCGTCAATTTCCTCCTTAGTCAGGATCGGAAGTAGTCCTGCAGGCCATGTCACTGGCATGACTGACTCTCCTATACGGGATTCCTCCGGAGGACCCTGCATTGCTACGCCTACTGCTGCTGCTGCTGCTGTTGCTGCTGGGAGTCATTCATTATCCCAGAGAGGAAGTAGGAACACCACTACTTTTACTAAACAATTGACCCTCCAACAGTCCTTAGCGAGGAGGATGAAGTACGACAGCAGTCATCCTGAAGCAAAACGGATAACTGAGGGCTTGACTGCTATGTTGGTGTTAGACGTGCATCCAGTATCCGCCATTAGTGCAGTGGGATTTAGACAATTGATGGAGGTAGTGTGTCCCCGGTTCCAAATCCCATCTAGATTCCACTTCACTAGGCAGGCGATACCGAGACTGTACAGAAACGTCAGAAAAAGTGTCCTCAGTGTCCTGAAAAATGCGGTTGTACCCAATGTCCACTTAACCACGGACATGTGGACAAGTGGAACAGGGCAGACTAAGGACTATATGACTGTGACAGCCCACTGGGTAGATGTATCACCTTAAGCAGCAACAACAGCAGCGTCACCAGTAGCAGCATCTCAGAAACGCCAGCTCGTTCCAAGGCAGGCTACGCTGTGTATCACTGGTTTCAGTAAGAGACACACCGCCGACAACCTCTTAGAAAAACTGAGGGAAATCATCGCCCAGTGGCTTACCCCAGTTAGACTCTCCTGGGGATTTGTGATATCTGACAATGCCACCAATATTGTGCGGGCATTACATCTGGGCAAATTCCAGCATGTCCCATGTTTTGCTCACACAATAAACTTGGTGGTGCAGAATTTTCTGAAAAGCGACAGGGGCGTGCAGGAGACGCTTTGGGTGGCTCGAAAAATTTATGCCCACTTTTGCCATTCAGCGACTGCGTGCCGAAGACTGGAGCGCCAGCAAACACTCTTGAACCTGCCCCGCCATCACCTGAAGCAAGAGGTTGTGACGCGGTGGAACTCAAACCTCTATATTCTTCAGAGGATGGAGGAGCAGCAAAAGGCCATTCAAGCCTATACATCCACCTATGACATAGGCAAAGGAGGGGGTATGCACCTTACTCAAGCGCAGTGGAGAATGATTTCCGTGTTGTGCAAGGTTCTCCAGCCCTTCGAACTTGCCACACGTGAAGTCAGTTCAGACACTGCCAGCTTGAGTCAGGTCATTCCTCTCATCAGGCTTTTGCAGAAGCAGCTGGAGAAAGTGAAGGAGGAGCTAAGACGGAGCGATTCCACTCGGCATGTGGGACTTGTGGATGAAGCCCTTCATTCGCTTTGCCAGGATTCCAGGGTGGTCAATCTGCTGAAATCAGACCACTACATTTTGGCCACCGTGCTCGATCCTAGGTTTAAAGGCTATGTGGTGTCTCTCTTTCCAGCCGACACAAGCCTGCAGAGGTGCAAAGACCTGCTGGTGAAAACACTGTCAGCTGAAGCGGAACGTGACACGTCAACAGCTCCTTCTTCATTTTCTCCTGCAACTGGGGCTGCCAGGAAAAAACTTATGTATCCTAACCAACCCGCTGGCAGTGATGCAGGGCAGGCAGGACCAAGTCTGGACATCTGGTCTGGACTGAAGGACCTGGCAACAATTTCTGACATGTCTACTGTCACTGCATATGATACTGTCACCATTGACAGAATGGTGGAGGATTACATCGGTGACAGCATCCAAGTAGGCATGTCAGACAGTCCGTACCTGTACTAACAGGAAAAAGAGGCAATTTGGAGGCCCCTGTACAAACTGGCTCTATTTTACCTGAGTTGCCCCCCCCCTCCAGTGTGTACTCCGAAAGAGTGTTTAGTGCAGCCAGGAATCTTGTCAGTGAAAGGCGTAGGAGGTTGCTTCCACAAAATGTGGAGAAGATGATGTTCATAAAAATGAATTATCAACTCTTCCAGGACCAGCCTCTAGAACGTACAGAGGGACCTGTGGTGGTGGATTCCAGCGGGGACGAATTAATACTCTGTGAGGATGAGGATGTACACAACACTGAAGAGGGTGAGGAATTGGTGGATGAGGAGGATGAGGACGACATCTTGCCTCCGTACAGCCAGTTTGTGCAGGGACAGATTAATTGCCAGGTTGCTTTGTGGGGGCCCAAACGAACCAATCATTTCAGCCACAGTCGTGTGGCAGACCCTGGCGCTGAAATGATTGGTTTGTTAAAGTGTGCATGTCCTGTTTATACAACATAAGGGTGGGTGGGAGGGCCCAAGGACAATTCCATCTTGCACCTCTTTTTTTTCTTTGCATTATGTACTGTTTGGGGCCTAGTTTTTCAAACTGCCATCCTGTCTGCCACTGCAGTGTCACTCCTAGATGGGCCACGTGTTTGTGCCACCCACTCGTGCCGCTTAGCATAGTCATCCAGCTACCTCGGTGCAACCTTTTGGACATAAAAACACTATTGTGAGGTGTGAGGTGTTCAGAATAGACTGGAAATGAGTGGAAATTAAGGTTATTGAGGTTAATAATAGCATAGGAGCAGAAAAACCCACAAATTCTGTGATTTTAGCTTTTTTTATGCTTTTTAAAAAAAAAAATACAGATTCAAAACACAAAACCCAGAACCCAAAACACGAAAGGGTGGTTTTGGCAAAACCAATCCAGATCCAAAACACGAAGAAAGATCCAGATCCAAAACCAAAACACGAAAAGTGGCCGGTGCACACCCCTAATTGATATATATTAAAATAGAACATTTTATGCAACATATAGATAAAATAAAAGCTGAAGAAATAATAATCTTCTTTTCTTTGGGCCTGATTCATTACAGATCGGCCGATGGTGCGTACTGCGCATGCGTATGAACCGCAGAGCGCGTGCGTGAGTTGGCATTGCGATCGCACTGCGTTCACCTACGCAGATACAAAGCCATCAACAGTACTTCAGCGTTTGGGGGTGCTGATGGGGAGTGGTCGTAGAAACGCAGGCGTGCCTGGCCGTTTGAACACTGTTTCCTGGGCGTGCATAAATTTGCCACTGCGACGGCATACGCAGGTGGAGTTCTCACTGCGTGCGACGACAGTTACAATTTCTGAGTAAGGTCAGACCTGTTGTATTTGTGCGTGAGGGGCCGATGTTACTCGGTGGTACCAATGTATACGCAGGTCTGCGAGACTTACGGATGTGAGATAGCATAGTGGGCATCTCTAGGCTGGCTTTGCGATTGCAAACAATAGCATATTTTCGCAGCAGACCTGCGTGCATAATCGCAGCTGCGAGTGCAATAGCGATCCGTAATGAATCAGTCTCTTTGTCTGTCAGCCTACAGCTCCATTTACTCAGAAAATAATTTTGATGGTGCTGCTTGGAGTTGGCAGCTGGATAGAGAAGAGGACAAGCAGGGGCTGGCTGGCAACTTTTAGCCTGGGAGGCAAACACAAACAGGTGGCCTTGGCTTTTCTACCAGTGCACAGCCATGGAAAACCCTGCAGGTGTAACTGCCTAATGTGGGTGTGATTTAAAGGGCCAATGATATATGATAACTACAATACACAGAGTGTTCTAGTGCTTAATATACCATACACACAAAATTCTAGTGACCAATATAGAATACGGAGAACATTCTTAAGACCGATATAAAATGCAGGGAGCATTCTAATGGAATCGGTATGAATTACCGCCAGACGCAAGTGCCTAACCCTAACCTTCCCCCAAGTGCCTAACCCTAATCCCCCCTCTAAGTGCCTAAACCTAACCCCCACTTCCTCACTTCCTCGATGCCTAAACCTAAGTCCCCCGGGGGGGTCCCTAACCCTAAGTCCCCCCCGGGAACCCTAAACCTAATCACTTTGATCGGGATGCCGGGCGCCGGTCTCCCGGCGTCGGTAAAATGACAGGCATCTAGATTTAGACGCCTGTCATTTAACCCTCGCCTGGATAAAGCAGTCAGGAAGCCGGCCGTCGGGATTACGTCCGCCGGCTTCCCGACTGCGTCAAAATAGGGAGACCATTCTAGTGACCAATTTACAATACAGGGTGTATTCTTTTAGCTGATAAACAATGCAGGGACCATTCTAGTGACTGATATAGATCACAAGAAATATTATAGTGACTGATACTCAATACAGGGAGCATTCTAGTGGCCAACACACAATACAGGGAACATTCTGGGCACCAATATACAATGCAAGAGCAATTTAGTGACCGACATACAATACAAACGGCATTCTAAATACTAAAATATAATACAGGAAGCATTATAGTGACCTATATGAAATACAGACAGCATTTAGCAAGCTATTGTTCGACTATTGCAATTTCCATTTATATTGTTTGGGGTATGCACTCAGGAGATCGACAATCTCACAATGCATGTGCTGGGATCCTGACACAGGTGTAATGCTACTTAGTCCATTTTTTCCTGTGTGGGTGTTAGAATCTTAGATATACTGCTTACCAGCATGTTTCAAGTTACAACAAAATGCTCTAAATAGTATTATACCCATATCGGGTTCCTGGCACGAGCATTGTGAGGTCACATAGTCACTGTGTACATAGTGAGTGTCAACATCCCATACTCAACCCATTGTTTGGATATTAGTTTCCTTATCCTTCATATGGTTTTCCTTTACTAAGGATGCTAATAAGTTATATAGCTATGATGAGTAATTTTCACTATGAAATAGTTGATTTTCTTCACAACGACACATACAGACTGTTTGAATCTCGGCTTTTACAGCACACATGCTAAATGCAACATACAGTAGCAGTGAACTAATGATACTTAAGCTTGGCAGATATCTCTGTCTCATTGCTCTTTCTGGCATACAAATCCCTTAAACTGATGAATAAAGGAGGCCACTGATCCTGGAGTATCACTTGATTTAACATTAGTAATATTGAAATGCTGACCAGATACACCAGTAACATTTAGCCATCTGTACACTGACGTATCTGCTAGTTTTAAACACTAACCAGTGTGGGGCAAGATTTGCCTTTGTATTACCATTTTACAAGTTGTTGTTACTTTACCAGCTGTCATACCACTGGACTGTGTGTCAATATGCAGATATGAGTTTAGACCTCTATATTTTATATTAGATTACAATAGTGAAGCATTTTAATGCTGGATTGAATTGTATATTAAAATATATTTTTTATGCATTTTAATATTGACTTAAAGTGGAAATTATTTGTTTAGATAAAACAAAGATGTATATGCCAGCATGCAAAAAAGTGTAGACTATCAGACTATTATCTTAAACCAGTGGCTTTTTCATCTGATCACCTGTGTTGGAAGTTGCAAAGGGAGGAGCTGACCCTCCTTTACATACCATCTAAAATCAACCTACAAATATGAGCGCAGGCACTGATTGGTGGATAGATACAATGATCTCTATGCCTGGTGCCTGGTGCAAAACATCCATCTGAAAACAAATAGGCCGATGCCTACGCAAGATACATCCACCAAACTGACTTGTGTTCAGCACTGCAGCAGTCCTGTAGTTGTATTTAACCATGGCCGACACAATGTGCTCAGCTGGCCATGCGCTACAGATAGGTGCTGCTGCTGCCTACTCCATTTGCCGGGTGCCCACGGATATTTTATTACCAGCGGGCGCCGGCGGCTTCCTCCCTGCAGTCGGAGGCTGGAGCTCACTCCTGAGCTACGCCTTCTGGCTCCTGCAGTCTGTGTGTAGGGTGTGAGCAGCTGTCGGGCGGTGGTGGACGCAGGGGCCGGGCTTCAGGTAAGTATAATGTTGTGTGTGTGTGTCATTATGTGTAAGGAGCACTACTAGTGTGGGCATTGCAAAAGGGGAACTACTACAGTGAAAATTGCATGAGGGGTACTTTTACTGCAGGGCAGGCATTGCATGAAGGGCACTATACTACAGTGGGCAATGCATAAGGGGCACTACTACTGTGGGCATTGCGTGAGCGGCACTACTAGAGTGGGCATTATGTATAAGGGGCACTATTGCTGTGAGCATTATGTGGGCATTATGTGTAAGGGACACTACTGTGGGCATAGTGTATAAGGGACACTACTGTGTGTGTCGTAACATGAATAAGGGACACTACTATGTGGTGTAATGTGAATCAGGGGCACTATGTGCGGTGTAATGTGAATAAGATTGTGCTACTGTGTGGCATGATTTGAATTGGGGGTACTATTGTGAGAGCACATTCCATTTTTGTGAGACCATGCTCCATTTGCGATACGCACCGACGACGCGCGCTATCCTTTATAGAACAATGAGAAGGATCAAAGTTATAGTTTGTAGGGGGGCGTGGAACACCCTAGCACCAAACCCTGTATTTAAAGGTTAAAATATGTCATACACACCACAGCATTTATTGTATATACAGTAAGAGATGGATTTTTTATCTAGTTAAAATTAATTTTTCTCTAGCTTCACTAGTGAACACTATCACTATAAAAGTAAGTTCATTACAAGTTTACAGACCACATCCTTTCTTCACAAAATATTTAAAGAGCTGTCAGGAAGTTTTATTGCATTATTCTGTAGTTCTACATGCACATACATACTACGGTACTTGAATTGCTTGTAGATACAGCTGCAAACACAAACTTGCCTGCATCTTTGAATCGGCCACTCTATGTAAAAGGATTTGATCACAGAACAGTCCAAAGCAGGCATGTCAAACATGCGGCCCGTGGGCCCGTGGCCTGAATAACCATTTTATGCGGCCCAACAGTGTGGGCCCAAACATATATAATATGCAGGCCACGCCCCTGCCACGATCGGGGCTGAGCTTCGATCGGGCAGTGTTTACTTTCTTTAAAACTGGCAATGCTGGTCTTTGAAGCGATCAGAGACTAAAGAAGCCTATGATCAAATCAGAGGCCAGCTTTCCTAGTGAAAACGCACGGGTGATGTCATGATGTCACCAATGTCTTCCGCGATGAGAGTAGCCTGCTCCTGTTGCTCTGGATCTAATTAGATCCAGTCAGCAGCAGCATCTACGCGGGATGGTGGGAGTGATGATGGCATGGACTGGAGCGGTGCCCAGCGGCCATTGTGAAGAACGGTAAGTACTGCACAGGTGAGTGGGGCCTGTTCTATACTGGGAGGGGGCACAGCATAAGGGGCACTGCTAGGGGCATTACTGGGGGCACAACATAAGGTGCACTACTAGGGGCATTACTGGGGGCACAGCATAAGGTGCACTACTAGGGGCATTACTGGGGGCACTGCATAAGTGGCACTACTAGAGGCATTACTGGGGCACTACTTGGGGCTCTGCATAAGGGACACTACTGGGGGCACTGCATAAGGGGCACTACTGGGGACACTGCATAAGGGGCACTACTAGGGGCATTACTGAGGGCACAATATAAGGGGCACTACTAAGGACATTACTGGGGCTCTGCATAAGGGGCATTACTGGAGGCACAACATAAGTGGTATCAGTAGCGGAACTGCAAAAGGTGCACTACTAGGGGCATTACTGGGACACTGCATAAGGGGCACTACTAAGGACATTACTGGCATTACTGGGGCACTGCATGATGGGCTCTAATACAGGGTGGAATTGCATAAGGAACACTACTACTGGGGGCACTGCATTGGTTTTTATTAATAATAAACCTTTCAAAATTGCATATAAGACTTTTTTGTTGTTGTTGCGGCCCACACACTCTTAGACCTTGAAAATTCGGCCGGGTTGGTATATTGAATTTGACATGCTTGGTCCAAAGTAGCTCATTGCAGACATAGCAATGGACAAATATTCTAAAGCTATGTTTTAGAACTGGAAGGGACTCAAATACAACCGAAGCTGTGTATTATGCATTTGACAGGGCTACAAGAAATTTCCTTTCCAAAAAGGCTTTTCCGGGTCATACAGAAAAATAATCAATCCTGGTTCTCTGGGTTTCTTACTTAAAGTGTCAGCAGAGGGAGAGCTATCTATTTCCATCCATTATTCAATGAAAAGAAATGTTTCTGGATCTGTGATAGTGACTGCAAGAGACGGTTACAGAAAAGAGTTCACATGCTAAACATTAAAAAGATTCCTTCCAACCTTAAATGTCATCTCAGGAGAAATAATTAGCAATGGAAAAAGTAGACACAGACTGTATTTTCCATTGCTGCTGTGTTCAGGAAATAATGAATTGTCTTTGCATCATAACTCCAGTATTATATAAGAATGTATCCAAAACAATAAAAAAATATTAGCTTGGATACTATGAGGTCTATTCATGATGTTAATTATCGGAGTCCGAACAGACCCCGATAATTAACATTCTAACTTGCCGACGCCGCCGAAGCAATTCATTATGGCTCCAGCGCGGCGACAGCTGATCCGAAAATCAGATGTCCCGCGAGTGGCTTCACTGCTCTTTTTTAAAAATCTTTTCACTGCTCCTTCAGGTCACGCATGCGCACAAGAGCCCTGACGTCCGTCGGAAGGAGCCGGACAGGGGCGTAGGGATCTGAAAGGATTCCTCTTGGCAACCCAGGACTCCTTTCCATAGGGAAGGAGCTGGTTGCGAGCCTGGAGCGGTAGTAAACTCCATCTGAAGATGGCGAATGCTCCCAAATTCAAGCTCCGAAAATATTGTATTTTCGGTGCTCGATGAATTCTGTCCCCATACTAGTGTATGGGGACAGCAGACCATTCCGCAAGAAGAAGGTAACCAGGAGATATCTGTGATATCTCCTGCTTTACCTTCTTGATGAATGGACCGAATACTTAATTTCTACAATTGCAGTTAAAATTTTCATTTTCACCTGCTTTTGTAGAAATTAAGTGATGATGAATAGACCCCTAAATGTAAAAAAAAATCATATTTTTTCTAAACAAATTCTTCCAGTTCTTGATTTTGTATCCCCCTTTACTTCCAATACTGAGTCCAACTTATATGACATCATGTCTCTACAGGCTCCAATTCTCCCCTTCCACCAGGACTACCAACCATGTCATCCATACCCCTGTCTCTGTGGTTGTGGTGACTGTCCTTCTCTCTTCCTCTCTACCTCCACTTGCTCCCTTGACTCCCCTCCTTTAAACTCATCTGACTCCTCCTCCTTGATGCCTGCTCCCGTAATGGCTGCCTGGTTAACTTTTTTTTCTGTCACATACCCCTCAGCCTTTAAGTCTGGTCTCCATCATTCTTAAGAAACCCTCTCTTTTTTTGAGCAGCTTGTATACAACTCCAAAACCGCCTTCACCAAGGTTACCAATGACCTCCTCACAGCCAAATTCAGTGGTCACTTGTCTAATCTTATCCTCCTCAACATCACACAGCAGGATTTGACATTGTTGACCACCCCTTCCCCCTGCACATCCTACACCTCATCTGTCTCTGTGGCTTAGCACTTTTAAGGTTCACTCCTATATGTCCATCCACTACTTCTCTGTCTCCACACGTACATTCACCTCCCCTCCTCTTACCCCCCAAATTGTTGTCTCTCTTAGTTCTGTCCTTTTCCGCCTTCTCTTCTTCCTTTATACTTCTTTACTCCTTTGGCCTCCAATACCACCAGTATGCTGAATACCCAAATTTAGCCCTCATCCTCTGATCTTTCCCCTTCGGTCCTTTTCCGCTTTGCCTTCTGTCTGTCATCCATTTACTCTTGGGTGTTACAATGCTTCATTAATCTCAATATTTCTAAAGTTGAAGACATTGTCTTTTCCCTAGCCAAGGAACCCTCTCCCTCTGCTGACAACATGTCTCTCTCCTCTGTTGTCTGGATATCATGCATGACTCCACTCTCCCTTTATTCCTTCACATTTAATCCCTCCCTCAAATGTGCAACTTCCATCTTTGCAATATTTTCAAGATTAGGC
Source organism: Taudactylus pleione (assembly GCA_031769625.1). NCBI lineage: Eukaryota > Metazoa > Chordata > Amphibia > Anura > Myobatrachidae > Taudactylus > Taudactylus pleione. The sequence goes on from JAUIMM010001205.1 coordinate 411,062, forward strand.
TCTTTCTCACCCTGGACGCCACTAGAGTCTAGTGACTAGACCTCTCACTCATGCCCTCATCACCTCTTACCTAAATTATTGTAATCTACTCCTCTCTGGCCTCCCAAATCCTTCCTAGCCCCTTTCCATTCTGTCCTTAACCCTGCTGCTCACCTCATATTCTTCTCTTGTCCCTCTCCCTCTGCTGCCTCCCGCTGCCAGACCCTCCATTGGTTCCCTGTCTCATACAAATTCAAATTAAACTGGCCCCCGAAAATTAACAAAATGAATAGAGCCCTTAAACTTGTTTCACTCACCTACAAAACAAGCCCTGTGTGCATTTATCTTCTCATCCTAACAAAAAAACAGTTTTATACTTCTGTTTACTTTTATTGAGTCTTTTAGGGGTATTCAATATGGGAGCGAAAACATCGTTTTTGCATTAATATCGCACCTATGACATCATTATCGCAGGTTTTACTTTTACACCGTATTCAATTTCAAAGACTTATCGCAGGTTCGAAAAGTCTTTGATAAAAAACGGGGATAACTTTTCACCATTGCATAGGTGTCGAAAAAAAGTGCAGAATTGGGGTTTAGGGGTGCAGGCTTAAAAAAAATAGCATGCACCCCTGGGAATGACATTTAAAAAAGAAGTGTGTCAAAAAAAAGTCTAAAAAAAAAATAGGGACACCCCAAAAAATGTATTTAAAAATTGGGGTGAAAAAAAAAATGGGAAAAAATTGTTTAAAAATAGGGAAATAGGTTCAGGGCTATTCTGCAAGTATGCGGCAGGTGTTTTCTAGAATAGATTTATAGCGGCAGGTGCACAATTGCAGAATTTTTAAAAACTTACTTTAGGGTCTTAAAAATATGCTAGTACCCATTTTCATGTACCCCAAATTTGATGGGACCACTTAAAAAAATGAAAAAAATAACCTAAGTGCTCTTCTGCATCACTTCTTCAATGTCGGAAAAAAAACACCTGCTGCGGCTATTTAAATCCACGACTTTCATTTAAAGGCTAAAACGGGGGTACCCATAGTGTTCCCCCATGTTTTTACTACTTTAGGGGAGTCTTACAATTTTTTTAAGGAAAAATTCGTAACTTTACGCAAATCCAACTTCGGAGTTTCCCGTTTTCGTTAATTTTATATTGAATACGGGTATAAGCGGGAGCGCGCCCGATACTTTAACGCAGGTAAAAACTCTGATATGAAACGTTAACTTCGACAGTGAAGTTAACGTTTCATATTGAATACCCCTCTTTATATTTTGTACTTTTTATCTGTTTTTCACATCTTTTATACATTAAAAAATGGAGCACATGGATTTCTCTGGTACCAGTATAGACTTATTTTTTTCTTCATTCAACTGAATCTGTTTTATGTTATTTGCTTTTTTTAGGCATATTTTGTGAGTTTACGTAAAGTTTACTTGAAGTTACCAAGGAGTTGTATATGAATATATATATACATTTTCAAAACCGCCACACATCGGATGGCCCTAAATGAGACTTTCGAGTATGTAGGAGTGTATTGAGAAGTGATAAGATTTTATGGGAAAGAAAGCTTTCCAAACAAATAGCTTCTCTCTAATAAGTAATCTAGTAATTCCATGCAGGTGGTAATTGATCCACTATTTGTTTGCATACCTATGGACATACAGTTGGCCATACAGAGATACAATAGGGCCTCATGACAAATTAAACTCAATAAATCATTGTACCAATTCAAAGTCTCTGTCTCCCATGGAAAATTACTACAGAAGAGTCAAACAGATTGAATTCTGGAACAGTACAAGCACCAGAAGCAAATGTAAATACGTTCAACCTTGTCTATAATTGCCAGTATTGTTTAGTCTGTAGAACAAATTGCATAGCTTATAACACGTCTATTACCTGTTCTGTTAAACATTACTGATGTCTGTATCGGTATTCCATGGAATTTAACCATGTTGGCAAATTGCAAAACTAGCTTTTTATAACCATTAACTCACCTTGGGGTCCATTCATAATGTTTAATTATCGTGGGCTGCTGATAACTAATTATCCAACTTGCTGCGATTAGCAGCCGTGGCTACAAACTCATAAGATCAATTCAACATTGCTCCGGAGCAGAGACAGCAGATCCCTAAATCAGATGTCTCCACAACCCTTTCACTGTTACTTTCGGAGCAGTGAAACTTAACACTGCTGAGTCTGATTCGGGAATGCTAGTGTGCCTGGGCGAAATGGGCATCGCACAGGCGCACAAAGCATCAGTGTCTGGCCAAGGGAGCCTGAGGATCTTAAAGTATCCCTCTTCACGACCCAGGACTCCTTCGCTATAGGGAAGTAGCAGGGATGGCGAATGTTCCCGCAGTCAAGCTCTGAAAATATAATATTTTCGGAGCTTGATGAATTTTGCTCCCCATACTAGTGTATGCATATTAATTAGCTTTATTTCTACTTTTATAAGTAAGATCCTTTAATTTCACTAAAAGAAATGCAATCTTTCTTCTTTTATTAGCTCTATAACAAAGATGATATGTACAATGTATTATTCTTTTATTCTACAGTAATATATATTTTACATTTGTACTGATTTATGTTACATAACACAACATTCGCAGTGGTGTCGGGCAGGGATTCTTCTGAGATCATCATGAGGATCAAAGAAAACAGGTGAACCAGCCGGACGTGGTGAAACGTGCATCCTGTACTGCAACGTCTCCCCGCTGCAGGGGGGAGTCTCATATGGCAGGAATTCTTGGCAGGGGTCACTCACTGCTTTATCTATGACAGGTATTTATTTTCTGGTGTGGGGTGACCTTCCCTAGTGGCGTATTCTGCCCCTGCTATGCTTACCGCAACAGGGCCATCTAATACAGGGCTGTACAAGGCCCGCGGAATCATTTGGTCTCGCTCTCTGAGCTTTTTTCTGCTAGCCTCATCTGGCTAGCAGGGTGCCTAGAATGGCACCCTGCAGCCAGAATCTATGCAGCAGTGCCATCTGGAGCATCCTTAGGACACATCAGACAATCACACCGCTGTAGAAAAAAACAAATAAATAATTTAACCTGGCGCTGATCTAGTTATCAATATATGCTGATACTGCAGCTCTCTAAATGGACAGTCTACTCAAACTGCCCTCTAAACATAAGAAAGGAATAATTTATCAAAAGAAAGCGCTGAATCAGCTGTTAATTAAATGTTTTAATATTAATATGATAAAAATTAAATATAGTATATAACCATATACCAGATATAAGCCGACAATTTATATACAAATTATTCCAACATACATCACACACAAATGGGCCCACACCACATAAATGTTAAAATAAGAGAGATATTAATCTGACCTATATTGCGTTTCTCCGCCTATTTTTTCAGCAGCTTCCTCAGTCAACACTGACTGAGGAAGCCGCTGAAAAAATAGGCGGAGAAACGCGTTTTATATTTTCCAGAGACACCGGCAATACGGATCTATACTCGTGCATGCCGAGTGCAATCTGTAAGGGTACCCGCAGAAACTAACTATTCATACCGAGGAAGCCGCATAATACCCGGAGGATTCCGTGGGAATACAGCAGAGATCACCTGGATAATACACAGGTGCGAAAGCACAATCAATGAGGTGTGTAGCGGCAGTAAGCTGTCCGATCTGAAGGTCTTCAGACGCGGCAAACATATATCCCGGTAAAAAGAATATATTATCTGCATATTTTTATGTTATACATTTTTATTTTACATGGCCATGTTGGACTTATGATTCAAACTGCATTTATTTGCTGGGAGGAACCTTATAACTTTAACAAAGCTAAAGCCTCTGAAGGAGTGTGAACTATATGTACCTTTAACAGCAGGGGATACTATTGTCTAAAGGAACAAACAAACTGCTCAAATATGATGTTTCGTTTCTACATTTAAGGAATATACCTGAATCGGGATTTTTGGGAATATTAAAATAGCACACTGCTCAGAAATAGATCTTGCTGGCAAAGCTACATGTTGGGTATCAATTTGGATTCTAAATGCTTGATTGATACAGTTGTATCTGTATTATTAAAAAAAAGTGCATACTTCTGAAGCTGCATGCTGTGTATCAACTTGGATTCCAATGTTTGACTGTTACAGCTATATTCTTATAATTATATAAAGCGGAGGTCTCTCTATTGAATGAATCTCATGGTCTCATGGTCTATATGCTCGATTATTTTATATGTGCATATTGTCATGCAATATAGGTCAGATTAATATCTCTCTTATTTTAAAATTTATGTGGTGTGGGCCCATTTGTGTGTGATGTATGTTGGAATAATTTGTATATAAATTGTCGGCTTATATCTGGTATATGGTTATATACTATATTTAATTTTTATCATATTAATATTAAAACATTTAATTAACAGCTGATTCAGCGCTTTCTTTTGATAAATTATTCCAATCACACCGCTGCCCTTACAGCTCCGTGAGGATGCTCTGGGCATTGCTTGCTGTAATCACCGTCGATTTTGGTCCACCCCATGTGCTATCACAAGGAGGGGCGTGGCCTGCACCAGGCCCGTGAATAATGTTATATATATATATATATATATATATATATAAGATAGTTACTGTTGGGGCACTGCAATCTTACTGTACTTAATAAGTCAAAATTAATACATGAATTTCTTTTACAAGAAGGTGGTCTTCTCCAAAGGCTTAAAGGTTCCAATCTGATTCTTTTAAAGAGGCAATGACACGACTGTTCCTGTTCGTTTCCAAGAATGGCCAAATTAGTCCATAATATGCAAATGAGCTTGTTTTATATTCCCCTTGAGGCTCTACGGGAGATACCTTCATACCAAAAGACACCAAGAGATTAGGCCCAAGGCCAACATTAATAACTTAAAAATATATTAGAATATTGTAAACATATTTATTTAGTGGGGAATTTTACATCTTCCAATGAAGGGAAATGCTCCAACACAGTGTCCACTTTCCACTTAAAACCAATATCAAAATGGCCCTTGGCAGAAAAAAGGTTCCCCACCACTGGTCTAACACCACAACGGGTTAGTGTCCCCCACATCTTACTATTGTTTCCATCAGCACCGGTCTGAGGTCCCTCTCTTATCTTTGGTCCACTCCTGGATGACAGTGGAAAGCAGAGGGGACCATGATGCAGGTGCCATACCAGCTCACTATATATACTTAATTATATCCCATTTCTTGGATACAGTATGAGCCTGTACTGCAAGACCCGATATGAAATAATTACAATGGTATATATGACTCCATATGTGCTAAATGCCTTTTACTGCAACCAGGATTGACTAAGCATTTCAGCTGGTAATAACCACACTAATGTTGCGGATTGCGGTGTTATGGTCTGATAGAAATGGATAAACGGCTCTTAACTGCTACAGAGAGACAATATAGTGTTTATCAATTGAAATTATGTTCACATCTAAATGAGATTTCAAGGTTTCTCCTGAGGAAAGATTTTTATAAAACAGAGGTTATGATGCTGAATGATATTTGCAACAATGCACAAATAATGCAATTTACATGAAGTGTTTTGCCTTTTGGCGATGTTACTATCATATACAGTTTTCAAATAAGATTTTTTTTTTATATGCAATGTATCCAGGAGAAAAAAACTGACGGGAAATTTCTTTCTTTCATTGTAGTAAATGCAATGTGGAAACTACGGACTAGTAGATGTTTGGTGACTTATCTCCATTACCACCTACATGATTATTTGTGGTTATTTGGTATACACCTATTATCGATTTAACTGTATAGATTAACAGAATGGTGTCCACCATCATGACTCTATTTACCTGATAAGCTTAAAACGTTACTAAGTGGGATCCATTGTTAGTTATGAAGTGCCAAATCTGCAAGTAACTCATTATTATAAGAATTAATAACTAAATGGTATATATTCACCACTTGAAACAATAATAAAAAGTTTAATTAATTTCAGCAGCATTTTTTTTTCTTTTTTGAATACTGCAGACTATCTATAGTCCTGTATGTATGTTTTGTTGAGGGGTGACTCTACCATATATTTCAGAATCAGAGTCTGTATACCCCAATTTTTTAAAGGGGAGAATATAAATAAAAGTTAAGTTTTATCATTCAACACTAATTACACATTATTCACAAAAGAGTGCCCCATGCAGGAATCTCTTGCTGTTGTTAGCCTAGGCTAATTACAGTTTTTTTTAGTACGATTCCAGGGAGCACCTCCAGCATTTTTGCAGAACTCAATTTTTTCCAAAACGAGGGATGAATTATATTGCTGGTTCAATAATTATCTTAATTTTTTTTACTCCTACCTTGTGCGGGATATTATACTCTGTCCGGTAGCTATCATCATGAGGATGGTCAATGTGGTAAAGAATAAGTAAACTAAAATATATTAGAATGTATTTAATATATTTGATTACATTGTCCTCCCCCTATATACGGTAATTTTATAGAAGGTGCTAGTTAAATAACAGCTAGAAGCTGAGTGGTTGCTAAGACCAGCGTCCGCATTTATTATCTTTGGAAGGTTTGATACATCTCCTCAATAATCTCAAACATTATTTGGTAATGGATATTTTCAAATTGATCCAATCCAAACTTTATTCAACATCGATTATTTTATTTTTTTATCCACATCACACTACATTGTGTAAACAAAAAACACAAGCACTTAAGCTGCCTGAGGTTTGTGTATTAGATAGAGCTAGTGAGAGAGAGCAAGTGTTGTTACAGAGATATAAAGTCATGTACTGCTATATGAAAAGAGCACATAACCGATACAGGGAGGGTAAGGAAGTGGTTACAATCTGCCTCTGATGAAGCTTTGATAACGCTTTCTGGAAAGTGAGACATCAGTTCTAAATGACTAATGACCCTAGGCACTGCCAAGACACCAAACCTACCCTCTAAACATGAATTTATAAGGTAACAATTGCCTTTCCAACAAAAAAAAAATGGAATCACATATATAAAGTTGGAATTAGTGCTATATTAAATGATCTTGAAATCCTGCATGGCAGCAATCAAAGCATTTATATAGTCTGTGTGTGTAGTGATTAGGGGTGTGCACCGGCCACTTTTCGTGTTTTGTGTTTTGGTTTTGGATCTGGATCTTTCTTCGTGTTTTGGATCTGGATTGGTTTTGCCAAAACCACCCTTCCGTGTTTTGGGTTCTGGGTTTTGTGTTTTGGATCTGTATTTTTTTTTTAAAAAGCATAAAAACAGCTAAAATCACAGAATTTGTTGGTTTCTCTGCTCCTTTGCTATTATTAACCTCAATAACCTTAATTTCCACTCATTTCCAGTCTATTCTGAACACCTCACACCTCACAATAGTGTTTTCATGTCCAAAAGGTTGCACCGAGGTAGCTGGATGACTATGCTAAGCGACACGAGTGGGCGGCACAAACACGTGACCCATCTAGGAGTGACACTGCAGTGGCAGACAGGATGGCAGTTAGAAAAACTAGGCCCCAAACTGTACATAATGCAAAGAAAAAAAAGAAGTGCAAGATGGAATTGTCCTTGGGCCCTCCCACCCACCCTTATGTTGTATAAACAGGACATGCACACTTTAACAAATCAATCATTTCAGCGCCAGGGTCTGCCACACAACTGTGGCTGAAATGATTGGTTCGTTTGGGCCCCCACAAAACAAGCTGGCAATTAATGTGTCCCTGCACAAACTGGCTCTACGGAGGCAAGATGTCATCCTCATCCTCCTCATCCACCGATTCCTCACCCTCTTCAGTGTGTACATCCTCATCCTCACAAAGTATTAACTCGTCCCCACTTGAATCCACCACCACAGGTCCCTCTGTACCTTCTGGAGGCTGGTCTGCCTGGAAGAGCTGATAATTCATTTTGATGAACATCATCTTCTCCACATTCTGTGGAAGCAACCTCCTACGCCTTTCGCTGACAAGGTTCCCGGCTGCACTAAACACTCTTTCAGAGTACACACTGGAGGGGGGGCAACTCAGGTAAAATAGAGCCAGCTTGTACAGGGGCCTCCAAATTGCCTCTTTTTCCTGCCAGTACAGGTATGGACTGTCTGACATGCCTACTTGGATGCTGTCACCGATGTAATCCTCCACCATTCTGTCAATGGTGACAGTATCATATGCAGTGACAGTAGACATGTCAGAAATTGTTGCCAGGTCCTTCAGTCCGGACCAGATGTCCAAACTTGGTCCTGCCTGCCCTGCATCACCGCCAGCGGGTTGCTTAGGATACCTAAGTTTTTTCCTGGCAGCCCCAGTTGCGGGAGAAAATGAAGAAGGAGCCGTTGACGTGTCACGTTCCGCTTCAGCTGACAGTGTGTTCACCAGCAGGTCTTTGCACCTCTGCAGGCTTGTGTCGGCCGGAAAGAGAGACACCACATAGGCTTTAAACCTAGGATCAAGCACGGTGGCCAAAATGTAGTGGTCTGATTTCAACAGATTGACCACCCTGGAATCCTGGCAAAGCGAATGAAGGGCTTCATCCACAAGTCCCACATGCCGAGCGGAATCGCTCCGTCTTAGCTCCTCCTTCACTTTCTCCAGCTGCTTCTGCAAAAGCCTGATGAGGGGAATGACCTGACTCAAGCTGGCTGTGTCTGAACTGACTTCACGTGTGGCAAGTTCGAAGGGCTGGAGAACCTTGCACAACACGGAAATCATTCTCCACTGCGCTTGAGTCAGGTGCATACCCCCTCCTTTGCCTATGTCATAGGTGGATGTATAGGCTTGTATGGCCTTTTGCTGCTCCTCCATCCTCTGAAGCATATAGAGGGTTGAGTTCCACCGCGTCACAACCTCTTGCTTCAGGTGATGGCGGGGCAGGTTCAAGAGTGTTTGCTGGCGCTCCAGTCTTCGGCACGCAGTCGCTGAATGGCGAAAGTGGCCAGAAATTTTTCGGGCCACCCAAAGCGTCTCCTGCACGCCCCTGTCGCTTTTCAGAAAATTCTGCACCACCAAGTTTATTGTGTGAGCAAAACATGGGACGTGCTGGAATTTGCCCAGATGTAATGCCCGCACAATATTGGTGGCGTTGTCAGATATCACAAATCCCCAGGAGAGTCTAAGTGGGGTAAGCCACTGGGCGATGATTTCCCTCAGTTTCTCTAAGAGGTTGTCGGCGGTGTGCCTCTTACTGAAACCGGTGATACACAGCGTAGCCTGCCTTGTAACGAGCTGGCGTTTCTGAGATGCTGCTACTGGTGACGCTGCTGCTGTTGCTGCGTAAGGTGATACATCTACCCAGTGGGCTGTCACAGTCATATAGTCCTTAGTCTGCCCTGTTCCACTTGTCCACATGTCCGTGGTTAAGTGGACATTGTGTACAACGGCATTTTTCAGGACACTGAGGACACTTTTTCTGACGTTTCTGTACAGTCTCGGTATCGCCTGCCTAGTGAAGTGGAATCTAGACGGGATTTGGAACCGGGGACACACTACCTCCATCAATTGTCTAAATCCCACTGCACTAATGGCGGATACCGGACGCACGTCTAACACCAACATAGCAGTCAAGGCCTCAGTTATACGTTTTGCTTCAGGATGACTGCTGTCGTACTTCATCCTCCTCGCTAAGGACTGTTGGAGGGTCAATTGTTTAGTAAAAGTAGTGGTGTTCCTACTTCCTCTCTGGGATGATGAACGACTCCCAGCAGCAGCAACAGCAGCAGCGGCAGCAGTAGGCGTAGCAATGCAGGATCCTCCAGAGGAATCCCGGATAGGAGAGTCAGTCATGCCAGTGACATGGCCTGCAGGACTACTTCCGATCCTGACTAAGGAGGAAATTGACGAGGAGGGAGTTGACGGTGTGGTTTGCAGGCGCTTGGATACAACAGGACAACGGGATTTAGGTGTCCCTGGACTGCTTACGGTCTTAGCCAAAGTTTCTGAACTTGACAGTAACTTTTTATGAACGCGCTGCAGGTGCCGTATAAGGGAGGATGTTCCTAGGTGGTTGACGTCCCTACCCCTACTTATTTCACCTTTACATATGGTACATATGGCAAGACAGTTGTTGTCCGGATTTGGATAGAAATATTGCCAGACCAAAGAGGTGGAATGTTTGGTCTTCTGCCCAGGCATGACCGTGATGGGCTTTTTCATCCCACGGACAACAACTGTCTCCCCCGGAGCCTGATTTAAACAAACCACATCACCATCAGAATCCTCCTCGCCAACTTCCTCCTCAGCGCCAGCTACACCAGTATCCTCATCCTGTTGTACTTCAACAGTGACATCTTCAATTTGCATATCAGCAAGTGGACTGTGGGTGCTCCTTTCAGCACTTGCAGGGGGCGTGCAAATGGTGGAAAGAGCCACCTCTTCACGTCCAGTGCTGGGAAGGTCAGGCATCGCAACCACCACCACACTTGGACTCTCCTTGGGGATTTGTGATATCTTCTTAGAAAGCACAGTTCTTCGCTGTGCTTTTGCCAGCTTAACTCTTTTGATTTTTTTAGTGGGAGGAGGGCTTCCATCGTCATGTGAAGCTGAACCACTAGTCATGAACATACTAGGGATCGACCTTAGCCGTTCCTTGCCACTCCGTGTCGTAAATGGCATATTGGCAAGTTTACGTTTCTCTTCAGCTGATTTAAATGTCTTTTTCAAGGTCATTTTCCTGAACTTTGCCATTTGGGATTGTATGTGCCCTCTACTATGACATTGGGCATCGGCCTTGGCAGACGACGTTGATGGCATGTTATCGTCTATGTCATGACTAGTGGCAGCAGCTTCAGCACTAGGAGGAAGTGGTTCTTGATCTTTCTCTATTTTATTTTTATCGGAGAAAGTTTGGTCCTCCATTTATGTTATATCGATTTGATATATACGTGCGGCTAAACACAGAAAATAATTTTTTTTTTGGTTTGGACTGGAGTGTACTTTGTGGGTTACAGCACCCTTTAACGGTCAAGCCAGCCGGCCCTTTACTTATGACACAGGCGCACTCTTGGCACTACTTTGTTGATGCACGTGCGGCTACTGCGCACACAATTCACAAACACAGAAAATAATTTTTTTTTTGGTTTGGACTGGAGTGTACTTTGGGGGTTACAGCACCCTTTAACGGTCAAGCCAGCCGGCCCTTTACTTATGACACAGGCGCACGCTTGGCACTACTTTGTTGATGCACGTGCGGCTACTGCGCACACAATTCACAAACACAGAAAATAATATTTTTTTTGGTTTGGACTGGAGTGTACTTTGGGGGTTACAGCACCCTTTAACGGTCAAGCCAGCCGGCCCTTTACTTATGACACAGGCGCACGCTTGGCACTACTTTGTTGATGCACGTGCGGCTACTGCGCACACAATTCACAAACACAGAAAATAATTTTTTTTTTGGTTTGGACTGGAGTGTACTTTGTGGGTTACAGCACCCTTTAACGGTCAAGCCAGCCGGCCCTTTACTTATGACACAGGCGCACTCTTGGCACTACTTTGTTGATGCACGTGCGGCTACTGCGCACACAATTCACAAACACAGAAAATAATTTTTTTTTGGTTTGGACTGGAGTGTACTTTCGGGGGTTACAGCACCCTTAATGGTCAAGCCAGCCGGCCCTTTACTTATGACACAGGCGCACGCTTGGCACTACTTTGTTGATGCACGTGCGGCTACTGCGCACACAATTCACAAACACAGAAAATAATTTTTTTTTGGTTTGGACTGGAGTGTACTTTCGGGGGTTACAGCACCCTTTAACGGTCAAGCCATCCGGCCCTTTACTTATGACACAGGCGCACGCTTGGCTCTACTTTGTTGATGCACGTGCGGCTACTGCGCACACAATTCACAAACACAGAAAATAATTTTTTTTTTGATTTGGACTGGAGTGTACTTTCGGGGGTTACAGCACCCTTAATGGTCAAGCCAGCCGGCCCTTTACTTATGACACAGGTGCACGCTTGGCACTACTTTGTTGATGCACGTGCGGCTACTGCGCACACAATTCACAAACACAGAAAATAATTTTTTTTTTGGTTTGGACTGGAGTGTACTTTCGGGGGTTACAGCACCCTTAACGGTCAAGCCAGCCAGCCCTTTACTTATGACACAGGCGCACTCTTGGCACTATTTTGTTGATGCACGTGCGGCTACTGCGCACACAATTCACAAACACAGAAAATAATTTTTTTTTTGGTTTGGACTGGAGTGTACTTTCGGGGGTTACAGCACCCTTAACGGTCAAGCCAGCCGGCCCTTTACTTATGACACAGGCGCACGCTTGGCACTACTTTGTTGATGCACGTGCGGCTACTGCGCACACAATTCACAAACACAGAAAATAATTTTTTTTTTGGTTTGGACTGGAGTGTACTTTCGGGGGTTACAGCACCCTTAACGGTCAAGCCAGCCGGCCCTTTACTTATGACACAGGCGCACGCTTGGCACTACTTTGTTGATGCACGTGCGGCTACTGCGCACACAATTCACAAACACAGAAAATAATTTTTTTTTGGTTTGGACTGGAGTGTACTTTCGGGGGTTACAGCACCCTTTAACGGTCAAGCCAGCCGGCCCTTTACTTATGACACAGGCGCACTCTTGGCACTACTTTGTTGATGCACGTGCGGCTACTGCGCACACAATTCACAAACACAGAAAATAATTTTTTTTTGGTTTGGACTGGAGTGTACTTTCGGGGGTTACAGCACCCTTAACGGTCAAGCCAGCCGGCCCTTTACTTATGACACAGGCGCACGCTTGGCACTACTTTGTTGATGCACGTGCGGCTACTGCGCACACAATTCACAAACACAGAAAATAATTTTTTTTTGGTTTGGACTGGAGTGTACTTTCGGGGGTTACAGCACCCTTTAACGGTCAAGCCATCCGGCCCTTTACTTATGACACAGGCGCACGCTTGGCTCTACTTTGTTGATGCACGTGCGGCTACTGCGCACACAATTCACAAACACAGAAAATAATTTTTTTTTTGGTTTGGACTGGAGTGTACTTTCGGGGGTTACAGCACCCTTAACGGTCAAGCCAGCCGGCCCTTTACTTATGACACAGGTGCACGCTTGGCACTACTTTGTTGATGCACGTGCGGCTACTGCGCACACAATTCACAAACACAGAAAATAATTTTTTTTTTGGTTTGGACTGGAGTGTACTTTCGGGGGTTACAGCACCCTTAACGGTCAAGCCAGCCGGCCCTTTACTTATGACACAGGCGCACGCTTGGCACTACTTTGTTGATGCACGTGCGGCTACTGCGCACACAATTCACAAACACAGAAAATAATTTTTTTTTTGGTTTGGACTGGAGTGTACTTTCGGGGGTTACAGCACCCTTAACGGTCAAGCCAGCCGGCCCTTTACTTATGACACAGGCGCACGCTTGGCACTACTTTGTTGATGCACGTGCGGCTACTGCGCACACAATTCACAAACACAGAAAATAATTTTTTTTTTGGTTTGGACTGGAGTGTACTTTCGGGGGTTACAGCACCCTTAACGGTCAAGCCAGCCGGCCCTTTACTTATGACACAGGCGCACGCTTGGCACTACTTTGTTGATGCACGTGCGGCTACTGCGCACACAATTCACAAACACAGAAAATAATTTTTTTTTGGTTTGGACTGGAGTGTACTTTCGGGGGTTACAGCACCCTTTAACGGTCAAGCCAGCCGGCCCTTTACTTATGACACAGGCGCACGCTTGGCACTACTTTGTTGATGCACGTGCGGCTACTGCGCACACAATTCACAAACACAGAAAATATATTATTTTTTTAGCACTTGGGGGGAGCGCCCCTGATGGACAGAGCACCCCCTGGACAACACTACAGCTCTCCTTTAGGACTGGGACACTGCACAGGACTTTGGAGTGGACACAGCCCCTATGGAGAACTGACTGCACAACACAGTCCAGCCAGCCCCTATGGACTTTGAAGTAGTGGACACAGCCCCTATTAACAACAGCAGCACAGCACAACACAGCCAGCCCCTATGGACTTTGAAGTAGTGGACAACAGCAGCACTACACTACACTACACTACACAGCCCTACCTCCCACCCTCCCTCTTCACTGTCCACAGCCGAGTGAGAAAATGGCGCCGACGCGGGTACCTTATATAGGATCCAAAACCCGCGAGACTCGGAAGGCGGGATGATGACGTTTTGCCTCGATTTCAGATCCGAGTCAGGCGGGAAAAGTCGAGCCTGACTCGGATCGGACTCGGATCGGGGGGGCTCGGGGGGGTTCGGATTTCAGAAATCCGAACCCGCTCACCCCTAGTAGTGATGCTGGGTACCAGCCACTAGGGGGTGTTTGGTCCTGTCACACTCACTTTCACCCTTTTCTTACTAGCTCCAGTTACAATATAAGTTAAGTATTATAATGAAGGTTGTACATGTAGGAAGCTATGGGTTGCCTGGTATTATTTGTAATAAAATTAAATATATCTTCTTCTGCAATGAGAATACATTAATTTCTTTTATATAAGAAACCATTATCAGAGAATAACTGGCAACATTTATATTGGTTACCTAAACAACAATCCTATAAGAAAAAAAGAAAAAAATAAAAAAAAAATATATATATATATATGATAGAAAACATATAATACAAAAAATGACAATAAATAAATAAACTATAGCAGCCTGTGGGTAATGATCTCCAATACCCTGTAATACAGGGTGCCAAAGTTCTTTCCTGAATCAATTGATAAGACTGTGCACAGTATTGACTCCACATCCAGTAGTAGAAATAATGTTTCCTGTGATTGTGACACTATGTAACAAACGGGCCACAAACTAATATTATGGCAACATTGATATTAAAGAGGATACGGTTGTGGTATTCGGTGGTGTGACTCATTCCTGTACTGCTTGTTGCAGTGTGAGACTTTGCCTATCTTCATCTTCACCTTTTTCCCCCTCCAGCGGTGGACACGCTGATTGACATACAGCAGCTTGCCGAGATCCATGCGAGCAACGCAAGTGATTTGTATCACGGGATCGGTACCAAGGAGGAGTCAGTCCCTGCTTAAACTTACCTTTCAAGGAAGTCCTCACGACTAAGGACGCCGCAGATTGCTGACCGCCGGAGCGGCTCAGTGAGAGGGAGAACCTGTCGGACATTTGTTCCGTTACCCGGGATACTGGAGGATGCTTATTATTTATCACTACCGGAGTGACTTAGCCCTATGGAGGATTGTGAGTACTGTTGAGCCCTTATACACATTTATTTCTGCTCCAGTACTGCTCGACCATCAGCATATACTCCATTCAGCTCACCTGCATTGTGCTTTAATATCAATGTTGCCATAATATTAGTTTGTGGCCCGTTTGTTACATAGTGTCGCAATCACTGGAAACATTATTTCTACTACTGGATGTGGAGTCAATACTGTGCACAGTCTTATCAATTGATTCAGGAAAGGACTTTGGCACCCTGTATTACAGGGTATTGGAGATCATTACCCACCGGCTGCTATAGTTTATTTATTTATTTATTTATTGTCATTTTTTGTATTATATATTTTTTATCATATATATATATATATTTTCTTATAGGATTGTTGTTTAGGTAACCCATTTAGGGATTATTCACACACTATATGTGTATATTAATTAAATAAATATTAATAATTTTTATATTGCATATTTTCTCTATCTGCTGTGCTAATTTAGTGCCGTCTATCTATTTTTTGTTTTTAGGTACTTATTGTTGGGAGTGTGGCAGACCTCTGATAGGTGTGCGGCTTTTTTTGACCAGCAGTATAGCACACAGTGCATTCTCACTGGCGCCTTAGCTACATATTTAACATTTATATTGGTGACAACCAGTGGTGGGCACTAGTACTTATATGGGCACAGGAAACAGAAGGGGTCTTCAACAGGACAGTATTCTTCCAGTTACTGCCGGTGACCAGTTCTCTGCAGATGGAAAATCACTGTGTTACTGTGACATCTTATTGCCGAGTTATAAATAGCAGCAGCTTATACTGACACGTCTGTGTGAAGGCAGCTTTACACTTGCACAAAGCTCCATTAGGTGAAAGAGGAAGTCGGTAGGAAAGAAAAATCTTAGATAAAAATAAAAGTACTATGGGCAAAAGCATTATACGGTTCAGTGAAGGGGAATGCGCCAGTCTTGGAACCACTGAACTGATATTTTTGTAAACACTTGTGCAGGGAGCTCCTCGTGATCAATCTGAATAACACACTGAATAACACATTCTGTTTGTCTGGGCAGGTGGAGAACAGCAGGTGAATAAAGAATTTAGAATTGTGCAGCCTAAGACTTCACAGTGAATCAGATCAAACATTTAGACTGATAAAGAAAATGTTAATAAGTTTATATAACACAACTACCATGTACATTTGCCCATTGCAAAGAATGCCAGTGAATGGTTTTTAGTGTAATGCTTAAAGCCTGTCTTGAGAGATGGTGATGCGCTTCAAATAAAATCTCCTTGACATCCACAAAGTTATGTCACTAGGAACGCTGAGCACTACTGTGCAATCTCCAGTATGGGTCCTCTGGGGATGACACTTTATTCCCCTACCAAGATGGCCGCTGGACCCTACTACTGCTCATGAGCAATGCCATCTTGCCACTGTGATGAACGTCTCTCTCTTAGCTCCTAAGACCTGCAATCTATTACCTCAATACCGCTCTTCCAGCACCTGCACCGCTACTGCATCCAAGAGACAGTCACCAGCTGGTGATCTGTCTGAACCTGGCTCCGCTCCATGCTCTACAAACAGTGTAACAGTGAGTACGGGTGTTCTGTCATTTGCTCAGTAAACCACACTGCCTGGTTAAGCTACACTGGACTTATCCTTGGGTCTATCCACCCCTCTATAGCCCCAAATTCCTCTCAACTAGATTGGGGGAAGGCTTACTCACACTTGATGTATTCTCAGACATGTTCAATAACTATCATCCTTTTTCTTACAATGCCTATCTTGGTTTCCTAGTTATGGGACTTAGTCATGTACACAATACATATAATTTACTTCCAACCACTTACACAGGGTTCCAGTCAAAATGTTGGCATTCAGAATGTCGGCAATCAAAATTTTGACATGTTCTGTATGTTGACAGAAAGTATGTCAACATCCACAATGTCAACATAATATCGACATGTTCAAAATGTGGACATTGTGAATATCAACAGTAACAATGTCGACACATGCTATTAGTGTTATGGTTAAGCTATAATCAGGCTTATGGTTAGTTTTAAGCTAAAATAGTAGTTTTGGCAATGTTGGTGTTCTGAACATGTCAACATTATGGTATCAACATTGTTGATGTCGACATTCTGTATGGCAACATATAATACTCCTTACACACACATTCTGCTATACACTCTAGAAGTCCTTTAAGACCCATAAGATCTTTGATCCGCTCTTCTTTATTTTATTAAATTCCATGTGCTTGCGGGGTTGGGCATTTTATATAGAAAACGAAATGCCCAACCCGCAAGCACTGACAGGTCCTCAAATGAAGTGTGATGGGAACAAGAG
Source organism: Taudactylus pleione (assembly GCA_031769625.1). Taxonomy (NCBI): domain Eukaryota; kingdom Metazoa; phylum Chordata; class Amphibia; order Anura; family Myobatrachidae; genus Taudactylus; species Taudactylus pleione. Next base: position 428,531 of record JAUIMM010001205.1, read on the forward strand.
ATGGATCTTTAATCTATCAGACAGAATTTGTTGTCATGAATTTCCTTTAATTCAAAGAGAATGTTTTCAAGCTTCATTATAGTTATTATCTATATAATAAGCGAGAAAGCATGTCTGTCTGTCCGTCTGTTTGTCCTTTATGCACGGCCAGAGTTTTGGACCTGGCTCCACCAAATTTGGCATAGTGGTGTAGTTTGACAGGATTAGATTTTTGTCTAGGTTTGAACTTCGTCAGGACCACACACTGTCACACAATCCCTAAAAAAGGGGACATTCTTAAATTACACCGATTCCGGAGCTGGCTCCAGTGGAAATTGGCAATCTGTCAAAAATCTGTGAGAAAGCTACAAAAGTATTATTTTAACCTAAGTCTGAATAAACTTGATGACTCATGCAAGTTCTTTTTAAATCCAGAGCCTCTGTGTCTACATGCATAACTAGAATTTTGTGGCCCACTTACCTAGATCTTAAAAGGCCTCCCCAGAGGTAGAAACACACACATTTGACCCCACACAGAACCCATTCATGTTATGCCACACATAGCCCATTCAAATTATGCCACACAGTAGTACCCATTCTAAATATTATGTCACGCAGTAGTAGTGCCCCTTATTCATAATGCCACACAGTAATGCCCCTTACACATTATACATACAGTAATGCCCTTTACAGAATATGCCACATAGTAGTAGTGTCCCATATAACACATTATTCCACACAATAGTAGTGCCCCTCACACATTATGCTCCCCCAGCAACTCAGCTCCCCGTGTCCCTCCAGCAGCCTCATGCCTCTCCCTGTGTGCCATCAGAAAGGTGTGGATTTGGGGTTGGGCCAACAGCTAATTACAGCTGGCGCAGTGGCAGACATGGACAGACAGCAACAGCGCAATTTGAATCTGGTGCCAATCGTGAGCCAATCGAAGTTTGCGGACCGAAGTAGCTGCCACTGCTGATTGGCTGCCGGTCCATGATCTCTGATTGCCTCGTGACTGTCGGTGCTCTCTCTCCATGACTGCCTGCCAGTGTGCCAGCTGTAATCCGATGGCAGGCCGGCACCAAATCAACACCGCTGACATCCGAGCCCCTCTCTGTGGCCCTGACTGGACCGGCCCACCTTGTGTGTGTGATTGGGTGCAGGAGGAGTGGCGGCCTACAGAGGCAGCTTGGGCACCATAGCAGTAACACCCCTTGCACCACGGTAGTTACGCCACTGTTTGTATGAATGTTAGCAAATGGTGGGGTCCTTTTCAGGATCAATGGAATGATGTTATAGACGAGGACAATGTAAACAAAGGCTGCAGGTGTACTTCAAAGATCAGTCTTCAACCCAGGCAATGCCAGGTATGCCAGCTAGTTTATTATAATAATGACTACCAGCAAGGACCCATGCCTTCTCCCTACCGCCTGCTATATGTGTTGGAGGAATTGTGGGCAAGCTGTTTTCCACCGGAATTTGTGGTGGTCCTGAAGAAAAATGACCACATAAGATCAAGGCTCTCATTTCTGCGGTGATGTGTACTGTCATTCCTATTTCCTGTTCCCTTACCAGTTCTCCAAATATTGAAGCAAGTTTGTTCATCTCAGTTGCAGGGTCAGCATTGTGTCACTTAGTGGCAATGCAGAAGAATCTCTTAACTATCCTGTGTTTGCTGAAAATGTATTGAAAATAGTATATCCACCTTAAGGAATATATTACGTATACTAAGTCTTTCAGAACTCTGTGATCTCTTTCGCCAGCATATGACAAGCATAGGCAGATCATTTACTTGCCTCTGATTTTGCTATAATGACAACATGGGTTTCTCTAAAGAAATACAGGTGTTAGTGCTGGAATGGGTATGAAGTCTCCGTCGGTTCATATCCCGACGCCAGAAGCCCGAAGACTGAAGATGCCAACAGGGGAGGTAAGATTCCCCCATTTTGGACATTTATGCCTTCTACGTTGGTGTCAAGCTGCTGAGCCCGGGACCATATGCTTAATTAAAGCACTAGCCCACAGCAGCATCTATCGATGGTGAGAGGCTGACAGTTGGAATTTTACCCTTCCAAATATCTACACTATTATTGTACTATTTTGTTTTTAATCTGTTTCGTAATGTTTTTAATTGTTATATGTACTGTTTAGCATAAACTTTATATCTTTAGCCCTGTAAATTGGGTAATCGATTCTATTTCAGTATAATCTAATTTCTAATGAATGGTTAAAATGTATACATTCTAATTGACAAGAAGCACCAACCAAATAGCACTAACACCTGTATTTCTGTCATATTTTCTGAATGTGGTGTTCCTTCAATTTGTGTTGTTTGGGGCAGCATTATTGCCAGTAATTTGCGCATTATATGGTAAAAACTCATATTAGTACATGGGTTTCTCGAACAACACTTGTTTGTGATACTTCAATGATTTTATATTCATTACTAAAAGTATCATTCTATTTCATGTTTCAATGTGTGATTTATATTGTGATATGCCACTTGTATTGGCTTTGATTTTTGTGTACCATTTATTTGTCATATACATACTCCAATAAAGAAAAATATTAAAGAAAGAGCCAATGTGGGAGATTCTTAGCTGAAGGCATTGATACAAGGCAAATATACTGTTCCTTTCAGTAAAAGTGCATTGTATAAATGTCTGTATCCGCAGTACATAGAGGAGATAACCTGGGCACTTGCTCATTTGTCAAAGTCAGGTTATTGCAGAATCCGCTCACTGCCTCACATTCATCATTTCATTTTATTGTTTTGTTTTAGTCTGTATTTTTCTAATAAATTTGAAGCCAACTGTAAGACACAGCTTTCAGAGAGCCACCGGTAAAAGTGTACTTAGAACTGAGAATTTACAATTTTCCCAATCCAGATAACACTGCTGGATTGTCACACAATGAATCACAGATTGTTTAGCAAGCAGTAAGTGACAAATGTTTTGGGATATTTTGTGGTATTCAATAAGCCAACAAACACTGAATGGAAATGAGGCTTTTTATCACATAACATACAAGGCTCTGGTGTTGTTTCACTTATTGGAAGCAAAAGTTCAAGTAAATAAATGTTTATCAAGAGACGCAGGACAAACCTATTCTGCTGCACACCAATATTAAGGCCTCTACACACTAGACAATATTTTGAACGACAAATCGTTGAAATCGTCAAGTGTGTATGGACTATGCGCGCTCCCGCAACGTCGCTCGTCGCATCTTCAGATTTTTTGTACATGTAGGAAGATCTGTCAATCTCATTAACGATTCTCCGCAGATCGTTCAGTGTGTACGCACTACCAGATGACCAGGTGATATGGTTACGTTTTATAGTTTTACGATCTTACCACCAAACAATGCAAGATACATTGTTTGGTCGTTTGTTAGATTGCACAGTGTGTATGCACTAGATCATTTGCTCGGGAGTTCAAGGAAATCGTTGATGACATTGCAACGTTTGCAAGTTGTCTAGTGTGTACCTAACATTAGGGGGCATGTTTATTGATGGAATCACAGAACCAACCCCAAAACATTGTGTTCTTCTCTATGTTGCATTAACAAACATACCCCTCATGGAAATAATTGTTCTGTAATACCTGTGTAAAATATTACCCCAATGCAAGACAAATATGTAATGACCAATCATTAATTAATCTCATTAATTAGCTACTCAATAAGTCAGTGCCTAGTTTATGTAGAACTAAATAGACTGCACAATTGCTGTGACTTGTAACTTGGCACCTATTATAGCTAGATTCCAGTGATTTTGGCTTCCAAGTCATCCTAAGTAATAGCCAGTGATTTTGAAGCTGAGAAACCAAGCTGTCAGCAATGAACCCCAGATTTAAAATAGAGATGAGCGGTTTGGTTTTGAATTGGTTCTTTTTGTCAAATTAGAGCAGGTTTGGCTTTATCTTATTGGCTATCCTAAATATGATAGAGCCGAATAGCCAAAAAGATGCTGTTTTTAAGATCTGAACATAACCAAGTAAAACCGAACTGCTCATCTTTAGACCCCACACAAAACAATTGCATTCCAGTGTGTTTTCGGTATGTTTAAAAAAATGCATATATATTTTTTAAAAGTATGCTTGCCCCCAAAATTGAAAGTAGTACTAGCCCTGCCGTGCAAGGTTGATAGTAGAAAAATCTCTCACTCGCTGTCAGTAAGCATCTATACTAATGTTACCCAGTTTGCATCTCATTCAGCTTATTAAACGACAATTTGATGCTTGAATTTTCCACTGCCTATGAGTATTGCCATGGTCCACCTTCTTCACTAGCGTACAAACAAGTGGCCGGCAGTTACCAGGACAGTTACACTGAGACATGGGACATCAGGACAGAAATATTAATGTCTTATTTCTCTTCCGTGCACATATGTATCTTTCCTTCATTGTACTGTGTCTCATCGTGACTGTGGTTGTCCACCCTGCAGCCACAGTGAGACCTAACCATTCTTCTGCAAGGTCAGTCTGCTGCAAACCAGAATAAATGATTTTCTGTAACAGTTTCCTGTACAGCTGCAGAGCTTAGTCTCATGCTTACCAGGGCCAGCTCGAGGCACGTTCGACCAAAGCGGGTCAAACAGGGCGCAACCCCATAGAGGGAGCACCCCTCCTAACCATCCCGATTTCAGCGGGACAGTCCCGTTTTTCAGGCAATGCCCCACTGTTTCACCCATGGGCCGAAGTGTCCCGCCAGTGGTCGGGAGGTCGGGCACCCCCACCGCTGCAGCTGTGCGTCGGTGCCGGCCCCAGAGAAGAGGAATGGATGCCGCGCGCATTCAGTGCAGGGAGAAGGCTGGGGGTAGTCCAGCTACTGAAGGAGTGTTGGGCTTGCCCCAGCCTGACATTAAATGGAAGGGATGGTGGTATTTAGGGCGTGACCTGTGGTGATTAGGCCACGCCCCTTTTGGGTAAGGGCGTCGGAGTCCCTGTCTGCACAGGGTGTGGCTCTCCTCAAGCTGGCCCTCATGCTTGCAGTTATTCAATTCTCTCTCCTGCACAAATTAACTTTTACTTTACAATGATGGACCTGTCCACGGTGTAATTGTATCAAGCCTTGATGAGATAAAAAGTTGAAAAGCTGCTCAACGCAACCAATCAGCTTCTAACTGTAATCACAGGCCTGCAAATTGAAAATTGTCTGCAATTTGATGACGGATTCTTATGGTTTTTGGCATACTGATTTCAAATATGACCACCAAATTTCTCTATCATGCAAGGTTTTTTCACAAAGTGAATGCGAAAATATGGGGAAATAGCATAATAACACTTATTCTGCTTGAAACATATTTATTTGTAAAAAAAAACATAAAAAATAGTTAAATGCACAAAATTGCATGTTTACAAGTCCCTATACTGTCTTTTCCTTTTTTCCCTCAAAGTCATACTTGCCTACTCTCCTGGAACCTATGGGAGGCTCCAGATTTTTCGGGTACCCCCGCTGCATCCCCGAAAGAGTAGGCACTTCTCCTGCATCCTCCCCACTTCTTAGTGAAATGGGCAGAATGGGGAGAATCTTACCATGAATCTGCGGTCTGGCGGAATGGGGCAGGCTTAATGACGCAATGATATGATAATTGCGTCATTTTGCTCCACCCTCTATCTAAATGTCCACAATTCGAGGCATTTCATAGCAAGGGAACAGGGCCTAATGGCACAGTCATCCAGCCCCACCCCCATCACTGCCCACCTGCATCTATTGAAGGAGTCTCCTCCCAGGAAGCTCCATTTAAATATCGGCAAGTCTTTTCTGTGCAGCATCCAACAGTAGTCCGCAATCATGTTGACATTCCACCTACCCTAGTATCTGCGTTCCTTCTCCTTGTTATCTTGATTAAATCATTTGTTTCATCAATCCAAGCTTGGTATGAAGTGGAGGCAGGGAGGACTTTCTCTGGATCTATAAAACTTGTCATACTACATGTTTGCTACCAAGTTGTAATGTTACCTTATGCGGCCACTGTTGGCTCCTATCCCATCTGTCCCATTCATAAGAAGCAGGGTTACTTGGTGTATCCTTCCTGCTGTCCAAGAAGCATAGAAAGTACTTTTAGATGACCGCATATTGTCCACCCATGATCTTGTATTTCAGTTTGGTGAGAATTAAGGCTAAATTCTCATAGCATTCTTTCAGAATAACAGAATGTCCTACTGGTACTGAAGCATACTTGCTGCCATTGTGGAGAAGCACTGCTTTGAGGCTTCTTTTGGACGTGTCAATGAATAGGCTCCACTTGTTCACGTCATGCTCTATGTTAAACCTCTCCATTAGTCCAGGGACATTGCTACAGCAAACTAGATCACCATTTTAGGAAAAGTATGGAGTTAAATCCTTTTCTAAGTTTTTAAACCATGAGAAAGAGGTACTAGGGCCAATAATTTATTTTCTTTTAACCTGCAGCCTAACAGTTCTACTGAAACTTTAGGAAGACCCAACTCTCTGATTAAGTCATTTAATTGAAGCTGTGAAAAAAAGTTGCCTGAAACTTTGTGAAAGTCCTCAGAATCTTTGGCTTCTTTTTCAGAGTCATCAGGCGTGTCTTTGAGTTTCTCCAGAGGTGAAGGTACAGGTATACCTGGGTGTATTGCCGACGGTAGGTTGGGATTAGAGATATTCAGGTACAGATTTCTGAAATCCGAACACACCCAAATTTAGGGATTCCGAGTAGAACTGGATCAAGGTTCGAATTCACTTTTGTGACCCAGGTTCAAATCAAGTTCCGGTTCGGATCTGTTGCCGGTTTGGAACTCGGATTTAAAAAACGAACTTGGGTTTGGATTCGGACAGTTCCGCTGTTTTTATCAATTTTTGATCGATTTTTAACTGAATTCAAAAACATAACCATATCACTAGAGGGTGGTTTTGCAAAACTAAAACACGAAGATAAATCCAGATCCCCCAAAAAAACACATGGGTCCGCACACATCTCTAGTTTGGATAGAAAATGTCATTCTTATTTTTTAGATTGAACCCATGTATGTTGCACGAACAAAAGCAGCAGTCATTGCTGTGAATTTGGGGTTCCCTACAAATTATAGGGACACCAAAATGGATAGAATGTTTCCTTCCTTTAGACCACTGTCGGAGTTCATCAACACAAACAGAGCACACTATATGTGGGGTTCACGACTTATCCTGGTCACCACGTTTTACCCTAAAATCTGCAAAATACATTTTCTTCACTAACGCTGTAATGTTTCTTTGCTGTTCCTTTACTACAAAGTTCCCACAAATTCTTAGAATGCTCCTTCTTCAAAACTTGATCAGATGATAGTATAAACAATTTTCTTTAAGGCACTATAATGACATTTTTGTTTTAGAGCTTAATATAGTAATTATTGAAATACTGAAAACAAAGTAGTATTTAGTATGTTTTTGGAAAATAACACATAAAAATTAGCTATTTGTTTTCAGACAATTTTTCCATTGCAGGCCTGTGAATTTATCTAGCATGGTATTTGAAATGACAGATAGATGCTTATTGGTTGCTCTAGGCAACTACTCCACTTATCTCATTCCAAGGCTTGATACATCTTCCCATCAATGAGCTAACAAATCACTCTGACACTATTGTGTATGGCTGCCATAACAGGCACAGGGATAACTCACAGTCCTCTTCTCTGCAGAAAGGCACAAACTCCGTGTCTAGGAGTCACCACCTCTCCCCTGTCCTTCATGTACTCGGAAAATAACCAAAAAGTCCTATAGCAACTTTATGATGTGATTGGGGGCCTACTTGATGCCTTAAGCTGGGTACACACTGGAGTGATGTCAGGCAGATTTTCCATTTTGCTGCACATCAAACCTGACAATATCGCAATGCGACCTAATGTATGTTAATGAAGGATGGAATGATATATTGGGCCTGATTCAGACCCGCTCGCAAGCGCTTGAGCACTCGCGAGGGGGTCGCTGGTGTACTCTGCGCACACGCAGCGTGCGCAAGCCCCGGAGCGAGAGAGAAATTCTCTCGCTCCGTGTTTCACTACAAAAGGGGTGGCTGTCGATGTTGATCGACAGCTCTCCCCGTTTTGTAGGCATGGCGGGGGGGTGGCTTCACAAACGGAGGCATTCCCAAGCGAACGCCCGCCGTTTGCGGGCGGCCCCACTGACATCACCAGTGATGTCAGTGAGAGAGCTTCCGGCTCTATTAGAGCCAGAAGCTCTCTGGGGTTTGTGGCCACGAGACCCTACCACATGGGTCTCGTCGCAAGTCCGATAGTCGCGATGGTGTTGACCATCGTGACCATCATCCTGGGCGCTGGCAATAGCGGTGGGTGGTCGCCCACAGCTATGTGAGCGGCCAGAAGGCCACAAAAAAAAAAAAAGACGCCCAGATTCAGAGCGTCCGTCTCTGAATCAGGGCCACTGTTCCATCCTTCTAGTGGGTACGCTCAATCCTCGCTCAAGGGAAATCGTCGGGAAAGTCGGAATGATTGCCGGCCGCTCTACTGTATACCCCACGTTAGTTAGAAAGGGTAGACTGCTTCTTTTTGGTAGGTTTTGTAAAATCTCTATGAATATGTATATAGATCTAGAGCAGTGGTTCTCAAACTCGGTTCTCAGGACCCCACACAGTTCACTTTTTGCAGGTCACCCAGCAGGTGCATAGGTGTATTTATTACTCACTTACACATTGTAAAAGATCTACAGGTGCAGCTAACTATTTCACTAGTAATTATGTGAGGAGACCTGTAAAACATGCACTGGGGTCCTGAGGACCGAGTTTGAGAACCTGTGATCTAGAGGATAACAGCTCCGCTCCTGTGGAATATTATATCAAGCTCTCTCATTTATATCTTGTATTAAGAAGCTAAAATTTACATATTGTAGGAATAATATTTCAGTTATAATGTCAGGGGTATTCAGACTCATCCTTCTCCCAGTCTTGCATACAAGTGAGGTTACCTACCCTGGAACACTTTCTATTTTCCCAATGCATCTGTCGAGCTGTAATTATGGATCACTAGGGATCTCTGCTGGGAGAAAACATCTGACACACTAATCACAGCCAGCTCTTGTTTGGAATGCAGCAGCATTTGTCCATTTGGGAGACGGTTGTCATAACTACCAGAGTGCCAGATTCTCCTCTCTTTTGGACCTCCAAATGTGCTTGTGAAGGTCTTCTGCTGAGGTATTCTGTACATGTGATAGTTGTATCTCTCAAACTTTGTTGGATTCGGGGGAGAGACCACAACCAATTTATCAAATCAAATCAATTTATTCTCACATCCACATACAATGCGTCAGCGAAAATGTAATGCAAGATACTCACAGTCAAATAAATTACATAAAAACAAATTCCAAGGTTTAAACTAATAATTGCAGCAGGGAAGAAACTGTTTTGCATCCTGCTAGTTCGACACCTAATACATCTAAAATGCTTACCAGAAGGCAAAAAAGAGAACATAGAATGACATGGGTGGCTACAATCAGCAACTATCTTATTTGCATTTGAAACACACCTTTTAATATAGATTTCTTCTAGTCTAGGTAAAGAGTGACCAATAATTCTTTCAGCTGTTTTAATCATCCTAGCTAAGGATCCACGATCCAAGCACTTGGAATTCCCATACCAAGCAGTGATAGAATAAGTCAGAAGGCTCTCAATTATACCACAATAAAAATGTATCAATAATGGCCTAGATAACCCACTTGCTCTTAGTTTCCTAAGGATTAAAAGGCATTGCTGAGCCTTTCCCACCACTGAAGAGATATGTGAAGACTGAGACGAGTCCTCAGAAAAATGAATTCCAAGAAACTTAAAACCACCAACCCGCTCCACCCCAGTGCCATTCAAAAATAGGGTCGGGGGGCACTTTTCCTGGACCTCCTAAAATCTACCACCATCTCTTTAGTTTTCTTACTATTCAACAGCAACTTGTTGTCCTCTCCCCACCTAACAAGTTGATCTACCTCCGCTCTATAACTAACCTCATCCTCATCAGTGATTAGACCCACAATCGTAGTGTCGTCAGCAGATTTTACAATGAGATTAGATTCCGAACTAGAGACACAATCTGATGTATACAAGGAGTATAGGAAGGGACTGATTCAGACCCAGTCGCTAAGCTGCACTTGTTCGTTGTAAAAAAGGGGCCGGGTATGCAAATCCCGCGATCGCATTGTCTGGCTTAAGGACGTCCTCTATGTCTTAGAGAGAGACGGCAGTGACCATACGCTGGTGTTTAAAGACGCCCACCTTTCATTCTTAACCCACGTCATCTCCAGGAAGTGTATGAATCATTGGTAACATCGAGAGCCATAGGAGCAGCTCGCAGCCCTTGAGGTAGACTCTACCCCACTACAAGCACTGCGATCAGTTCAGGCAAAAAAACATCCAAGTGATGTGTTCAATAACGCTACTTTGCTAATTATGCCCACCCATTAAACTCCGTTTTGAAGCTCAGACACGCCTGCGTTCGCACCACCACTCCCCTGTTCACAAGCACCTTCCCCTGTTACCACCCACAAACGGCGCTGTCAATTAAAGTAGCACTTGGTCTGAGTACAACGAGCGCCTGCTTCCCGATCGCATTGACTGATTTGCGCACGTCCACTGCAAATCATATGCATGCGTAGATGTGCGATTATCGCCCCTAGCGAGCGAGCTCAGCTTAGCGACCGGGTATAAATCAGGCCTTTAATATGCAACTTGAGGAATTCCTATGTTCACAATGCTTGGTGACGAAAGCAGATCTCCCAATCTAACCGTCCAACAGCCAATTACAAATAGACACGTCAAAACCAATTGCTTGAAGTTTGGCAATAAGTAAGGACGGTACAACAGTGTTGAAAGCAGAACTATTGTCCACAAACAACAATCTAGCATATGCAGGGGCGTGTCTATAATGGGTGCAGGGTGTGTGGGGAACATGGGCCCCTGGGTCCAGGGGGGCCCCGCACCGCACACCCTGCACCCATAATATTACTTAACTCTCCGGAGTCCCACGTGGAGACTGCACACGGACCCCTCCTCTCTAGATATGGTATGATTCCCTATTCTCTAGATGACATAATACCTTGTGAAGAACCATAAGGGCAGCATCCTCAGTAGCTCTATTAGATCTATATGTAAATTGATAACTATCAAAGACATCTGGGATGCCACCCTTCAGGCGTTCAAAACCAATCACCCAAAGCACTTCATAATTAATGAAGTAAGAGCAATGGGACGAAAGTCATTTTGGCCAGAGATAGATGTGGTTTTAGGAACCCGGGTGTCACAAGATGCTCATGTGAACGCCGGGGGATCATTCGCTGAACTCCTCCTCTCAACTGTCCATCATCCCTGCTCTGTTCTGGATTGGTTCCTGCGGCTATTTCCTTTTGGTGCGTATGCTGCTACGATGGCGGTGATAGCGTTTCACGTGTTTCCGGTTTTGGCGTTGTCTCCTGTAATCCAGTCGAGTACCTAGTTCTCCTGTCAGCTTTTGTTTCCTGCCGTTTATGTCATCTAGGCAGCACGGTTCGCATATCCACTCTCTGTTGTTTGTGTCATCCAGGCAGCACAGACAGCACTCAGTGACCAGAGTGCGCAGTTCTGCGTTCAGCTGCATGTGTCAACCCAGCAGCACAGGCCGCACTCCAGAGTCCAGCTGCTTGTGTCAACCCAGCGGCACAGACTGCACTCCAGCGTCCAGCTGCTTGTGTCAACCCGGCTGCTGCACGGCCCAAAGGCCGCATCTTGTTCTACGGCTCACTGGCCACAGCTTGCCAAGGTTTACCAGCCCACAAGGCTGCCGCATGGTCCAAAGTCCGCATCTTATATCACTGCCCTCTGACCACGACTAGTCCAAAGACTTGACAGCCCTCAAGGCTGCTCAATAGCCCAAAGGTTACGTCAACTTCTATAGCCCTCGGGCCACAATTAGTCCAAGGCTGCTCCACGGTCACAGCTAGTCAAGTGTTCCAGCCCTCAAGGCTGTTTCTGGACTCAATCTCTTTTTAATATACCCCAATCTTAACATTATCACTGGCCACAAAACAGAGAGATTGTTAGTCATATTTAGGGTATTCATCTTTTGTTATTTAAGTATGGTTCCTTCACAAAATCCTGCTCAAATTCTGGCCGCACAGATTCAGGCACTGACTCAGAAAGTGTGTCCCTTCGAGTAGAGGAGACTCGAGGTGCTTCATCTCCTGCGGTGGTTGAACCAAAGCTTAATCTGCCTGACAGGTTTTCAGGGATTTCTTGAACTTCAAGGAGAGTTGCAAACTCTATTTTAAGCTCCGGTCCAGATCCTTGGGCTTGCAGGTCCAACAATGGGGATCATAATTTCCCTATTACAGGGAGACCCACAGACTTGGGCCTTTGGTCTTCCCTCCACTAGTACGGCATTACATACTGTGGACTCCTTTTTCACCGCATTGGGTCTACTTTATGATGACCCCGATAAAGTGGTTATGGCAGAGGCGAGTCTCAGGTCCTTGAAACAGGAGAACAGAGCAGCTGAGGACTATTGTACGGAATCCGTAAATGGGCCGTAGTTGCGGGTTGGAATGCCTTACAAAGCCAGTTTCGTTTGGGATTGTCTGATCAAATAAAGGATATCCTAGTTCAACATCCTTCCCCAGATTCCTTAGAAGACCTCATGAATTTGGTCATTTGCATTTACTGGCGACTCTGAGAGCACAGAGTAGAAAATAATCTACCATCTCTACCTCTGCAGTCTCCGGTATGGATGGCTTCATCTGAACCAGAAGAACCGATGCAATTGGGAGCGTTTTGTCTTCCGGCCGAAGAGAAACATAGGAGACCTTCGTTGGGGCTTTGCCTCTACTGTGGTGGTAAAGGACATTCAGCCCAGCTTTGTCCAGTAAAGTCGGGAAAAGGCAAGGTCTAGATGAGCTTGGGGAGGTACACCTAGGCTTTGCATCCATCTCCCCAGAAAATTCTGTCCTTATCACCACAGTTATCAACTTACCCAACGATCAAATTTCCATCCTTCCCTTCGTGGATAGCGGAGCTGTGGATACGGACCTGTCTTTTTTTGAGACCTTGTGTCTGAATCCTGAGTCCTTATCTACTTCTGTGTCAGTTGTTGGTCTGGATGGAACAAGTCTTTCCAAGGTTCCGGTTGTCTCCCTTGCATTTGTCCTTTGGAGCTCTGCATCGAGAAGAGTTGTCATTTCTCCTTCTTCAGTGTCCATTGGCTCCAGTCATATTGGGGTTACCTTGGCTGAGAAAACATAACCCCATGATCCAATGGCAAACCGGTGAAATCCTGGAGTGGGGATCGACTTGCTTTTCCCAGTGTCTATCTCATCCTACTCGTCTTGCTGCTGGCGTCTCATCCGAATCCTCATCTATTCCTGCTCCTTATCATGACTTAGCCGAGGTGTTCTCTGAGAAAAAAGCTGACGTTCTTCCACCTCACTGTTCTTTTAAATGCGCAATTGATTTGTTACCAGGTGCCAAGCTTCCAAAAGGCAGATCATATGAATTGTCCATCCCGGAGGATAAAGCCATGCAGGAATATATTCGAGGCTCTGGATAAGGGATTCATTTGCCCTTCTTTGTTCAGAAGAAGGATGGATCACTCCGACCCTGCATTGACTTCCATGGACTGAATAAGATCACAATCAAGAATGTGTATCCCTTGCCGCTTATCTCAGTTTCTCTGATCAACTGCATGAGGCTTCTGTTATTTCCAAAATTGAGCTTAGAGGCACATATAACCTTATTCGCATCAGAGAAGGAGATAAGTGGAAGACGGCATTTAGCACCCATTCTGGAAATTTTGAGTATTTTGTTATGCCGTTTGGCATCTCCAACGCCCCAGCCGTCTTTCAAGATTTTATCAATGAGGTGTTAAGGGATTTTCTGGGAGTCTTTGATGTGGTCTATTTAGACATCCTTATCTATTCCAAGTCCATGGAGGAACATCATAGGCATGTGAGGCAGGTCTTGTAAAGATTATTGGATAACAACTTGTATGCCAAGCTGGAGAAATGTGAGTTTGATGTTAAAGAGGTCTCATTCTTAGGCTGCATTATTTCTTTGCAAGGCTTCTCCATGGACCCTGGCAAGGTGAAGGCCATCCTGGATTGGGAACAACCCAGTACGTTGAAAGCCATCTAGGGTTTTTTGGGTTTTGCCAATTACTATAGCAGATTCATTAAAGCCTTCTCCTCCCGTGGTCTCGCCCATTGTTGAATCAACTAAAAAAGGAGCTGAGGTTGCTAATTGGTTGATGGCCATTTAAGCACTTAAGGCGGCTTTTGTGACTGCTCCTGTTCTTCAGCATCCCAACTCAGAACTCCCATTTGTCATTGAGGTGGACGCCTCTGAGTTTGGAGTGGGTGCTATCCTCTCTCAGAGGGAACTCAGAGATGGCAAGTTTCATCTGTGTGCATTCTTTTCCTGGATATTTGACTCTGCAGAAAGGAACTATGATGTTGGCAACCGGGAGCTTTTAGCCATTAAATGGGCATTTGAGGACTGGAGGCACTGGTTAGAGTGGGCTAATCATGTGGTGATGGTTCTCACGGACCATAACAATTTGGCCTATATTGAAACAGCCAAAAGGTTGAACGCAAGGCAGGCTCGCTGGGATTTGTTCTTCACCTGGTTTAATTATATCATCTCCTTCAGACTTGGGTCTAAGAATATAAAGGCGGATGCCCTTTATCAAAGTTTCTCCTTCAATGAGCCTCCCAAGTACTTCGGTAAAAAACATTATTCCTGCTTCTCGGATTCATCTAGCCTTGACTAGAACCTTGGCGGATTCCCTTAAGCAATGCCAGTCTGAAGCTCCTCCTGAAATGCCTCCAGGATTGATTTTTGTCCCTGAGAGATCTCATAAGGCAGTCCTGAACGACTTCCACTCATCCAAAGCTGTTGGTCGTCCAGGCATCGCTAGGACTCTTGAACTACTTTCCCATTCAGTTTGGTGGCATCCATGTCTCGTGATGTTCGTGAGTTTGTAGAGCCTGTGATGTCTGTTTCAGAAACAAGACTCTCCGGACTACTCCTTCTGGTTTGTTATGTCCACTGCCTACTCCTTCTAAGCCTTGGACCCATATCGCAATGGATTTCATGGTGGATCTTCCATCATCTTCTCGCTGTTCGGTCGTCTGGACCATTGTGGACCAATTCTCAAAGATGGTGCATTTTGTTCCCCTCAGCAAATTGCCCTCAGCTAAAGAATTGGCAGTTCTCTTTATTCAGCATGTTTTAAGACCTCATGGACTTCCATCAGACATTGTCTCGGATCGTGGTACCCAATTTGTTGCTCGGTTTTGGAGGTGCTTTTGTGCTAATCTGGGTATCAATGTCAGTCTGTCATCAGGGCACCACTCACAGTCTACTGGACAGACGGAGTGGGCCAATCAGTCCCTGGAGCAGTACCTCCGCTGCTTCATCTCCAAGTGTCAAAACAACTGGGTTACTCTTTTGCCATTTGCTGAATTTGCATACAACAGTTCCTGCCATTCTGCTTCTTCAGTGTCTCCTTTTTTCTGCAATTTTGGGACTCATCCTAGGAAATTACTCTACATCAACCACAACTCCTTCATCCTTATCTGTTTCTAGGTTACGGTCAGTCTGGAAGAAAGTGTACCATTCTCTTCTTCAAGCATTTGGTTGTTCCAAGGTTTGGATTGACAAACGTCGTAGGTCACAGAAGTTTTGTCCAAAGTTCATTGGCCCTTTTAGAATTATTTCAAGTTAATCCTGTGGGCTTTCGACTGAAGCTACTCAAGACTCTCAGGATCAACAACACTTTCCATTGTTCTTTCCTAAAACTGGTGTTCTTCTCCTCCAGGTTTTCCCCTAGACGTTCTGTCAGACCTCCACCAGTTCTCGTCCAGGGTCGCCAGGAGTTTGTGGTGGAGAAGATCCTTGATTCCAGACTCTCACGGGGAAACCTTCAATTCTTAGTCCACTGGAAGGGCTATGGACCAGAAGTGCACTCCTGGGTTCCCAAAAGAGCCTTACATGCTCCTATCCTGAAGAAAAAGTGTTTTGAAAACTTTCCTGGGAAACCGGGGTGTAGGTGTTCCTCAACCCCTCGTCAAGGGGGGGGGGGTACTGTCATAAGACGCTCATGCGCTGGGGGATCGTTCGCTGAACTCCTTCTGTCAACTGTCCATCATCCCTGCTCTGTTCTGGATTGGTTCCTGTGGCTATTTCCCTCTGGTGCGTACGCTGCTCCGATGCCAGTGATAACGTTTGACGTGTTTCTGGTTTTGGCATTGTCTCCTGTAATCAAGTCAAGTACCCAGCTCTCCTGTCAGCTTTTGTTTCCTGCCGTTTGTGTCATCTAGGCGGCAAGGTTCGCATATCAACTACCTGCTGTTTGTGTCATCTAGGTGGCACGGTTTGTATATCCACACTCTGCCGTTTGTGTCATCCAGGCGGCACAGACAGCACTCAGTGTCCAGAGTGCACAGTTCTGCATTCAGCTGCTGTTGTCAACCCGATGGCGCAGGCCGCACTCCAGCATCTAAGCTGCTTGTGTCAACCCGGCGGCACAGGCCGCACTCCAGCTTCCAGCTGCTTGTGTCAACCCGGCGGCACAGGCCGCACTCCAGCTTACAGCTGCTTGTGTCAACCTGGCGGCATAGGCCACAATCCAGCATCAAAAGTACGCAATCCAGCATACCACCGCTTGTGTCAACCCGGCGGCACGGGTCGCATGCCAGCATCCAAAGTATGTAGTCTAGTGTACCACCATCTCTGTCAACCCAGTTCCTCACCAGACCACCGCTGCCAAGGCTACTTCACGGCCCAAAGGCCGCATCTTGTTCTACGTCCCACTGGCCACAGCTTGCCAAGGCTTACCAGCGGCTCCTACAATGACTGGGCACACGTTTGCTCCAGTCACTCGCGAGGGGTAAAGGTATGTGTACACACATACCTTTACTCAGTCCATCTTGGTTTCGGTAATGCTTGTTTTTTTATTTTAACCCCTTGGATGCCTACTTGGAACGAAGAGGACGTGACCTACGCATAGGAGAGGTGAGTATGGTTTGGGAAGCTTTCGTTCGCTGCGCATAGACAGCCCAGCAGAGTGAGTGACAGGAGAAGCTGTTTGTGGGTGGTGACAGGGGCTGGCCACTATAAACAGGGGAGTGGAGGTGCGAACGTAGGCGTGCCTGAGCGTCTTAATGCCATTTCAGATGCGTGCATAATTAACAGGCAGCGCCATAGTACATGTCACCTGGTTGTATTTCTCACTGAAGTGATTGCAGTGCTTGCGGAAGGGTAGAGTCAACCTCAAGCGCTGCGATCGCATCTGATGGTACCCGATGTATCGATGGTTACATATACTTCCGGGAGATGACGTGCGCAAGTGGGCATCTTAAGACAGGCTGGTGGGCATCTGCATACACAATGCGATTGCACGCCAAGACATAGTGGGCATGCTAATGTCTTGCCATGCGATCGCCTACCTTGCTGCGTGTGATGGATTTTGCATACGCTGGGTGCGAGCGAGCGCATCTAGCGAGCAGGTCTGAATGAGCTCCTCAGTGTTCTGTATGACAGAGGAATATTTTTAAACCATATATTCTTTAAAAAAGAAAATAAAATTCCTCTCCTGTTGTTTTTTTAAACCAATTTAAACAAATACTAAAATCATCATATAAACAATTTAAGCAACAAATATATATATATATATATATATATATATATATATATATATAATGATGCGTGTATATAATATGATGTGTGTGTCTTGCTCCAGTGACACCTACTGTAATATATGCACAGGATTGTTTGAGGGAGGGGGCACCTAAACAATGTCTTGCCTAGGGCCCCGTGAGGTCTAAATCCGGCTATGGCGCTGAGGACACATTGTGGTGTCTTATAAATAAAAGATTATAGTAACAAGTGGACTTGTACATTAATATAAAATAATCTACTGCCATTATTTTTGCAAGGTTCTAAAGCAATGTTTTCAAAACAGACAAATGTGCTAATTCATAGGCTCGGCGTGACATATTACCCTATATTATTTACTTGTATTGACTCTGAAAAATATTTGGCTTGAATTAAAAAGGTGAGAAAGCAAACTGCTGACATTGAACCTGCAAAAGAAGTCATGGCAGAGAAATCACATTTCTTAAATTGCTGCTAAGCCTTTGGTAAACCCATGGCTGTCATCAGGTTTCCTTATAGTCTGCAGGGCATTCAGCCCATATTGACAGTGGTACAACTCTTTTGATATAGGATGCTCAGATGAGTGTTTGAAACTGATAGTTTATTAAACCAGTGCTGTCAGCTTTGACTTTTATTGACCTTTGTTATTACTTTATTTATTTCATCTTCTAATAATCGCTTTGTCTGCAATAAGTTGAGATGTTTTATTGGGAAACAACTGTAGGACATTGTAAAACTAATGTAATTGATTTTCCCATCTTCTTAAAGTAAAACTAAACTCAGAAACCAAAAGGCACAATATTAAAATACTAATTAAGGGCCTGATTCAGAGGCGCTCGCTATTTGCGGTCGTTCGTTTTAAAAAAAGGGGTGGCTATTCAAATGAACCGTTCGCTCTTTGCGGTCTGTTCACGCCTCTAAGTCAGAACGAGCGAACAAAACTTGCGCTCAAAATTTTGCTAAAAACGCACCCTGGCCATTCGCATCATACGTCATGTCCGCTATTTATTAGATTAATCGAGTACATCGAACAGCGTATGAACTGCTCGCTATTCTTGTGGTTGGTTTTTCCTACCACAGTTTTGCGAGCAGTTCTGACTATAAATCAACCAAGTGACGTGGTCAATGACGCTGCTGTTGTAATTATGCACACCCATAAAACGCCCGCTTTGACCTTTAAGCACGCCTGCGTTCTGATCTCCCCTCCCCGTTTTCAAGCACCTTCCCCTGTTACCACCCACATACGCCTCATTCTGTCACTCAAAATAGCAGGCCTTCGCTATATAGCGAACAAACGATTTTCGGCCGCACTGACTGGTTCGCGCATGCGTACTAAAAACCGTACGCATGCGCAGATGTGCGAACATTGCTCGGAACGAGCGTACTGCCGCTTACGAGCGGCTCTGAATCAGGCCCTAAGTGCGGTCACTTTTTGCCCTGTCCCATTTAAAGAATTCTTTTAGTTCCTAGTTCCCTGCATAGATACTTGTCCTTCAGAGATGGGTTTGTGTACGACACAAACTGGGCCATACCGAATGACGCAGCATGGTGACCCATCATATGGACCTTAGGTTGTTGTCACCAAATCACGAGGCTTGGTGCAATTTTGCTCTGTTCTTTGTCTTTTCTCTTCAGTTTAGATTAACCTTTCCATTGATGTCATATTGTTGTCACCCTTGTATTAATATTGCCATATTTGCCTATGTATTCAGCCTTTTATTTTTTCTTCTACAGGTTGCATATCCTGCCAGATGTAACCTACGCAGTGTGCCCAAGATGGCTGCCTCAGATGGTGCTGCCATGGACAGTATGAGCAACTTGTAGATCTGTTCATGCAGTGCATATCACACCACACGTTTCAGTGACCCATATTTGTTGATTGTATGGTATCTCACACTGTAACTTTTATAGTGCACCTCAGATGACTGCCTCACCTAGTACTCCCATGGGTTGGATGAAAAATACTTGGATCTGCTGGCTCTGTAAGGTCCCTGCTCTTAGATTTAGTACAGTATGCTGTAACTTCCCCGTTTTGTGTAATCTCTCCTAAGTGTTACCTATGGGTAACCTATGTAGCGCTCCCCAAAATGGCTGCCTCGCCTGGTACCTTTCATGAGTGGGATATATAACTTGAGGAAGTTATTACCCAAAATGGCTCCACCAACCCTGCATTAAGTTCATTGTACCCATTATGTTGACTGTTTTCGGTTTGTTTTCTTCTTTCTGGTTTACTAAACCTCTACTTTGTTTCTGATGTTATAAAGCTACTTTGAGTCCTGATGGAACGCTATATAAAAAAAAATTATTAGTATTAGGTCACTCTAGGTCATTATGGGTAGAGATGTGCGGGTTCACTTTTACTCAGTTCTTTTCGCCAAAATTATCGCAAGTTTTGGATTTATTTAATTGGCTATCCAAAACACGTGATAGCCGATAGCCAATACGATGCCGTTTTTGAGATCGGAACATCCGAGTAAAACCGAACCCGCACATCTCTAATTATGGCGTCTATTTACTAAGTCTTGGATGGAGATAAAGGGGTCTGTTTGCTAAGCAGTGTTAGAACACAGAGTGAAAAGTGATAAGGTGCCAGCCAATCAGCTCCCAACTGTCATTTTTCAAACACAGCCTGTGAGATGACAGTTGGGAGCTGATTGGCTGGCACCTTATCACTTTTCACTCTGTGTCCTAAACTGCTTAGTAAATAGACCCCAAAGTGTATGGAGATAAAGTACCAGCCAATCTGCCATGTAGTTAATATACCCCTATATCTGTGTTATTTTGGGTCAGCAGCTGATAGAATAATCAGGCTTAAGGATGGACATCGATGGTCACAGACCATCAATGTATTTTTCCCAGTGGTAGATGAGAGCGTCATCCACTGAGCTGGGAGAGGCTGGGTTCTGCACAGCAGCTCCTGGGGCACTTGGCAAGCCCCCAGCATGACGAGAACAGGGGCCTGACAAGCAGCCATGCCCCCAAAACCTCACACATCAGGGAGCGTGGCCTTGCAGGTAAGAGGCCATGCCCCCTTTCACAAGCACAAAGAGGGGGTCATTCAGACCCGGTCGTTAGCGCCGATGCGCTTGGACCGGGTCGATGGCCCCCCACAGAGCATGCGCACGACGGCGCCGTCGCCGTCGTGCGAATGCGTGAGACCCGCTACGACCGACAGCGCCGGTCGTAGCGGGTCTCGATCCAAAGGGGGCGAGCTCGCCCTGTTTGAAAGGCGGGCCGGGGGGGTGGCAGCCCAAACGGGGGCGTTCCCATGGGGACACCTACCGTTTGGGGGCGGCCCCACTGACATCACTAGTGCTGTCAGTGGAGAGCTTCCGGCTCAGACAGAGCCGAAAGCTCTCCGGGGCTTACGTCAAGGGAGACCCTACCCTAGGGTCTCGTCGTAAGCCACGATGGTCGCGATGGTCTTGACCATCGCGACCATCACCTTAGGCGGTCGTAAGGCTGTGGGTGTTAACCCACAGCCTTACCACCGCAAAGGAGGATGTCTTGAAAATTCAAGACGTCCTCCCCTCATTCAGACCAACCGCTCTGTGCGACCGGCTCTGAATGAGGTCCAGAGTCTCTAGATGCTGCACTAGGCATCACCACCCCTAGAGACGCCACTGCTCAGTTCACATATCCCACAGTACCCCCAGGGGCTGGCTGGCAACTTTTAGCCTGGGGGGCAAATGCATGCAGGCGGCCCTGGCAGAGGAGTAGCGTGTAGCCAGGGTGCCCGAAGAACATGCGTGCTACGGCGCCGCCCCCCCTCAAGTGTTTCAGGGAGGAGGCGGGTCCATATGGGATTAATGTAAGGTAAAAATAAAGATTAGGGGAAGCCCCCTGTCGTAGTGCCCATATGCAGTGCCCCCGTGTGCCACAGGAGATAACACCCTTATGCAGGCCTCCAGTAGTGCCCCCAGTAGTGGTCCCCCCTGTTCAGTGCCCCTTGTGCCCCCAGTAGTAAGCCCCTTATATAGTGCCCCCAATAGTGGTACCCCCTATGCAGTGCCCCCAGTAGCAGTCCACCCCCCCATGCAGTGCCCCCAATAGTGGTAACCCTTATGCAATATCCCTTAAATAGTGGCCCCAGTTGTAGTCTCCCCCCTATGCAGTACCACCAGTATTGCCCTTTATATAGAGCCCCCAGCAGTGGTCCCTCGCAGTGCCCCCAGTGGTAGTCCCCTCCCCCTATGTAGTGCCCCTAGTAGTAGTCCCCTCCCCCCTATGCAGTGCCCCTAGTAGTAGTCCCCTCCCCTTGTAGTGCCCCCAGTAGTAGCCCCCCTTGTAGTGCCCCCAGTAGTAGTAGTCGCCCCCTTGTAGTGCCCCCAGTAGTAGTAGTCCCCCCCTTGTAGTGCCCCCAGTAGTAGTAGTCCCCCCCCTTGTAGTGCCCCCAGTAGTAATCCCCCCCTGGTAGTGCCACCATAGAAATCCCCCCCTCTGGTAGTGCCCCCATAGTAATCCCCCCCCTGGTAGTGCCCCCAGTAGAGAGAGACTTAATAAAAAATAAAAAAAAACCACTTACCTGAAACTCACGCTCCTGGTCCCGACGCTTCCACCGGCTCCTCTGGCCGCTTTACATTATGGGAGAGACGTCGTCATGACGACGGCTCTCCCATTACCCACTGTGGTAGCCGGAAGATGGCTCCCGCAGTGGGAGCAGCGGCAGCCGATGAGAGTCTGACAGACTCTCAGCGGCTGCTGATTACAGCAAACACACAGCTGCCGGCTCCGGCGGCTGTGTGTTTGTGCTGTGTAGCGCTGACCGAACTCCGTCCGGTCAGCGCTACACACCCGGTGCAATCTGTGTCACAGTGACACAGACTGCCCGCGGCCCGCATGATGCTGCGGCCCGGGGGGCACATGGCACCCTGCCCCACGGCCCAGCCCGCCACTGAGTACCCCCCACACTGGTAATGTAACTATATGTTGATAATCCATCTCTGCTTGTAACATTCAGTTATCCAATGCTCAATACCCAGGAGGACTTTGATACAGCAATGGGAAACGTTATGCCAGTTAGTACTAGGAGAGAGCACACACCTGTGACATGTCTCTGACTAATCACACTACATCCTTTCTCTTATTATAGGGCCAAAGTATGTGACAATAAAACTAATCAGTAAGTGAAAACAGGAACATGATTGTACACCAGCAGTATAAGCCCTGCTACATATGGGAATGATAGTGTAAACCGTCTATTTTGTAGCTTGAACCATGTGGTTTTTATTTACTCAGTGACATACCAGTTGAAATGTTCTTTTCATTATTGTAAACAACTGATGTGATGTATTTATGGATCTAATTAATTAACCACTGTCATTAAAATATCTGTGCTAATATCACTCACACCTATATTTCCTTATACGCCCTATATAAAAGCAATAATTTTTGTTTTCATAAATGTGATACCTAGAGCATTGTTTATAGTGCAGTTGGATATGTAACACAGCCTACTGCAAGATGAAGAGGAGAATGGTTACCTACTACTGTGAGAGGGAATACTGCTAACATAGTCAGAGCTAGACATGGCAGCTCCTACATCAGGAGTAAATTTCACTATGGCAAAGGTTCCCAAAGTCCGCCATTACAGTAGAGGTTTTAAGGATATCCATGCTTGAGCACAGGTGACCTAATTAGCACCTAGGTAAATTTAAATAAACCATCGGGCCCAAGCATGCATACCCTTAAAACCTGGACTGTAATGGTGGAGATTGGGATCCTCTGCACTATTTATTATTTTATTTATTACCAGTTATTTATATAGCAGTCACACATATTCCGCAGCACTTTACAGAGAATTTTTGTCCATTCACATCAGTCCCTGCTCCCAGGGGCGGATTTGCCACAACACAATATAAGCGGCCGCCTAGGGCCCGGCAGATCCCAAAGGGCCCAGACAAAACTAGATATCATGTAGT
Organism: Taudactylus pleione; assembly: GCA_031769625.1. Classification (NCBI taxonomy): domain Eukaryota; kingdom Metazoa; phylum Chordata; class Amphibia; order Anura; family Myobatrachidae; genus Taudactylus; species Taudactylus pleione. The sequence continues at coordinate 452,048 of JAUIMM010001205.1, forward strand.
TGGACTCTGAATCACTGTCCCTGTGCCCACTGCCCAGTATAAACTGATCCCAGAGGAGCACAGCGCCTACACTCTGCATTGTAGTCTCTGCAGTGCACGGTTGAATGAAGGGTGTGACTTCCCGACTCCAGCCAGCTCCATGCAGCCCACTGGGGGGCCCTGCGGCCAGAGCTGTAACTAGACTTTTTGGTGCCCTGTGCCAGAGAGAGCATTGCCCCCCCCCCCCCCCATTTTTTAAATAGGAACATAAGATAGTGCACCTGAAAAAGGGCCCTGGCCTCATGGGGAAGGGCCAGGTAAGAGATAGGGAAGGCCAGGAATTGCTGGGGATACAAGAAGAGGAAGCTACAAGAGAGAATGATAATAAACAGGAGCACTTCAGTGTAAAATTGTGTGTGTGGCTAAGGGTGCAGTGTGTGTATGTGGTTATAGGGGCATTGTGTGTGTGAGGCTGTGGGGCATTGTGTGTGTGAGGCTATGGGGGCAGTGTGTGTGTGTGAGGCCATGGGGCAGTGTGTGTGTGTGCGGCTATGGGGGCAGTGTGTATGTGAGGCTATGGGGGCAGTGTGTATGTGTGTGTGAGGCTATGGGGGCAGTGTGTGTGTGTGAGGCTATGGGGGCAGTGTGTGTGAGGCCATGGGGCAGTGTATGTGTGTGCGGCTATGGGGGCAGTGTGTATGTGAGGCTATGGGAGCAGTGTGTATGTGTGTGTGAGGCTATGGGGGCAGTGTGTGTGTGAGGCCATGGGGCAGTGTATGTGTGTGCGGCTATGGGGGCAGTGTATGTGTGTGCGGCTATGGGGGCAGTGTGTATGTGAGGCTATGGGGGCAGTGTGTGTGAGGCTATGGGGGCAGTGTGTGTGTGAGGCTATGGTGGCAGTGTGTGTGTGAGGCTATGGGGGCAGTGGGTGCGCGAGGCTATGGGGGCCTTGTGTGTGTGAGGCTAAGGGGGCAGTGTGTGTGTGAGGCTATGGTGGCAGTGTGTGTGTGATTCTATGGGGACAGTGTGTGTGTGTGAGGCTATGGGGGCAGTGTGTGTGTGAGGCCATGGGGCAGTGTATGTGTGTGCGGCTATGGGGGCAGTGTGTATGTGAGGCTATGGGGGCAGTGTGTGTGTGAGGCTATGGGGGCAGTGTGTGTGTGAGGCTATGGGGGCAGTGTGTGTGTGAGGCTATGGTGGCAGTGTGTGTGAGGCTATGGGGGCAGTGTGTGTGTGATTCTATGGGGGCAGTGTGTGTGTGCGGCTATGGGGGCAGTGTGTGTGTGTCTAAAATGGCATTCAGTTGAGGAAGTGTGGCACCAAACTGATAACTTGCTCAGGGCCCCATGAGGTCTAAATCCGGCTCTGCCTGCCCCAGTGGAGCTTACGATCTATATTCCCTACCACATATACATGCACTATGGGAACAAGGTATGAAATGTTTGTATAATATTCACAGGGCTAAAATGTCATTACACAATGGAGTCCAGTGGCAAACACAGGATTTTGGATTTTGATTTTGGGGGTTTCCAATAAAAAAGAATCTAACCACAATAAATATTCCCTATATATGTATTTAATGGACAGTTTGGCATACACAAACAATGACACAGACATGCACACAGACACAAACTGGCACAGACACGCACACACATACTGACACAGAGACACTGACAAAACTACACATACAGACACACACATTGAAAGAGACCACTTTCACTTAAAAACATGAGTGCAGGCAAAGTGAATGCAGGTAAATAAGTACACCATCATTTATTAAAGATCCTTCACCCCTCCCCCAGCCGGCACCCCCAACATGTGATACACACACATGCGGCTACAGGAGAGAGCGCCGGCAATAAAATCAGTGAGTGGGGGTATGCAATATTGACTTGAATGACCTGGAATCTGGGGAACACTTAGAACCCTAAAAACTATAGGGATTTTGATAATGTGAAATCAATTTTAGATACTTTATAACACTATATGGAAAAAAAGAAACCATATTATATTATAGAAAGTTATCCTACCTGTGTTCATACCATCCACCTGTTCCCCATATCAGTTTTATTTCCCCTTTCTTTAATGTCTCACATGTTACCTCTGCCCCTCTTCCATTCCTTACTTATTTACCCCTTGCACCTCTCATATACTGTCTATCCCTCACTCAGGCGGCAGCAGCCATGTACACACATGGTGCCTGCAGCTCCCTTACCTTCCCCAGGATATTATAGGCAGCTGGGAGCAGCTCCCTACCTCCGCTGGAGTCCTTGGTAAGTGACCCTTGGGGCTGGGGAGAACGAAGGAAGATTCCCCCCAGCACTGAGCACAGTCACGGCGGTCACTGACCTGGAGATGACTGCTCCCGTAAACGCGTCCAGCAGTCACGTCACCTGACAGCCAGCGCTCCGGGAGCGGGTTTCCGCACACAGCACCTGGCTGCCCCTACAGCAGTATTATGGGGGCAGCCCCACCTACGTCACGGCTCCGGGATTCCACAGCGCTGGCCTTGCAGTTGTGGACAGTGTGGCAGGAGCTCTCATCTGATCACGGTGCCCCGGTCTATGGGAACTGACTGGGAGGGGCTTGCACGCTGCAGCTCCCCCTACAGCCAGCCCAGGCAGTGTCTCTTTACCAAAAAAAATATATATTTTGTTCAGCTGCTTGCCGGCAGTGATGGAGCAACGGGCATGGGGGATTTCTAGGTACTCGGAAACCCCCCCTGCGTGCGCAGGTGGAGTCTGTTAATTTCTGTAAGTTAAAATACATAAGCCAACCATTTTTATTTATCTGGATTTCTGTACATAAACAACAGTTATTCCTACTTACAACTGAACACATGTATTAAATACAGATATCTCTGTTGAGGCTGAGTCAGAATTCCAAGAACTTCATGATCACAGAATGGAGCAACACAATAATTATACAGAACGTGATGGAAAATGTCATTAGTGTGTAAAAGAAGGAACAGGTTAATATTTTACTAAATGGTTTGGCAGCAAGATTCACATATGAAACATTTCAATTATGACATTTCACATTGTTTACAGAGGTCACATTCAGTAAGTTTGGCATAGTTATTTTCCTGTTTTATATGAAAGATATTCTTCATTTGGAAGTTAGACAAAGGAAATACTGCATGGAAGTTTGGGCCTGATTCAGAGCCGAACGCTCTGACCAGAGCGCTCACTCTGAATCAGGGCCCTCCTCCATGAAAATGGAGCGTCCTCCTGGATGCTCGCATAGCTGTGGTAGACCACCCACAGCTTATGCGAGCATCCATGATGATGGTCGCGATGGTCAAGACCATCGCGACCATCAGGCTTGCGACGGAGACCCTGCGGTAGGGTCTCACTGCCGCAAGCCCTGGAGTGATTTTGGCTCTATCAGAGCCAAAATCACTCCCACTGACATCACTAGTGATGTCAGTGGGGCCGGCTTCAGACGGTAGGCGTTCCCATGGGAACGCCTCCGTCTGGCAGCCACGCCCCCGGCACGCCCGCCAAAGGGGGCATGCTGTCAATCAACATCGACAGCACGCCCCCTTTGGTGCGAGACCCGGTGCGACGGAGAGCCCGTCGCTATCCGGGTCTCGCGCATGCGTACGACGGAGCTCCCTCCGTCGTGCGCATGCGCAGTGGGGCAACATCGACCCGCTTGCGAGCGTCCTGCGCTCGCGAGCGGGTCTGAATGACCCCCTTTGTTCACCTTCTTCATTCTAGGTAGTCCTGCTAGACAGGAATAGCAATGAATAGTTTCAACCTACCATTTCATCCCAACCATCATATCCCTATGTCACTACGTTTCTAAACCATCCAGGACCTCTACCCCTCTCAGGAATAAATATTATTATTGGATTATGCTAGTGTATAGAACAAATTAAGAAACGTGATTGTACAACAATAGGCTGAGTGAGTTATGTGATAACCTGATCAGTGTAGGAATGTAACTATTCATTTTGGTGGAGAGAGGCACCGATCATGATCTTATAACATAATGAAGGAGTTAATAGAACAAGCGATTGGGTACAGCGAACAGTAAGTACCTAGCGGAAGAGAAAATCCAGGAGTGCTTGGCCATTTTTATGTGCCCTGGTAACTCTCTCTCGCCCATACTAATTTACTGTGATTGGAGTATGTCTGGATGTCTTTTTTTTGTAAATATATCCAATACTGCGACATTATAGAGGAGACAATGTACTCTCAGTCATGCACCATTCCGCCAAGTTCACTCTCCAATTCTCTTTTTCTATTTCATTATTTCCCACTAGTATTCCTAATCAATATTTTTGCCTAATTTTTGTATTTCCCCTGAGGCAGTTTTCTCTCCCCTTTCACCCTCACTGCCACTGTACCTCTCTGCGTACGAGCTGCATTATTACAGCAGCAGTTTGTGTAAAGTGCCTTACAGAGTTTTCCACATTTCATGCTAGCAAAACACAACCAGTAAGGGGGGACCCACAGCAGGATGACAATTATAGGGAAAATTCAATCAGAGAAAAGTGAAAACAAATTCTCTAGACAAATATAGAATGAGGCTAAAGCTGGGTACACACTGACAGATATATTGGTCGATCAATTGATCGCCCAATATATCTGTTGCCCGTCGGCCAGTGTGTACCAGCAATATGTCTCTGAACATATCGCATTGGCTGTGCTGCACAGCCGATGGACAGATATGTCTGCAGACCGCCCGTACACACACAGCTGCAGCCGTGGGGAGGGTAGCGGGACCCGCGGGCAGAAGCAGATGATGGCCGTTCAGTGTGTATGAACGACCATCATCTGCAGATATATCTGCAGATCACTCGTACCCAGCATAATTTTCCATTGCACATCACAATTGAAATATATCACTGATAAAAACATGATACCTGGATCTAGACAAAATAAATATCCTTGTTGACAATAAAAACAAACTGTTCAAATGTGTTAAATCTCTTGCTTAGAAGTGGTGTATGAAATGTTCCAAGGCAGCATCTCGGAACAGATTGAAGGGATTCTGCAGTTTTTGGTACACATTAAGTCAAGCTGTCAATCCTGTGTGACATCAATCTGTTGTTTACAATTCATAGAAACAAACAGTGATTGGGGAGAAACATGTTTTCAATCAATGTCACAAATTATCTGCAGTCTGTTTAAAAAAAAAAAAAAAATCAATTAGCAGGAATGAGACAAATGTTTTACAGATTTACATTTTCAGCTCAATATAGTAAAGAGCTGCTCATTTTCAATGTTGAACCTACTATTGTCACATTTTGGAATATTATAGATTATTTGCACTTTATACAGTATAAAGTACTTTGATGATTGGAGAACCAATTCACCGATTCATACTGGTAAACCAAATTTGACCCTAACGGTAACTTTAGCAAAAAAATAAGTAAAAAGAAACAAACAACAACAAAAAAGTCAAACTTAAGCAGGTGTGTTTCTTTCTCCACTAGCGCTGTTACATCAGTTGTTGATGATTAACTGCAGTTTGACAGGAGAGTTGTGTTTTTAGATAAAGGTTATTTTTGCATTTCTTTAATAAAAAAAAATGGTCTCAATTGATAGAAACATTGTCTTCTGTGAGCCTTTGAGGCTACAGCATGGTATCTTCTCCAACAGCTCTAATGTTATTAGACATGGTTGCACTTGATGGAGATCATCTTTTGTGCATTTGGAGCAACACTAATGTAGCTCTGCTTACCACCCACAAATGGCTCGTCCTGTCACTTATTCAGCTGGGCTGTCTATGCTCGGCGAGTGTACACTTCCCGATCGCTCGGACTAGTTCGCGCACGCGCACTGCATACGCATGCGCAAATTGCGAACCATCGCCAACTACGAGCGAACGCTTCTTAGCGGGTGGGTCTCAGTCAGATCCAGAGTCTTCTCTCTTTACCCCCTCCCCCCATCTTTCCCTTTATTTCTTATTCCTTGCTCCCCCATCTCTTTCCTTGTTTTTAACTTATTGAGCAGACCCGTATATTCCTGGTCATCTAAAAAATTAAAGTGTACTTAAGGTGAAGCACTTGTACTTCATGCTATATGTTATAATTATACTTGATGCTACAATACTACTCAAAATTCTTTTGACAGGTCGATTATCGTTACAGCATTCCCCGATATGCATGGCGAGGACAGGCAGAAAAGAATGCTCAGTAAACATGAGGGAGGCTGTTATACATGCTCTAAGACAGGGGTAGCCAACCTCGGTCCTCAAGAGATACTAACAGTTCATATTTTCCAGACCACCTACCTGGTGCACAGGTGTAGTCATTACTCACTAACACATTTGAAAAGATCCACAGGTGGAGCTAATTATTACACTTGTGATTCTGTGAGGAGACCTGGAAAATATGCTCTGTTGGTAGCTCTCGGGGAACAGGGGACGATTTTTCTGAACGATATCGTTCAACGATAAATCATTCATATCATTCATTTTTATGCAGTGGACGATCGACCAACGACAAATAAAATGCATTCCCGTTTGAACGATAACAATATCTATGGTTGACCGTACATGCAGGCCAACTTGGACGATTTTGTCAAGATTTGCCTGTAAAGACATGACTTCACTGAAATATCTATCATAGATATCTATCAGTGTGTACAACCAATTCATTTGCCCTACACTACAGAATGTTGGAGGATTATCTATCAGCGATATCTTTGGTTGTGCAGCTTGTACCATGTGTATGCAGCATACGACAATAACGTTGTCAAGTAAGCATTGCACAATATTTGGCATCTCACATTAAATAGTGAATGGTTGGAATCATCTCCAGTGGGTTTAGGGCCATGTCAACAGTCTGCAGCAAAACAGCACCAGGGAAACCACAACCAGGGTGGACAGAATTATTAGAATTAATGGGGTCATTCAGACCCACTCGCGAGCGGCAGTACGCTCGCAAGTGGGTTGATGTTCCCCACTGCGCATGCACACGACGGAGGGAGCTCCATCGTGCGCATGCGCGAGACCCGGGGAGCGACGGGCTTTCCATCGCTCCGGGTCTCGCACCAAAGGGGGCGTGCTGTCGATGTTGATTGACAGCACGCCCCCTTTGGTGGGCGTGCCGGGGGCGTGGCGGCCAGACGGAGGCGTTCCCATGGGAACGCCTACCGTCTGAAGCCGACCCCACTGACATCACTAGTGATGTCAGTGGGAGTGATTTTGGCTCTGATAGAGCCAAAATCACTCTAGGGCTTGTGGCAGGGAGACCCTACCGCAGGGTCTCCGTCGTAAGTCCGATGGTCGCGATGGTCAAGACCATCGCGACCATCTTTTTGGCAGCGCGCATATGCTGTGGGTGGTCACCCACAGCTATGCGAGCGGCCAGGAGGCCGCTCCATTTTCAGGGAGGAGGGCCCTGATTCAGAGCGAGCGCTCTGGTCAGAGCGTCCGGCTCTGAATCAGGCCCTAAGTCAGTAGTTGATCCCTTAAAGTCTGCACAGCAAATAGCCCAAGATTTACAGGAAAATTATAAACTAAATGTCCCCATTTCAACTGTAAAGCGCCAACTGAATGATAACTTACTGGTTCACCTTCCAAGCAAGAAGCCCCTCATCAGTGCCAAGAAGAAAAGAGCAAGGGTTGCTTTTACCAATAAGCCCCACAACTGGATGTCCACTGATTTGTCCAATGTGTTACTGAGCGACAAGAGCAAATTTAATTACATGACCTCTGATGGAATAACACACAGGTTCTCAAACTCAGTCCTCAGGACCCCAAACAGTGCATGTTTTCCATGTCTCCTCACAGAATCACAAGGAAATGAATTATAGCCACCTGTGGATCTTTTAAAATGTGTCAATGAGTAATGAATACACCCGTGTACCTGCTTTGTGACCTGGAAAACATGAACGGTGTGGAGTCCTGAGGACAGAGTTTGAGAACCGCTGGAATAACATATGCACAATGCAAGGTGAAACATAGCGGGGGAAACATCATAGTTTTGGGTGTTTCTCTAGCAAGGGCTGCGGCCCTCTATACCCTAGAGGGCATCATGGACAGGTTTGTTACAGAGAAACCTTAGATAAAAAAATGCTACTGTTTGCAAAAAAAGAACATGCACCAAAAATGGGTCTTCCAAAAAAAAACAACTATCCCAAAATGATTGAAGACTTCTTACACAAAAAGAAAAAAAAAGTACTGGAGTGGCCAAGTCAAAGTCCCGACCCAAAACCCATTGAGCATTTGTGGGAAGACACAGACTTGTAAGCACCCAAGAGTACTCACACGAGGATACTTTTTTTTGTGTGCTTTACAAAGAGAATGAATAAACATTGCTGAGGAATATTTGTCCAATCTTGTTGAATCTATGCCCTAACAATACCAGGTCGGAATGTAAGACGGTTTGCAATTATTGTTGCAGACTTTTGTACGGTCAAAACACTTGAGCCTCAAGATAATGAGAGATATGGTAAGAACTTACCCTTGTTATCGCTCTTTCTTCGAAGTCCATAGGGTCGACAGGGTTGACCTTGGGGTATAGGTTGGGAACCAAATCCGGGCACCATGCAGTTAAAGATTTCAGCTCCCAGGATGCACTGGGTCCACTCTCCCTGTAAGTAGCCAAAGGCCAAAGGAGTTAAGAAAGAGAGAGAAGACTGAAACACTCAAGAACCATACTCACAGAGAAGGAGACGGGAAACCAGTCACCAGTAACACAGCCCATATGAAGCCAGGTGCGTCAGGGCGGGTGCCCTGTGGACCCCATGGACTTAGATGAAAGAGAGATAACAAGGGTAAGCTCTTGCCATATCTCTCATTTTCTTCAGGGTCCTTAGGGGGTCCACAGGGTTGACCTTGGGGATGTCCCAAAGCAGTCCTTATAAGGGTGGGGATGCTCCTGAGATGAGAGGAGAATCCGTTGCCCAAAGGAAGCATCCTGAGAGGCAAAGGAATCCAATGCATAGAACCTTAGAAAGGTGTGGACAGAAGACCACGTGGCCACCATGCAAGGTAGAACAGCCGAGGTGCCACAGCAAGCCGCCCATGAGGGGCCCACAGCCTGAGTAGAATAAGCATCAACAGAAAGGGCTTCCTATGTGCAGGCCCCTGAGAGAGACATACAAAGCCATCTAGCCAATGTCTGTTTATAGGCCGGCCAGCCTTTCCTGTGAAATCCATAGACCACACATAAGGAGTCTGTTTTCCTGTAGGAACTTGAACGGACCACACAAATCCGGAGAGGCTGGACCACAGTCAATGAGGACACCCCAGCCGAGAGGACTGGAGTCTGAAACGGCAGTACAATAAGTTCCAGAATAATATGGAACTTAAAAACCACTTTAGGAAGAAACACAGGGCAAGTGCGACTCAGAACCCTGTCTTGGTGAAATATCCAGAAGGGGGAGCCACATGAGAACGCTCCCAATTCCGACACTCTCCTGGCAGATGCAAACGCCATAAGAAAGAGAGTCTAAGCCATAGAGGCTTAAGGGCTATCAAAACTAGTAGTTCAAATGGAGGCCCCAGGAGGGCACGAAGAACCACAGTCAAATCCCAAGGAGCCCGTAGGGGGGATAAATGGAGGTAGAAATTAGAAAACATCCTGAATGAGGGTCAAGAGTGGAGCAATTCCACATCCGAGCCATACCGACAGTGCAGAGACCCGCACTTTCAGGAAGGCCAGGTGGAGGGCTAGACCCAAGCCAGCTGGAAGGAATGCCAGAACTTCTGGAAATCCTAAACACCGGAGGATCATAGCTACAGGTACGACACCATAAGAATTATGCATGCCACATTCTGTGGCAGATCCCAGCAAAAGCTGGCCTACGTGCTCTAAACATCCCGATGATGACAGAGTCAGAGAAGCCTTTCGACCACAGTAGGGATGTAGTCAAAGACAAACGACCCAGGTCCAGGGAAAGCAAGGACCCTGAGACAACAGGTCCGGATATTGAGGCAGCAGGAACGGAGTGTCGATGGACAGACTCCGAAAATCTAAGTACCAGAGACTATTGGGTCAATCTGGAACCACCAGCAGGACAGTATCTCCTTCCCGAATGAACTTCCGAAGACCTTGAGGAAGAATGGAGACCGGAGGAAACAGGTACACAGAGTGGAAGGTCCACTTCACTGACAACGCGTCACCGAAGGTTGCTTCAGTACCTCTAGTTCTGGACTCTAACACCGGCAGTGTGTGATAGAGGCAGAAGGCCATGAGGACCACCTCTGGGGAAGCCCCCTCTGATCACTAGAAGTTGAAACCTCTCATCGAGAAGAGACCAGTCTCCGGGATGCACGTCATGACGGCTGAGAAAGTTTGCTTCCCAATGGAGAAATCCTGGAATGAACACTGCAGAGATGGCCGGGAGGAGACCCTTGGACTATGTCAGAATGTGTGACATTCCTGTCATTGCTGCCCAACTACGAGTGTCTCCTAGATGTAAGCCACAATTGTGACATTGTCAGACTGAACCTTTACATGTTTACCGTGAAGTATGTGTTAGGCCAGATTGAAGGCCCAAGACAGCTTGAAGTTCCAATAGGTTGATTGGCAGGGCAGAATCGACAGACGTCCAACTGCCCCGAAAGAGGTGCGGACCGGTCACTGCGCCCCAGAGACTGGCGTCTGATGTAAGGATTACCCTAGACGAGATGTCCATAGCCACCCAGATAGAGACAGACGCACCTCCAGAGAGAGCATCATCGTCTGAACAGTAATCCAATGGAGAAACCCGTTCCATCTGGAAAGGATCAGTTTTTGCAAAGGCCTGGAACGGAACTGAGCATATTCCACCCTTCCGAAGGTAGAAACCCTGGATTCCAGAACCCGCTTTACAGAGTGTAATGACACCTATCGACTGTGGAGATATCCACGAACTCGTAGTTGAAAAGTGGAGATCTTGTCTGACATCAGAAGGATTCTCCGATTCTGATAATCCAGCAGGGCTCCCAGATGAATCATACCCTGTGAGGTATTCAGGGAGGACTTTTTTCCCAGTTGATTAACCATTTCTGCTTGTGAAGGAAAGCAATGGTTAACTTGAAATGGCTTTAAAAGTACCTTGGCGAACCTGCTAAGAGCAGGAGGCCGTCCAGATACTGGAGCAGACGGATACCCTGAACAGGTGGGCTGTCATAAAAACTGTGGGGCTGTGGATCATCCAAAGGGCAGAGCCCAAAAATTGGAAGTGTTACTGTGGCACAGAAAACCTGAGCTAAAGCTGAGAGGGCTCTATAGGTACCTGTAGGTACGCGTCCTGAATATTCAGTGATACCATAAAGTCCCCAGGTTCAATAGCTTGGATGACGTAGGGGTTACCTCCTGAGCCTAGGCACCTTTAGGAACTGGTTAAGAGATTTGAGATAGAGGATAGGCCAATAAGGACCATTCGGTCTCTGCACCAGAAAGAAAGTAGAACAACCAGTCTACTCGCTGAGATAGTGGGGTTGGCATAATTATACCCCTGCTTACCGCAAGGACTGTATAGCTTTCTGGATATGTAAGGCCTAGTTCGGGTTTGAAATAGGGCCTGTGTAGCAAAACAGGTGGGGAGGCCATCTGAGCAATGAGAGGCGTACCCGTGAGAGACTTCAACTCTTACCCAAGCATTCATGGTGACTTGACACCAGCACTGGACAAACTGAAAAAGTCGGTATCTCACTCTGGGATCCCCCAGATGAAGGCCTGTCCCGTCAGACTGAAGGTTTATCCTCAGGTTTAGAAGCAGGGCGTCTGGAGTTCCAGGTCTGCTTGGTTCCGGGTATTGCGGCCCTCATGGAGGCCGACAGCCTAGGAAAGGACTGGCCTTTAGGCCTACCCCGAGGACAAAAAGACTTAACAGATTTAGTCCGAGGCTTTGTAGTGGAAGTAGCTGATTTACTGTTTGCGATACTGCCCGTGATGCTACAATCTTGTAAAGGTCAGGACCAAACAAGATCTCCCCAATATAGGGTAATCCATTTCAAGGCCTATCTTGGAGTCCACCTCTGCCTTCCATGAGCGCAGCCATAGGGTATGGTGGTGGATACAGTTGCAGCCAAAACTCTGAAGGTTAGGAGACTGGCATTCAATGTTGTTACTCCAACATATGAAACTGCATTTTGAATGTGAGCAGCAAAAGGCATCTGATCCCCAGAAGTTTTTGAAGGAAAAAGGTCTACAAATGCATTAGCCACCCATGCAATAGCCATGGTTGGACAGGCAATAGTCCCTGAAAGCAAGTATATTGATTTCAGGCAAAGTTACCACCTATGTATTCTGTAGAATCCATCAGAGCAGGGATGGGAGGCATAGTAGCGCTCTTAATCAGATGAGTAACATGAGAATCCACCCCAGAAGGTGATTCCTATAATTTGCAATGACCCTTTGGGAATGGGAAACATGAGGCCAAAAACTCTTGTGATACCTATTATCTGACGATTGTCAGACCCCCGCCATGTGATCCCAACGTTGGTCAGAGAGGGGGAAAACAGCCGAAGACACTTTAATGCTTAAACTGAGGGTGATTTGATTTAGGTGCAGGTTCAACATCCTCTATAACTAGGATGGACATGACCGCCAGCACCAAAGCAGGGATAATAATACTTGATTTAGGCTCCCCCTCGTGTGAAAGGGATAGGAGTCCGATACATCATCCAGTGAACCCTTAGCTGGCGATCTGTGTTAGACAGCAGTGCAGACTGGGAAGTAACCACAGGGCCATCTTGTGTGTCTTAGAAATTACATCCACCCAGGGTGGCTGTTGTGGTAATCCCCGCAAGGGAAATGACAGACTGTTGTGATACCTGAGGGAATTTGAAAACCCCCGGTAGAGAGCGATAGACTGTTTCACAGGGGTAAACCGCAAGAACTGCGAGATACCCTGAGAGGGAAGGGTAGCAAGTTGAAGCAACCCCAAGTGGGTTACAACTACGGGGGCCGCCAGGCGATCCGCAATGGAGGCCAGGTCTTGAGAAACAAACCACCCAAGGGGGATCCTGTAAGGGGCCCGGCACTTCATACATAACCCTTTCTGAGTCAAATCCTCCGTACTCACACCTGCAGCACATTGCAGGATAGCAAAAATGGGTGCAGTATCATGCTCTATTTCCTGGTCAGACATATCTGACTAACAACCATCGTGGAAATATCAAGCAGCGCTATACCGGTCCTGACTGACGCTAAGATTAGCTGCAGGGACCCATTATCAGCGTATGCAACACATAGTTCCATCTAAAATATGGCAACATGCAGCACGCAACCGTATGTGACAAACCTCACAAATATTGAGAAGTATATACAGTATATGTGAGGTCTCAGAACGACCCTAGGTACACCTGTATTAGGGCAGATTATAAAGAAAAGGGATAGATTTACACTGACTGGTGAGAGAATAAAGCACTAGCATAAGTCACATACAATGCAGAAATATATATACATAAACATTACATATAATATACTGCAAATGTCACTACATTCAACTGCCCAGATTCAGGACGGTCGTACGACCAACGACCGCAAAATCCGATCGTACGGCAGGGCGCTCGTAAACAAAGTGACGCCCATTCGTTAGCACTGCACCTCCTCTAGCTACCGACGGATCTGAACGAACGATCGAGTCAATCGTAGTCAGGCGCTGTCAGTCGCTGTATGCTAATTATGTTCTGATGTTTGCGGCCGTATGTGCTGTTTTGATTGTCACATGTCATGTTTACATGGACTATCGATCAGCTTGTTATTAGCTTGTTGTCAATTATCTAATTAAGTGTTTAACTCTTGCTGTTCTTTAAAACAAGGTTTTTCTCATGTGTCAATAAACTTTATTGTTCATTTCGTGTTTGTTTTCTCCGTTCTTATTTTTTCACACAATCTTAAAAACAAAGTAAGGTGTATTAACTGTGAATGTCCGTTTGCTAATTGTGTTAACTTTATAAATGTATGTGCATTTTGCGTTAGGATCATTTGCACTCTTATGTTTGCAATTGTACACTGCATGTTGTAGCCAATCAAATGTGACCTTATTTTCCGGCACACATGATTAAAGGATTGGCCAATAGTGTTGTTTTTGATGAAAGTGTAAATATTTTAGCCAATCATATTTTTTCTACCCCATGTATATTTCATGTTTTCTGTAAAAACGCCCATTGCCATCATGAGAGCCGCAGCGTTTACCAGGAGAGAGCTGCTTGTCCTGGTCAACGTAATATATTGTAAGCTTGCGAGCAGGGCCTTCCTACCTATATATCTGTCTGTTATTACCCAGTTTTGTTCTATTAATTTTTACAACTGTAAAGCGCAACGGAATATGCTGCGCTATATAAGAAACTGTTAATAAATAAAATAAATAAATAATGGACAGGCGGATCACCCAGGCTGTACCGCCCATTACAAATAGGGTAAAACGGGCCGCCTATGCGGAGGTGAGGCGTGCCCTCCGATCAGCGGGATTTCGCCGAAATATTGCTCAATTAGAGCGTCGCTGGTCGGACCTGGGCTGCTGGTCGCCAGCGCTCCTCAGGAATTTGCGTTTGCAAATACGCAGACGTAAGTATGCGTTTGTTTAAAAATATTAATTAGTGGACTGTTAAAAATGTATGTTCCTTTGCCAATTATTTTAGTCAATGTTAAAAAACCCTCCTGTATGTTGTCCCTATTGTACAGAATGTGTACTTGTATTGTGTAACCGAAATTCAAAACTTTATGTTTGTGTTTTTATGTTTACATTTTAGAAGCCCAGCGGAGACAGAGAAGGGCACGGCGTCTCCAAAGACAAGCTTCAGACCAGCAGCCCTCACCTGCATCTCCTCAACCCAGCCCTCCCTCCCCACCACCATACTCCCCCAGTAACCCTCCCTCCCTGTTCCAATCCTCCCCAAGTCTGCCTCCCTCCCCTGCCCACTCATCCCAAATGTCCCAAATATTCCCTCCCTGTGATCTTTCCGCCTCCATTTCCCCTTCCACTATTCCACCCACTCCCGAATATTCACCCTCACCCGAAGCTTCGCCGGCACCATCTGTTGCTGTGTCTGATCACTCTCAGGGTATGTTTTTTTGTTTTTAATTTTTTTTGGTGTTGTTGTTAGCCATGTATTTGTTTCATTTTTTTTCTTTTTTTTTTTTAATTTGCTGGATGGGGTTTAACATCATTGCGCAGTAATGCTCTTTTTCAGACTTACAACCTTATGTTTATTGTCTGGCCCTTTTTTTGCTTTGTGGTCCTCAAAATTTTTTTATTTTTTTAATTTAAATATTTTTTGGAGTTTGAGGAACTAATGAATAAATTTGGATTAGTATTTTACAATGTCCAAAAACCTGTCACCAAACTTGCCAAGGTGCTAGGAGCCAGACTACCCTTGTTGATGTTGTGTACACTGTGTTTAAAATGTACTAATGTACTTAGGCAAAGTGATGTGTTTTATAGGCCAAAAAAATTTTTTTGGGGGGGTTTATCAACAACATTCTAGAAGTGAATACGTGCATTGTGTTTTATGGATATGGCCATCATGACTTAAGAATACACCTCCCATTATTTGTAACATCATCATAGTGGATTTTGGATTATGCCACATAGTTAGGGTTTAAAATTTTTTGATCAACAGAAAAGTAGAAACCTATTAATAATGTTGTGTGTCTGATACTTTCAAACACACCGTAACATCAGTGTGTTTAAACACTTTTTGGTACATTGAATAATGTGTAATGTTCAAATGTTTCTAATTGTAATGAAGTATTTATTCCGCATTTTTAACAATTTTTCAACAGATCTAACCCACATCCTGAGGGATATTCGGGAGGAGCTGTGTGAGACATCAGGCTACTTATTGCAGGCCTACTGCTGCCTCCAAAGAATAGTGGGGCGTTTGGAGGATTTGTAGTTTTTTTTTATGTTTTTTTTGTTACATTTTTATGACATTTCTAAAAAAATAAATTTAAGTTGTGTTATTTCCAACATTTGTCCTCTTTTTTGCCACACATTAAAGGGTGTAATTCTGCATGTGAAAAATTTTAGGAACAAAGGTGGGTGTATTTCCATAGTGTAAGAACTTAAAACATGTATTAGTAAACCTTAAGAAAATTTGCAGTAATGTTGTTTATTTTACAATTATGGTTTGGCATACATTATACATCTCAAAATGGCTTACACATTTTTAAAACAAACAAGCAACAACATTTTTGCATCATTTAAAACATTTATTACATAACAAACATGTTGCCAACAGGATTTTAATGGTAAAAAAAAACATAACAGATTCACACATAACAAATGTCCTCATGGTTTGGGCAAATTAAACATCTGGCTTAGTCAAACCTAAACAAGTATAGTAAAAAACAAACAGATTTTGGAATGGAAAACATATCAATAACTAAAACAAAAGGCAAATTAACTAAACATGTTGGGGGATATCCGTGCAAAATGTGTTAGTAGTCCAAAAACATACAGGGTATTGCCAATGGGTTCCATTTTTTATCCATGTTTCGGAAAGTGTTGTGATTTTGTTGGTCGGAAAAGAAAACAAAAGAAAAAGGGCCACATTAAAATACATTTTGCAAAATTGTATTTTCTTTTCCAAAAAATGTAAATATGCATACCTAAAAAAACGTGAAACAACATCATTGCGTCTGGCCCCCCCCGACAGTATCACAACACCTTCCTCCGGGGGGCCATCCTCTGACAAGGCCTCCTCTGGCTGCATGGGTACTCGACTCCTTATTGCAATGTTGTGTAAAATCCCACACAGGACCACAATGCGAGAAACCATATCCGGCGAGTACATGAGTGCACCACCAGAGTGATGAGACACCGGAACCGGCCCTTTAAAAGGCCGATACAGCGCTCCACCACCTGCCTGGTGGCAGTAAACACGGCATTATAGTGAGTTTGGGGCCCTGGTGTGGGAATCAAATAAGGAGTCAGCAGCCAGGGTGTGCAAGGATATCCACTGTCACCTGATGGAAATGGGACACCAAAAGATATACATTTACCATGAGAACCTGTTTACACTATTACTAGAAAGACATACTGGATTTTTACTTACCAAGAATCCACACGTCACCAACCTGCAGTGTGCTTAATTTGGGCCAAATCCCTGAATGCTGGATCACATACGCATCATGGCTGCAGCCTGGGAATTTAGCGTTCAGGGAGAAGATCTGGAGGGAGGCTTCACATAGCACCATTACATTTAGGGAATGGTAATGTTTGCGGTTCCTATATATTTGTTCCTTGCATGCAGGGGGCTGAAGTGCTATGTGAGTGCCATCCACTACCCCTATGACATGTGGAAAGCCTGCAATTTCAAAAAACTTCTGCTTTACCACATCAAGGGCTTCCGCATCCAAAGGCATACTAATAAAATGTGCTAGATGATTGAAAACTGCATCTAGCACCCGCCTCAGGATCCGTGAAAATGAGGGCTGGGAAAGGCCACCCACCAGCCCCACAGTGGTTTGGAAGGAGCCTGAGGTGCAGAAATGTAACACCGCTAACAACTGTGTAAGTGGTGAGATTGCTGTAGGAATGTTAATCTGACTTTCTAGATCATTCTTTATTATTGAAAGAGTGTCTAGGATAATATTAGGAGGCAGGCGATAAGTGGTAACAACCACATCATCAGGCATTCCAAAAAGGGTGACAGGTGTTCTATATATCTTGGCCCTTGCACGCCTCCCATGCCTACGCCCAGGAGGAGGCTGAGGAAGGTTGGTGGGGATCAACATGGCCACTATTAGCTGTCCAACATCACTCTGTAAAGTTAAATTTATATTTTTAATTGGTTCTCCATAGTGTATTGTGAAATTTTGTGCAAAAATACTTAGCTTTATAATAATGGGGCATATTCTTACAGGGTCGGGCAGTGCCATCTTCGGAAATCACTACATGTGTATTTGTTGTTCGTTTTAAAAATGAGAGGGAAAAATAAAAATACATTTTTTAAGGACAAACCAATATTACTTCTTTTAGTGTTAAAACCATGCTTAATTTTTAATCTAGCAAATATGAATTGTTGTTAAATGTACCAAATTACAATTTAAAAATAGAACAATAAACAATATTCCCCAAAAATTTGGTTTTAAAACATAGATTAAATTAAAAAAAAGTGTATGTTTGAAAAAATAGATATTTACCTGATTCCAGACCAAAAAGGAGTGTTAAACACCTTTAAGAAATATTTAAAATAAAAATTAGATTAAAAAACATACAAAAACGAAGATTCTGATTGATGATCCAAAAATAAAAACAAACAAAATGCAGTAGGCTGGCACACTTACTTGATTCGTCAAATAATGTTGGATTTAGGAAGACAAAAGGCCGGCCAACCAAACAAACCAAAAAAAACACCGGAACAAGCCCAAAAACTAACAGTGTTTTTCAAACTCCAAAGCAATCAAATTTTATTAAAAAAAAAACACCAAAAACAAAACACACCAAAAAAAAAAGGAACACAAAAACAAAACAGCACACAAAAACAAACACAAAAACAAAACACCACACAAAAACAAACACAAAAACAAAACACCACACAAAAACAAACACACAAAAAAAACACAACAAAAAAACAAACACACACAAAAAAAACCACAACCAAAATAAATTAATACCAAATAAATATACAACACACAAGCACCTCTCAATCAAATTCAAACAAATACCTCACAAACTACACACACAAGCACCTCTCAATCAACTTCAAACAAACACCTCACAAACTACACACACAAGCACCTCTCAATCAACTTCAAACAAACACCTCACAAACTACACACACAAGCACCTCGCAATCAACTTCAAACAAACACCTCACAAACTACACACACAAGCACCTCGCAATCAACTTCAAACAAACACCTCACAAACTACACACACAAGCACCTCGCAATCAACTTCAAACAAACACCTCACAAACTACACACACAAGCACCTCGCAATCAAATTCAAACTATTTTACTATTATCCAACACCTCCTGCACCACCAAACACTCCAACTACAACCCACAAGTAAGGGAACATTTGGCTTTGCCTTAAATAAAGAAACCAAACACCAATTATTGAAACATGCAGGAAAGGTGTGCATTTGTAATTAGGGAAATAAGGATGCACGGGTAACCAATTCAGGGATGCGCTCACATCTAGCCCAACCCACGCAGTGATTACGGAATGCAGGAAAGGTGTGCATTTGTAGTTAGGGAAATAAGGATGGACGGGTAACCAATCCAGGGACGCGATCACATCTAGCCCAACCCACGCAGTGATTACGGAATGCAGGAAAGGTGTGTATTTGTAGTAGGGAAATAAGGATGCACGGGTAACCAATCCAGGGATGCGATCACATCTAGCCCAACCCATGCAGTGATTACGGAATGCAGGAAAGGTGTGCATTTGTAGTTATGGAAATAAGGATGCACGGGTAACCAATCCAGGGATGCGCTCACATCTAGCCCAACCCATGCAGTGATTACGGAATGCAGGAAAGGAGTGCATTTGTAGTTAGGGAAATAAGGATGCACGAGTAACCAATCCAGGGATGCGATCACATCTATAAAGAAGTCTGCAGAAGCAGTATTCTTCATGCTCTCTCACAGGTTAGCAAAATGGCAAGCAAGGAGCATGGTGATCAGAGGCCAACTGAGCCAGGTAAGTTCCAATCACATTTTTTACACAACACAAGAACTGGTCATATTTCCCATACAATTGTTAAATTTTTTTACTATTCTTAAAATTTTTGAAGGTGCTGGGAATCAAAGTCCAACAGTAGAGGAGGAAGAGGCGGGCCCAAGCAGGCCAAGGCCAAGGCCAAGAAACCCTCCATTTTCACGGATCGAGCTTGAGACATTGGTGATCATGACAATGGAGAACCTAGTCAATGCACCCAGAAATATGGGGGCTGGAGCCAAAGACAGGATTTGGGAGGAGATATCCAGGGCTGTTAATGCTGTGGGTACAACCTACAGAACACAGAAAGTCGTAAAAAAACAGTAAGAAAATTATATTGTGAGTGTACTGAAGGCCAAAGCTTGATCTTATTTCTAAAAAATAACACTTAATTTTTCAAAAATAACATTGACAGCTGGACGGATTTCAAATACCAACTGAAGAGGAAGCTACGGAGTAGGGTGGACCATGCTGCGGGGACAGGTGGTGGTCCCATCCCTGAGGAGCTGGCCTTGACAAGGTTGGAGACGTTGGCTCAGGGATGTGTGACGGAAGAGGAGATAGTCGGCATGTCCACTATGGACACTGACATGGCTGACTTCAATGCTCCACATGTGCAAGAAGGTAATTTAATTTTGTAAGGCAAAAAGTATAAAGCTGAAACGTCTGTTTTTGTTTGTGGGGAAAAACAAATAACATTTTTAATTTTATATTCCAGACTCAGAGGAGGTAGTGCCTGCTCCTGAGGTCAGGTCTGGGTCCAGCACAGATGGGGACTCTGCAGGGGAGGATCCAAGTACTCCATCTGGGGACCCTGTGGAGTCTACTCCAGGGCAAACATCAGACCAAGCAGTGCCTCTCACCAGGTTGGTCTCCCAAACTCAGGATAACACATGTGTTCTTCTGAGGATGGAGACCACTCTGGTGAGGGTGGCGGTGGCCCTGGAGACCATTGCTGGGGCCCTAGATCGTTTAGCCAATACCCAGGAGCAGGCCAACCCACCTGCCATGATGGAGCAAGACTCCCTTCCTCCCAGGACCACCACCTCTGGCAGCCCAACAGCCACCCCCACAAGTATGGAGAGCCCAATGCCTAGGAAATCCCATCTACCTCTGGCCAGGCCAGTCGGCGTGTTACACGCCAGTCGGCTGTCAGCTTACCTCTTACCTCTTCCTCCGAGCCGGCCCAAACGACGCAAGTAGCTCTGGATATCTCCTCCCTCACCTGTTGTCCAGTCCCCATATTTCTGGTCACCAATGTCTCAAGCTAAAATTTATTTTTTTATTTCAATTTCTTTAATTTAATTATATACAAATGTTGCCTAAACAATTATTCTTGACATTGTGATGAAAGGCAAATTTCACAAAAATAAAAAAATTTCAACCCAAAAATGTCTATCTTTAACTATATCAATGTATAGAAGGTTTAAACAGTGTGGTATCTGAAAAGGCTGCTACGCAAAACACAATGCTAGATGTTTTAAAAACTGTTTGAGAAAAAAACTGTTTAAAAGCACAAAGAAACATTTTGGTTACGAATTCACTAATGCACACGCAAGTGAAATGAGTTACAAGGTAATTAGCAATGTTAATAGTTACAATGCAGCAATCTTAGCTGCTTGGTTTGTGTGGTTCAAAATCGAAACATCGCAGGGAACATCAGATTAACGATTGTACTGTTGTGGCTTACGGACACTTCTTGCCTACCATAGCCTGGACGATCAGCCTGTTCGTAGAGTGACGTTTTCATGCATCCGCAATTCTTGGTCGTACGAAGCAGGTAATTTATGCACTCCCCGAAAACGCCTGGAAATGCTGAAGAACGCCTCCGTTTCCAGACCACCACCCCCGTATACTCCCACAAACGGCCTTTCCGGTCAATCAAATTTAGCAACCCACTTCCGTGTCGGAAGCCCTACGACCGACAGTATTTGTGATCGGTAGAGCTCGTACGCACATGCGCACTGCTAGCCGTGCGCAGGCGCAGAAAGAAAAACATTGTATGCATACGACCGTGCAGCCGCAAAGACCAACTCTGAATGAGGTCCTTAGTGTCTGGGAAGGCTATACGGCTGTGTACACTGACCTAAATGGTGAGGTGCGCAGGGGGACTGGACTCACTGTCATCCTAGGAGATCTGCGCTGCACCATAGAGGAAATGGCCGCCTGGAGACCTTAG
Organism: Taudactylus pleione; assembly: GCA_031769625.1. Classification (NCBI taxonomy): domain Eukaryota; kingdom Metazoa; phylum Chordata; class Amphibia; order Anura; family Myobatrachidae; genus Taudactylus; species Taudactylus pleione. Next base: position 473,777 of record JAUIMM010001205.1, read on the forward strand.
AGGAAGCGTGGCACCGGGAAAGCAGCTCAGGGACGCCAGACCACACACCTCCAAAGCCCGACTAGTACAGACCCTGGGGTCCCACCGCAATCCCCAGATCTGTACTGGCGTTGCGGCGCCGGTGGTGTGTAGGAGCGGCAGCTTGGACGTCCAATGGACAGTCTGACGCTGCTGCTCTGAAGAGTTAAAAAATAAAATTAAAACTCTTAAACTAAAAAGTAGCTTAGAGGCTGCTAATCAGCCCCCCCCCCCCCCTTCACTGACGGTGACCAACTCCAGACGGGCAACAACTTAAACTGAAGTGCCTCTGGTTTGGGGGCGGGGTTATAGGGAGAGTGGGCCCAGTGCATCCTGGGAGCTGAAAGCTTTAACCGTGTGGTGCCCGGATTTGGTTCCCAACCTATACCCCAAGGTCAACCCTATGGACCCCCTATGGACGCTAAAGAAATTGTATTTTCTTTATGATCATATACACAAAAAGTGTGCAGTTATTTTATAAATCTAGTCCAAAAAATTGGTAAGCGCCATTTGCTAACAATGGGGAACAATAAAGAAATGTATAGAAACTTATTTGCTAAAACACTTAGCAACACTACTGTATGTTTTCTGTATACTCTTATTGTACCTTTACACTGTTGTTGCTTATTTGGTCTCCGCCCTGATATGTATATTAAAAACAAATAAATGACTCCACCCAGGTAAACTACTGTACATTGTTCAGTGCTAATCTTTTATTTGACTTCAGCTGTTACAGCGTTACCTTCTCAATCCACTACGGGCAACTAAAGCTCCTCATACATGTTTAGTGCACTCCTCACAAAAAACAAATATGGGTCAAAGTTGTTTATGTAAGCAATTGCGTTGTTATAACTACTCCATACAATCTGCCTTTGTGCTGTGTTTATTGAAGATGTGGGTAATTTGCAAATAGTTCTGGTAGAGAATGAGTTACTGATGTTAATACAAAAAACATGAAGGCATGCAAGCACTGCAAGAGCAAGTAAAATATTTATATGCTAAGCCTGTCTCTCCATAATTGCAATAACTAGACACTTGAAATTAACTTCATGTGTTTAAAAATCCTGTTGCAGCTTTGTTACTATTACTGTATGTAAAGTCAAAGAGAGGCTGATGTAGAGTTGAATGCAAGTCAGCTTTGGGAACGTACCCAGTGTATTCTCATAACGCGCACGTTCTGGAGAGGAGTGTACACATCCATGAGCGATGCAAAGTTGCATCTCCAGTTGTGGGTGAAGAGGTGTTCCCATGCAAGTTTAGAGAGGATGGTCAAAATTTACTAAGCCACGGGTTCTAAACCCCCGCAGTTTTGCTATCTGCCAATTTACTAAGGCTAAAACCGCCATCAAAACACATTTTAGAATAGAACAGGGCTAGGGCTAAAATTACTAGACAGCGGTTTTGGTGTCCTTTAGAAACCGCCGGAGTTTAGAACCCATTGCTTAGTAAATTTTGCTTGATGAAATTGCAGGCTATGGCCCTGAATCAAGAGTTGTACGCTAATGCTGCCGCGTGTGTACGCAGTTGCTAAGCGAAAATGTATAAATGTCTCAGCTATCAGGAGATGTATTGAGAAGCCCACCTAGAGCTTTGCAAATCCAAGCATGTGAGTAAAATGTTGCAGCATCTGCGTACAAAGACGCAGCATCGGTCACAGATCATTCGATTATCGCAGTCCTGAGTGAGTCTATGGTCTCACAGAATAACCGTGGGAATTAAGGTGCTGGAGCCCATATTCCTTGCCTACAGTATCGCAGATGCAGGGTGTGACACTCCCCCTTTCTTTGCCACTACTTGCTGGTACTTTCCCCTCCCCGCTCCTCTTCAATCACACTGCTAGCAAAATAGTGACTACGAGCAACTGCGGTAATGTACCTTGACACATGCATCGTGCGACTTAAGATATATGCTCAGATTGGCAATTATAGCTCAACTGCAAAAAAAAAAAAAAAATAGGCATAGCGTACAAGTCTGAATCAATCCCAATGTACAGTTGTGCATTGGCCTAAGATAAGAGATATGGTAAGAACTTACTCTCGTTATCTCTTTTTCTACGAGGTCCATAGGGTCCACAGGGTAACCTTGGGGTATAGCTGATGCTGAGTCATTCGGACACCTTTACACAGTAAATTCTTCTCCCAGGATGCCCCGGGTCCTCCCCGTATACCCCGCCCCCAGGCCGGGGGCTCCTCAGTTACGTAACAAACCATAGGCCAGAGGAGGAGAAAAGAGAGAGGGAAGCCTGGAACACTCAAGAATCACATTCTCACACAGGAGGAGACAGAAAACCGATGGCCAGAGCCAAGCCCATGTGAAGCACAGGTGTGTCAGGGCGGGCGCCCTGTGGACCCTATGGACCTCATAGAAAAAGAAATAGATATGGTAAGAACTTACCCTCGTTCTTATTTTCTACTTCGGGATCCATAGGAAGGTCCACAGGGTAACCTTGGGGAGTCCCAAAGCAGTACCCACAGGGGTGGGGGACGCTCCTGTGCAGGAGAATCCGCCTCCCGAAGGAAGCTTCCTGAGTGGCAAAAAAGTATCAAAAGAGTGATACCTCGATAAAGGTCTAAATAACAGACCATGTGGCCGCCCCACCGAGCTGTACAGCTGAGGCACCACGACGAACTGCCCCCAAAGGACCCACGGGCCGAGTAGAATGGCCAGTAACAGATAGCGAAAGCTGAAAGGTCCTCCGGAATGTAAGCTTAACTGGCTATCCTCTGTTGTGGCAACTATAAAGTATAAACAAGGATTCCAGATAGAACTGGTACGATCCCCATAAATTCTGAGGGCACGTCCAAAATAAATAAGGCTTCCCCTACCGAAAGGTCTGGGGAATAAAAGGCTGTCACAATAATTACTTAATTAATGTGAAATTTAAGGACCATCTTAGGAAGGAACCCAGGGCGAGTTCACAACACTGCCCTGTCCTTGTGGAAGTTAGAAATGTGGACAACAAAAAAGAAAGCCCCCAAACTCAAAAATTCTTCTGCCAAATATAATGGTCAGAAGAAAAACAACAGTTCTGGCAGTAAGCCAATTGAGATCCACTAACCCAGTGGTTCAAATGGAAAGTCCTGAAGGGCCCTAGGTATGCGTCATGACGGCTGAGGAAGTCTGTCTCCTAATTCAGCTCACACAGCATGAACACCGCCAATATGGCTTGTGGGTGGTCTTTTGTCAGAATGCGTGACAGCTCTGTCATTGCCGCCTGACTTCGGGTTCCTCCTTGTAGGGTTAAATAAGCCACTGTCGTGGCGTTTGTCTTACTGCAACTGCACAGCCAATCTGTGAAGTAGCAGCCTGTTGTAAGGCTGCTATTCTGAACCTGGGTACCCTGAGAATATTTGATCAGAGACCAGTGATTGAGAATAGGACCGCTTGGTTTCTGGACTAGAGACAAACAGGGCAAACGGGACCAGTAAAATGACCCCTGCTTATAGCATGGATTGTGTCCGGATCTTTGGAAGTTCTATGCAAAAGAGTTGATGGGTTGGCCTTCTGTGGAAGGAGAGGGAATACCCCAGAGCCACCTCCCTCACCCAGGAATGCACGGCAGCCACCATGGGTGAACTGAAGTCGGCCTTCCAACCTGGGGTTCCCCAGGAGGCCCGAACCATCAGGCGGAGGGCTTGTCATTAGGCCTGGGAGCCGGACGTCTGGTAGTCCAAGGCTGCTTACCGGACTCGGCCGCTTTCCTGGTATTAGATGGCCTGGGAAAGGTCTGAGGCCTAGTTTTATCTGGAGTCCGAAAGGTCCTAAAGGATGGAGTCCAAGTCCCTGAAGCGGCTGGAGCCAAAGGCAAACAAGCCGAAACTTGTCTAACTCAGGGCCAAACAAGAGTTTACCATCATAGGGTAAACCTTCCAATCCCTTCTTGGACTCAGCATCAGTTGTACAAGAACGGAGCCACAGAGATCGGTGAGCCGCAATGGCCGCTGCAGAAACTCTGGCTTCTAGTAGACCGATGTCTAATGCTGCCTTATTTATATAGTTAGCGGAATCTGAAAGATTCCCCACTAGATCTAGCTGTTCCCTGGTAGCATTAGAGGCTAAGGATGCTTCAAGACAGTTAGCCCACACCTCCATGGCCCGAGCCACCCAGCAAATAGCCATAGCTGGTCTGCACGAATCCCCTTAAGCAGATTTAAGGCAGATCTCTACCCTCTTATCTGTAGGATCCTTCAGGGATGACATGGAAGGTATCGGTAGTGTAGCACTCTTTACCAAGCACGTGACATGAGAATCCACCACCGGTGGAGTCTCCCATTTGGAGAAATAATTGTCAGCAAATGGATGTCGAGGCCAGATGCCTTTGCGGCTGATAACGCTTCCCCGGCTTCTTTCACATATACTCCAAGTGATTCACTAGTTGATCAGATAACAGGAATAAATGCTCAACCACCTTTTCTTCCATAAAATATGCATGTCTAGATTTAGGCGCAGGAGGCTCATCCTCCTCACTAATCAGGACTGCTTTTACTGCCTGTATTAGCCCAGGAATATACAAACCTGACTTGACCTCCACATCCTGAGGAGGGGGCTTAACGTCAGACTCATCAGGGAGCAGACCATCATCAGATGATACATCATCATATACATTGGCCAGCGAGGACCACATGACCCTTTTTCTTAGGTCTAGTGACAGATGTGTCATCATGTCGTACCCTGTAATGCAGTAGGGACTGTATTAATCCATTGCAGGTGTAGTACCTGAGTGGGTACATATACTGCGGCAAGACCTGAGCTGGCAAAAGACGCTCTGCCATGTTTGTCAGTAGCCCTGTAATATAGTTCCCTGGCTGCGGCTGCTGTACGTCAGGAATCTCAGCAGAAGTTGGAGGGGTATAACACCACAGACATAACTCCTCAGAGACTGTGTCTCCTAAACTTAAAACCACTGTACATTTTTTGCAAAGCAGTTTAGTAAGAGGTGGAATAGGTATATCACTCTCACTGCTAGACATAGTGAAGAGGATACCACTCAATAGCTGTGACTGTAAAAAGTCGCAATCTTGCAACTGTAACCACACCCGCACACCACCAGTGCTTATGGCTCAGAATAGCAGGAAAGGTACAGGGATAGCGGTAAAATAAACTCAGACAGCACTAGCATACAGTCACCGACAAATGCAGAATAAATAACAATACTTGCATTTAAATGGCACTTACTGGTCAACTATAAAGACCTCAGCGTCTAGTAGGACAAAAGTGCTACATACGCTAACAACCCGCAGGAGGAGAGGGGGACCCGTGCTTCACGCCGACTGCCGAGATCTGCAACACAAGCAGCACTCATGGAGGGTGGAGCCGGAAGGAGGAAGCTGTCACAGTTTTAGGCAGACCGCAATGGAAAGACTTGCTGTACAGCGGGGAGGAGCCGCCTGTTAGACAGGGAAAGCTGCCTCCCCTGGCCAGCATTTAACCCCCAGGACGCTGGAGTATAGCCGCAAACTCCAGCCCGCTGTCCCAGGCGGCTTGGTGTGGACACAGGACTCGGTGCCTGGCCACACTTGCTGTCAACCCCAGGGAGTCCCCAGCCCTGGAGGAAAAGACTGTGAATCGACACGCACCACTGCGGCACGTGTCGCTTACCTGCATCCCCGTATCATCCAGCCGCAGTCTAGGGAACCTCCCAGGTATCTGCTAACTAAAACCTCAGAGGCCCGCTGCGAAGCGTGGATCAAAAGCGGTGACCCAGCACCAGCGGGGTGAAGATGCAGTAGTGCGAACTTCCACTGGACTGTCCAAACTACTGCATTTAAAAAAGAACTTCAGGGCTGTTTTCTCCAAACAGCCCCACTGCATGTTAAGTGACCGACTCCGGCCGGGCACTTAACGAAACGGAGGAGCCCCCAGCCTGGGGGCAGGGTATAGGAAGGCCCTGGTGCATCCTGGGAGAATTTACTGCGTAAGGTGCCCGGATGACTTAGCATCCCCTATACCCCAAGGTTACCCTGTAGACCTTCCTATGGATCCCGAAGTAGAATTAGGCCTTTTTGCCTACAGATCCTCTGCACCAACAAGAGGACTGCAGCCAAGTGGACACTAATGATGAGGAGGACCGCTATGAAGCCAGTTGTATGGATGGTACAGTCCAACCACAAAGATGTGTACAACTCTGCATACGGGCAGCCTGCGCAGGATCTGTACTGAGCATATGCAGATCAGTGTCTTCGATGATGGTTGTAGTGTCCCCTAAACCACAGCATGATCGACATGTTGCTGATATTTGGGGGCAAGTAAGGGTCAGCGACAGCCAACGTCCCATTTAACGACATGTCAGCCCTCTTTTCTGAGCGTTCTACGACAAGTGGCTGCGTTCTTGGAAGCAGCTTCACTTGTCCAGGAAGCGTGAAAGACGCCCATCCTGAGTGTTACTCAGATGTTTGATGCTCATGCAGCTGATCAGATGTCTGCATCTCTGAACAACGCATCGGCTTAGAGAAGCTGGCAGTGGGTGACTTATTACTCAAGGTGCTTCCTGTGGCTTTTGCATATTGTAACATAACCACTGCATATAAAAGCGTAGCCGCCGTGCTATAAGGCCCTTAGTTCCATGCATGTAAAGTGGGAGAAATTTCTAGTGGCATATGTTGAACTATAGACGACAAGACTCAGCAGACCAGTGATACACAGAAAACATTTAAAAAGGGACCCATTTAACTTTAAATTGGCAATCCTAAACCTTTGATTCGGTTATAAGGAAAGGTGTATCCCAATACAACACTATGGCCAAGCTATATAAATGCAATTATTGAAAGATCTGCTTACGCCAGTGTGACACGCTACCAGAAGAGTATGGTATGCAGAGTGTTCATAAAGTAACATTATTTTATATATTTTTAAACATTTATGTAATTTGCTCTCCCTGTCACTATTAGATTGAGTATAACTAAACATGACAATTTCATGTCAGCAAGCATGGCTCTTTCATTTATGGGAGAGGGGAGAATTGTCAGTGTTTGTCAACCACTTTAAAAACTAACATTCACATATCATGCCTCCGTTTAATTTCCACTCTAAAAGAGAGGGTCAAGAACTTAACATGGGAATTCCAAAAAGAAGACAAGGCATAGTGCCTTGCAAAAGTATTCATCCCCCCCCCCCCCTTTGCATTTTTCATGTTTTGTTGCCTCACAACCTGGTATTTGAAGGTGTGCATCATTTCATTCACAGAACATGCCTACAACTGTGAAGTTGTGTTTTTTTATATTGTGAATCAAACAACATTTAGGACAACATAACAGAAAACTTCAGCGTGCATAACTATTTACCCCCCTAAAGTCAGTACTTTGTCGAGCCACCTTTTGCGGCAATTACAGCTGCAAGTCGCTTTGGATAAGTCTCTATGAGCTTGCCACATCTTGCCCCTGGGATTTTTGGCCATTGCTCAAGGCAAAACTGCTCCAGCTCTTTCATGTTGGATGGTTTCCGCTTGTGAACAGCAATCTTCAAGTCTGACCACAGATTCTCAATTGGATTGAGATCTGGGCTTTGATTAGGCCATTCCAACACATTTAAATGTTTCCCCTTAAACCACTCAAGTGTTGCTTTAGCAGTATGCTTCGGGTCATTGTCCTGCTGGAAAGTGAACCTCCGTCCCAAACTCAAATCACAGGCAGACTGAAACAGGTTTTGCTCAAGAATATCCCATCCATCCATCCATCTTTCCCTCGACTCAAATCAGTTTCCCAGTCCCTGCTGCTGAAAAACATCCCCACAGCATGATGCTGCCACCAACATGTTTCACTGCGGAGATGGTGTTCTTGGAGTGATGGGATGTGTTGGGTTTGCGCCGGATATAGCATTTTCTTTGGTAGCCAAAAAGTTCATCTGACCAGAGCACCTTCCTTCATTCACTTGGGGAGTCGCCCACATGCCTTTTGGCAAACTCAAATCGTGTCTTATCTCTATCACTAATGGCTTTTTTCTGGCCACTCTTCCATAAAGCCCAGCTCTATGGAGTGTACGTCTTATTGTGGTCATATGCAGAGATACACCAGTCTCTGCTGTGGAATTCTGCAGCTCCTTCAGGGTTACCTTTGGTCTCTGTGCTGCATCTCTGATTAATGCCCTGTGACTTTTGGTGTGCGGCCCTCTCTTGGCAGGTTTGTTGTGATACCATGTTCTTTCCATTTGATGATGATGGATTTGATGGTGCTCCGGGGGACCAAAGATTTAGATATTTTTTTTTTTTTTTTATAACCCATCCCAGAATTGTACTTCTCAACAACTTTGTCTCCGACTTGTTTGGAGAGCTCTTTGGTCTTCATGGTGTGATGCCTCTTGCTTAGTGGTGTTGCAGCCTCTGAGGCCTTTCAGAAAAGGTGTGTTTATACTGACAGATCATGTGACACTTAGATTTCACACAGGTGGACTTCATTTCACTAATTATGTGACTTCTGAAGGTAATTGGTTGCACCAGAACTTTTGAGGGGCTCCATAGCAAAAGGGGTGATTACATATGCACATGCCAATTTTCAGAATTTTATTTATAAAGAAAATATATATATATATATATGTTTTCATTTCACTTCACCAAATTAGACTAGTTTGTGCAGATCCATCACATAAAAAACAGATAAAAAAAATAAATTACAGGTTGTAATGTAACAAAATAGGTAAAAAGCCAAGAGGGGTGAATACTTTTGCAAGGTACTGTATATACACTGCAGTCTCACAGGACAGCTGAAGTGTGATTAGAATACACTAACCTTGCAATTTGTCTACTGTAACTCCAGTTGTATGCTTGCTGCACAGATATGATCAACAAACTTTATTTTTTGGTCAAATAGTACAACTTCCACAAATGTACGCATCATGATTCTACAATATCAATCTCCAAGTGATTTAACACCCATGTGAGTTATGGTGGATGGAGATCATTAGTGGATCCAGAAGTGATAGGTAAGCTTGGTTTGTATTGAGAAATGCTGTGGACCAACTTATGACAAGCAGAATTGCAATTTGAATCTCCTCAAGTCTGACCAACTTGCCAAGAGTCAAAAGTCCACGATTACTACATGTCAGGACTACAACATTTGCTGATGCAAACAAAAGTGTTATGAGCAAATGAAATCCAAACTTCAAATACATGTAATCACTTGTGAACTGCCTTTTTGTAAAATAATCCTATTTTAATTAAATAAAAATCCTTTTGCTTCCACTGCCAGCAGTGTGGATTACCCAGAGGTAAAGTCTCATTTGCTGTAAAATATTTCTAATGCTGGGCACATACTTGAGCGACCGAGTGGCCGATTTGGTACGCTATACACACTTACTAATCAGCCGCTCATTGTCTGGCCAGACATCACAACGGGAAGGGCATTTAAACTTGCTTGCCCAGTCGTGATGTCAGTGTTGTCGGTCCCTGCAGTCAACGTACGGGCAGGCCACCCGTACAAACAACCAGATGTACTAATATATGTGCTGAAGGGCTGACCTGGTACGTTTGTGAACGTCATTCACATACATATCGGGTGTACACACTCACCGATGAACGATATATTGTTAGTTCGGATGACGAACGATATATCGACAAGTGTGTACACAGCTTTACTTTGCTATACCTTAATAAACTAAAAACTACTTTTAGGAACACCCAGCCCTGCTATAGGGCATTGCAGGAAGACACAGACAAAATAAATGCTTACCTTTAGGGCCCGAAAAGTTTTAAAAAATGTTCCAAACGATTTACCTTGTTCTGAATTTGGCCACAAAACAGGAAATGTTGCCGTGGCAGAATTTAGCTCCAAGGGGCAGATTTTATTAGCTGCGGGTTGTGTTGCGCGGTCTCTTCATCTGAGGAAAATGCCCAGAGCTACTCAAGTAGAGAACTTCAATCTATAAGCATTAACAGCTGCCACAGGGCTGTTTACGGGTCTTTAACTAAAAAGCTCTGTGCAGTGTGCACTTTACCTAGGAGAAGATACAGTCCGACACAACCCATGGATAACTGTATACCAATCTTCTGGTGCATACGCACGGTGAGATTTTCTGTCAGATCTGAACAATAACGATTTTAAAAGTTATTCAATCGTTTATATCTGAAAGAAAATCTGACATGCGAGCCTGCAATAATGAACAATGCGCGTTCCCGCTTGTCAGATAACGATATCTGCCATCTGATGTGTTTGCAGTCAGATTTGGACATTTCCATTCATTTTAATACTGTCTAAAATCGTGCAAATCGTTGGTAAAATCGTTCATCTGACAATGTGTATGCACCATTACCTCAACCATTTCCCACAGCATAGCCCATATATTAAACTTGTTTTTGGCGTTTCCAGTGTTTACATATCCAAGCCCTTTATCTTCAGTAATATAGAGTTAATCATAGCTATCATTGTGAAGTTGTTGCGCTAGTAAAACTACAAAAAGTTTACTTATGACTTTATACATCTCCTCTTTAGTATTTGTTTAGTTGTTTTTTTATAACCGGATGTGTCAGTGATGCTACGGTAATTTTTTTTTATGTGGTTTAACATGTAATATATTAAAGCTGGAGATTAGCAAAACTGTACAATAAAATAAAGAATTGCAAATGTAAACTAGATTCAATATTAAACAGCTCAAAGTTATTTACATTAATGTTTTGAATTAAATACAGAGTAATTTTAATGAGAAATAATAAGATACAATTTCTTGCTGGCCATGTTTTATTTTTCTTAAATAGGGGATCCAATAGTACATAAATAGTATACAGAATTCAGAGGCAAAACAAGTTTCCAGAGAATTGAGATACTACATGCTATTCTTCTCATGCAGGTTTGAAACAAAAATAAATAAAAAGACGTTTCAGTAAAAACATACAGTAAAAACCAAGAGAAAAAAAAAAAAATCTTACAGAGACAAATCTTAACTTACAGTAATGTTGTACCATAAATCCATGCATGCCGTTCTTAGCATTGCAATAAAAAATAAAACCGTTTCTAGAAGTATTTAATATTTAAGCAGTTCCTATGGTTTTTTAGAGCTCCGTCAAGCACTTTAAAATGACAAATTCCTATACACAGTGAGCACTGTCCTTGAAATGAAGAAATTTTGGGGAAAAACAAAAGTGAAGACACAACCTGTTAATAGGCAGGTTAAATATATAGAAATGTAAACCAGAAATCAAAGTTCTATACCATACTAGCTCTTTCCTGAGGCTTTCTAGCGGTTGAAGTGAAATCCCAAGCATGCCTTGTCAGATAGTAAGGCATCCTGGGTAGTTCAACAGCTAGAAACAAGTTGTACACCACTGTTTTAAACCGTTCAAGATGTTGTTGTTTTTTTTAAACACATTAACATCTTCATGATATAATAAATAAAATACTGCATATTAAACACTTCACTACATAGGATGCAATTCAGAACATTTATAAATATCTCTGCAATTTTCTAAATTTAACGATAGCTACTACAATAATGCTGGCTTACAGAGGTGCATGATGGATAGCACTACTGGTGGCTACCAAATGGCCACAAACTGTTATTACCTTGAGGTAGATAACACATGCATACCGAAATCTGCATTCTTCAGTTGCTGCTGGTATCATGTGTTTTAAGAAATGGATATGAATAAAGCTACACAATATGAACTACCTTAGAAAATAAAAATACTTAACCAACGTTCAATAAAAAAAAATGATGTAATGTCTCACTGTGTCAACATCATAGGCAAGATCAGTTAATATTGAGAAATATAGCAATTAATTTGATTAATTCTTCGTTTAGTGCATTCTTTTTTCTGTCTCCACCTATGTTGCATTATTTAGTTTTTTTTTTCCTTGTGTGCAAATGCCATGCCAGTTTAAAAATATGTAGAAAGTAATTTCAGATTGTAAAAACAATGGTAAACAAAACTAAAGTTAAATACATACTAAAATACAAGTTGGGTAAAAAAAACAAAAAAACAAAAACAAAAAACAAAACTCACACAAGACAATTGATGAAGTATATGAAAAAAAAATTAAATGAGTGTTTTAGTTTAAATGTTTCAGAATGCTGCCATAGGTTTTGCGGGGAATTTGAGGGGAGGATTTCATGGCAGAAGGTGCCAATGTTGCTTGTATCGATTTAAGGGGTGAGCCGACTGGATTTTGAAACTGGGGAATACCAATAGAATCCAGCTGCTTATTAAGGAAGATATCACCACTAAAACTCAATAAGCCCTCGTCGTGGTCTTTACTCCCACACTTTCCATCTTCTGTTGGCTCAGGATCCAATACTTCGGTCTCATCTTTCTTACTAAATAAATTATCTAGGTAACCTGTATACGTATTTTCTTTTTCAGCGTGATCATCTTTCCTTACTTCGCAACAAAACTGGTCTATCAGGAAGCAGTCTTCACCGCTACTGATTGGGCTGTCCCAAGGATTTTGGTTTTTGGCACCCAACTGTGCTAAGTTGGCCATTCCTTTCTCCTGCTTTTCTAGGCTTACAGACTTTGATATTATGGATTTCAATTCAAGTTGTGTTACAGAACTATTCAAGTCATTGAGTTTGTCAACACTGGAAGGCTCATGTTGCAAACTAAGCTGAATAGTACCTGCTATAAATGAATCAAAGTCAAATTCTCTGTGCTTCTCCCTCTCTTTCTCAACTAGCTGCTGCGACGCTTCTTTGAGAGCTATCTGAGCTTTCACCAGACCATTTCTTTCACATTTTGATTTGCCTCTCTTATCTGATTTCTCCTTACTTTGCTCCTTCCAGTTAGAGAGATCTATAATAAGTTTTGGCTCATAATAATGATTAACTTCACTTTCTCTCCAAACTAAATTATCTAAGTAAGATGAGGACCTCATTTTGTAGTTACAAGTATGGCTACACTCCAGATCACAATATTTGTTTTCATGGTGACTTGGATATTGCCAGGAAGGCTCAACAGAAAAGTAGGGATCAAATGCTGGATCTTCCATATATTTTTCTCGATCTCCATCCATATATTTGCGAGGGTCTACCTGAACCTCCTCCTCATCACTTCCATCAGACACAAGAGCCCTTGGATCACGCTGAACCTCATCAGCTTCAAAATCATTATGTATTGGCCAATCGTGGTCGGAATACTGACTGTCATGATATCTAAGAAACACAAAAAAGAAAGCAATTTGTTCTTTTGTTCCCTTTGACACAAGATAGTATAACAAACGGACTGATATCTACTTATGTAATCATTTCATACAAGAGCACCTTTCCAAACAGCTGTGGGACCTATACGTCACATACCGCTGGTAGATTGCTTTTAGGACGGAGAATTTTGGACATAACATTAAGACATTTTACCAGTTGCAAAAACTAGTAAAATATTGCTGACCATATTCTACTTAAAATTGATCGCAACTAATGTTTGGTTTTGGGAGCGGAATACTTGTAATATGCTAAAGCTCTTCAAGTGCTGCTCAAAGTGTGTGTGGTGTGTACATGGAATAGGTTTTTTTTTTCCTTCCCCATTTAGAGGCTACTACTAGGTTCTTTGGCACATTTAACAGAGGATAGGGGCATGCTCAGCACCAAGATCTTACCCGAGATGCCCCTTCATCTTCTGGCACCCTTGCAGACTCTACCTAAAGGGTATCAGCACTCCTCATAACTTGATCATTTTTTGTCTCCTACCCGGTTCACCCCTTCCCCAAGTATGTGAGCTCTTACAGACAGGGCTCTCCTGTCCTTCCCCAACACACTAGTGCCACCCACGTCTCCTTCTCCACTTCAGCTACTCTGACTATTCGCTCTCCCATATTTTGGGTACAAGATCACTGAGTACTGAATAGATTCCTACTCGCAACTTCTGCTAGCCTCATTAAAATTACCCTCCTAAGCCCCATTTATCAGTCTTCAGTGTTGTTTTAATGTTTAGTACATATACTATGGTCTACTGCTGTGCACTGTATTCAAATGGTGCCCATCCACTAGCAGACATGAAAACGACTGCACGATTATGACTTTGTAATCATGCAGTTGTCTGTCAGTCTGTGACGAGCCTACACTGAACGAGCAGTCGTTCAGTGCAGGCTCATCAATCATCTGCAAACATGCTCAACTTGACGTTATCGTCTGGTTGACCAGCATGTTTGCACGATGATAGATGTCTAAAAGCAGGCATGCGCATCACTGGTCGTTTTAGACATTTTTGCAAATGATTTATGAACGATTATCTAGTGGATGGGCACCTTTTCTCTTAAGAGTCTGATAATATGAAATGTTTCTAGGTTTACCTGTATGGCACTATGGACACTTTGCAGTGCCTCATTAGCAAATGTTAATAAAACTTTTGTGCACAATAAGCTTCACCATGAGCTTAGCAGTGTCCAGAAGTGAGTGGTGTTAAAAAAAAAAAAAAACCCTCTAAGAAGCACTCCTCAAACTTCAAGGGTCTTAAGCTGGGTACAGTTTCCGGCCGAATCGGAACACATCGGCCGCATCGCTCAGTGCGTATGGACAATATGCGCGCTCACGCATGTGACATCGTTCGGTCATACAGCATGTCCAACTGGACAATATTGCATGCAGCCCCGCTGCAGGTAATGAAGGACGGAACAAGGTATTGTTCAGTCATTCATTACCTTGTTCTGATGTGTACCCAGGATCCAATATGTCGGCCCATTGGGCGGACATATGGGCTGAGTACACATCGCTCATTGTGTAGCCAGCTTAGCTCCCACTTCAACTCATGTGGCTGCTTCTCAGGTTGGAAGCCACAATTGGTGAACTGTCTAGCTTTCTAGAATGGGAACTCTGCAATCAGAATTCCACACAAGTTAAAATTATGGACTTGTCTAAATACAGGGAAAATTACTTGATAGCGAGCTGAATGCAGTTCCAAAGTTCACTGAAGTCGGGGAGAGTGAGCAGAGAAAAGTGTACCATTGGGGATAGCTGCAAGAGGGAAGGGATGGTTCTCTTTTTGAGAGACATCCACAGTAATGTTCATAGGGAGTGCAAATCCATTAATGCTGATTCGATGTCCACTCAAAGACTGGATTGTGCACCTTCATGGTTTAGAACCAACTGGGTGAGAAGACCTGCTAAGTAATATTTACACATTTGGCAAACCCAGACCACCTGTGCAGAATGCTTCTGGAGTGTGCACAAATTTTGGGGAATCTTAAGGGGCCGATAAATAAGCAACATTGATTTTTGAATATATTTCAGAAATATGTAAAAGAGACCCTGACTAGAAGTGTCTGGAACAGATAAAATTCTCTGAAGAACATCCATTTTTATCACGGTAATGTTGCAGACTCATGACATGTGGAACTTGTTCCAATCCAACAGCTCCTTATGACTTCTGCTAGAATCGGGAAGTTTGCTGTAAAAAGCTGGTCATAAAAAAGCCCAGTATTGTTAATTCTGTGGGATTGCTAACAAAGTATAAAAAGCTTTTTTTTTTTAAATTAAATAAAGCTAGAGTAAACCATTTCAAATACTTAAATACTTTACATTGCGTGCAAGATATCAAAATATTGGTGTTTTTTTTGCCATGCTTACAAAATAATAAAAGGATAAAAAAAAAAACACATAAAAAGCCATTACCTTTCCCAATTATAGGCATGGCTGTAGTGGTCATCCATCAGTAATATATCATCTACCTCATCTTCAATGTGAAAGGGATGGCTGGAAATTGGCTCATCCAATGGAAAGGAATAGATGCTCATGTATGGGTGAGACAAAGCTTCTTCTGCCGTTAGTCTATCCATAGGACTAAATGTCAGGATTTGTTCCAGAAAATCTAGTGCTGAAAAACAAAGGAAAAAAGAAATAAAAATTATGGGTTGACGTTATTTGGGGAAAAAAATAAAAAAATAGGCAAGTTAGGAAATAAATGAAAGAATGAAGCATCTGTACATTGGAGGAGCTCACCTTCAGGGCTGATGCCTGGAAGTAGCTGTGTTAAAGGAGTATGTGGCTCAGTCATATCATTTTTAATGTAAACTGGGATTACAGTGAGGAGTTCTTGTCTGTCTTCTTCATGTACAACAGGTATTGATTCTAGAATCAGCTGCATCTGTTCAAGTTCATGTGCACCTTAAAAAGCAAAACAAAAAGTATGTCAAACGCTACAATGAAAATAGAGGTTCAAACAAAGATAAGCCAGGAGAGGAGAAAACTTAAGCAGTTTTTAACTGGTGTAAAAACTGCTAAACCAATAAAACAATATTAAAGAAAACATGGTCTTCCTTAAATCGCTGATGCTAAAAGGTCACATTTAATATATAAAATCTGCATTTATTCAGATAATTGCCTAACCAAGAATAAAGACCATGGACTTCCAGGCAATTATATTTTCTCACACAAGAACTTTCCTTACAAAATGTCACTTGTCTTTTCTGTCCCTGTGTTTCTTGCGTAATGGACAAGATATGTGAGAAAGAAAGAACTGCACCAATGTCATAGCACTACACAGATTTGATTTATTAAAAAAAAAAAAATGTAAATTTGCCTCATGTTCTACAAAGATAGGTTGCCCTACTCTAATACATGCGGTACTGCTTAGGCAAAGAATAAATGTTTTAAGTCAGTTAGAAACTACAAATGCAACTTTGCCAACCTTATCCATCTCTCACTTCTTTCACACTCTTTGGAGTGCTAGATGCATCTACAAATAAACTGGCCGAAATACAGTCATCATTGCCAACACAACATTCTCGCTCCATGACACCAAATAGTTTGCAATCTCTCATGAGCGAGGCACTCTCCCTCCTACCTTACCCATGACATCACTATGCATATATATGGCTTGATTGCGCTGTACTTTGCCAGTTGGTCCCCTATTTTGCCACTGTACGTCAAAGCAGTAAACCACTTATGTCAACTTACCTGCAAAAAGGGTCTTTCCAGTCAGCATTTCAGCAAAGATGCACCCAGCTGCCCACATATCAATAGCTTTAGTGTAGTTGTTGGGTGAAAGTAAAAGGCGTGGAGATCTGTACCATTTTGTGACAAGGCCTTCAGAAAGATGTCCCTGGAGGGAAGTAAAAATAAATAGTAACTCAATACCCACATTTCAAAAAACAATATTAGAATAATGTACATTTACTGTAAGCTATTGCATGTATATGACCATAACAAAATTGCAGATAAAAACTGTTGAAACTAAAACACGTCTTCTATCAACAGCCTAGCTCCCTTTGCCACAGTCTCACAGTAACTACGGCCAATTTAGAAATCCTGGCTGGACAGCTTTTGGATGTCTGGTTGCTTCACTATATAGAATTTACGCCATGAAAGACAAAGCTAGTAATTTGATGGGCAGAAATAAACATATTGGACAGAATTGGAGACAGTTAGAAAAGCAGCAACGTGTATTTCAGCACAAATCCCTGTGGAGGTTATACAATAATTATGATGCATAACAGGATGTGCACACTGCTCATAATAAATCCCAGAAGTCCCATTTGTTTGAAACTTATTCATGCATTACTTTTCTTTTCTTTAATCAGTGGAAACTGCTTGCTTACAGATGGCCATTTGTTTTAGTATGGCACTTGATATTGGGGAACCGTGGAAGGTAAAGCAAAAAACCCCATTTAAACGTATGCTAGTTTGAGACCTGTTTAATAAAATAACTTAAAAACAACCAATACCAATAAATTAACAACGCAAAATTAATCAACAGTCAGAGAAATTAAATGTGATTTGTTAATAAGCACCACTATATAGGTTATTAAATATTTAAGCATGTGAAATATGCACATTGACACAGTGGTGAGCATTGCTGCCTCACAGCACTAGCTCCACTGGGGAATGGCCTAATGTGAACAACCAATGACTAAGGGCCATTTTCAATTAGACGCAAAAAGCAGTTTTCCGCGAAAAAGTATCGCGGATGAAGTCATTTCCCCAGGCGGAAACTTTACGTATTCAATTCCAAATGGTTTTTGCTTATGTGAAAACGTAATGCAATGTAAGAGACGAAAAAGATTGACCTATGAATAGGTGGTGAAAAAATGTGCAGAATTGCGTGTTTTGGGGTGCAAAGGTGGGGAAATCACTCAGCACCCTTTAGACAGCCCCAAAAGCATAACTGCGTCCAACAAAATCCCTAAAAAAAATTAAAAATAGAGGAACACCCCCAAAAATTACTTTGAAAGAGGGGCAAAAAAGTGCAAAGTGGGTGTGAATACTTTTAAACTAGCATAATAGACTTTTTGGGGGTCTGCAAGTATGGGGGAGGTGTATTTTTTTAAAGCAGATGCGTTTTTTAAAACTTCATTTTTGTGGTTTTAAACCATGCTAAACACCCATTTTCAAGTACCCCAAATTTGACAGGACTACTTATTTTCTCCAAAAAAACCTGCTAAATGCTATTCTTCACCACTTGTGCAAAGACGCTAATTAGAGGCAATTGACAGTACATTAGTACCCCAAATAGCTTCAGTACGGCTATTCGGGAACATCTATATTGATCCCCAATGTTAGTGCATCTTTTCGGGGGTGCCAGGCTGATTTCCCCATTTTTTACAGCACTTTTCGCCCGTTTGAGTTTCGCCGGGATGCGTTTGAGTCTTTTAGAAATGAATACGGCGAATAGCGGGGGCGCGCCCGATAAGTTTCCGTGGTCAAAACACGCGATGTAGGCGAAAGGTGCGGAAGGCGAATCCTTTCCCGACTAACTGAATACCGCCCTAAATATTCTTGTGTGGGAATTTAGCTCCTGGGCTAGTTGCCCGGGAGCTATACAATTAGTATCCAAGATTTTCCACGTTAAGCTGCAGCTCCCAGGTTAAGTGATGTGCACGATACAGCTGTCAGGACACAAGTAACCCCAAAGCCCTACTCAACGCAGATTTGTGCTCAAACCTTATTAGGCAGCTAAATACCCGCAAAATAATTGAATCGCAGGTGGGGAGTTTGATTGGGGCGGTACACCTGTCAAACCGTAACGCAGGTGTCCTAAGGCGAGCTTAGGGAGGACAGAAACCTCCCGTGGAGCAGAATAAATTGCCATGCGCAATATAAATAACTAATAAAATATTTATTACATAAAATAGCAGCTTAGCTTATTGGCTGCTTAACGCCTGCTATACCCTTTATCAATGTAAAACAAGCAAATTCAGCAGACACCAACTTAATGTACCCTAAGTACACTGCAATTTTTCTCGGCAATTAGGTGGTTAGATCTAAAAAGACAAATTGCAGCATGTTTACATACTAAAGGACTGTAAATCTTCATTAATGTCCGATTGGGAATGTTCAGATGTATGTGCAAACCTATTGTGCCACTGTACAAAGAGAAACGGCCTTGCAGCGTGATCATTGTCCAACCATACACTATCTGTCATAGGTTTAGGACAAGTGGGCTGTTTAGCTGGATTGGTATTACATGATGGTCAAATGTCATAGATAATCCATAAACTCATCACTATGGACAAATGATCGGAGCATCTTAAAGGCTTGTTCCTCTCATTACCAAAATGTTCATAAGTGTTCTGTCCATGTGTGGAGTATGGTAAAGGCCAATACATCTCTAACCTGCCTTTGTCACCAGCCATTTCTGGCCCATGCATTCCATTCACAGCTTGCTTGGACAAGCCATTAGAGGCTGTAAATGAAATTACCATTACTAACCAAACTAATGTTAACTATGAAACAAGACCAGTGTATGCTCCATAGATCATGGTTAAGTTATAAAAAATAATGATTTCACTGATAAAATGTTCTTGAAAAGAACACCCAATGACAATCTAAATGGTACACTGCAAAGGAAAGGAACAAAATATTAAAAACGATTAGTATTTGATATTTGCAAGTCACATCACACAAGCATTGTATTCACCTTATGAGAATAATGGGGATCCATAATACGTGCAAGACCAAAATCGCCAATCCGTACTACCAAATCTTCAGTATTTATGAACAGGTTTGCTGGCTTGAGATCTCTGTGCAGCACATTGGCCGAGTGGATATATTTAAGCCCACGTAGCAGCTGGTACATGAAAAGCCTGGCATGCTCTTCACGAAGTGGGCCCTGCTCTAGAAGCTTGGCTAGATCGGTCTCCATATAATCCTGAACAATGTAAACAGAGTTCAGCTCAGTTAGGGAGCCCACGTCATCTGTTAAGCACTGTCCATTAGGGCTGAGAATTTCAAAAACTTTCACAATGTTTTCATGATCAAGTCTCCGGATAATTTTGATCTCCCGCAAAGCATGTTTGATGCTCTGAGGATCTGTCAGGACAATTTTCTTCACAGCCACTCGCTTATCACAGTCATTATCAACAGCAGAAAAAACTAAGCCATTGCCACCATAGCCCAGGGGTTTTAAGTCCATATATCGAGAGCCCAAATCAAATCCATGAATGTTCATGAGACTTTCAAACTTCTCTGCCATATTGGCTACTTTACTTCCTTCCTGCAGAAATTCAATTTCCCTAAGTATTTGACAAACCACTGCTGGTATCTAAAGAAAAGGTTTAATATACCTTACAGAAAAAAAAAAATTAAAAATTAAAATAGGAAAAAAAAAAAAAAAAACAAGCAAAAACAAAAATCAAAAGAAAACCTCTTCTTTAGAATGGTTTGCTCCA
Source organism: Taudactylus pleione (assembly GCA_031769625.1). Taxonomy (NCBI): domain Eukaryota; kingdom Metazoa; phylum Chordata; class Amphibia; order Anura; family Myobatrachidae; genus Taudactylus; species Taudactylus pleione. The sequence goes on from JAUIMM010001205.1 coordinate 494,311, forward strand.
ATTTTCATTGCATGCCAGCCTGCCAGGCCTGGTGTATCCCACAAGCAACAATGCTAAAGCTCAGTTTTGGCTGTATAAAAATGACAGAATTCATAGTTCACAAGAGATGCAGCATTCCAACAAACATCGACAAAAACACTCAATGGAAGTGAAACGGAATGAAATGACATACTATGCACGCACCACTAGTGTGAAAAAACAAGTTAACATTAAACAAAAACGTGAATAAATATGAAAGAAAAAGGCTTCTATTATCATCCTCCTCCTCACAGTGCAGATACATTCAGTGTTGAACTGGTCCTGAGCAGCGGCATTCTATGGTGCTGGTAAGCACTAAAAAAATGTTATTCCGATGGTTTTTTTGTTGCATACAGTGCATCCGAAGAGGGACTCGTGGCAGATCTTAAATTACAGAACAGTTCTTCTGTTAATGATCAGGTGGCTCCAGCTCACCACAATCACAATCAAAGCTGCTATCCATCTTATTCTCAGAAAACCTGGAAAAAACAAATATAAGTTGGTGTAAGATAGGATTTGGGACACAAAGATTCTCACTAATTAAATCACATAGTAAAAATGACGACGACAAATAGTAAAAAAAAAAAAAAAAAAAAAAAAAAGGCTTATAGCGATTCCATTGACAAAAAGCTTAAAAAAGGGCAAAAGCTGTTACGGAATACAGACAGGAAAAATATTTGCTTTATTCTACATGTTGCCTCAAAATTATATGTTTGACCAACAGGATAAGGCTTAAAAACTGATCCTGGTGCCACTCCTGCTGCAACCACATGACATGGAGGGTGATAGAATTGGTCTCCAATGTCCCGAATCCAATTATACAGATGAATTGCACAGAATGCAAAAAACACAGGGCCTTTATTCAGACCCGCTCGCGAGCGCTCACACGCGGGTCGATGTTGGCCTAGCGCGCATGCGCACGACGGACCCGGCTCCGTCGTGCGCATGCGCGAGACCCAGATAGCAACAGGCAAGCCGTCGCTATGGGTCTCGCTACAAAGGGGGCGTGCTGTCGATGGTGAGTGACAGCAAGCCCCCTTTGGTGGGCGTGCCGGGGGCGTGGCTGGCCAGACGGAGGCGTTCCCATGGGAACGCCTACCGTCTGGGGCCGGCCCCACTGACATCACAAGTGATGTCAGTGGGAGTGCTTTCGGCTCTGATAGAGCCAAAAGCACTCCAGGGCTTGCGGCAACGAGACCCTACCACAAAGGTCTCATCGCAAGCCCGATGGTCGCTATGGTCTTGACCATCGCGACCATCTTCCTGGCCGCTCGCTATAGCTGTGGGTGGTCAACCACAGCTATACGAGCGGCCAGGAGGCCGCTCTAAAAAAATCAGAAGGACGGCCCTGATTCAGAGCTCTGTCAGAGCGTCCGACTCTGAATCAGGGCCACAGTGAGGAATGGCGCAAGAGCAGCACAACAAATCAGACATCTGCTAAAAGACCTGTTCTACCGCAGCCTTAATGTGAATTAAATTTTGCTAATCTATCTACTAAACTATTAGAATGTTTTGTTTGTTTGTTTCTTATTAATATGATTTTAAAGAGGGGAGGTCCAATCAATTTCTATATTCTATTAGTATACCCAACTAGTACCTTTTGCTGCAGATTCTGGTTTTATAAGAGGTTATGTGATAGGTTCAGAGTTTAAGGAACCGGCATGTGTTTGTCAAGTTCACTGCTAAAGTTATATAAGTTAGAGGGCAAAAGCAGAATATAAGTAATTGCTGCTTTAAGTGTAAACTCGACGAAAAAATTATAGTTCCTTCAGCTCGGAACCTATCACCTATACGATATGTCAATCAGCCGACGAATATATCGCATAGTGCATCAGCGGGTGGGTACAGACGATATGTATGAATGTCGTTCACAGACCTATTGCATCTATCCTGCGGCACGGCCGATGTCGATATATCTGCACGTCTGGCAGTGTGTATGGGTGACCCCCACTGACCGCCCAATAGACTTACTGCAGGCATCCGCCAGTGACCGACATATCAAGTGGACAGGTAAGTCTTAACGCCCGCCCAGGTGTGATGCATGCGCAGACGCATTGGCTGAACGATTGGCAATGCTGGCCATACACGCTACAATCGGTATCCGCGGATCGCCCCGATAATTGTAGCGCGTGTGCGGGTGACCGAGGGTTAAATATCGCTTGGTCGGTCATGCGGATTGTCCACCATGCCCGTCCCATGCAAAATTTATGCGTTAAAATGTCGGCCGCATCGGGCAGTGTATGCCCAGCCACAGCTGACAGAGACATTTCCCGTGTTCCTTCCCATGGAAGGAACAGGGAAATGTCTCCTCCCCCGGGGTGGAGCGCAGATGTCGGGGCTAATACACTGCGCTCACAGTGTATGCCGCGGACATATGTGGGCTGGCAGGCTGCCAGATAAAATGTCTGTAGGTCTGACAGGCATTTTATCTGGACGTGTATACCCAGCTTAAGTGTGTATGTACTTATTAATCGTTAGAGAGGTTGGTCGACCAGTTGGACAGGTGTGTAACCACCTTTACACAAAATATATTGTTAGCTACACCATTTTCAATATTTTACAAGCATCCCAAAAACAACAAAAAGAAAAAAGGACTAATATGTAGAAAAATATAACACTTGCCAATTGGAGAAGAAAATAGGCAATGAAAGTGATCTTACCAACAGTACTAGAACTTCTATAGAGAAAGTTCACTAGGAGCCTGGATTATCAAAGTCACAGAAAAATATTAAAGGGGGTCAAAAGAGGTGTAGGCACATGTCCAATAAAGTGCCATCTTCACTTACAGTCCTTGTACGCCTCTACTACTACTATTTACCAAACAATAAAGAGCCTTGTGATGAGCAGAATTCCTAGTGGAGCTTACAATCTACTATATATTCCCTTCCACACAAACACAAGGATGAGATCCTGAAAACATGCATTGCTGGTCAGAAGCCCATAATCATTACATAAAATGTAGACAAACAGTAGAGACATGCGTTTACATGGGACCAGCGTGACATTAAGGTGGGTTAAATTCTCAGCCAGGTGCCTCTATGGGGTGTGAGAAACAAATTGGCGATGTTACTGGGGAGGAAGGCACTTTGCGGTCACTGAAGTTCCAGCAGAAAAAAAACAAGGATAAAAAGGTTGTTAAATATATGTAAAGCATAGAGATGAATGATGCTTATGCAAATACATACAAGTTGGGTGGATGGACTTTGTTTCCCATACAGGTGTATTTCACACAATTTGCTGCTGCTTCCATCATTGGCGTATGTTAATTTGTGTAGTGAATACTGTAAAGCTTGGAAGCACTTTTAAATGCATAAATTAAATATGATTACCGATCCTCTGAACACACACACACACACACACACACACACACATATTAGTCTGGACTTTGAGAACTCTCAGACTGACTAAATATAGTCAGTCTGAGACTATAAGGTTGACAAAATATAGAATTCAGGCACATCTACAGTAGCAACCAGCTGACTATATTTAAGTTCATCCATTAAGAGAAAATATGACTCCCAATCATTACAAAGTAGTAATTAGGACCACTTTTTACTAATATTTGAAAGACAAGAATAAAAGACATGGTTCCCATGCATTGTTTACACTCCTTAAAACACACACACACTATATTTTTAGCATCAAGATACAAGTCCATAACCAAGCCATTATTACTATAACTTTTACTTAGACAGAAACAGTATGCACTTAATGCCATACGAACTTTAAAGATTTTTAACATTAATTACAAAATACAATAATATAAAAGTAACAAAGCCTATTCTGACATCACGTTCATGCTAGCCGGTCATCATTTTATATATCAGTAAGTTAATTTCACATCTTTAATAATTAACACAAATGTAATTTGTGAGAAAAATGTCACTGATGAGTAATTTCACTACCAATAACTAAAAGGAGATAAAATACAGATTGAAATCAGTAAACAAACTGGAAACAATGACTTCACTAAACCGATGCAGCTCAGATATAAAAAAAAAAAAAAAAGGAAAAGTTGAGTAATGACCTCATGTAGATGACAGCACACTCACATCACACCTGATTCACCACACAGAGGAGGAGATGCACTGAGTCACCTTTCCCAGCACACAGAGCCCTGATAGTGACGCACTAGTTCCGGGCACCCTACAGGGTAGTCCCTGGAACACCCTCCGGCCACACAACAGCCCGTCCATTGTCCCACAGCTAGCTATATACACACGGCTACAGCACCGTCCGGGGAACTACACATACCAGCATACATGATGGGCCTTGTAGTTCCCCAGAAGCAGCAATAGGTGGAGGCCACAGAGCGCATTAGTGACCAGACAGGAAGAACACTGTACTCAGCCCCAAGATGGGGCCACGTTCTGACTCATTTTAGGAGACAGCTTTTTTGTTCCACTGTAAAAGTCATTACCCCATTCACCTCCCCTACTGCCGCCAGCCACCTACCCCTCATTGCCCCACCCACTCCACGACTGCCCCCAGCCACCTACCCCTCATTGCCCCAGACACCCTCCCGCTTCTGGGTGTAGCGCTCATTGTGCAGCCCCACATGCCGCATATACAGCAGAGCAGCAGCCGCCATGCCGCTGCCGTGTGCCCCATAGAGACCCGACGGAGGCGGGTGGGCGATACAATAGTAACTATCACTGAGGCCCCATTGGTGTCAGCGCCGTATAGGTGACGGGTCACTAATAGAGCTGGGGAGAGGGGTCCTCCTGGGCCGCTATTGGGTGAGCAGCGCGCCGGGGGACAGCCCCCTCCCCGGCTCCATTCCCAGAACAGCCAGCTGGGCCGGCAGCAGCACATCAGCCGCACTACTATACGGGGCTCTCTATTCACCATTCCCACTACGTCGGGTCCGTAACCCTTGACAGGGCCGGTAAGCAGCCAGCGCCGCCGTCCCGTGTAACACCGGTGTCTCACGTACAGCACCAAGTACAGTACTGCTGCGGGGTACATGGCGGCGTACAGCTAGGGCAGTGGGGTGACAGGGCGCCACATACCCCCGGCGTTGACGGCTGCAGCACCAGCACGGGCGGATCACACGGGGTACAGGCTCCGGCCCCTCACGGTTCCCCGGTGTACACGTAGCCAGGACGGCTGGGGAGCTCCCATTGTTGGGTTGCCGGAGACATTGTTCCTAACACAATGGAGACACCGGCACAGGGAACCGGTCTCCGGGGGAGTCGAGCGCCGGCTACTTACAGCTCTCGTCTGGTTCATATGGAGATGTGTTCGGCGGCCCCGGTGACTATGCCCGTGCTCCCCGCTCAGCCGTGCCTCTAGCCCTGCTGCCGCGTCTACTCGCTCGTTGTTTGCCGCAGTCGCCATGTACTCGGACTGACTGCGGGAGGAGGAGACCTGCAGACACCCGATCTACTGCCGCCCACTGCGTCACCCGGGACGCCCCTGCAGCCGGCACGTCACCCGGGCGGGAGAATTCAAACTGGGTAACACACACCGCAGCTCACGCCGCCTATCAGTGCCTCTCACCCGCTAACCGAGAGACAGCGGGGCTATAGCCAGTGTATTATTATACGGTGTAAGAATGCAGACAGGGCCAGGGTTCGTGTCTCTGTAACGGGGTGACAGGCTGCTAGCAGTGTTGCCAACTCTGATATGAGAAAGTTGAAACAAGCAACCAATAAGTAAAATAAAAGCCCAAACCAATCCTAAAATGCCCAGTTTATGGGGGTGTCTTTGTTCTCACTCTCTACCTGTCTAACTTCCTTTACTCTCCCCTTTTCATTAACCTAAATATTTTATTGTGCACAGCCTTATTATCTGCCTATATTGCTTTTCTTTCTCTACGCCAGCCTCCATATTTTTACCTCCTCCCTCTTTTCATACCTCATTGTCTTGCCAGTCTTCAGCTGGGTACTCGCTGATGTGTGAACCCAGCGATGTGATGCCCAAGTACGCGATTTATCTCGGGCGGTCGGGATGCGGACGCTTGCATTACCGGCGCCAATCAGAATCCCGGCACCAGCATCCCGACCACCGGGATGCCGAAGGTAAGTTGGGGGGAGGGTTAGGTACTAGGGGCAGGGTTAGAGCTAGGCACTAAGGGGGGAGGGTGCAGGGAGGAGGAGGTTAGGGATCCTGGCATCGGGATTCTGACCGCCAGGATCCCGACTGTCGGTATTTCATACCGATCCCCTGAAAATATCTATGCAGGAACTGTGTGATAATATGCAAATGTTGCAGCTGCTGGGATTTGTATTGAGAAACCCACCAGCCGCTTCGCAAATCCAATCAACTAATTACAAAGATGCATCGTACGCAGATCAGCTAATAATCGGCCTTCTGAGTAACCTCATGGTTGCGCAGAATGGCTGCAGGAACAGATACGTCTGAGCCATATTTACTGTATATGAGATCACAGGCAGAGGTGCACCCTGAAAACAGTCAAAACACGCCTGCGTTTGAGTCGCCATGCACACACCCCAAACAGTCCCTGCCTGTCAATCACTTTGTGAATAAATCCTCACTGCGAGCGTCATCGATTATGAAACTTGATGCATGCACAGACCAACGATAATCGGTCAACTGCGTAAACATCTGCATTGTGTCCATCTCTGTATCTGGTCCTCTTGTTGCAAAGGCTACAGCAGATACCAGCACTGACTACTGCAGTGTAAATATCAGTTTACTTCATACAATATGCACAGATTGTTGTACACGATGAGTATTTTTCAGAGAGATTTCTTAACATGTCCAGTACATATAGAAAAGTGATCCAAAGGATACATTTCATACAATAAAAATGTACAGATCCTTCGATTTACAGCTCCTTACACCTGGAGATTCACTATGGGGGAGGCAAGTGTAGACTGGAGATATTTAAATTTGTCCACCATTCCATAACAACTTCTTTTTGTTCTCTTTTGTCTGTAATTATTCCTATTGGTTGTCATAGACAGCACCCCCAATTCTATATAGAGAAATAATAAAATGGGGTCCTTCTATAAAATAAAAGCAAAAATATTACTTGTGCATATGTTTATCTTTCTGTTATCTAGAAATAGGGTAATGCCACTTCTGCATTTGGTATTAACACAGATGTCTTTTTATCCCAGCTCCATGTTTTTTTCTCAAATTGATGCAAATGTAACTTTATTGATAACCTTTTTATTAAAACTGACCCTGGGGTAAATTTACTAAAATGAGAGTTTTTAGAAGTGGAGATGTTGCCCATAGCAACCAATCAGATTCTACTTAACATACCCCTCTGTATTAAACAGATGCTGTAACTAATTTAATATCAACTCAGTATAGTATATTTATGCAGGGATGTGTGTTATAAGTTTGAGTGGTCATTTATTTTTATTATTATTTTATATACACCATTATAAATTGTATATATTTAAATAAAACACAAAGTATTGAGCTAGATTTCTAATGTTAAATGACCACACAAACTTTAAAAAAAAAATTGAGCTGGGATAAAAGGACTGTCCCTGTTACAATGTGTCATCCATTAAAAAGTACTGACATATGAAACGCGTTGGAGGACACCGCTACAGCTGCAGACTTCACTCCTGGACCAGATGCCGATCGCTCCCGGCCCACAGTGGGGGACACAGTAACCGATAAAGGAATAGGAGAACAAAGTGCTCGCTGCTATAGAGCACAGCCACCAGCACAGCCATCAGCAGCAGGACACCGGAGGAAGAATCAGGGTAAGATAGGGATAGTTTACCGATTGTATTCCCACAATCACCCTGGTCCTGCTTCACACAACCAATCCCACTAAAAAGGGCATAAACATTCCTACTTTGTGGAGGTGGAGTGTTTTAAAAAAAAAAAAAAATTCTTATTTATTTACTTTTTGTTTAAGATTAAAAGTATAGATGTTTATGCAGATGCACCACTTACACTGTATAGCGCTCATCTTTACCTATCGATCATATGCACCACATCCTGATTGAGCAGCTTCATTTATACTCAGCGCAGGACTGTCATTTTATTTCCCAATGTTTACGCTGTTGCATGTCATCAGACAGATATGAGAGGGCAGCAGTGGGCGTCACTATGCTCGGGTAAGATTTGGAAGGCATTAGCATATTTTAGCAATTGCGATTCATGAGAGATCGCAATTGTGATTGCATTAGCGTAAATCTCAGAAGAGTGATACAAAAGGTCGACAATGAAAAGGTCAACACTATTTTGGTCGACATGGGATAAGGTCGACAGGTTCAAATGGTCGACACTTTTTTTTTTTTCCTAACACTACTCTTCGTCCTAACCCTAACCGTCGGGGTAAGTGCCTAACAATCCCTCCTAATGCCTAACCCTCCGGTAAGTGCCTGAACCAAACCCTAAAAAAAACATATATCGACCATTTCTATGTTGACAATTTACATGGTGACCCTTTGAACCTATCGACTTTTTATATCTGATGATTTTGTGTACTGTCGACCTTTTGTCATGTCGATCAAATAATTGTTGACCTTTTCATTATCGACCTTTGTATGGAACCCATCTCGGAATCAAGCCCTATGTGTGTGGGCTTATTGAATAATTATAATTTATCTCTTATCTGCACATGATCACTAAATAAAGCTTATCAGGTTTACATACAGTAGTTGTGTGTAGATATTGCTCAATGAAAAGATTATTTTTGAAAAGATCTTTTGGATGTAAATTCATTAAATCAATATGTGTGTACTCCTAGCAATTGATGAACATCTGAGTACAAGTAGTTTAAAGCAGGATTGCTGGATTTGTACTGTATGCATAGATGCTGCTTAATAAATTGGTACTTCATCCTACTGGGTGATGGCAAAAGTAAAATCCTGCTTTACTACTACTTGCGTCCAGCAAGCAAGCTAGTCACTTGGTAAGAATTCCAAACTGCTGCCAAAATGCAATTTTATGAAAAGCTGTGCAGTGCTGACCTGGACCTGATTCAGTTGCAGCTTATTTGCTAGTTTCAGCCATCCTCTTGTGTAAAGTAGTAGCGTGCACCTGAATGTGCAAACACTGAAACGTCCACTTTCAGCGTCTATGGACTCTAACACTGCTGGTGATTCTTGACACCCCTCCATCAGCTCATCATCATGTGCACCACTGACACTTGCTCTAGCTCTACAGCAGGTGCAAGGTCTCTGTCTCAATGGGACGAAGTTAATAGACCGGCGGATGCCATACCGCCGGTCTAAGGGCCTGATTCAGACCCGCTCGCGAGCGCTCAGTCGATGTTGCCCAAGTGCGCATGCGCACGACGGAGGCGACTCAGTCGTGCGCATGCGCGAGACCCGAATAACGACGGGCAAGCCGTCGTTATGGGTCTTGCACCAAAGGGGGCGTGCTGTCGATGGTTCCCATGGGAACGCCTACCATCTGGGGCTGGCCCCACTGACATGACATGACTAGTGATGTCAGTGGGAGTGCTTTTGGCTCTGATAGGGCCAAAAGCACTCCAGGGCGACGTGACCCTACCTTAGGGTCTCGTTGCAAGCCCGATGGTCGCGATGGTCTTGACCATCGCGACCATCATTTTGGCCGCTCGCTATAGCTGTGGGTGGTCACCCACAGCTATGCGAGCGGCCAGGAGGCCGCTCCAAAAAGTAAAAGGGACGGCCCTGATTCAGAGCGAGCACTACGTCAGAGCGTCCGGCTCTGAATCAAGGCCTATATCCCCACTCCTCCTGCCCAACAACAAGGGACTTAAGATAGGCATCAAAATGCCAACGCCTATCTTAATCCTGACACCGGAACCATGACCCCCGCCATCCAGATTGTCTTCAGATGGGGAAGTATAAGACTTAGCCTGGGGATAGGGGGGTTAGAGTTAGACACCCCCCGGGGAAGGTCAGGGGGGTGCCTAGGGGATGGGGGGGTTATGGTTAGGCACCCCCCGAGGGATTAGGTTCAGGGTGTGTGTTAGGTTTCGGCACTTCTGGGGGGAGGTTAGGGTTAGGCACCCCTAAAGGAGGGTTAGGTTACTTAGCTTTAGTTGTTGGGATTTCGACACGCCGGCCTGCCGCTGTCGGTATTGCCGAAGGCATTACATACCGATTCCATCTCAACATGGCCTCTGTGGCTCTGCATCTGAGAACGCAGCTGCTTTCACTGATGCACCCATGATACTCCCATAACGCCCACGGGACAGTCTTTTTATATGTTCACTTCAGGCTACCTCTCAGTAACCACCCAGGAATGCCCACGGTTTTGGCTCGCTATTTCTGTTACCATCAGTCTGGTATACAACAATGCATTTGTGCGTAGGCTCCAGGTAACGCATGCATGGTAGGGGTTTTCAGAATATTTTGCACATGCGTAGTAGCAAATAATCGCTCCACTACATGAACATCTGAATAAGGCCCATAGTATTAACCGGCAGCGGGACCTGGACCTGATTCAGAGATGTACTCCGATTTTAGATGGCTCCAGCGTCTCAGTCCAGGTGCACATGCTGCGTGACCTTAGGGTTACTCACATGGGTTATTATCAGAGAACCTGCGTATGGGCTGTTTGCAATGGCTCAGTTGTGCATCACAGTACTATTAAGGGAGGGTGCTGTTTTACAAACAATCGCTCCTCTGCTTCGTACAAAATCACAGCAGTGATTGCAATACCGTACATCTCTGAATCTGTTTCATGTGAAAACACCTTATAGTTTCAGGTGGGATTGGGGAAAAAATACATATTTAACTATATTTAAAATTAGTATTACTATTTTTTATTTTAAATAGTGCAATGATTTTCCTAAAATGACCGGCCACTTGGTTTAGCAGGGACACTAGGGAGCATACAACATCAAAGGACGAAATCTGAAACCAAGGGCATTGGGCTTCACAGCAGACTCCTGAGTAACCTCAGTTCACTTATTGGCTTCTAGAAAGAAAACTAGACTTTCAACATGAGAGTCCCATGATGGTGGTCTGGGAAATATCAAATACCATTTCTATGCTCTGAATATTATTGTTTCCCTGATGGGTCAATCATTTTAGACTTCAATGCAGGAATGTAAGCTTGGATATGTACTGTATATAGAGGATTGTCAAAAACAAATACAGCAACAAATTGCAAAGAGCTCTTTTAATAATAGTCTGCATTAGGTAATATGCAAGGTAGTGATGATATTGTACAAGATTTCTTGCTGTGTAGCTAAACCATATTTATTGGCCACAAATTAGAAGGTTATACAGGTGGAGTCTATGATAGATATTGTTACCTTAGTTAAGATAATCAGATATTTGTAGAATTTTTTATTATAATTTTTTTTTATTGAAATATGATGTGAAAAAGAGGAAATGCTGACAGTATTTCTAATAGATGATTTTATAGTATGTGGCAGAGTATGAATGTAAGACAACCAAACAGAGAAGAACTTTTTGGTCCTTCCTTCAACACTTTAAGAGAAGTCTGCCCAGTCATTTGATAAAGATAAGCTGACCTAGTTAGCATTATTACAGATATAGAAAATGAACCTCAGATTCCACTCATTGGGACAATATTTTTTTAGCTGTTGCAACATCATTTGGCAGTAAAATAGCACCACAGGGGTGTCTGAATGAGGGGGTGGGGGTTGAAGATTCCAAAGAGCCTACTTAGTACTAATATAAATACTATATGCGAGGGTCAAAGACTACACAATATTGGATGGCCAACCAGAATTCATTTACTTTATTGCAGGACCACATGCAATGCATGTGGTCGGCATTGTGTAGCTTACATTTAAATCAATTAGGAGTCGATAGATGTACCTGTAAGATGTTGTAGCCTAGTGGTATAATAGAAACGGTGACGTAGTTTGTAATTCATTTCAGCATAAGAAGTTGACACTAATAGTTTTTTCAATCTCACACAGGCCTCTATAATGTCATAGAAATCCACCTCTGGGAAGGTAGAGCGCCATCTTTCCAATCCACCAGATAAGGAGGTCAGGTTCAGGCAGCGTCCGGAATGTGTGTAAATAAAATAGGTAGAATATGGGAATTTGGCCCGACTGGTCAGCATCGCAAAGTACATCTACTGTCATTCTATCAGTGTGAGATGTGAGCAAGCACCATCATCACATACTGTAACTCCGAACATGAAGATAAGAAAATAAAGAAATCAATAACTGTAGGTATTTTTTATGTAATTGTGTCAGTGAGAGGGGGATAGATTAGTAATATCAAGAAGTGTGTGTATGTGTATTATAAGGGCGCTTATATTACGGATTAATAGAATAAACAGTTTTCTCATAGAGAATTCCGGAGGGGGGGGGGGCATGGTGTTTAAGGGTCTACACCTCAAAAGCTATTGAATGTACTGAGCTGAAATTTGGCATGGATGGGTATAATTGTTGCTCGGTGCTGCATGCCAAATTTCAGGGCAAGAAAATTAAAAATGAGGATTTGGGAACAATCTAAAATTTAAACTCAGTTTTTTCAGCCACTTTCAGTTAGGACCACTTTTCTGCACTAGTCTATGGGACTAGTCTATGGGGAATGTTTGGGAAAGCATAACTCAGGGCAGAGGACAAATTTAGACTTGGGAATCGTTTTGTTAGGTAGCTCTTGTTCCAGTGTAGGTGCTTTTGGGGTTCAGGTAATTGAAAAAGTTACAGTTTTTAAACTATTAGCCCACAAGTGGCCCATTATATTGATAGGGAGCTTCAACTTGTTGCGCAGCCTCAGTAGGTGGTCTCCAGCAGGGGGTGTACTGTGGCTTCACTTGGGTGCACAAAGATAGCTGTCCTTTGCGGGCGTTAGCGGAGGTGGGACCCGGCAGAGGTAGCGGGCGGCGGCGGGGACCCTGCAGTGGTACTGGTGTTAGCAGCGGCGGGGACCCAGCTCTGGGCTTTAGCGGCAGCGGTGGGACTTGGCAGCAGGCCCGAATCTTGGAGACTCCAGTCCCTGCCAACCATTCTGCAGAGTTCAGCAGCGGTGCCCATTTAAAAATCATGGCGCCTCAGCGCCATTTTTCAAAGTAAAATATGGCCAACGCGAGCCAATCATGACTTGCAACGTCATCGCCTTGCCCCCTCGGCTGACATATAAGCCAGCGTGGGGCATAGCAGTGTGACAGTGGGGAGGGAGCATGAAGAGCTCCTGAAGTAAGAAGAAGGGCACAGTCCTAGTGGGAGGCAGCATGTAAAAGGCTGCTCCCACTAGGTGAAGAGGACACCAGAAGCCATGAGGAGGTGGCAGCCGTGCAAAATAGCTAAATGGCTGCCACTACCCAGGCGAAGACACCAGAAGCCCTGGCGGGGTGGCGCCCACCAGGTGAAGACGACAGAAGCCCTGGTGGGGTGAAGTCCACCATGTGAAGATGATGGAAGCCCTGGTTGTTCGGCACCAGCCAGGCAATGATGACTGAAGCCCTGGCAGGTTGACGCCCGCCAGGTGAAGTCGAAGGAATCCCTGGCGGGTTGGCGGCCACCAGGCGATGACAGCGGAAGCCCTGGTGGGTTGGCGGCCACGCAAAAGAGCTAACTGGCTGCCGCCCAACAGGTTAAGACTGCGGAAGCCCTGGTGGGTTGGTGCCCACCAGGTGAAGATGCCGGAAGTCCAGGGGCAGCGGAAGCAGCCCCATAAAGGAGCTTAAAGGACCAGGACCAGCTGTGAAAAGCCTTTTATACACATTCAATATTTAACACAGATGCATGGATGTATCTCACTGATATGTCCATGCATCTGTGTCTTATTGATTTTGCTTTCTCAGATGCATGCCCAGCGCCAGTGAGCCCCTCTGTCATCCGCTGATGCTCCTGTGCACTGCCCCACTGCTGCCACTGCTCCTCACCCCTGCTGCTGCCACTACCCCACACACCTGCAGCCTGCCCCTGCAGCCGTCTCTCCCTCTGCACCTCCAAAACACCTCTTGTGTGCTGTCCCCTTGACCAACGCAAGTGTACCATTTTGTTTCCCTTTTGCCATTGCAGGTGGCCCAGTTTGCTCCCCCAAAGTCTGATGGTTAATATATGTAGAAATAAATTAAATTCCATAGAAAAAAACAGAACATTTACTGAATAGTAAAGGTGAAGGGTGAGATGGAAAATGTAGGCCTAAATAACTAAAAAGTGAGAGTCCCTGCGTTTCCTAGCCTCCCTATGAAATGCTAGAGCCACAATTTAAGTAGTGTTAATAGCAAAACCAGATATAGAATGAAAATGGTTTAAGGTAAACGTAAGTAAGGGGTTAGCATCCTGAGGATTAGGAAAATATAACAATTAAGTGCCTGCAAAGCCGATACTTTTATCTAATGATTACCAAGAGTAATACCCTTCCATCCTTTATTGTGAACACTTTGAACAAGATGTCTAATAAAAGGGTTCAAAGCAAGGTACATACCAGTGGGGAAAGAGACTGGACAGGGATTCCTGTCTGGTAACTCTTTGAAATGAGAATAATTCAGTATTTCTACTAGGGATGAGCGGGTTCGGTTCCCTGAGAACCGAACCCACCCGAACTTCGGGGATCCGGGGCGATCCGAGCCCAAGCTCGGATCTCCCTGTCTGCCCCGGATCCCTCTCCCGAGGCAAAACCTCGAGATCTGCTGTCGGATCTCGAGGTTTTGCCTCGAGCGGCCATTTAAAAAAAAATGCCTTTGCCTTTAATGGGCAAAGTGCTGATTGGCTGACAGAGCCGTCTGTCACGGCTCTCAGCCAATCAGCATTATGGTGCTCATTTGCATGTAGCACGGACTCGTGAGATCCGTGCTACATGCATCTGTGTGATTGACAGTGACACAGAGCACAGATGGGTCAGTGAGACCCGTCTGTGCTGCTGTGTATTTCAATGACACAGATGCACGCACGGACCAGGAGATCCGTGCTACTTGCATCTGTGTCATTGACACAGAGCACTAACGGGTCCGTGAGACCCGTCTGTGCTGCTGTGGTAAATAAAAAAAAAAAAACCTGTGTAAAAAGAGAAAAAAATGGCGTGCCCCCCCCCCAAAAAAAGAGCAACCAGCCCCGGGCATTAGTGACCCAGTGCTGGGTGTGCTTAAATACAGGGGACAAACGACATAGGGGTCCCCTGTACTTAAACACAACCAGCACCGGGCTAGTCAGAACCAGAGCTGGTTGCCAAAATACGGGGGACAAACGACGTAGGGGTCCCCCGTATTCTGCGCAACCAGCTCTGGGCTCTGATCCGGTCCTGGTTCTGGAAATACAGGGGAAAAAAATGAGTAGGGTTCCCCTGTATGTTCCAGAACCAGCACTGGACTTTTTCTAGCGGGGGGCTGATGCCACAGCCAGGGGAGCCCTTTCACCGGGCCCCCCAGCCGCAGCATCAGCCCTGACCGCTAGTCAGCCCAGGCCGGGGATCCCTGGAGAGCTGGGGACCCCCCCAATAAAGGGGTCACCCTCTCCAGGGCACCCCAGGCCCAGGCTGATAGCCCGGGGCTATCCCCGCCACCCCTGGTGGCGGTGGGTGGCGGGTTGATTGTGTGGTGTGGTGTAAATAAAGAATATCAAACATTGTCTTTACAAGTAGAACTGCAAGTCCCAGCAAGCCTGCCCCGCATGCTGGTACTTGGAGAACCACAAGTACCAGCATGCAGGGCATTAAGGGCCCACTAGTACCTGTAGTTCACCTGTAAAAAAATGTTTAAAAAAAACACAGGACACACACACCGTGACAGTATAAGTTTATTAAACATACATACACACACACACACACACATGTACACATACTCACCTATGTAACCCTGTAGCATCGGTCCACTTGTCCGGTAAAGTATCCATAGGGGACCTGTGAAAAAAAACATACTCACCATCTCCTATGCGAGGTTCTGTCCTCTTCGTTCCAAAGTAGGCATCCCCGGACTTGGCAAAAAAAAAAAAACGAAAACGCGATCCACGAACTTAGTACCGTTCTATAGAACGGTACTTCCCGAATGAGAGCTTAGCGGCGGGGTATCACCATGGAAACCCCGCTGCTAAGCGTTCATTGGCTGAGAGAGGTCATCTCCCGTCTCTCAGCCAATGAACGGCTCCCTCCATTGTAGTCAATGGTGGGAACCGCAGGGTAAACTTTAATAACCTTGCGGCTCCCAGCATTGACTACAATGGAGGGAGCCGTTCATTGGCTGAGAGAGACGGGAGATGGCCTCTCTCAGCCAATGAACGCTTAGCAGCGGGGTTTCCATGGTGATACCCCGCCGCTAAGCTCTCATTCGGGAAGTACAGTTGTATAGAACGGTACTAAGTTCGTGGATCGCGTTTTCGTTTTTTTTTTTTGCCAAGTCCGGGGATGCCTACTTTGGAACGAAGAGGACAGAACCTCGCATAGGAGATGGTGAGTATGTTTTTTTTCACAGGTCCCCTATGGATACTTTACCGGACAAGTGGACCGATGCTACAGGGTTACATAGGTGAGTATGTGTACATGTGTGTGTGTGTGTGTGTGTGTGTATGTATGTTTAATAAACTTATACTGTCACGGTGTGTGTGTCCTGTGTTTTTTTAAACATTTTTTTTACAGGTGAACTACAGGTACTAGTGGGCCCTTAATGCCCTGCATGCTGGTACTTGTGGTTCTCCAAGTACCAGCATGCGGGGCAGGCTAGCTGGGACTTGCAGTTCTACTTGTAAAGACAATGTTTGATATTCTTTATTTACACCACACCACACAATCAACCCGCCACCCACCGCCACCAGGGGTGGCGGGGATAGCCCCGGGCTATCAGCCTGGGCCTGGGGTGCCCTGGAGAGGGTGACCCCTTTATTGGGGGGGTCCCCAGCTCTCCAGGGATCCCCGGCCTGGGCTGACTAGCGGTCAGGGTTGATGCTGCGGCTGGGGGGCCCGGTGAAAGGGCTCCCCTGGCTGTGGCATCAGCCCCCCGCTAGAAAAAGTCCAGTGCTGGTTCTGGAACATACAGGGGAACCCTACTCATTTTTTGTCCCCTATATTTCCAGAACCAGGACCGGATCAGAGCCCAGAGCTGGTTGCGCAGAATACAGGGGACCCCTACGTCGTTTGTCCCCCGTATTTTGGCAACCAGCGCTGGTTCTGACTAGCCCGGTGCTGGTTGTGCTTAAGTACAGGGGACCCCTACGTCATTTGTCCCCTGTATTTAAGCACACCCAGCACTGGGTTACTAATGCCCGGGGCTGGTTGCTCTTTTTTGGGGGGGTGCACGCCATTTTTTTCTTTTTTTACACAGGTTTTTTTTTTTTTTTTTTACCACAGCAGCACAGACGGGTCTCACGGACCTGTCATTGCTCTGTGCCAATCACACAGATGCATGTAGCACGGATCTCCCGGGTTCGTGCTACATGCAAATGGGCACCATAACGCTGATTGGCTTCCTGTCTGCCACTGCAGTGCCACTCCTAGATGGGCCACGTGTTTGTGCCGCCCCCTTGTGTCGCTTAGCATAGTCTTCCAGCTTCCTCGGTACAACCTTTTGGCCTAAAAACAATATTGTGAGGTGTGAGGTGTTCAGAATAGAGTGGAAATGAGTGGAAATTAATGTTATTGGGGTTATTAATAGCGTAGGAACAAAAAAAGGCCCATTTATGTGATTTTAGCGTTTTTTTTTTATTTTTTAAGAAAAAATCCAGATCCAAAACACAAAACCCAGAACCCAAAACACGGAAGGGTGGTTTTGGCAAAACCAATCCAGATCCAAAACACGAAGAAAGATCCAGATCCAAAACCAAAACACAAAACACGAAAAGTGTCCGGTGCACACCCCTAATTTCTACCATTGATAGTTAAACATGCCATCGGCTTACGAGAGAGCATCTGGAAAAACACAAAATCAGGGCCGAAGTATTGCATGTGTAATAGTAGAATAATGAGACCAAGAGACACAATCGAATGCCTTATCTGCATTACAACTGACCACTATGTCATCTCCACTAACTCACAAATATGACTTTGGCGCATATCCACTACGCGATTTGCTCCATGAGCGATATCGTGTAGTGTGTCCCTGGAAGTGGTGTGCTCAATGTCATTAACGACATTGAGCACCCACACTGAACGATATCAATCACGATATCGTTCACTGACGTCACTCTCCTTCATCCCCGTACTTGCAGAACCTGACAATATCGTCAGGTTGCCCTGCAAGTACGGGCGATGATAGATGTCAACTACCAGCGGGAACGCGCATCGCTGGCTGTTGACGACATATCCACTGTCCAATATAATGAATGATTGAATTATATCGTTATCGTTCAGTCGTTAATATTATCGGCTAGTGGATACGTGGCATTAGCTACTGTTAACATTGTTCGAAGAGGTCCGTCTTTGAACTAATCCTGTTTGGGAAGTGTGAAGTATGGCCGGCAGAGTCATTTGTAAGCATTGACCTATCAACTTGGTGTGTAACTTTAAATCCTTGTTTAATAATGTGAAGAGATGCGAGAGGAGTAGATAACACTATAGTAAACCAGACATGGGCGTGATCAGAAATTACAATTGATTCAATACTAGAGATAGAGGACCTCATTCAGACCCGCTCGCAAGCGGGTCGATGTTTAGGCCCTGTGCACGTGCAGCGGCCGCACTACGCGTGCGCAAGCCCCGGATCGAGAGAGAAATTCTCTCACTCCGGATTTCACTACAAAAGGGGCAACAGCTTGCCCTGTTTTGTAGGCGTGGCGGGGGGGGGGGGTTCACAAACGGAGGCGTTCCTTAAGGAACGCCTGCCGTTTTGTGGGCGGCCGCACTGACATCAGCAGTGATGTTAGTGGGGAGCTTCCTGCTCGATCAGAGCAGGAAGCTCCCTGGGGCTTGCGGTTGCCGAGACCCAACCTTAGGGTCTCGTCGCAAGCCCCGATGGCCGCGATGGTCTTGACCGTCGCGACCATCAACCTGGTCAGTCGCTAAAGCTGTGGCTTAGCTAGCCACCAGGAGGCCGCACTTCAAAACCCAAGTGGCCGCCCACATTCAGAGCGACCACTCGCATTTTGCAAGTGCCTCTGAATGAGGGCCAGAGACCCTTTGGAGCAAAGAGGAGGAGATTAACTAAAAATCTATTCTTGAAGAGGTGTGGTGGGGGTGGCTCTCTTGTAGCATAGCGATATCAGGCTTTAAATGCTTAAGCCCTTTTTTGTGCTTAAGCAGACTGCTAAGGCATTCAACATTCCACTGAACAAACTTAAGAGTATGTTTAGCTATATGATGTATAACTCATTATTTAACCTCTCTCCTCCCTAGGCAAAAACATAGCCAGCCACATCAAAAAAACACACCCCACATGTCCCAGCGAGCAGGTAAAGGTAACGTCTCAGGCAAGGAGCGCACAATATAGATAACAATAAAATAAACAATGTGTGAGCATGTAAACATAAACAAATCAACCTTTCTGATTTTCAGTAATTTTAGAACCAAGTCAGACAACCAACAGGGCCAACAAAATAAGGTAAATAATGTAACCCAATGTGAGATAGGGAAGAAACAGGGAAATGAGCAGAGGGGGATGGGAAGTGGTGACAGGAGCTATGGAAATCGATGACAGGAGAAACGAGTTTGAAGGCAGCAAACCCAGCCAGAGTCAGAGACCAGAGCGACAGATGACATAGGGCCTGTTTCAGTAAGGATCGCTATTGCGTACGCAGCTGCAAATTCATGCAAAATGCAGCTGCGAATATATTCTGATGCCCGCCATAGCTCATCCAACATAGAGACGCCCACTGCTGATGCCCGCCATAGCTCATCCAACATAGAGATGCCCACTGTTGCTTTCTCACATCCGTACTACCTCGCACTCCTGCGTATACATCGGTACAATCGATGGACATCGGCCCGTTACGCACAATTACAGCAGATCTGACCAGCTGCAGAAACGGCAAGTCTCATCGCTTGCAGTGAGTACTCAAACTGCGAGTGCCACTCCCCCGTCACCACCCCCCAAACGCTCACAGCCTGTCACTCACTCTACGATGGATTCCACAGTGCATCCGTAATTGCAGTGCAATCACAGCGCACACGCAGTGCGGTGCATGCGTAGTGTTTAACAATTGATCTCTCTGCGTACGTAATTGCAATTGCATACACTGCTGAATCAGGCACATAGTCCAGATCACAAAGGCCAAATGCTTAAATCCAAGCAATGGGGAGAAATGTCCTGATTAGCCATGTAACAAAGTCTCTCAATCAGCATCAGTCAAAGTAGGCGAAGTAGCAGATGGTAGAGAGTCTAAGAAGGCTAGCCTGTCGAATGGAGAATCAAAGAAGTAGGGTTTTCCTGCGTGTGAAATACGTAACTTGTCTGGATACAGGAGGGCAAAACGGACACTTCTGTTTAAAAGACTTTTGCAGATAGGTGAAAACTAGTGTTGTTTCATCGAAACCAAGTAAGAAAAGTTCTGGAACAGGAGAAGCCTCGCCCTTCATAATAAAGTCCACAATGTTTTCTGTAAGCCTCCAGGAGATGAGCCACAGCATGCATGACAAGGTCATCCAGTTGCATCATGGCGTTCAGGGCCTGTCGTATGAACCCTTTCTACCATCAAGGTACCAGCAAGAAAGGTACAGCCAAGTGCACAGGGAAGCCAGCCAAAAATCTTGACTGAGTCAGGAGTGCCAATAAGACGACACTGCACCTCGGATAATTCATTTTCCAAAGTAGATACTTGCTGTTCCACCTCATCCAGGCACTGCAAATGCTGATGGAGCTGTGCCAATACAGAGTCTATGGAGGCTTTGAGGAGTGCGAGTTTTTCATCAAGGAGATAAGAAAGGATGACCAAAAGCTCCTAAGCTTTATAAGTAGATAACTCATACAGCACCAAATCAGGAGTAGCACCCAGTGGGCTGCCGGGGTGGGTGGAAGACTAGGTGCGTCTAGAACAATGGATTGTTTAATCTTTCCCTTTAGCAGCCTGACTACCTCTGCATCCATGCGGTTGCTTGGCAAACATACTTCTCCATGGAGATATTATGTGACGGAGTGGCAATGTACACAGAAGAGGAAGTACAGTAAGGGCCCAGCGGCACAGAGAACTAGCCTTGAGGAGAAGCGGGAGCCAGGGCAGAGGGTTCACTCCTTATCAAGTGTGGTAAGTATCACCAAAAGGGCAGAGTACCTGGGCAGGAGGTAGCTTATCTTGCAGTACAAATAAGCTGCACAGGGAAACCAAGCCGTTTCCAAAATGGTGGCCGCGGCAGCACCCTGGTTATGAGGAGCTAAGATCCGTCAGTTTCACACTGGCAGGGAGCTGGGGCCACATGCCCCTCATCACATGCCGCTATCTCTCAGGTGCCTAAATTACCTTGGCCACCTGAAACCTCAAAGACAGCAGATTATAGGAGCAGGGAGATATTTGCATATCTTTCCAACATTGGGACTAAGGGTCTGATTCAGAGCCGCTCGCTCTGAATCAAGGGGTGTTGTTTTTTTTTTCTTTTTCCTCCAGCCCGCATGCAAAGCTGTGGGTGACCATCCACAGCTTGTGCGAGCGGCCTGGAGTCCGTCGCGATTATCGCGACCATCGGGCTTGTGACGAGACCATGTGGTAGGGTCTCGGCTCGCGCAAGCCCGAGTGGACTTCCTGCTCTAATAGAGCAGGAAGTCCACTACTGACATCACTAATGATGTCAGTAGGGCCGCCCACAAACGCCAGGTGTTCCTAAGGGAATGCCTGTGTATGTGCAGCCACCCCCCCACCTACAAAACGAGACGAGCTGTCACCATCGACAGCCGCCCCCGTCTTGTAGCGAGACCCGTTGGGACATAGCTGCCGTCGGTGGATGGGTCTCACGCCTGCGCACGCCGGAGGCGGCATATGCGCAGTGGGGGACCATCGACCCGCTTGCGAGCAGGTCTGAATCAGGCCCTAAGCGTGCAGCGGTCACGATGGACTGGGCTTCTATACATGGATACAATCTACTCACAGTGAGAAGCTGCATCAAGGAACTGTTGTGATATCAGAGACCAGAGGTTACCCACAGTCTTAGTCGCAGCTGTCCTAAGGTATCCTGTTGCAATTACTTTGTTATATCCAATTGATATCCTGCTTCAGCCAGCCATGGCTATTATATTGCATTTAACGCAGCCTTTGTACTGTACTTAGTCGCAACTGCTCTGTTAATATTTAATTATGGCAACTGGGGTGTAATCAGCTGCAGCATTTGGAATCGGAGTCTTTTTTGGCATTCAACAGCGTCTTAGCCGCAATCATCTTGATATACACGATTACAGCATCTCAGCCGCAATTGTCTTGAAATATACACTCACAGGGACTCAGTCATAACTAATGTACTGCCACCGTTACCTCTGATGCTTTATTCACATTTTGTTCATCAGCCTCCCAGGAGCAAAGATCAGAGGCCCTGATTCAGAGCTGGACGCTCTGACAGAGCGCTCGCTCTGAATCAGGGCTGGTCTTTTTTTTTTTTTAGAACGGCCTCCTGGCCGCTCGCATAGCTGTGGGTGACCACCCACAGCTATAGCGAGCGGCCAGGAAAATGGTTGCGATGGTCAAGACTATCGCGACCATCGGGCTTGCGATGAGACCCTTGTGGTAGGGTTTCGTTGCCGCAAGCCCCAGAGAGATTTCGACTCTAACAGCCGAAATCTCTCCCACTGACATCACTCGTGATGTCAGTGGGGCCGGCCCCAAACGGAGGCGTTCACATGGGAACGCCTCCGTTTGGGCGCCACTCCCCCGGCCCGCCCACCAAAGGGGTCGTGCTGTCACTCAACATCGACAGCACGCCCCCTTTGGTACGAGACCCGGAGTGACGGATTGCCCGTCGCTATCCGGGTCTCGCGCATGCGCTCAACAGAGCCGGCTCATTCGTGCGCATGCGCTCTGGGCCACCATCGACCCGGTTGCGAGCGCTCAGTGCTTGTGACCGGGTCTGAATTAGGCCCAGAGAACACAATTACTAGTACCACTCGAAGTTAAGAAAGCAGCACTCTACATACTTATTATCATAAGTATTTTAATTAGACTCATATATGATGAATAAATGTGAGGTTTTTTTTGCTAAGGTTCAGGAGATTATATCATTGCTGGATTCAAAATAACTCATTGGAGATTTTATGTCTACTGCTGGATACTGACAATAATATGTTGGACATTTGCATACTTATTTTATTTTGTAAGTATAGGGTTCATTATTTATAATAGGTGCATACTAATCCAGTGATTCATTGTATTTGGATATTTTATTTTTATATATTAACAATTGTTTTTTTATATTTATGTATCTATTTAGAATATATTAAAATTGAAAACAATTTCTACTGCAAGTAAATAGCACTCTCTTGTTTTTCTTCTTTGGTTAATAAACATAACATACTGTATAAATTACATTCTGTGTTCAAACCTGGCATTTGAAGTGACCATAATGATGACATTGAAGTTTCAGTACTGTCTTTAGCTTTTTGCCAGACAGGAACTATGCAGTTGTACAGTAGTACAGAATAACACTTATGGCCAATTGCTATTTACATTAACAATGAGGCGTTGCAATGTGATACTGTTACATGATGCGTTCTGCCTTTCAATGTGATTGTTTGGACAAGTGTTTCACTCTATCTTAGTGCAGTGCTGCACTAATACACAAACAGCTATTAAATACTGGACGTTTGTCAGCTCCAGAGTATTTATTTCTGATTACAGCCCCCAGCAACTCTGTGTTTGTGTTTGCTCAGGTGTTTATTGCAATATTTATTAAAACATTATAATATAACATTTCAATAATATTTGAACATATTCTTTGATTGTCATTAAAAACATTACTGGCAATACCAACATATATATATTTTAATTATAGACCGTTATCCACCTGAGGGCAATAACAGACAGAACTCTGCTGCATTTGTGTCAGATATTTGGGGCATGTGAGTGGGCAAAGCTGCAGACACCTGAGAGGTGACACATCCCTTTTATATCACCGAAGCACACTCTACACAGTTGTAGCTGTTAATACACATAGATTTCCACCAAGGCTAAATATTGAACTTGGATAAACTTCCTTGATACAAAAGCCTTTTCATGTTGTGCACAACACAAGCATTCCATTTATTTAAATAGCGGTTTACTAAAAGTCAATACATTTTTTTCGTTATGATGAACAGGCAGTATGAGTCATGGTCAAGATAAACATTCCTGCATAAGTAACATTTATGAGCTTTGTATGAAAAATGTATGAATATAAAATTTTCATGTTTTAAGGTATTTCTGCATTCTTTGGCATCAGAGAAAAGATGTCAAATTTGTATTAACAAATATTTTTAGAGCTGTTCAGCTTCAAACCAAAACAAAATCAAGAGGAAGACACTTAGTAAAATGGGTTAAATCATTGTGAATTTACTTATATGATATAAAGGGTGATTTTACTGTGCTGAATTGTAATTCTACTTGTGCAACTAAATACACTGCATTTATCTTTCTGTGCTTTGTAGACATGTATTTATATTATTAGGCCTGGGATATGGCACAAACTTGCCCATGTGAATTTGATTGTAGAGATCATTCAGACAGTTTTGCGTTCCAGATGAGCAGGGGCAAATGTAGAATTCGAGTTGGGGATTTACAAATGTTTGATTTTGGAGGGAGCATGGTCAACTCATGGAGATTGTGAGACTAGCACCTGACAAGTGGTACTCTGGTCACTAGCCTTCTCCCTTGTAATACAGCCTGCACCAATGTCTACACTGGGCATTATTCAGAGGTAGTCTGAACTTAATCACAATTTGCAAAGTTTAAAAATCAGATCTCTGCGACCTATGAGACGCATCTGCAAATCTGCAGCTGGGGCTCCCTCTCTTTGGAAGTGAGTCTCTACCCTGAGGTGAAACTGAATTGAGACAGGAAGCATGGCTTCTCAGCACACAAGATGGAAGTATACTGAAATTCATTTCTGGAATGTGCAGCTAATAAGTGGCTTGGAACATCTGAATTGCTCCACAAAGTAAACTTGTTAGTGACTGTGAGTAAGGACCACTACGCGTTTCGCACTTTCATTGCAGAACAGCACGCCAGAGCAGGGCTGTAGCTAGGATAGTGCGGCCGGTGCCATCGCACAGTGCACCACAGGTCAGGGGGCGCTGTTTGGGCCTGTCAAATTTCTGTCTATTATCATTCTCACTTATAGCTTCCTCTTATTTCATCCCCAGCATCTCCTGGTCTCCCCTATCTCTTCCCTGGCCCTTCCCCATGAGGCCATTTCCCTTTTTTGGGTGCATTCTGTCCTTTTGAAAAATGAGGGGAGCGCCAATGCTCTTTCTGGCACAGGGCACCAAAAAGTCTAGTTACGGCTCTGCGTCAGAGGACATACTACCCATCTTTTCCTGCAATCGGGGCAAGCTCTTGCTGTATTCTACCTGGAAGCCAAATGATAGAGAGTTGCTTCTGACCCATCGCCGGGCCATGACTTTCTCAGAAGCTCTATCTCAGCACCTCAACTATAATAAATGCAAGTAAAAATATAAATTATCCAATTGTGAGTCAGGAAAGCCTCTGAGTTGCACTTCTGTGCTCCACTCACTAACACGTTCCACCAACTTATACATACTACCTTTCCTGCACTACCATCCTATTCTGAGAAATCTCCAGCTTTTCCTCTAATTTTGCTGCTACACCAATGCAAGGCTTACTTTTGGAGCTACCCATTTAATCTAAATAGGTCAGAAAATGGTCACTAAACAAGAACGAAATATGCCCGCGCTTGGTTTTACCCATATTATACATGGTACCAGCAGCGTGGCAATATTAATGCCGTAAATGTATACAAAACAGAAAAACTTTTGCTATTTCCGCTAACAATTATATACTGCACATTTGTGTGTGTGCAGCAAATAAAACCAAAGGGATTTTGTCATAATTTGATCAAAGCATATAAGCCTGCAGCCCAGGGGCAAGGGACCCCTTTTTTTCTGCAGGTCCCTACACTAGCATATGTGTCCAGCACACCATTACATTGCAGTTAAATGTACTTACCTCCCAGGTACACATCTATACAGGGGCTGGCTGTGAGCCACACCCAACTAGGCCTTTTATAGCCTTAATTGAAAGCTGCCATGATAGCAGAAGGCACAATTTTTAAACAAAACAGAAAAGAAGCACAAAACAAAAAAGAAAATGGTCACCGGAGTCGAGAGCGGGTACGAACCCGGGCACTGACCAGGTGTGACCAAATCTGGGAGGTGTGGCCACGGACCTAAAAAAAATACTATTCATTGTACGCTACTTAAGAGGGCGCCGGACCTCAGCAGCACTGCTCAGAAACTGATCCGGGCCGGCGATGCTGTGTACTGCGGAGGACAATAACCCCTTCAGCAGCATACCCGGGCCCTTCCAACAAGCTTGGGTAAACAGTGCCCACTCCCCCCTCTCACTGCGTAACTGCTGGAGTCTACAGTTGTTGACAGACTCTACATTGGAAGTGTAGTGAATCACTGATTTTCTGTAATTTTTTGCTGTGAGATTAAAGCAGCAATTTAAAAAAACAAATAACAAAACTTTTTGTCTTTAAGAAAATTGCCTCTAAGGGCCTTATTCAGGTCGGATCGCAAGGCTGCATTCGCACACAGCCGGGCGATGTTTGTGGTCTGCGCATGCGTGTGCATCGCAGTGCTCATGCGCGAACCGGCCGCAGCAATCGGGAAGCAGTCGTAGTGAGCACGCATAATGATTGACAGAACGCAGGTATGCCTGTGTCTTTGAACGCCGTTACAGGGTTATGCATAATTAAGCCCCCGCGATTGTATACGCTGGCAGAGGTCTAGATGGCGACAGGAAATTTAGTAGTTTGTGAGGTAGGGTCAGGTCAACCACAACTGTGTGAATGGTTCAGTTACTCGGTGTAACTGATGTTTTCACTGACTTGCAGATGCATGTCATGGGAAGTGGGCGGCTTTATACAGTGATGGGCGTCTTGGTATAGTGCTACGGTTGCCATGCTCATTGCATTCTTTTCGCTGCAAACAGGTGCGTGCAAGCACAGCTTTGTCCATCAAGCTGAATCCGGCCCTTGATTCCACAGCAAGATTGCAAAAAATCTGCAGTTTTGATAGGTCGCTATTCATTACATTTCCCTCCTCAGCTATATGTGCACTCTAGCAGCCGTTCAGAGCTTAGTTTTGTAAATGTGGAGGCTCTGAATATGTGACAAGTCTACATTATGTGACAGAACTAACCTTTCTTCCAACTATGGATGCATAGTGAAGTGCCTTTACTAATATGGATAGCCAGCAGTAGTGCAACTAGGGGGGGGGGGAGCGGGGCACGTGCCCTGGGCACTGTTGGACCAGCGGCCCAGGGGGGGGGTTGTGACGATGACACTATGCACCGCCGGCCGCCATCCAGGTCAGTGGTTTTACTGTGTAGTGTGGACTGCAACAGTAAAACAAACACGCAGGCGCCGGGTAGTACACTTAGACAAATAAAAAGTTGTTCCCAAGCGCTCCTAATGGGATTGATGGACAGTTTTTTTAAAAGTCAGTCTTACTCAGTTATTCGTGTGTGATGCAATAACATCACTACTTAATTAAAAACAAAAAAACAAAAATAAAATTGCTCCTGTATCAATGTTACTGATCCTATAAACATCCTTAAATAGTTCACCGTAGCTTCTATTAAATCAGGTCCTCATTCAAAACTTTGTTTAGATTCCTCCTTCCAGGGCAACACCTCCTTTATACTGATGTCTTTCAATGTGCATACATGCAGCACCTCCTTTATACTGGTAATCTTTCAATGTGCATACATGAAAAACAAAAGAGGGGGTTGCCATAATAGTGTAAAATCTTCACAATTCTTTAATAAAGTTTAAAAAGTACAAATGGATGCGTACCATAAATGACCTTATAAGTGAGGCACACTGTACAACCTATAGGGGTATTAGTATGCTCCCCCTATAGAGCGTTACCTTCCCAGTCTTAGGTACTCCAAGTGAATCACCATACAACCACCAACGCGTTTCCACCTTCTATGAGGTCTTTATCAAGGTATATGGTGACATCAAGACTGACCTGATATATATATAGAAGCAGTGGGCGGAGCCACCCTCATTATGTAATGTATGTAAAATGCGAACTTACTGTTTTAACACGGAGCTGTCTCCCAGCACCGTGGTGCTGAGACATTGACAGCGTGCCACGTGACCGCGCGCGCATCCCGGAAGTGCCGCTTGTTCATCCTATCTTTCTCACGTGATGCGTTCCGCACCTTTAGCTACTGGAGCGCAGGATTAAGTGGGCTAGTTCAATCATCAGTGCTGGCACGTATAATTCCGCCAGTGTTAACCCCATATTAGCTGAATAGCGGGCAGGTACCTACCATTATTCATGGCATATAGAGTTTTTAAACTCCATAGATACATAGGTATGCAAATAAAGATATGTATATCTCCTGCAGTTGTATAAAGTGCACTGTGCCGGGTAGTACACTCACTGACAATGTTTTTGTGGTATGTTTGTTATAGCAGCCAATAAGAGTCAGACAGACTCTTATTGGCTGCTGCACCCAGGGCCGGAGACGGGCTGGAGCTCACTCATGAGCCCCGCCTTCCGGCTCCTGCAGTGGGTGAAGGGAGAGACGTCATGACGTATTTCTCCCATGAAGCTGAGCTGGAGGAACGGACGGCGGTGGGCGCAGGAGCGGGGATTCGGGTAAGTAATGTTTTGTGTTGTGTGTTTCTGTGTGATTTATATGTAAGGGGCACTACTGGGAGCACTGTATAAGGGGCATTGTATAAGGGGTACTGTATAAGGGGCATTGTATAAGGGGCTCTACTGGGGGCACTATATAAGGGGCATTGTATAAAGAGCAGTGTATAAGGGGCTCTACTGGGGGACTGTATAAGGGGTATGCGTTCGGCATCCTAGCGGTCTGGATGCCGACACTTACATTACCGGAGCCAGAATAGCGACGACGGTTAGAATTCCGGCGCTGCCATCCCAACCGCTGGGATGCGGAATGTAAGTAGCGGGGTTGGGGGGAGGGTTATGTTTAGGGGTTAGGGTTAGGCACTAGGTGGGGAGGGTTAGGTTTAGGCGTTCAAGGAGGGAGAGGTTAGGTTTAGGCACTAGGGGGGAGGGTAGGGTCAGGCACCAGGGAGGGAGGGTTAAGGTAGGGAGAGGGGTAGGGTTAGCATTCCGACCACCAAGTGTCGGTATGTTAACCCTCTCGGGATTCTGATCGTCTGGATCCCGACTGTCGGTATTTCATACCAATTCCGTGTAAGGGGCACTGCATAAGGGGCACTACTATTCGAGGCACTGCATAAGGGGCACTACTACTGGGGACACTGCATAAAGAACACTACTACTGGGGGCATTGCATAAGGGGCACTACTAGGGGAATTGAGGTGCATATGGAATGGAAAGGAATGTTCCCAAAGTGACGAGAAATGGTGGCATGTCATGTTGACATGCCCCCATTTTTCAGTGACCACATCCCTTGTGGCATGTGGCCACGCCCACTTTTTGGCTAGAGTGCCTATGGCGTGCGCACAAAGTGGGGGGCCGCCATTTTTCAGCTTGCCCTGGGCTCCAAAAACCCTAGGTATGCCACTGATAGCCAGACAGTATTGCTGGAAACAATTGTTCCCTCAAATTTAGTAGCGGCCGCAGCACCACTGCCTTTAGACTTGGGAAGTTGCAACACCCATAGTTACCACTGTCACAATTCTTCTGCCCTGAATTCTGATTGGTTAAGTGAAAAGGAGTTAGCAGTCACTTCCATTAACTCCTCTGCACTTGACCAATCAGCATTTGGGAATCCATAGAGTATAATGTCATTGGTGTATGCGTGGGGAATGGGCCTGGATAACTACAAACTCCAACTAAATATGCACCTGAGCAACACCTCTGCATGTTGATATAAATACATGGCTGAAAAACATACCAGCGATTTTTTGAATTGAAACAGGATGTGTGGTCAGGTCAGAATAATGGAACATACTTGCCAACTCTCCCTGAAATAGTTGCAATCTCCCTGACTTCCTGATGAGTCTAGCAATTTCCCTGATTGCACCTTACCCCCTTGATATAAATATATATATATATATATAAATATATATATACAGAGATATATACATTCAAATGGTATCATTAGTATAATTTCCCTGCATTGGTTATGAGACACAATGATCCCTATGGAATCATGCTTTTTCTGAAAAGTATCCGTGTGTTTTCAATAACAATCAGATCTTACTAGCTGCTTTAGAGCTCATTTACATATGTATGTAAAATAATTTTATGACACGCCTCTCAGATGTTGCAGCACACATCCACTTTACCGCCTTACTTTCACAATCACCCTGAAATGATTTTTCAAAAGTAGGCAAGTATGTAGTGGAATGGTCACATCCCAATGTGTAGCTAGCCCAGTACATACTTGCCTACCCTCCCGAAAATCGGGTGCCGCTCCCGACCTCCCAGGAAGGCAGGCAAGCCTCCCGGCTGCCGCCGACCCCCCACCGCAATTACGTGTAAAACCCCCACAGTGGAGGGGGCGGTGAAGCGATTCATGCGGAATCGCGTCATTTTGGCCCTGCCCCTGCTTTACACTGACGCGATTGCGTGGCTCCGCCCCTCGCCCCACCCGCAAACACTTGTCATTTGCTGGCCACGCCTCCCTCAGTTATGCTGATCTGACTGCTCCCTCCCGGAAGGGGCAGCCAGATAGTCAGCAAGTATGGCCCAGTACCATTCATTGCCACGACACCCATTCAGAACAGCAGATAATTGGTTATAACTTTCCAGCTCACTGGATGTTCGCTGACAGGACAAAGGGCCCACTTTAAGCAAACTTTTGAATGCAGATTCCCAATTATTGTGAATCTGCGCATGCACAGGACCCTTTCTGCTGCGTTTATGAGGTGGTGCGGGCACGGCCTGCATTCCTGGAAACAGGAGCATGTCTCCTCTGTTTTCCGGAAGAGGCAAGGCCATGGCGTCCATGGACACAGATTCCTAGCCAAGCTGCGGCTTGGGATCGCAGATGCAGCAGGAGGTGACAGACCATACATGCCTACTCTCCCGATTTGACCGGGAGCCTTCTGAAAATTCGTGTGCCGCTCTTGGCCCCCCGGAAAAGTAGCAAGCCTCCCGGCCCCTCCAGTCCCCCCTGCAATGCATCCCCAAACACCCGCAGCAGTGGGGCTGATGACCCCGCCCCCTGCTCCACAATGCCGGAAATATCGGCATTGTGTAGCGGGGCCAAAAGGACGCAGGTACGTGGCTCCGCCCCTCCCCTAAACAACGTGCAATGACCATGACAACGCCCCTTTTTACCGCCCCTGCTAAGCCGACCTGGCTGCTCCTTCCCTGAAGGGACAGCCAGGATATCGGCAAGTATGTGTCAGACACCTCCAGCTGCATTTGCATTTTAGCAAGGATGGAATTGCAAAGCTGCTTGTGTGCAGCTTTGCAATTCCATCCTCTGCTGAATCACCCCCAAAGCCGCCAGATTGGGAGTGCCCCACATATATCAGGACAGTTACGAGGCATACTGAGAAGAACAGAAGGAGGTCAAAAAATAAATTAGTATGTTTACTAAAACTTGCAAGAGGGTGCACACAACCCAGTAAATTAAAGTCATGTAAAAGTGGATAATAGGGGGTAAATTTACTAAAGTGAGAGTTTTTAGAAGTGAGTTTTAGAAGAGATGTTGCCCATAGCAACCAATCAGATTCTAGCTATTATCTTCTAGAAGGTGCTAGTTAAATTTGTAGTAGAATCTGATTGGTTGCTATGGGCAACATCTCTTCTAAAAACACTCACTTTAGTAAATTTATCCCTAGGTGTTGTTGCTGCCAATGTTAATGCCATTGCAAGAAAGTAAACCATCTCTGCAGGCTGTACTGAGTGAGGGCCTGATTCAGAGCTGGTCGCTATTTGCGCTCGCTCGTTCAGGAAAAGGGGCCGGCTATTTAAATTGAGCGCTCGCTCTTTGCGGTCTGTCGACGCCTCTATGTCTGAGCGAGCGAACAAAACATGCGCTCGCTATTTTGTAAAAACGTCCCCTGGCCGCTCGCATCCTACGTCATCTACGCTATTTATTTGATTAATCGAGTACATCGAAAGGCATCTGAACTGCTCGCAGTGCTTGTGGTTGGATTTTCCTACCGCAATCATGCGAACAGATCAGGCTAAGAGACAACCAAGTGACGTGGTCGATGACGCTGCTTTGTTAATTATGCACACCCTTAAAACGCCCGTTTTGACCGTTTGGCACGCCTGCGTTCGGATCTCCACTCCCCGTTTTCAAGCACCTTCCCCTGTTACCACCCACAAACGCCTCATCCTGTCACTCAAATTAGCAGGCACTCGCTATTTTGCGAGCCGCCGATTTCTGACCGCAATGACTGGTTGGCGCATGCGCATTACGACCCATACGCATGCGCAGTTGTGCGAACATCGCTCGGAGCGAACGAGCGGCCGCTTACGAGCGGCTCTGAATGAGGTCCTGAGTGCCCTATTTTGTCTAATAACAGGTTAGACTATCACTATGAAAACAACAGTTACTGTGGAAAACTCCAAGCAGTCTTTTGTTTGTGGCACATTAATCAAACTGTGGTCTGATCTCCTTAAAATCTGTTAATTTCATTGTTATGAAATAAGCTAAGAGGCTTTTCTTTCAATAACGTATGTTATGTTTATGAAATAAGTAAAAAAGAAACACACTAAAGAGAAAGGAAAAGCTGCAACCCAGTAATTTACACTAATGTTCCTTGGCTTCACTGAGAAGACCTCTTGGTTAAAGGATGTTTCCCCTTAGTGACTCTGGGCCTGATTCACTACCGTACGCAACTGCGATTACGCACACAATCGGCCGATTGTTGCGTTCTGCACATGTGTATGCATCGCAGTGTGCATGTGCGAACTAGCTATTGCGATCAGGACTGCGATCGCAATGACTATGCAGACCCATCGCAGTGTGATTGGCAGGAAGTGCCGTTTGGGGGTGGTGACGGGGGGGTGGTCAGGTGAACGCAGGCGTGCCAGTGCGTTTCAATGCCGTTGCAGGGTTGTGCATAAATTATCCACTGCAATGGCCTATGCAGCCTGAGGTCAGATAGCGTGCGTGGTTGTTAGCAATTCCTGAGTAAGGTCAGAGCTTGTGCAAGTGTGCCTGAGGCTGCGATGGTACTCTATTGTACCGATGGTTTCACAGTCTTGCTAAACATTACGGGATGTGTGGAGTAAAGTGGGCATCCTTGTGTAGTGCTGCGAGGGAATATCGATCGCAATGAATTAGCATACAATCGCAGTTGAACTGTATGCGTAATCGCTATTGCATACGCAGTTGCATTCGGTAGTGACAGTTCTCTCTGTTACTGCTGGGGATTGGGCCCTGCCTGCCCACCTTCAAGTTTTCAGACCAGATCGATGGCTGTGAATCGGGGCAGTGCAGAGTTGAGAAGAATAATTATAAAAGAGTTTTACTTGTGAAATTATTACATAAGTTAAGCATTTTTAACATCTGAGTTGTGACCCCAAAATGGGTTATGCAAACTGTTTATAAACTAGTTATCATTATTTTAAAATTACTGTGCATTTTTTAAATATTGTACACATTGAGAGAGGTATTCAACAAACCTCTGCTATTAAATAAATCAGTGGCCAATGCAGGCTGAAGTGCTCACCTTTCTTAATTTTAGTTACTTGTACACAGGTCTATTAATATCCTACCACTATGTAATGGAAAAAAACAGTGTGTCAATTTATAACTGAAAAACCTGAATGCGACTGAGAAATTCAGCAAATGATGGGGGCTGCCTTTGTGGTCAAAAACGTAGGACCGCAGCTGATTTCTCAAATACCTGATGTGGTCTCCTATGCATACATCCAGGGGAGGGATGTAGTTGGCATCCCGACATTCAGATTGTGGGCTCGAAGAATGCCGGAGCCGGAATCCCGACAGCAGTGAATCAGAATCCTGGCTCCAGGATTCCGACTGCCAACATCCAGGGGCGCCGAGAGGGGGGTAGGCGGTTACAAATTACCTGGGCCTGGGCTTGCTGGCGGGGCACAGTGGGGGCGCCGGTCCGGTAATGCCCCCCCTCCTTTCTACATCACAGCAGCCCAGCACGCGCTGCTGTGTGCTGGGCTGCAGTGGGAGACTGCTCGCAGCTGCTAAGCAGCAGCTGGAGCAGTCTCCTATGCCTATGGGGGGAGCGATCATGCTCACAGCGCCCCCCTCCCAGCATGCACCTGCTAAAATGTTTTTTGTGTGTTTTTTTTAGAAGGGGGCGTGGTCACACCTCCCACAATTAGGCCATGCCCCCTGTCGCCCAGCGCGGCCCTGCTGACATTCCAAAAGTAAGTATTAGTGTTAGGGTTATGCACTAGGGGGAGTGAGGCTGTGGGAAAGAAGGGTGTTAGGTTTAGGCTGTGTGGGAGGGAGAGGGTTAGGAGTAGGGTTAGGGTATTACCTACAGGTCTCTGTATTTCAATTCAAACCAGTCGGGATTCCGGTGTCAGGATTCTGAGCGCCGGTATTGTGTGCACCTGGATCCCGTACCCAACCCCCAGGGGATACTAAATATTTGCTAGTACCCCCTAAAAATTAGTGTTTACCGGAGGTCTCCTGCAAATATATTCATTATACATTCGTTAATTGCAAGGTGCCATAGTGAGAAACTTGTCTTAAATGGTTATAAAAAGCTCTTCCAGTTAGAGAAACATGTTATCTTTCAGTTGTTTCCCTCCCTTCTATTCTGTTTTACTTTAGAATGTTAATATTAGCAGACAAAAGCCGTATAGGCTTAAGAATAGATAAGAGTCCTGGATTTTTTGCTGATTGGCTGTCTTGACAGCCTTGTTATTAGGTAGATTAGCTGAGTTATTGGTCAGGTGGTTGGTTATATGACCAATGGAGTGAATTGTGGGTGTGTTTGATAATTATGTATAAAAGAGGTGGTTGTGCATGTGATCAGCCTCTTTGTCATTTCTGGAGGATTGAATGAGTATCCTGCTGTATTCAGTTTATTTACTTTCTCTTTCTTCATCTCTCTCCTTCTTTTCCCTGTC
Source organism: Taudactylus pleione (assembly GCA_031769625.1). Lineage (NCBI taxonomy): Eukaryota > Metazoa > Chordata > Amphibia > Anura > Myobatrachidae > Taudactylus > Taudactylus pleione. The sequence continues at coordinate 529,234 of JAUIMM010001205.1, forward strand.
ATCCCTCGCTCCTCTCCCCCTTGCTCATTGCTTGCTCCCTTTCTTTTCACCTTTGTTTTACTTCCTTCTCCTTTAGTATGCCCCGTCCCCGCAGGGCCTCCCCCCGCAGGCTGGCTTACTTTGCCTGCCCGCTCAGAGCTGCAGCGGCGCATGAGCACGCTCCCCTCTCCCCTGCCCGCACTCCCAGTGGCCCTGCTTCTGTGCAGGACTCGGCGCTGATACCGAGCCCTGCTAACCTGATTGTCTTCCCTGCACCAGTGGGAGCAGTCGCAGCTGCTAGACCCGCTGGACACTCTGCTGGTCACTGCCGCGTGTCATCGGCGGATGGCCTGTTCCCCCTCCCAGCGGTTTGTTCGGCCCCCTATCTCCCTGCTCGCACCTTCAGCGTGCTGGACCCTGCCTCGCAGCGGGTCAGGTGGCCATTTTAGATCGCGGTGACCATCTTGGATCCCACTCCTATAGTGAGATCCGTCGGTTTAGTGCTTTACTCAAAGCCCCCCTTATGCTGGTGCCCCCCCATTTAAGTGCCCCAGGGACCTAGTCCCACCCCCTGCCCCCAGTTCCCTGGGGGTCATTCCCCCCCACCCACAGCACTTTTTACACTCGGCTAGGTTGTTTTTTACATACTCCCCCTGGGGCTAGGCTTCCTTCAGCTCTGATCTTCCCCCTGTCCCTGTGGCACATCTTTTCCCTGCTTTCCCCCTCTGTGCTGTCTTTCACATTTCCCCTCCTTTATGGTCCCCCCCTCCATGCCAGCCTTGGCTCACGTCAGTTTATGTACCCCCCACCTCCAGTTTTTCTGTAGCGCGCCCCCTCCTTCCTTTGGGTCCCCCCCCCCCTCCGCCCAGTACTCCTGCTTTTGTCTCAGCTGCTCACCTTTCTCCTTTAGTTACAGGTCTGCAGGACTCGGCTATGGTTCCTCAAGATGATGCAGTAGTTTGTGCGGCTGCTGTCCAGTGCGCATCGAGATGGCCATGGATTTCGTTACGGTGGCTCCTCCACGTGAAGTCGTAGTAGACGCAGTTCCCGTGCCATCTGGTGGTGGTGAGTATGGATTGCTTGATTTTTCTTACCCTGACTCTGTTACAGCTCTCACTTGTCTAGTTTCCCAGAGCGTCTGCGCAAGCTTATTAGGTGGTTTGTGCGACGGTTGTCTGAAAGTCAGGTGCTAGGGACAGGGGCCACTGCTTCACAGACTGGGGAGCCTGAGATGGGGGCGGACTCTAGCCCTGATTCAGAGCCGGACACTCTGACAGAGCGCTCGCTCCGAAGCAGGGCCGTCCCTCTGAATTTAAGAGCGGCCTCCTGGCCGCTCGCATAGCTGTGGGTGACCACCCACAGCTATAGCGAGTGGCCAAAATGATGGTCGACCATCGGGCTTGCGACGAGACCCTTGTGGTAAGGTCTCGTTGCCGCAAGCCCTGGAGTGCTTTTGGCAGAGCCAAAAGCACTCCCACTGACATCACTTGTGATGTCAGTGGGGCCGGCCCCAGACGGTAGGCGTTCCCATGGGAACGCCTCCATCTGGGCAGCCACGCCCCTGGCACGGCCACCAAAGGGGGCGTGCTGTCACTCACCATCGACAGCACACCCCCTTTGGTGCGAGACCCATAATGACGGCTTGGCCATCGTTATTCGGGTCTCGCACATGAGCACGATGGAGCCGCCTCGCGCGTGGGTCTGAATTAGGCCCTCTGTACATTGTGCCAATTCAACGGTCCCTTAGTTGCGCAAGAACATTGGCCTAGGTATATATGTGGTTTTTTTTATCGCTTTCCGTTTAAATTACATGGGTTTGGTGCTAGCTAGGACACCATGTGATGTAGGGGAGGAAGCATTTTCTAGTTTTAATTTATGGCATCTTTGTCTTTGCGACTTGCTATTTTGAGACACGTACTTAGGAACATGCGAACTTGTTTAAATACTTGTTTTGGTTCTTGATATGTTCACCCGGTACAATGGGCTTGCATGTAGGTAGTATAATTTGTGTTTATTACTGATTATGCCCTAGGAGTGCATTACATAGAAGTGTGTCTTGTGGTTTCACGTGGTATGGGTGTGGGGTTAGTCCCATGGCGCTAGTTAGGCTAGTCACACATTGGTTTGCAATGAGGTGTCCCAATGGTGGTACTGGTACCCCGAAAGTATGTATACTTCCCTTTTTCTCGCAAGTTTTCCTGGTTGGTTGTAGTTTACCATTCTGAGTCGCTTAATGTTAGAACACCCTGCTATTTACGTTTTGTGGGCGGGTCCCTGTGAGTGATTTGGGTTGCTGTAGACACTGATCCTTGCAGGATCTGTGATTTCTTCTTTGTAGGTGGTTCCCTTTTTAGACCCCGGAGTGATATCTCCTTATTGAATATTTACCTTGGCCTGACGGTTTTTCTGTCAATGGCGCCATACCAGAGCCGGCCTGCAGACTGGTTTTTATCAGCTGTTTGTTGAGGCCTTGTGGCTTATTCGTAGTTTTGGTTCAGGTATTTTGTTTACTGGGCTAGTTATTATATCAGTATTTTGGTTGTTGCCTTTCCATCTATATGCATGCACTATATGGGTTCGTTGGGACGTGGTGTATTTGTTGATAACATAACTGTTTACACATGGGCTATTTTGAGAAATTCACTTCCTTTTACACTTGTGCATTTCCGCTGGCATTGCCGGGCCCGTGTTGCACATTATTTATACCTCATTACTCTTTATAGGGCCAGGGGGAGCTATGTCTGTGATTACCTCCTCTTTTCGGACTTCGGGTGTTCCGGTCATGCATAATAAGACAGAGATTTTCTATTCATGCTTGTTTTATCTGGGCACTTAGTTAGACGTGGTTACTAGCATTTGTCTCAGGAAATATGGTTGATTTTTTTGTATCCTTTGCCAGTGGTTTGTGGGCGTATAAGTTTAAGCTGCGCACGGTGCAGTCATTACTAGGTTAATTTATTGTGCTTGTCATTTCATCCCTCTGGGCAGGTTGTTGGTATGCAGTTGGTAGGGGCTGCTTTCGGTGCGAGCAAGCTGTATCACCACGTGCGGTTGTCTTCTGGGATTGAGGATGACCTCCGCACCTGGTCCAGGACCCTAGTTCAATTTAGTAGCTACCGCACTTGCCTTCATATCCGGTCACTATTACTACGTTACAGCTTTTGCCAAGGCAGCTGGCTTGTCGGATACGGCGACCTTTTTGATTGTTTTTGATATGTAGCACCCTGGCCGCTGGAACGACATGCGGAAGGACTTATTGGCACTTTTTTGGTTGTTGGTATTGTGTCCATTTGTTTGTGGTGTTTGACCTATGGAGCAATCGTTTAAGTAATCGGCGGGGGGGTTTTCTGGTGACTCTCTGGGCTTGGCGTGACATTAGCAATCAGATGGTTCCCTCTCCTCCAGCTTTTCAGCTGTTGAGGCATTTAGTTTGCATTGTCCTGGGAGATAATATATTCGATTCCGAGCCTGTCATGTGCCCGGTGTATATGCTGCATTTTACGTATGTTTTGTCTCGGTTTATTTTGCCAGTTTTACATAAGCTGGCTCCAGCGATCTCTGCCGTGGGGTTACCTTGCCCTTGGTATGGCAGATTTTCAGGTCGGCACGGAGGGTGCTTGCGCCGACATCTCTGCAGACTGATTTAGTGGGGTTGGCAGGCTTTCTGTACGCAGGGCTCTCAGGGGATTGGGTCTTCAAGGGATATGTTTTTGTCATTTTGTATGAGGGTATTATCAGTATGGCCACTTTATGGGTTCTGTGGTTGCAGCGCTGACAAGAATCTCCTTCTTTAGTTAGTTGAAGGGTCCTTACGGCCCTTCATAAACTTTCCCGCTATTCAAGGCCCTTAAAGTTTTGCATAGGGGGTTTCCCGTTGGTGCTTGCTACCACAGACCATTTGACTTGCAGCCTTAGGGGAGATTGCTTGGGTTATGTCAAGGTGGCTTCTGTCGATTTAGTAGTTGCCCCTTTTCAGTTTGGCCTTTCCGTTGCAATTTGGTTATGTTATGTTCGGGTCATTGCAATTGTTTTGTCCAGCAAAACTTTGTTTTCCTCAGGTTAATTGTTTCAATACACTTTGTTCAGGGCTTTGGCATGTTGCGCAGGCTTAGGTTTTCCAGGCTGACCATTTAGGGAGGGGCAGAGGGCTTACCTTACAGAGGCTGGGGATCCCTTTATTTGTTCTGTGCGACCCATTCCTTGTACATGGGGTGTCGCCCTTCAGTCTGGCCCAGTGGTAAGTTTATGCCATTTTTATTCCTCTCTTCATTTTAGTTTAATGATGTACTTCAGTGAAGTTGGATTTAGATGGTGCTTTTCATGTGACTGGGTAGGTAGAGGTTCTCTGCTTACAAATCATTCGATAAGTAAGGGTGTGAAGGGATTTTTTAATTTTTCCTCCCAGGGACCATTATTTGGCCCACCTTGGTTCACGGGGAAGGTTTTTTAGTTTTTCTTCTTCACTCGGGTTACATGTTTTCTCCTTTGACATCTCTGCTAGTTAGTTGCTATGTTTTTCAATTTTGTTGTATGCAACTTGGTTTTGGTGTGGTGGCTCATGGTTAGGGTGTTCTTTCCTTACAGTTGAAGATTCTGGAGAAGAGCGGGATTGGCTAGTTGGCCATTCCTATATTTTCTGGGCAGAGTGACATGGTTTGGCTAGACGTGCCATTTTGTTGTTGGGCAGTAGGCATGTTTGCTGGATTGGTGTGCATGGCCTGCTGTGTGCATCGGTGAAGGATCTGTTGGTTGAGTCGGCCGTGAATTGGGGGATAAAAAGGGGGGATGGGCTGCACAACCTAATTACAACATTATAAGAGGTGCTACCATGCTGAGACCTGTAGTTCTATTGCAGAAATAAGAGGGGGGGGGAAGCTGATGCACACTCTAAGTACTAAGAATAATAAATATCAAAAATTGAATTGGGGGCTCGGATTTGGAAGATTTTTTCGTCCAGACAGGGTGCATTTTAACGCTTTGGGTTTAGGTTTGTTTTTTAAGGAATTGCGTACTTTTTATATTAGTTAGTTTTTCTATTGGTGGCGGGCCAGTCTCCTACTGAGATTCGGTATTCCTGCGCACTGGATTATATCTGATGGGGTATGCGGCACTTAGATATGAGGGTGCCAATCCCTCTGGGGTTAAATACAATAAACAATAATAATCTATTGCGCTCCCCCTGGTTCTGTACTGGTGTTGTCTACTGTATTTTAAGGAGTATATGACTGATGATTCTCGAGTAATATGTACAACACAGTGGGCGTAATACCATGTGACGTAGTGATGTGTCATACACACTATGGACTAGAGATAGTGAAAGTACACAGCATTTAATGTAGTAAAAACCGCAACAAAATACAATAGGTTATACTGTTGCTAGTCAAAGTCACAATGGAGGTAACTAAAATATGGGTACAGTAATATGAAAGGTGAATTCCAATGCACGTGATAAGTAAAACTGGTAACGTGGTTATGCTGATATAGTAGAGGAAGTCAACAGGTGGCGTCCCAACCTGAGTTGATCCTTTTCAGTCACTTCTTCAACAAGTGAAGCGATGGGTATGTAGAGGATGATCGCACTATGTGGGGTAACACAAGTGCGGGGGTACCTGTATGTTGGAGTCTCTGTTTCAGGCTGTCTGGAGTTCACCGGGTTTCTCTCCAGGGACGCAACAAGCAGCACACCTGGTCCTGGTGGTCCGCTTAGCGTCAACCTGGAGTGTAGCTCCATGGTTGGTACAGCAGGTTTTGTGGTGTTGCCGGTGGGGGGTGAGCCACGTTACTGCTGTGCCTTCCTCTCCTTCTCTTGTCCTGAGTGGAACAGTCTCCTCTGCGTTGCAGCGCTGATCGTCCGGCTCCTATGTTCTTCCGGGTAGAGCGCGCTTTAGGGGCAGGTAGAGGTCACGTGATTTGGAATTCAGGGAAATTTCAGTATCATAAATAAAGAAAAAAACCTAGCGCCAATAGAATAGAAAAATCTGACAATAATTCAGCAGTCAAATAAGGTTATGTCAACCTTATTAATTGGAGTAGAGCAAAGAGAAAGACTGCGCTCTAGAGTCTATGCCGGGACATCAGTTCAAAACATACAATAGAATAAAAACAGCATTTTATTGTAATAAGGCTATACGCCAATTCAAAAATTGTATACACAATAAATTACATGCATGAGAGTTGATCAGACTCTCAGTATTAAGACAATAAATATATACACGAATGACACATATAGGGAGTATATCAAAGTAATAATAAAGATTCTTTCTCCTGAAGGTACTTTCTCAATATCTCAATGCTGTATATATCGCAGCTGATTGAAACACATTTATAATAAAAATATCAACATTCAGCCTCCTCCAACATATATATATATATACACACGGCTGTGTCTCTGTAAGCACAGCAATAGCCGTGGGGATGTAGAACTAGAGCCGTAGGTAGCAGGATAAGTTAATATAGGCCAGGTATGTACCATCGACGTGAGGTGATACCAGCTACCAGCCCACTCCACAGTATGCCAAATAGCTCATAGCAAATTCTCAGCAGCCGGGACACTGTAAGGTGAAAGACGTGAATGATGTTTTACACCTGTAGATGTTGCGCCTGATGACATCCGTCTCAGTGCGGTGCTGATGCAGACAATGCCAGACCGTGAGGTCCCTCGGCTCTAAATAGCAGCGGTCGTGTCAGTGAAGTAGCGGTCATACAATGAATACGGAGGTGAGCAGGAGGTGAGCGTCCCAGCGGCTCAGTTAGTAGATACAATCTCCGCTATTTAAGCAGTAGGACTCCCGATGGACCGGAGGTTGGTCAGAGTAACAGTTGCCAGCTTGTCTTTTTGGAGGCGTGCAGACGGACGCTGAATGTAGATGGCAGGTAAGGTCTCCAGGCACCGACAGGGAACGACAACGCGTTTCGGCTACTACTGTAGCCTTTTTCAAGTCAAGTGTTCCCCATTGTCCATTACATGGTATAAATAGCCCTAGAACACAGCTAATTGATTAGTTAATTAGTTCAGTCTGGTCTGTTTTGTCCATAGAGCTCATTAAGAGTTCAATTCTGCAGGTTTGTAGTTACTCCCAGTGGATCTCATACTATCATTAGCAGCTTTTAAAGAACTCAGGTAAAAATTAACCATTAAACCACAAACCGACTAATATGTAGTTCTACTATACCAATAGTTAATACAATATTGAATTGATATAAACGTATATATACACATATACATATGTATATATATATATATATATATATGTACATACATATACACACATAAAGATAAATTATAATTAATTATTAAATAAATATTAAAAAATATATCGCTACATAAAAAGATAATATAGAAATTATATATTTTAATAATAATATTATATAGTATTAAAGTTGATCTGATGTCCCGGCATAAATATGACTTGAAGAATCTAGGTATTAATAATAAACAACTTATATAAATAAATAGTGATAATAATGATAATAATAATAATCATAATCATAATAATAAAAATAGAATCAATAATTAAGATAATTAGAACTAATACAATATAAACCTATTAAAGAAAATAAATAAAATAAAACAAAATAGAATAAATAGCAAGAGAGGAAAGATCCTTGGACGGATGTCAAAGAAGAATAATTAAATAGGAATAACTCAATCCTAAAATCAACCTGACCCAAACGAACGTATATAAATTAATACATACATACATACACACATACATGTAAAAACATATATGTGCGTGTATGAATACATGGATAAATACCAATAGGCAAGTTGGACAGATGATAGCCCACTCATACACAAACAAGGTCTAGTAAATAGACCAAGAACAAATGAACCAAAAACAAGTGGGGAAGGGGGTGGGGGGTAGGCCATGGTCGCTTGGTTGACCAGACAGTACATAGAAAGCAGCTACGGTCTAACTCGCACCCACATATAGAACATGTATACATATATATAGATGCATGTACATACACAATCACATAAACATACATAAACATACTAATCATAAAATTCAAGTGCTTCGTTGAGGCCATCTGGAGAAAGTGTTTGAAGTCTGAAAATCCACTTGGATTCAGCTTCACATAGTCTTTTGAATCTATCACCACCCCTATTGGTAATTCCTATGTGTTCTATCCCCGCAATCTTGAGACAGGCTGGATTATTCTGATGGACCTCAGAAAAATGTCTGGAAACACTATGTGTTGCCAAACCTTTAATGACATTAAGTCTATGTTCACAAAACCGTTCTTTGAGAGCCCTAGTTGTTCGGCCTACATATTGTAAAGAGCAAGCACAACTAAGTGCATATATAATATAGCTAGATTCACAATTAATGTGACTAGTAATATCAAATTTAATATCTGTTATGGCTGATACAATTTGCTTATTTTTATTAATATGTTTACACGTAAGACATCTCATATGATTGCAGGGAAAACATCCATTTGGTCTCAACGGAAGCCAAGTATTAATATGTATATTCTCTTTGATATTTCTAGAAAAAGTACTTGGAGCTAAAAAACTTTTTAAATTCCTATTCTTTTTAAAAATGACAGTGGGTTTTGAGGCAATATTGGATGAGAGAACTGAGTCACACAATAATATTTTATAATTTTTATTAATGATTGACTTAATTTTATTTGATTTATTATTGAATTGAGATATAAAGGCCAAAGGAACATCTTTCTTCATAGATTTAGTGTTAGTTTCTAAGGGTAGAGAGATATCGGCTATATTGTCCAAGGTATTAGTTGGTACAATAGTATTATTAGCATAAGGCCCAGTCTCCTTCAACCTAGACTTATGGGTCATTTCAGCATGAGTTTTAGCATTCTCCACTAGTTCAAGAGGATAACCTCTCATCACAAAATTTTCAGTTAATTTGTCGGCTTGAAGATGAAAATCCTCATCTCTCGTACAGTTACGTCTAACTCTCCCCATTTGACTCTTAGGAATATTATCAATCCATGGACGATAATGTCCACTCTGGTAATGAAGATAAGAGCTCGAGTCTACTGGTTTAGTATAGAGAGTAGAGATGATTTTATCATCTGCAACCGACAACGTGACGTCTAGGAAATCAATGGAAGTATGACTAAAGTGCGAGGTGAACCGTAAATTAAAAGTGTTAGTGTTCAAAACTGAGGTAAAATCAGTGGCAGAAAAAATATCCCCATCCCAAATCAAAAATAAATCATCGATGTAACGGCCATAGAACACCAGACCCGCTCCGGCTGATTCATCCCAAATGTATTTATCCTCAAATGTACCCATATATATGTTGGCAAAGCTCGGAGCGAATCTGGTGCCCATTGCCGTTCCATGAATCTGTAAATAGTGGGTGGAATCAAACATAAAATTATTGTGCGTTAAAATAAAACGAATACAATTCACCAAAAAATCTCGTTGAGCATAGGAAATGGCTGTAAATGATTTTCATCTCTCGACAATTTTTTCTTTTTCTTTATTATAAGCTCTTTCTCAAATGATATTAGTGTTTGACTCAGTTCTGATTCTCTCCTATTGAAATCAGGGTCATCCTTAAAAATTAGTAAATCTTTCTGACTCTGTTAAATCTCTTTTGTAACTTTTTCTATTTTCCTTTCTCTATAGTTTATTAGTGATTTAATTAAGGAGACAGAGCATCGTTTGAGAGCAGATTCCCATTCCTTGGTTAGTTCAGGGTCATCATTAATAGAAAGATATTTATTTATTTGTAGACCTTTAGGTATTCTATCCAATTCTATATATTTGGATAGAAAAACACTGTCTAACCAATGCCTACTTTCAATCAATAGCAGGGATTCCAATTCTAAAAAACAACGATTCATATCTGGTTTAGTATCATCCACAATAACATCAATTTCCACATCAAATTTAGATAGAAAATCCTCTCTCCTATTCCTCCTCTCTTTTACCCATGATAGTTCAGTCATATTGATCCTCCTATCAAACAGGCAGCTAGGATGACAAATTAATATGAACAAATAAAGAAAAAAACCTAGCGCCAATAGAATAGAAAAATCTGACAAAGTCACAATGGAGGTAACTAAAATATGGGTACAGTAATATGAAAGGTGAATCCCAATGCACGTGATAAGTAAAACTGGTAACGTGGTTATGCTGATATAGTAGAGGAAGTCAACAGGTGGCGTCCCAACCTGAGTTGATCCTTTTCAGTCACTTCTTCAACAAGTGAAGCGATGGGTATGTAGAGGATGATCGCACTATGTGGGGTAACACAAGTGCGGGGGTACCTGTATGTTGGAATCTCTGTTTCAGGCTGTCTGGAGTTCTCCGGGTTTCTCTCCAGGGACGCAACAAGCAGCACACCTGGTCCTGGTGGTCCGCTTAGCGTCAACCTGGAGTGTAGCTCCATGGTTGGTACAGCAGGTTTTGTGGTGTTGCCGGTGGGGGGTGAGCCACATTACTGCTGTGCCTTCCTCTCCTTCTCTTGTCCTGAGTGGAACAGTCTCCTCTGCGTTGCAGCGCTGATCGTCCGGCTCCTATGTTCTTCCGGGTAGAGCGCGCTTTAGGGGCAGGTAGAGGTCACGTGATTTGGAATTCAGGGAAATTTCAGTATCATGCAGGAGATTGAGTGTGGGTCCCAACGCGTTTCGGCCCTTTAGGCCTTCCTCTGGGGGTGTGTACAGCACCAGGGGGAGCGCATTAGATTATTATTGTTTATAGTCTCCTTCTGAGTCTGGCTTTGGCGGGAGAACGCTGCATCTCAGTGGCTTTATTGTGATGCAAGAGAGTGTTGTGAGGGCACTGGACCTTGATGTATATGTCGAGTTTGTCCTTCTCTGTGCGAGGGAACTTGAGCGCTCTTGTACAGAAGCATTCAGACTGTTCCCAGGAGGGAGGCAAGACCTGTGCAGCGTAAGTGCGTCTTTAGGGGGAGCGTCGTTCCCCGTCTATGTCTCCAACTTGAAAGCTAGAACTGAGTATGCAGCGTCTCCTGGCCACCTCGGTTAGGTGAATTAATTAATTGGTAAATAAAAGCTGTGACCTTTTAGCCAAGCTGTTATTGTGTTTGACTCTTTATTTATTAGATAATTTAAGTGTTAATTTAAGTAAGGATGTTTAAGGTATTAATCAGCAATAAACCAATGGAGGTTCTATAGCAGGCAAAAGCCGTATAGGCTTGAGAATAGATAAGAGTCCTGGGTTTTTTGCTGATTGGCTGTCTTGACAGCCTTGTTACTAGGTAGATTAGCTGAGTTATTGGTCAGGTGGTTGGTTATCTGACCAATGGAGTGAATTGTGGGTGTGTTTGATAATTATGTATAAAAGAGGTGGTTGTGCATGTGATCAGCCTCTTTGTCATTTCTGAAGCCTACCCTCCCGCCCAAAACTTTGCTGCTTGTGTTTTGTTATGCTAACTTTTTATCCCTTGATTCAGGGAAGGCGCAGCATGGTGGGAGAACACTGCATCTCAGTGGATTTATTGTGGCGCAAGAGAGCGTTGTGAGGGTGCTGGACCTCGATGTCTATGGCGAGTTTGTCCTTCTCTGTGCGAGGGGACCCGAGCGCTTTTGTACGGAAGTGCTCGGACTATGCCCAGGAGGGAGGCAAGACCTCCGCAGCGTAAGTGCGTCTTTAGTGGGAGCGTTTCAGTCGCTCCCCGTGTATGTCTCCAACTTGAAAGCTAGAACTGAGGGCCTGATTCAGAGCCGCTCGTAAACAGCCGCTCGTTCGCTCTGAGCGATGTTCGCACAACTGCGCATGCGTATGGATCGTAATGCGCATGCGCAAACCAGTCATTGCGGTCGGAAGTTGTGCGCTCGCAAAACAGCGAGGGGCTGCTAATTTGATTGACAGAATGTACCGTTTGTGGGTGGTAACGGGAAGGTGCTTGAAAACGGGGGAGTGGAGATCCGAACGCAGGCGTGCCTAATGGTCAAAAGGGCGTTTAATGGGAGTGCATAATTAGTAAAGGAGCGTCATCGACCACATCACTTGGTTGTCTTTTAGCCTGAACTGCTCGCAGTGATAGCGGTAAGAAAAACCTACCACAAGCACTGCGAGCAGTTCAGATGCCTTTCGATGTTCCCGATTAATCTAATAAATACCGGAGATGACGTGTGATGCGAACGGTAAAGGGGCGTCTTTACAAAATAGCGAGCGCATTTTTCGTTCGCTCGCTCAGACATAGAGGCGTCAACAAACTGCAAAGAGCGAGCGCTCAATTTAAATAGCCCGTCCCCTTTTTTGGAACGACCGTCCGCAAATAGCGTCCGGGTCTGAATCAGGCCCTGAGTATGCAGCGTCTCCTGGCCACCTCTGTTAGGTGAATTAATTACTTGGTAAATAAAAGCTGTGACCTTTTAGCCAAGCTGTTATTGTGTCCATCTCTTTATGTATTAGATAATTTAAGTGTTAAGTTAAGCAAGGATGTTTATGGTATTAATCAGCAATAAACCAATGGAGGTCTTATGAATGTATTGTTTTCTATGTTGTAACCCACTGTATTTCTCACTTTTTTGTTAAGCATATTATGCAACTCTGGTTATCTTGTTTTTTGTTAAAAGAAGAAATAATAATATACAGTACTTTGACTAACAGTAAAGCAGTTAATAAAATAAAGTGTGACTTCCAGATTGAAGCACTAATCCTGAACCTCACTTCTATTATTACTATAATGTAATGTCTTCAAGACAATAATATTGCAGTCATCGTCTGTCTCTAATTGCTAGAGACAGACATGATTTTTATGTGTCTTGATGGGATTCATTGCTTTAGATGACACTGCTTTTTATCACTAACCAAATTTCAGAAACAGTTTATTATCTTCCAACACAGACTATATGAAAAACAATAAGTTGACAGACACTTAAAATGGCCTCTACCTTTTGCTGAGGACCAAGCTATTTACATAAATGCTATCAAAGTTGAGTGGACAACGGGCCTGATTAACTATGGAACGCAACTGCGAATTCAATAGCGATTACGCACGCAGTTCAACTGCGATAGAATGCTAATCCATTGCGATTCCAATTCCGCCGCTACATTAAATAAGGACGCCCACTTTACCTTTCACACATCCGTAATGTTTAGCAAGACCGCGAGACCATCGGTACAATCGAGTACCATCGCAGCCTCACACACACTTGCACAAGCCCTGACCTTACCCAGAAATTGCTAATTTCCACGCATGATATCAGGCCTCAGGCTGCGTAGGCCATTGCAGTGGATAATTTATGCACGACCCTGCAACGGCGTTGAAACGCACTGGCACGCATGCTTTCGGCCAAACAGCCCCCCGTCACCACCCACAAACGGCACTTCCTGTCAATCACTCTGCGATGGGTCAGTGTAGTCACTGCAATCATAGTGGCTGGTTCGCGCACTCATGCTCAGTACGCAACAATCAGCTGATTGCCTGCATTATTAGCAACTGTGGGCCTGATGCAGACCCGCTCTCGAGCGCTATGTACCAAAGGGGGCGTGCTGTCGATGTTGAGTGACAGCACGCCCCCTTTGGTGGGCAGGCCGGGGGCGTGGCTTCCCAGACGGTAGGTGCTCCCATGGGAACACCTACCGTCTGGGGCCGGCTCCACTGACATCACAAGTGATGTCAGTGGGAGTGCTTTCGGCTCTGTTAGAGCCGAAAGCACTCTTGTTGTCACCCACAGCTATGCGAGCGGCCAGGAGACCGCTCAAAAAACCAGAGGGCCGGCCCTGATTCAGAGCGAGCGCTCTGTCAGAGCGTCCGGCTCTGAATCAGGTCCTGTGTTCCTTGCTGTGTGCCTGATTCAAAGATGGGCGCTAATGCCGCTGCAGCTGCGAAGTACGCAGCACCAAGGCAAAAATATGCAAATGTCACAGCCGCCCTGATTTGAATCGAGACGCCCACCGGCAGGTTCGCAACTCCAAGCAACTGCAAACAAGGACGCAACATTTGTCATATATCAGTCAATTACCAGACTTCTAAGTAACTCTATGGTTACACAGAATGGCTGCGGGAACTGAGAAGCTGGAGCCATTTTTACTGCGTACGAAATCGCACTCGCAGGCAGAGCCATGCCCCGAAAATGGTTGCAACACGCCTGCATTTGTCACATGCACAAACGGTCCCTGGCTGTCAATCACTCTGAATAAATCCTCATTGCAAGCGACATCGGTAACGAAAATTGACGTATGCGCAATGCGTTTCAGACACATGCGCAAACCACTGATAATCAAGCAAATGCGTAAACATCGGCATTGTATCCGTCTCTGCATCAGGCCCAGTGTCCCAAAATGGCAGCACTCTGTATTAATACTGTGAACATCTATGTTGCCTGTGCTCTGACCAAAGCTTTCATGTTCATAACCTAGGTAAAATATGGATTTTATAGTCAATACAGACCAGTGGTGAATTTCCCAAGCCCCTTGCTGGAGGTGGCACTTAGATGCTTGTTATATTACTCTCAATCTAAATTTCCCAGTAACTACAAAATATTTCCACTGTACCATGAACATATTTTGTAATTACTGGGAAATGAATCAATATGTGAGTCCGGACCTGGGGGCTGACCAATCAGCAGATGGGCCTGGCAGGCAGGGCTGGATTAACGGGGAGAAGGGGTGTTCGTTAAACACAGTTGGAGACACTGCAGTATAGGGTGGCAGGGTAGTATATGTGGGGCACACTGTGGCATATGGGTGGCGCTATTTGACAGTATGTAATTTTATTGGTAGGAGCTGCCACAAATGCATTACCTTGGGGCCCCTACATTCCTTGGCAGCTGCCTGCCCAGTTATCAGAGTCATCTCTCTTAATGGGTAGCAGACGCAGTGCGATATGTGACACGTCCGCAGCCCACTCAAGCTAGTGTATCATGGTACCTATAGTGGAAATATTTTATTGCTACTGGGACAGTTGCAATGGACAGACTGTCACTAGGTATCAGCTTGTTTTATTACTGTCAGTGACATCAATCAAATAAGCATCCGAGTGATACCCCACCCCCAGTAAGTGACGCACATATCAAATTGGAAGCTCAGGCTAGGGACGACACACAGCAAAGGACATCCAGCACAGATGTAGCAGTACACAAAGATTGGTTATGAAGACCTTGTTCAAGAAATTGCCATTTTGAAAGCAAGATGGAAGCTCATGTAAACTGGCCCATTTAGTAAATATGTATACATAATTCAAAATAAAATTAAATGTCATCGTTTTTGGTTTGTTTTATTATATTATACTGGCGATTACCAAATTAGGGCTTATAACCCAATAAAGAACATTATAAAATTGGAGGGCGGTCATTAATGTTTTGCCTAGGGGTAGCCTGACCCCTAAATCCGCCTCTGATGTACACAAAATATGTGTTCTATTTATAACAATTCGCATTTTTCACATGAATGAGATAAATAATTTATGCCTAAATTTCCGAATGTGCAATGTAAATTTTTGTGCGAATTTAACATTTTGCTCTTGCCGGGAGACAGGCTCCAATAAGAGCTACCCTGCCGAAAGCTGGAAGCAGAATGATAGCTTAAGCATTCGATATCATTCCAACCAGTCAACTAGTTGGCTGGTTGGAATGATAATCTGGCAGTGTGTGGGAGCAAACGATAATCACTCATTTGCTTCCACACGCTAAATACAATAGAAACGTGTACCCCGGCACACTCGCTTCACTCATGTTACTGGTCCCAGGGGCGGATTGGCCATAGACATCACCGGGAGTTTTCCCGGTGGGCTGAACTGTTTTGGGGCCACTGAAAGCAACTTATTTATCTGTTGTTTTCTTTTTGTTGTTAAATATGTGACCTGAGTGTTAGCCCTGGCATATTAATGGCTGAAGCTGACATGAGTTGTTCATGGTGGTTGACCCCTCCCCATGGAACAGCCACCTATTTCTGTGCTTCGCAGGTCAGCCCACTGTGTCATTGCGGTCGGAAATCGTGCGCTCGCAAAACAGTGAGGGGCTGCTAATTTGATTGACAGAATGTACCGTTTGTGGGTGGTAACAAGGGAAGCAAATCCGAACGCAGGCGTGCCTAACGGTAAAAAGGGTATTTAATGGGAGTGCATAATTAGTAAAGGAGCGTCATCGACCACGTCACTTGGTTGTCTTTTAGCCTGAACTGTTCGCAGTGATAGCGGTAGGAAAAACCTACCACAAGCACTACGAGCAGTTCAGATGCCTTTCGATGTTCCCGATTAATCAAATAAATACCGGAGATGACGTGTGATGCGAATGGCAAAGGGGCGTCTTTACAAAATAGCGAGTACATTTTTC
Organism: Taudactylus pleione; assembly: GCA_031769625.1. Taxonomy (NCBI): domain Eukaryota; kingdom Metazoa; phylum Chordata; class Amphibia; order Anura; family Myobatrachidae; genus Taudactylus; species Taudactylus pleione. The sequence continues at coordinate 545,446 of JAUIMM010001205.1, forward strand.
ATTCGCTCGCTCAGACATAGAGGCGTCAACAAACCGCAATGAGCGAGCGCTCAATTTAAATAGCCGACCCCTTTTTTGAAACGACCGTCCTCAAATAGCGTCCAGCTCTGAATCAGGCCCTCTGTCCCCTCTGGGCACACCAGCTGAAATTCCACCTCCTTTCCTGCCCCCTTTGAGGAATAAGCTACCTACAACAGCCTTGCTTCTCCTAACCATGACTGAAAGGCAGGGCTGCACTAAGGGCTACATGGGCCTTAGGAGCTCATTCAGACCCGCTCGCTAGATGCGTTCGCTCGCACGATGCGTATGCACATTTGGGAAGGCAGACGATCTCACTGCAAGGCATTAGCATGCCCATTATGTCTTGGCGTGCGATTGCTCTGTGTATGCAGACACCCACCAGCCTGTCTTAAGATGCCCACTTGCGCACATCATCCCCAGGAAGTGTATGCAACCATTGGTGCATCGGTTACCATCGGAAGTGCTCACAGCACTTGTGGTTGACCATACTCTGCCGCAAGCACTGCGAACACTTCAGTGTAAGATCCAACCAAGTGACGTATACTATGACGATGCCTCTTAACTATGCATGCCTCTGAAACGGCGTTGAGACGCTCAGGCACGCCTGCGTTCGCACCTCCACTCCCCCGTTTTTAATGGCCAGCCCCTATCACAAACGGCCTCTCCTGTCACTCACTCTGCTGGGCAGTCTATGCGCAGTGAGTGAACACTTCCCGATCTCTCGCAGTGGTTCGCGCACTGCGATGTGTATGCATGCGCACAATGCAAGCCATTGGCAGCTAGGAGCCAACGCAAATTAGCGAGCGGATCTGAATCAGGTCCTCAGGCTGTAAATGTTCAATGGCCTATAATGAGAAGGGGAGAATCTGTGATCTGTGATCTGTGACCAGTGCTGTGTGGGTTTGGCAACTCCCTACACTCTCTTCCCCACTGTCTCCCTAAATACATAAAAATATCAAAATTGCAGAATTTTGTGGAAAAAAAAATTAGAAATACCATTTTAATAGTTAAGATTTGTGGCCGACTATTTGATCACCATCATGCTAGCATGCTGATAGGCCTATTTTTATGTGGAGGCCTGGAGCTGTAGCTCCATCCACCCCAATGTTAATCTGGCCCTCCTAACAGAAGAACAGCCGCCCGAAGTCCAGCAGCTGGGAAACTCCCTCACAGAGAGGAAAGTCCTGTCTACTCGGTTACCAGCCATCTTGAGGATTCACCTCTGAGGATTAACAGAGTGGGTCCCAGCCAACAAGCCCTCCCCTCCTCAGCATTTAATTGACTCCTCCTTTCTCATAAATGGAGTGAGTGAAATATTACATAAACATACACTGCACATACAAAGATCCCTTTATCAAACTTACAGAAACCTGCGCTATTTAGATTGGCAGCAATCAAAATACAATTGTGATTAAACCGACTGATGGATACTTAATTTGGCATTCTCGTACTCTAGTCTGCTGAATACTAACTTTAACTAGTGGCAAGTTATGAGAAAACATATCTCTATATACAGGGGCAGATTGGGGGAGGGATGTACTAACCTTACGGTACAAACATATGCGATTAGTATTGCAAAGGACAGCTCTTGCGATAAGGGCTGCCCTTTGTGAAGCATCCGACTCCAGGTGAGGGGGTCTCCATGGGTCTCCACTCCTTCCGAGCCCCGGGAGCTTCCTGCTGTTTGACCTGTGCAGGATGTCCCGGGTTCCTCCTCCCTGCACTCGGAAGTAAATTTGGAGGAGAAGGAGGTGGAGGACCCAGGAGGAGCACGGGCTGGCAACCAGGAGACTGAGCTGAGTGGGGGCCAGTGCTGAGCGACTGCAGGGCAGTGAGGTGGTGGCGAAGCGTCGGGAGCATGATGCGGTAAGAAGCCTATAGGCCTCTATAGGGTAATGCCAGGTTTTTCTGGCGTTACCCTCCGCACCGAAAATAGGGTGGCCGGGGTTTAATACATTTGAAAACGCGGTAAAAACCCTGAAAACTGGGTTTTTACAGCATTTTTCCTTTAGTACATATCACCCTGGGAACTTAAAGTGACCCTCACAAAATTCTGAATGTGACCTCACTCAAATTTAAACTGTAGATGCCCCTACACAAACATAAGTGATGCTATCAAACAGCCAGATTGACAGCTATACAATACAGAGAGTATCTTTGTGCCTCCCATACAGCACAAATAACATCCCAGTCAAGGGTGTAGTTCTACTAGGTGCAGAGTGTGCACTGCCATCTGCTGAGCCCCAGCTTTTCTATTCTCATCAGAGTGCTGCTGGATGGCACCTGGGCCCAGAGCTGATCCAAGCTACAGCCATCTCTAGCTGCTGCCTGCATGCATTGTGATGTCACAATGCAGGGCACAGTCCTATATATAGCATGCCCAGCTACTGGCAGCCATTTTGTGGTGACATTTTGTACTACATTGATACACTCTTAGTAGTTCCTGCTTTATTTAGGTGACTTTGGATAATAACTACTGTTATGAATTTTGGATTATATCTTCCAATAAGGTCGTACCAGCAGCATATTCAGAAAATAATTTGAATAACATCTTCAGGTAAGGTCTTTATAACAAATGTTGGTCTGTCACCCTTACCCCTTCAGACACCTCCCTCCATTTTATCTGCAGTTTTTATTTTAGAAACAATGGATAAAGCAAATTATTCATCTGATATGACATTGCATGACTTAAGATGGATACACACTTGTCCAATCTTCTGAGGATCTAACTCCAGACCAGACTGTTAACACAATCCTACTGGAGCCCTGGATGCAGATTCAACACCCAGTATATGCCTACGCAGCAGTCCTATTTTGCAGCAGATCTCAGACAGTAAGTGCAGAGAATGGGGCCCATACAACCTCTTCCGCCGCAGGGCATCTGCTGTCACTGACCCAACATTCTCACTCACTAACTGATTTATTAGTGAACCATAGCCTTCTTATATACCATTTTATATCATAAACATTTAGGATTAAGAAGACTATATAGTTTTAAAAAATATATATGTTTCCATTTATAATGCTTACTGTCAGAACTGGGGACTCTTAATTGCTCAATGGAGGACCCAATACCTGCTCTCTGGTGGTACGGGAGGTCTGCAATAAGGATGGTCTGATATAAGACCTTCTCATAGATGGTATACACCAGGATGGCAATGTCATGTAATAGCACAGGGACCAAAACAGGATTATGGTAGACTCTGGAGTATGGATCAGACTTGGAGAATATATTGATGAAGGAATGGGTCAGAGTTGGAGCATATACTGATACTGGAATAGAAGAGTCTTTGGAACATATACTGATGCTGGAATGGATCAGACTTGGAGCATATACTGATACTGGAATAGAAGAGTCTTTGGAGCATATAATGATGCTGGAATGGATCAGACTTGCAGCATATATTGATTTGATACTGGAATGGAAGAGTCTTTGGAGCATATACTGATGCTGGAATGGATCAGCCTTGGACCATATACTGATACTGGAATGGAAGAGTCTTTGTAGCATATACTGAGGTTGGAATGGATCTGACTTGGAGCATATACTGATGCTGGAATGGATAGGACTTGGAGCATATACTGATACTGGAATGGAACAGACTTGGGGTATATATTGATACTGGAATGGAAGAGTCTTTGGAGCATATACTGATGCTGGAATGGATCAGCCTTGGACCATATACTGATACTGGAATGGAAGAGTCTTTGTAGCATATACTGAGGTTGGAATGGATCTGACTTGGAGCATATACTGATGCTGGAATGGATCTGACTTGGAGCATATACTGATGCTGGAATAGATAGGACTTGGAGCATATACTGATACTGGAATGGAACAGACTTAGAGCATATATTGATACTGGAATGGAAGAGTCTTTGGAGCATATACTGATGCTGGAATGGATCAGCCTTGGACCATATACTGATACTGGAATGGAAGAGTCTTTGTAGCATATACTGAGGTTGGAATGGATCTGACTTGGAGCATATACTGATGCTGGAATGGATCTGACTTGGAGCATATACTGATGCTGGAATAGATAGGACTTGGAGCATATACTGATACTGGAATGGAACAGACTTGGAGCATATATTGATACTGGAATGGAAGAGTCTTTGGAGCATATACTGATGCTGGAATGGATCAGCCTTGGACCATATACTGATACTGGAATGGAAGAGTCTTTGGAACATATGCTGATACTGGAATGGAACAGACTTGGAGCATATATTGATACTGGAATGGAAGAGTCTTTGGAGCATATATTGATACTGGAATGGAACAGACTTGGAGCATATATTGATACTGGAATGGAAGAGTCTTTGGAACATATACTGATGCTGGAATGGATCAGACTTGGAGCATATACTGATACCAGAATGGAAGAGTCTTTATGATGAACTAGTTGGCTGGTTGGAATGATATCGAATGCTTAAGCTATCATTCTGCTTCCAGCTTTCGGCAGGCTAGCTCTTATTGGAGCCTGTCTCCCGGCAAGAGCAAAATGTTAAATTTGCATAAAAACAGAAAAATTAAATGTTTTCAGTGGCCCCAAAACAGTCCGTCCTACTAGGAAAACTCCCGGTTTGGTCTATAGCCGCCCATGTTTAAATAATTACTTAAACCAAAACAGTGGTTAATTTTACTAAACTATATGAAACAATTACTAGAATAATGATGTAGACTAGAATAACTGCGTATCTAAACAGCAGGGTGGATTGGTCTCAGGCTTCACTGGTAGATGTATGTAATTTGTTTTGTCCAACATGTAACAGGAATTGGGCAACAAGGGTCACTCAAATATGGTGATCTCCCATGCTGGTCTCCACACAGTCTGTTGTACATGGGCTATGGCCAGAGTGCTGTTCCATGAGCTCCTAATCCAGAAGTGATCAAGCTACAAGTTTGGGGTGCTATGTACTGTATGGCATCACTTTGATGCTCAATGTACTGTATGACATTCAATGGATTGCTGTCTGTACATTATGGCATGTAGTGTATGACATTCAATGGATTGCTGTCTATACATTATGGCAGTCACTGGGTTGCTGTCAATGCTGTATGGTGATCATGGGATACAGTCTTTGCTGTATGGTGGTAAGTAGGATGCGGTTTGTGCTGTATTGTCACTAGGATGCTCAATTTAATGTGTGGCAGTCCCTGGAATGATCTCTGTACATTACGGTGGTAACCAGGCTGGTCGCTATACTTGTGGCAGGGACAAAGATGCTCTCTGTATTGTATGATGATCACTGGGATCAGGGGCGTAGCAAGACATATGGGAGCCCCAAAGCAAAATTTCCAAAGGCCCACACCCCCTTTGCAAATTATTTTGCAGTTTATCCATTTTGATTGTAAATTATCTTATATCTGCATACCTAGTTGACATGCAGGATTAAATGAATGGTGATTAGCAAATAGTAATTATAAACAAAAAATATATATATTTTGTCAAGTAAAAAGTCTCCTTAATCCTAAATGTTTATGATATAAGATGCTATATTAAAAGGCTATGGTTCACTAATAAATCAGTTAGTGAGGAGAGATGGACAAAGAGACAGCTGAGCCAATAACAGCAGATGCCCTGCAGCAACACTCAGAGGCGGCCTGGGCCCCATAGCAGCCCCAATCTCTGCACCTACTGTCTGAGATCTGCTGCAAAATAGGACAGCTGCATAGGCATATACTGGGTGTTAGATTGTGTCAACAGTCTGGTCTGGAATTGGATCCCAGAGGATTGGACAAGTGAGTATCCATCTTAAGTCATGCAATGTCATATCAGATGAATAATTAGCTTTATCCATTGTTTCCAAATTAAAAACTGCAGGTAAAATGGAGGGAGGTGTCTGAAGGGATAAGGGTGACAGGCCAAAATGTATTATAAAGTCCTTACCTGAAGATGTTATTCAGATTCTTTTTTTGAAGATGTACAGTAGGACCACAAAATGGCTGCCAGTAGCTGGGCATTCTTTATATAGGGCTGTGACCTGCATTGTGACATCACAATGCATTCAGGCATCAGCTAGAGATAGCTGTAGCTTGGATGATCTCTGGGCCCAGATGCCCTGCAGCAGCACTGAGAATAGAAAAGCCAGGGTTCAGCAGATGGCAGTGTAACTCTGTACAGGGAGAGGGTCGGGGGCCAAGAGGCAGGCACAAAGATGCTCTCTGTGTTGTATGGCTGTCAAGTTGACTGTTTGCTAGCATGTTTGTGTTGGGGCACCTACAGTTTAAATTTGAATGAGGCCACTCTCAGAATTTCCAGGGCCACTTTAAGTTCCCAATCCGCACCTACTGGGAGGTGACCTAAAGCGATCACAAGAAGGGGAGAGATTGACACAGAGACGGCTGGGCCAATAACAGCAGATGCCCGCCGTGGCCACTTTTCCTTGACCTGCACATACTCTATAGACTCTGGGCGCACTCTAGTGCCCAGAGTCTATAACTCTGGCGCTGGCCACGCACAGCTCAGTGCGCTGCCGGCCTCCGGACAGAGAGGAGGGGGCCCGTGTCGGAGACTGCACACAGGCCCCCTCCTCTCTAGAAACGCCCCTGATGGTACATGTTTTGTAATTTGTGTTTATGTCTTGATAAAATAGCCTATAGCTCTGAAATGTTGATTATTCCATAAGACTGCGTCTGCTTCCTATTTGAGCCTAGTGAGTCCCTGAGTGCCATCAGTCTCATATATATATATATATATATATATATATATATATATATATATATAATGTATGTATCCTTTGGATGCTTCAGCCAAGCAGCTGCTCGCAGCTTGATAAATAGACCCCTTTGTTTTTTGTGGTCAATAAAATAAAGTACAAAAATACCCCACTTTTATTGAAATAAATTAAAAATAAATAATTATTCAAAACATGCAGAAGTAGGCAGGCACTGTCCGCCTACTTCTGTGACATTACAAGTTGGAGAGAAGGTGGCTGGTCTGATAAAAAAGTCAGCAGGTTGGCTGGTCTGATAAAAAAGTTGGTTAGATGTGTGGGGCACCGTTTTAGTAGGACAGACAAGTTGGTCAGTTGGATAGTTGGAGGAAAGTTAGCGTTCAGTCCTTCAGGTCGCCGGGTGCGGTGTCCGCACTGAACGGCGTTCACTGAACGTCATTCAGCGGAGGATCCCGACCTCCTATCTGGGAACATGTGGAACCTGATGATCGTCGTCAGGTTGACCAGCATGTTCGGTAGACAGTCGGGGTTGGCAAGGACCCAACGTGCAAGGACCCAGCGTGCACGTGCATTGCTGGTCCTTGCCGGCCATCCATTACACGACTTTGTGAACAATCCGACCAAAACCTCCTGGTTTTGGTCGGATCATTCAATAAGTCGTGTAATGGATAGGCCCCCTTTGGTCTGGTGTATGGCCAGCATTACACTATCATTCTACTTCTGGGTTCAGGACCTCCATATATACTGCGCATGTGCGGCCAGCATGTACTCCATCAGGGAACGATGGAGAGAGATCTGGAGGATATCTGCTGCAGTCCCTCCTTTATAAATCCTGAAGATGCTTAATATTAGCAGGTACAACCCAATAACACCTGTGCTCTCTGCACCTGGCCTTGCATTGGATTCTGATTTTAAGACAGAGTTGTTTTCCCTGATCTTCTTCTGTTTCTTTTATAAGCAGTCACCTAGTGAGACGAGCCTGGGCATTGTGCCATGTGGGCTCCCACAGTGAAGTACATCACTCTCTCCTGGGTTCTCTAGACAAGCCAAGGATTAGCCAGCTGTAATTGCTATTGGCATAGTGGATACATATCTTGAATGTACCGCTACAGACCTCTATGTATTTTGGCTGGCAATGGGGTGTGTGAATTATAATACATTTTTATTGATGGAATAATCCTTATGGTATATTACTTCTATGCTAATCTGTACGGGCACCGATGATATTGCAGTAGCTGCCATTCTGTCTGAAACATACTGTATGGCTGTCATAATGCAGAGTGTCTCTCGAAATTCTATTTAAATATTGGCAGCTATATATTTGCTAGGGATGTGCAGGCTCGGATAGGTTCGAGTTTGCACGTGGAGTTCGGATTTTTCCCTCCAAAAAAACGGAACTCAGAACGAGGCAAAACGTCATCTTACATGGACGAACATCATCATTCCTGGTCTTTTGTCCAGGAATGATGATGTTCGTCCATGTAAGATGACGTTTTGCCTCGTTCTGAGTTCCGTTTTTTTGGAGGGAAAAATCCGAACTCCACGTGCAAACTCGAACCTATCCGAGCCTGCACATCCCTAATTATTTGCACTATAAATTGGATTATACAGTAGGTGTCTTCTTCCACAGTGCCCTCCCTATTTTCAATTATTCTAGCAATAAAATGTGTAATGATTTTGGGCAGTCTTTTGTGAGTGATGAGCAATGAAGCCGACTAGACAGTACAGATTTTAAGACAACAAAATGTTGCTTACATAGAGAATTGACCTTTCCACATAATAACTACCTATGCATAAGCAAACAGACAAATGCATTCTTCATCAATAACTGCATAAGCTATGGTTGTTTTCTAAAATCCATTTATCTGTGCCATTAACATCATTAACAGTACAGCTGTTATTGAGGGATAAATGTAACATGTAGAAATGCTTTCTAGAATTTTTTTTAAATTTAAATCCTGATTTAGTCCCTAATAGCTCATGTGTCAGAATATAATGCCTGTAAGCCGGGTGCCCAAAAACTACAGTTCCCAGTATGCCTGAGGAGTCCGGATATAGGAAATTAGGCTAGAGCCTGCCAGGAAAAGGAGCCAGAGCGAGCGTGGTCAGGTAAGTACTGGGCTGGGGGCACTGCTTAAGGGGCGCAAATACTTGGGGCACTGCATTATGGGCACAAATACAGGGAACACTGAATAAGGGGCACAAATACAAGGGGCACTGCATAAGGGCCAAAATTATAGGGGGCATTGCATAAGGGGCACAAATACAGGGGGCACTGCACAAGGAACACAAATACAGTGGGCACTGCATAAGGGGCACAAATACTGGGGGCACAAATACAGGGGGCACTGCATAAGTGGCACTACATAAGGGGCACTGCATAAGGGGCACAAATACAGGGGGCACTGCATAAGGGGCACAAATACAAGGGGCACTGCATAAGGGTTAAAACTATAGGGGGCACTGCATAAGGGGCACAAATACGGGGCACTGAACAAAGAACACAAATACAGTGGGCACTGCATAAGGGGCACAAATACAGGGGGCACTGCATAAGGGGCACAAATACAGGGGGCACTGCATAAGGGGCACAAATACTGGGGGCGCTACATAAGGGGCACAAATACAGGGGGCACTGCATAAGGGGCACAAATACTGGGGGCACTACATAAGGGGCACAAATACAAGGGGCACTGCATAAAGGGTACTGCATAAGGGGCACTGCATAAGGGGCACAAATACTGGGGGTGCTACATAAGGGGCACAAATACAGGGGGCACTGCATAAGGGGTACTGCATAAGGGGCACTGCATAAGGGGCACAAATACAGGGGGCACTGCATAAGGGGTACTGCATAAGGGGCACTGCATAAGGGGCACAAATACAGGGGGCACTGCATAAGGGGCACAAATACTGGGGGTGCTACATAAGGGGCACAAATACAGGGGGGCACTGCAAAAGGCCCAAAACACTAGGGGGCAGTGCATAAGGGGCACAAATACAGGAGGCACTACATAAGGGGCACAAATAGTTCATGCTCCTGCCAATGTCATACCAAAGGCTTGTGCACAAAAATAGGGCGTGGCCTTGTGACAGCCACGCCCCATTTTTGTGAGCGTTTTCTCTCACTTTTTAAACACGGGCAATGTAATAGATTCTGAGAACAAAGCAAAAGAGCAAACTTGCATGTTTTTCAGACTAAAAAACTCTCACGATTTAAATTCTCATCCAGATGTTTCCCATGTTGAAGATAAAACTTGACCAAAGTGAGAGTTTACTGCTAAATTGTCTAATTTTCTAAACTCTCACCCTATTACATTGGCCCATGGTGTTTGCTCCTGAGTTGGATGCTGCAGCATCCTTATGTGCATATTTGAGAAACCGAAAGATTAAATAAGAAAAGAGGTGTTTTAAACCTCTAGGATGGGGGCCGGCATGTATGCAAATGACTTGTGGGAGTTAGCCTATGGCAGTTAGGGGCGTTTTTGCAACAGGAACTTTATATAATGGGCTTGAAGTGTGGGCTTAACCCTCTTTGTTCCAGATTTCGGTCAGTGACAGAGTTTGACAGTTAATACTGATTACTTTGGTGCTTTTTGCTTGATTTATTTCTCCCTATTTATCCCTATACATATTCTTCTTTCATTTCTTTACATTCTTCTTTCCCTCCCTTTCCTGGCCTGTCCATTTTTCACTTTTGTTCTCCCTGTTGCTGGCCTCATTCATCCCACTCCTTACCATGCGTCCCCGCCGCTCTGTGCCCCCTCCTGCCCGTTTTATTCACCCTGACATCGGAGAGTTCAGGTGGGTCTTTCTCAGACTCTAGTTCCTTGACATCTTCTTTTGCTTCCTCTATCTCCAACGCGGCGAAATATGCAAAACTGGAAGCAAGGCGGCGCTCGAGGCGTAGGCATCGCACCCCTAAGCGTAAGAATATAGAGAAAGGGTTGGAGGGTGCCGCAGGCGTACACTGCGACAACACCGCAGTTTTACGAGGTTTAAGGGAAACTTGCCGCAGTAAGATACGCAAGGGAGACTATGTGGATATCTTTGCTCTTACCGAGAAAGCTAAGAAGGCATTTAAGGCGGCCAGGGCAAAAGGCGGTATAGGCCTAGAGGCGTTCAAATCGTACAATAATTGGCTGGCCGGTTTTTGCATTTTCTCGGCTTGCTATTTGGAGACGCGTCCAAGTGAGCACCTGAATGTCATTAGATATCTGCATTTAATTCACAGCATGCAGTTATCCGCCAGGGGCATGGCTTGGCGCACTTACGACGAAGAATTTCGTCGCAAGCAGGATGGCAGACAGGTTATGGATCTAGGGTGGAAGGACGTGGAGGTGTGGCTGGAAGTCACGCAGCCTTTGCGTCCTTCGTATGAGGGGTACAACGCAAGCAAAACTTCTAGCTTGGTTCGTCAAGGCCAACAGCAGGCGTCTGGGGGGAAATGCTTCGCATTTAATAATGCCTCCTGTACGCAGGGACGAAAGTGTCGTTTTCGTCACCTCTGCTTGCGATGCGGTGGCAACCACCCAGTTGCCAAGTGTTTCAAAGTGGGTTCCCAACAACAGCCTACTCAGCCAGCGAAAGGCGCTAGTGCTAAATAAAGCTCCATCCCCTGTCCGCGTCACCGCGTTAGCAAAATGGTTGAATTGGTATCCGGTCCCGCAGGACGCAGAATTTTTGTTAAACGGTTTCAATTTTAGTTTTCGTTTACCTATTTGCAGGGATGTTGACACAGGCTCACCTAGGAATTTGAAGTCTGCGTTTGAGTTGCCTCACATTCTTAGGGAGAAGGTCTATGGTGAAGTTAGCTTAGGGCGCATGGCGGGTCCTTTCGCGGAACCTCCCATTAGGGATCTTGTGATTTCCCCGGTGGGCGTGGTTCCCAAGAAGATTCCAGGAAAATACAGGCTCATTCAGCATCTGTCTTATCCGCCAGGCTCGTCAGTGAATGATGCTATACCAGTTGAGGATTCCTCGGTGGTGTACCAGTCGTTTGACGAAGCTTTGGATGTGGTTAGGTTTTATGGTCCGGGCGCTCTGATGGCTAAGATTGATGTTGAGTCAGCTTTTCGCCTTTTGCCTTTACACCCTGAGTCATTCCGATTTATGGGTTTTCGCTTGGACAACGGATATTACGTAGACAAGTGTTTGCCTATGGGATGTTCTGTGTCATGTGCATTTTTCGAGCGATTTAGCACTTTCCTACACTGGTGCGTGGAATTTTCTTGCGGTGGTCATGGGATAGCCCACTATCTCAATGACTTTCTCTGTGTCGGCCCTGCCGGTTCTGATAGATGTAGTTTTTTGTTGTTTTCTTTGCAAGCGCTGTTTTTTCATTTTGGAGTTCCCGTTGCTGCGGACAAGACTGAGGGCCCTTCCTCTTGCTTGTCATTTCTAGGTATCGAGATCGACACCTCGGCGGGCGCCTGCCGCCTGCCTCTCGATAAGGTCGACAAGTTGCGCAATGCAATAGCGGAGTGCGCAGGTTTCAGTAGAATTACCCTAAGGCAAGCGCAATCCCTCCTTGGCCTATTGAACTTCGCCTGTAAGGTCATACCAATGGGCAGAGTTTTTTCGCGCAAGCTGGAAAGGGCCACGGCTGGGGTCACTAAGCCAAGACATTTGCTACGTTTATCCTCCGAGATTAAGCGGGACCTCTCTGTCTGGGTTTCGTTTCTTCGGGATTTTAATGGAGTTCGATTGTGGATGTCTCCTGCCGCTGACAACTTGCGGCTCCAGCTGTTCACTGACGCAGCAGGAGCCACGGGGTTTGGTTGTTACCTTGATGGCTCCTGGTGCGTTGGCAGTTGGCCGGAGGAATGGGTTGCGAAGGGTTTGACTAAGGATTTGCTCCTTCTCGAACTCTTCCCCATTATGGTTTCTTTTGAAATCTGGGGGGACCGTTTACGCAATCGCAGCATCATTATCAGGTGCGACAACCTGGGCGTGGTCCATGCGATCAATCGGCAACGCGCGGCTTCCCTGCTGGTTTTGCGCTTGCTAGCGCAGCTGGTGCTCACATGTCTGCATTGTAACATCATGTTTAAGGCAAGACACGTGCCTGAGGTAGAGAATGAGATAGCTGATGCGTTATCACGTTTTCAGTGGGTTAAATTCCGTTCTTTGGCCCCTGGTGCTGACGCTGACGCGGTGCTTTGCCCCTCTTATGTTTGGCAGGCGATCGAGCCGGCATGGAGGGCTTAGCAGAACAGTCTCTAGCTCCTTCCACATTGCGAGCATATCGTCAGGCTTGGCATGAATGGGAAGATTATTCCCGTAGCAGCAGGCAGGCAGGTAAGTATCAGCATCGTTCGATGCTTTCTTTTATTTGGAGTCTTTGTTTGGCTGGCAGATCCAGGGCTTCTGTCACGCGCTCTTTGGCAGGCATTGCTTTTTATAGTAAGTTGAAGGGTCAGCCTGACTTTACGAAAAGCTTTCTGATCAAGAAGGCTTTAAAGGGTTGGGCACGGGTCTCCCGGCCAGTAGCTGACCGTAGGAGACCTGTAGATGCTCATTTGTTGCCGGCAGTGTTGGGGGCAATTCAAGGAATTGCTCTTACCGAGTACGAGGCGATCCTGATCCTATTGGCATTTTCAATGGCTTTTCACGGCGCCTTGCGGGTATCGGAGCTGGTGGCATCTTCCAAATGGGTTGATGCCGCCATGCTCCTCTAGGATGTCGCAGTCAGTGAAAGGTCTGTGCTGTGTAGAATTCGGCGGTCAAAGACCGACCAGGTTGGTAAGGGCAGGTGGATCTCGTTGAGTCCGTCTAAGGACGAACGGATCTGCCCTGTGGCACTAGCTACCCGCTTTGCATTGGTACGGCCGGATGTCCCTGGTTCATGGCTCATGCATTTGGACAGGACTCCGCTTACCAAATACCAGTTCGGTTGGTTTTTGAAGAGATGTGTATCAGCTTTAGGTCTCCCGCCTCATGATTTTGGTACACACTCGTTTCGGATCGGAGCCGCAACTTCGGCCGCAGCTGCGGGTTTCTCGGCATCGGAAATTAAGGCCCTCGGGCGTTGGAAATCTGATAGCTATAAAAGTTACATTCGACCTAGGCGTTAAGGTCCTCTGTTCATACCACAGTTTGTTCCTGTGACGTTTAAATTTTATGCTTGCCTGGTTTTTTGTCTTGTCTCCTGTACTGTCTGGTCTGGTCTTATCTTGTCCGTTATCCCTGTCCGTCCTACTCGGGATTAGCTACTCGCCATTGCTGGCAATGGGAGTCTTGAGGGATTTTACAATTTTTACCTGAACTGACGGATTCAATTCGGCTATTCTCAATCATTTAATTAGGTCATAGTCCATCCCTCAGCAGGTTTTTATTTTACCTCTTGCCGAGTTCACCTGTTTTTTTCCCAAATCCCCCCCACCCATTCTTCCCCTTTGTGTCTTCTGTTTGTCTTAGCCACTTTAAATAGTAAAGTTGGCGACCAATAGAAAATTTTTCTTTTTGGCAGATACTCACTTATGTTCTTTATGATCCCACTAATACACCGTAAAATTTTTATTGTTTTATGACAAATACTAATTTTTCTTTACCGCTTTCCTCCACCTTTAGGATTGCTCTTTGACACGCAGGACATTTGGGTTATAGGCCACTCATATATTTTCTGGGCTGCTAGGTTTATGAGTTCAGATCAAGCTCCATCTTTTGAACATTTACCTAGGGTCCGTTGGATAGGTTTCAGAGGTATGAGATGGCATTCCTTTTGTCCTAAACTGTTGGAATATGCAAGGCTTTTTGGTAGGCCACGTATTTTGGTGGCACATTTAGGAGGTAACGATTTAGGTCAAAGGCCCACTGTGGAATTACGGGTTGATATTGTCAACGACTTGTCGAGGGTGCTCTCAGCCTGGCCCTCGTGTATCTTAATGTGGTCTTGCATTGTACCTTGGCAGGTCTGGCGTGGGGTTAGGAGTTTTCCTGCTATTGACGAAGCTAGGAAGAAGCTTAACTTTGCTGTAGCCAAATTTGTGATGGCCAATGACGGCCGGGTCATTTATCATAGGAATATCCAATTTCGGTTTAGGCATTTATATAGGGCTGACGGAGTACATTTGACAGTGGAGGGTTTGTCTTTGTTTATTGGGGATCTTTTTGGGGAGTTGGCTTTATTGGGGTAGTTCTCAGTATGGTGGCGGTGCGGCGGTTCTTTAAGCAGAACCTTGCTGTGGCAGGAAAGAACGGCAGGTCACCAGTCCGGGTGCAATTATGATTTAAGGGCGTTCCCTTCGTTGACTGGTAGTTGGCTGTACCAACCTAACGGGGGCAGTATCACCACTTAAACGGGTGGGAAGTCAAGATGGGGGTGAGCGTTACCTTTTTGTTGATGTTATGAGTTACATGGTTATGTGTATGCACTCTGGGCGATCTACGCCTGCTATGCCTTTTGTTGTTTGTGTGTTGGCATAGCAGATTTGGCTGATTTCTGGCCGTCCTTTCTTTGCCACCATACAACCTTAAATAATAATAAATAATAATAATTTATTTGCTCCAATAAATCGCCATCAAGTTATCTGCCAAATCCACATCTCAGTGTCTTTATTTTAAGTTAGTATGATAAGTGGTTTGCACACATGACAACACCTCATCCGATAGAAGGTTTAGAGAAACCGAAAGATTAAATAAGAAAAGAGGTGTTTTAAACCTCTAGGATGGGGGCCGGCATGTATGCAAATGACTTGTGGGAGTTAGCCTATGGCAGTTAGGGGCGTTTTTGCAACAGGAACTTTATATAATGGGCTTGAAGTGTGGGCTTAACCCTCTTTGTTCCAGAATTCCCGCCCTCCCTCCCCTATAAATTTTGGTATGTTGTGGGTTTGGTTTTGGGTGGTGGGAAAGAACGGCAGGTCACCAGTCCGGGTGCAATTATGATTTAAGGGCGCTCCCTTCGTTGACTGGTAGTTGGCTGTACCAACCTAATGGGGGGCAGTATCACCACTTAAACGGGTGGGAAGTTAAGATGGGGGTGAGCGTTACCTTTTTGTTGATGTTATGAGATACATGGTTATGTGTATGCACTCTGGGCGATCTACGCCTGCTATGCCTTTTGTTGTTTGTGTGTTGGCATAGCAGAGATGGCTGATTTCTGTCCGTCCTTTCTTTGCCACCATACAACCTTAAATAATAATAAATAATAATAATTTATTTGCTCCAATAAATCTCCATCAAGTTATCTGCCAAATCCACGTCTCAGTGTCTTTATTTTAAGTTAGTATGATAAGTGGTTTGCACACATGACAACACCTCATCCGATAGAAGGTTTATGCCGGTATTGCCTCTGCGACTTTATGCAGATTCCTGATATGACCGTGATTTAAACAAAGAATACGTTTAGTAACATGATTTTAATATGCCGCCTCATTCTAGATGCATAGAGCCCTGCACTTATCTTGCTTAAGAGTCACTTCATTGTATCTAAATTGTGAACTTGTGTATTCACATTATGACTACTTCCCTACTTATTTTGTTTGCCTATACCTATTGTCATTTCATATGTCATTACTGCATATTATTGTTCACTTAATATGTGTCTACCAATTCATTGTGTAATAGGGCCTGATTCAGAGGTGGACGGAATTGCACAGCGGCATACAAGCGGCTGTGCAATTCCGGCCATTTAAAATGCAAATGCAGAAGGAGATGTCACACACCTCCTTGCTGCATTTGCGAGATCCCAGCACTGCAGCCCAGGTCGCAGCCAGGGGTCACTATTGGTCGCCATCAAAACAATTGCGATCATCGGTCGCAATAGTTGTCGATGTTCCATTGTCCAGGCTGCGGGAGCTAAAGCTTCCAGCAGCTTGACTGGGTCTTGGCAGCTTGCGAGGCCAGGAAGTCTGCATGCACCCAAGCAGACCCTGGCCTCGACCTTCCCGGAAAACGGGAGCAAAACGCCCACATTTCCAGGAACACTGCCAGGGAACGCCCTCGCTCCGCCTCCCAAATGCCGCAGCCTGTCATTCAGGCTGTGGCTGGGACACACTGTGAGCGGGCTCGCAGTCGGAGGGCTGCACATGCGGAGTACACTTACTGCACATGCGCAGTCCTTCAAACATAGGAGATGTGCACTAACCATCGGGTTAGCGTACATCTCTGAATCAGACCCATAGTTATTACATATTTTCTTTTAACTTGCAGTCACATTAGACTTCACCTTACACATTTTCAAAGATTAAAGGGCATGATTCATTATGGATCGCAGCTACAACAGCGTACGCAGTTGGGCGATTGTTGCGTACTGCGCATGTATCGCAGTGCGTGAAGGCTACACTACAATCGCACTGCAATTACACAGAGGGCCTGATTCAGACCCGCTCGCGAGCGCTGAGCGCTCGCAAGCGGGTTGATGTTGGCCAAGTGCGCATGCGTACGACGGAGCCGGCTCCATCGTGCGCATACGCGAGACCCGAACAACGACGGCCAAGCTGTCGCTATGGGTCTCGCACCAAAGGGGGCGTGCTGTCGATGGTGATTGACAGCACGCCCCCTTTGGTGGGCGTGCCGGGGGCCTGGCTGCCCAGACGGAGGCGTTCCCATGGGAACGCCTGCCGTCTGGGGCCGGCCCCACTGACATCACTAGTGATGTCAGTGGGAGTGCTTTTGGCTCTGATAGAGCCAAAAGCACTCCAGGGCTTGCGGCAACGAGACCCTACCGCAAGGGTCTCATCGCAAGCCCGATGGTCGCGATGGTCGACCATCGTAACCATCATTTTGGCCGCTCGCTATAGCTGTGGGTGGTCACCCACAGCTATGCGAGCGGCCAGGAGGCCGCTCTTAAATTCAGAGGGACGGCCCTGATTCAGAGCGAGCGCTCTGTCAGAGCGTCCGGCTCTGAATCAGGGCCAGAGCACGGTAAGCCCTTGCAGAGTGAGTGACAGGTAGTCAGCATTTGGGGGTGGTGACGGGGGAGTGGTTGGAGAAACGCAGGCATGCCTGTCCGTTTGTACGCAGTTACATGAGCATGCATACATTAGCCAATGCGACGGCATACGCAGCTTGTGTACTCACTGCGTACAACGAGGTTAGCAATTTCTGAGTAAGGTCAGGGCTGCTGTAGTTGTGGTACACGATGTTTCTGATGTGTATGCAGACTGCAAGGCAGTGGGCATCTCTATGCTGGCAGTGTGACGGCATTGCAATAGCATTCATTAGCATATTTTTGCAGCAGACCTGCGTGTGCTTACGGATCTGAGATCGCAATAGCGATCTATAATGAATCAGGCCCAAAGTTCACAGATCACAGGCCTATTGGTTACACATTTTTATAATAAAGTAATATGTATTTAATATGTATTTTATCCCCTCTCCCAGACGTCTGTGTGTGAGTTGGGCAAGTCTGGTACTGGTAGACCTGGACAGGTTCTACAGCCCAGAAACCCTGAAATGTAGGGCCAGTTGTAAACTATGCATTTAGGGCCTGATTCTGCAAGGAACGCAGTTGCTTATATGCACCCAATCGGCCGACTAATACGCACTGCGCATGATACGCCCTGCAGTGTGCATGCGCGCTGCAATTGGGACTGTGATCGCAGAGGATATGCAGACCCATGGCAGAGTGATTGACAGGAAGTGCTGTTTGTGGGTGGTGACAGGGGGTGGTCGGGCGAACGCAGGCGTGCCAGTGCGTCTCAACGGCATTGCAGGGGCGTTTATAAATTACTGCAATACCAGACGCCGCCTGAGTCTCATAGTGTGCGCTGAAGTAAGCAATTCCTGAGTGAGGTCTGACCTGCATTAACTGTGCGTATGGGTCCAATGTTACCAATTGTTTCTCTATACGGATGTGAGTAAGGGGAAGTGGGCGTCCTTATGTCAAGCTGCGATCGCAATGTGAATGCAAACATTTACATATCACCGCTGATATTAGCAAATGTGTTGCGTGCGTATAAGCAGAAATAGACATCCATGCTGAATCAGGCCCTTAGGGCCTGATTCAGAGCTGGACGCTCTGACCAGAGCGCTTGCTTTGAATCAGGGCCCTCCTACCTAAAAATGGAGCGGCCTCCTGGCCGCTCGCATAGCTGTGGGTGACCACCCACAGCTTATGCGAGAGGCCAAAAAGATGGTCGGGCTTGCGACGAGACCCTGCGGTAGGGTCTCGCTACCGCTAGCCCAGGAGTGCTTTTGGCTCTATCAGAGCCGAAATCACTCCCACTGACATCACTACTGATGTCAGTGGGGCCGGACCCAGACGGTAGGTGTTCCCATTGGAACGCCTCCGTCTGGAAGCCACGCCCCCAGCACGCCCACCAAAGGGGGCGTGCTGTCAGTCACCATCGACAGCACGCCCCCTTTGGTGCGAGACCCCGAGCGACGGCTACCCCGTCGCTCGCCGGGTCTCGCGCATGCGCACAACGGAGCTCCCTCCGTCGTGCGCATGCACATTAGGGCACCATCGACCCCCTTGCGAGCGTCCTGCGCTCGCGAGCGGGTCTGAATTAGGCCCTTAGTTTGCCATATGCTAATATCATTTAATGGGGAATCACTAACTCAAATTTCTTTTAGGCCTTGCAAATAAGTTATGTGATCACTGCTGTAGGGGCTTACACTGTGTTTGGTATATGCATTAAGGAGGCCCTAATAGCATCTATCTGCATTTCCTAGTGTTCTAAAAAAGCTAAAATCGCTTGTAAAGTTAAAAGTTTTAGGTCAATGAAACCACGCCCAAACTGACTAGAGCGAAATATTAGTATTAGCATTGTCGAAGCTGAATAATTGGCTGAGACAAGTTCAGTTTAAAATTGAATCGCAGCAACACCATCTTGCGACTGGCCGCAAGACGCCATTTTGCGAAATGGCTGCCTAAGCGCCATTTTAGATAAACTCACATTTTAGTACATGTGGCGATAATACCATTAGCATCATATGAATGCATCTGTGACCATTATCATATGTTACGGTGATTCACTAAAAGCCTATTTCATTACTTTACGTATTATAAAGGATATATTCCAGAAATGGCTTTATAGTATTGATAAGCAAGTGGCCAGGTGACAACTGGCTTGTGTAGATAAGTTTCCTGCATAGTGTTTGCTCACTACGGGTGGTCTGGCTAAAATGTCTCTTGTAGTTTGCATTTTCACACAAGAGACCGACAGAGGTATTTTCCCTTTGAACACAGGAAAGGTGGGGGGGGGGGCTGCTGACAGGACATGTAGAACTATCTAACCCAGCATGCCACACTGCTAAAATGTTCACTCAGTTAGAGACAAATGCATTTTCATACACACATTAAATATGTCTTTATACCAAACCCTGAATACCCACACATTTCATATTCATACATAAGGTTCAATAAGCTTTAAAGTGTATGATTCAAGAAGGTTCAGTTAGTTTAAATGCTAAGAAATAAAGATATTTGTTAACTAAGGAATTATACAAGATAAACACGTCATTCTTGGAGTTGTTCTGATGCGTACTCTTTCCACAATTTCCCGGTGCTATCGGTGAGGAGATCGCATTATGCATTCTCGAGTTATGGACCGCAGAACCTACAAGCAACCAAAATGTATATTTTAGATTCAACTGTTAGGATGCTGAAGAAGGCGTGAGGAGGAAGACCCCTAGCTGTTAGAGGCAGGGAAAGTCTGTTTAAACCAGCCTGTTAGATGCACTGTAACAGATGCTTCACCTCTGAGAACCAATGACATCAGCAACAGACATACCTTTTGTCTTGTTTATACTGGGGGGGTATAAGTATGGGTGCACGGACACTATTTGGGAGTCTTTGTGCTGAATGCTGAATGACGAGGGGTCTCTTGCTGAAGCCTATCTCTGGGTCCAGAAGCGCCTGCGTACGTATACTGTACTTGTGGTCTGTATGATTTACTTTTGCGCCTAAATTGTGTCTTGATCAATTGCGTGTAACTGTCTGAACTTTTACCTGAATATCACTTGTGCTTTGGAACCACAGGTTCTATGTCTAAGTCTTTATTTATGGTGTGACTGCGTACGCAAATTAGCGTCATCCTTAGAGGTTTATAGGAAGGATTTTAGAAGGTACAGGCAGGGGTACATAGAGGTTCTGATCCAATATTGTTAGATGGGGGCTCATCGAGTGAAGTCACTTACCTACTCACATGGCACATACGTCTAGCGATATCTCAGCAAAGGGTGGAGTGGCCACATGCAGGGTTTTCCTGCAACCGCTTTGTGCTGAAAAGTCGCTATCCGTTTTCGTGTAAGCAAAGGAAGCTGACTAGAATCCAGGGACAAGAAAGGACAAAGTTTGTTTTCCTTTGTTGGTAGAACCTAGCATTTAAAAGGGGTGCCGTAGTATTGAGTATGCGGCTAAGTCGCAGTTTTGCGCCCAGAAAAGACGCACTTTTGCGTACGCAGTTAAAAAGCCATTATACGGTGTGGTAGTCGCATTATTGTGTATGCGACTGGTTGCACAATAGCGTATACGTACTTCCGGTTGTGCTGCCACGTGTTTGAACAAAGCCATTGAGGTTTACATTTTTTTTTTTTTTCTGTTATCAATATCTGGGTTAACGTGTATTTTTCTGCGCAGGAAAAAGTGTGTAACAGTGAGTATGTGTTGGACAGTTAAGGGTATCGTATGATCCTTAAAGGCTAGGTGCAAGGGTTAGTCTAGCCGCTCGGTAAGCAGCTTACCGTTCAGTACACAGAGCAGGTGTATGGTTTGTTATTTTTGTTAGGGACCGGCTCTCAGTGTGACTGCAGTGTTCAATAATATTTGAGCATTGTAGTTGAGCCGCACTAGGTGTGATTGTGAGCTGAGAGATAAAAGGTGAGCGGGGAGCATCTAGAATTTCTTCCGTAGGTGAGCGGGGCATCTAGAATTTCTTCCGTAGGTGAGCGGGCGCATCTAGAAATTTCGTCCATAGATGAGCGGGCGCATCTAGAAATTTCGTCCGTAGGTAAGTGAAAGTATCTTGATTGTCTTTCACCAGTTTAAATTTTTATTGAAAAGCATAGGAGTTGTCTCAGAATGGGAGCCACGCAAACAGTAGAAATGTTAGGCAATGATGTGCTGCTAATGGAGGCTCCGATTGGATCAGCCCGTCGTATTATGCATGAGTACGGTACTCATGCAATAAGGTATTGTGATTTATGGTTTAATATGACGAGGAAGAGTGTTAGACCGTTTCCCAGAATTGGTAGTTTTGATAAAAATGTGTTAGACAATGTCCAGGATCACATCAGTATGGTGCGATCCAGAGAGAAAAAGATGAAGTATTTTGAATGTTTAAAACTATGGCAGCATGAAGGGGATGCTTGGCTTAAAAATGTGCAAACGACGCAAACTAGCGTTGCGAGCGCATTGCCAGGAAATACATCCGCGACGCTGAGTTGCAATACGGGCGAGCTGCAAATTGGCGCGCACGTGCGGCAAGGTAGCGTCGTGGAGAGTATTGCCAGCAGTTCACGCGCACCTCCCCCACCCTATGTGGATGGAGGTGTAAGTACAGTAACAGAAAAAACCCCATAAAAATGTAACAAGCAACTTGTACCCTCTCTTAAACAATTATAAAGAAAATGTTCATGATACGGATGATGAGCCTATTGTAATGTCTGCCATTTCCCATGCTGTGCAAATGATAGATGCTGCATCACCACAATCACGGATGGTGCCGCCATCTCCATCGGTAACAGCAAGGGAAGTGTTAACACACTCTGCACCCATAGAGGAAGTTGTCAATACCATACGTAGCAGCAGCAGATTAAACCCCCAGCCAGGTAACCAGGTAGCAACGCTGCCGGTCTGCATCCCATTCGGACGATAACTGTTCCGAATGGAAATGCGGATGCAAACGGTGTAGTGCCCATGAGGGAAGTAGTAATGCATTGTCCATGGACAAGAGCAGAACTAAATTCCATCATAAATGATTTCCCCAATCCCAAAAAGGAACTAGCCAAATGTCAAAGATTTTTGAACAATTTGGGTAGTTCTCATGAGCCCACTAATAAAGATTGGCGTGTGGTGTTAAGGGCCTGTCTACCACGCAATACCGACGTGACAAAATTTATCACGGACTGTGTATTGGATGGCGACGTTCCCTTAACAGACCAAGTAAACCAAGGTAACATTTCCTGCATTGTAACTCAATTGGGTGTATATTTTCCAGTAGTAGTTAACTGGAACAAAATCTTCACAATCAAACAGAAAGAGAGTGAGACTGCAGAAGATTACTGTGATCGGGCTCTGCAGGCTATCACCCAGTATACTGGGATAGAAGATATTAAAGATAGCACTCACCACAGGGGAATGATAGTCACGGTACTCATGGACGGTCTGAAAGACGATTTAAAGATTCGGGTTCAGACCTCACAACCTGGCTGGAGGGGACTTACAATAGATAACCTCATAGAGTCTGCCATAGAACATGATAAAAACATCTCCAAAAAGAGAGAAGCCCAGAGCGAGAAACTAATGGCTGTCAGTATACAAGCTCTGGAAGGAATGACAATAACATAACAGCCAACCGACACACCTGCACCCACACACACACCTGCACCTGAACAGTTACAGGTCCTCACCAATCCTACACCACAGCAAACACATCACCCCACATATCATACACAACCACAGGTCCCATACTCATATCCCCCACAATATCCTTACCCTCCCTATCCTTACCCATACCCACCACCTTTCCCTCTTGCTCATGTCCCACAACAATCTTTTCATCCACCCCGTTCAAAATTATGTTTTAACTGTCACCAAGTGGGACACATAAGTAAGTACTGCAAAGTGGAGAACACCACACAGGAACACGAGTTTCCCATGGGTTCATAGGTAACCCCAGTATCTTCTCCCAGGCCTTATATGACTGTTTACAATCTGTTCAACCTGCCAATGTATCTGTTCTGATGTAAAATGTGGATGATTTATTGTTGTATTTTAGGTCATGTTTAAATGATATTAAACTGTTGTGCTTTGTCTCCCACTCACAGGACACAAGGTTGCTAAGGATAAACGGCAGCCATGCCAGGCTAAGGTCAACTACTCGGAATATTATCCAACCCAGTGGCACAGGCATTATTTAGAGCAGTAGCTATTAATAACAAAATTTTATTGCAGGAACCTGTATACAGATACTATATCCCTAGAATTATTAAAAATGATAGGGGGACTTATTTTACAGGTGACGTTTTCAAGCACATGTGTAAGATGATGGGTAACAACACTAAGATTATGCCAGACTGTCTTTTCCTTTATTTGCCCCCCTTTGAGATACTGTCCAAACAGGCAGCCTCATGTGAAAAATTGATAATGAGGTTACTGTGCAGGGTCTCACGAAGATGAATGAGAATAACCGAAATTGAAAGTGTTATTAACTAACATGTCTACTGCAACCTGTCATGATGTCAAATCTGGAAGAATTTGTTATGATCCAAAAATTTTTTTTAGCTCAGGTTGTTTGACTGATCGGTGGAAAGGTCCGTATCTGACGATACAGCATCCTCAAAGGGTGGCCGGGGAAGATACGTGGGTCCATTCCACTCACTATAGGGAGGTTAACCAACCGGTGGAGAGACAAGGCTGATAACGTGGACCTGTCGATTGCGAGCTTGTGCCGGAAGGATTAAAAAGGTGACGGTGAGATATCTGAGCTAAAGAAATGTGTAGATCAGTGCTTCCAGCAATGGAGTGGTCTGCTGTGGTCATCCTAATTCTTTTTCTTTCCAGAGTTTTTGTCATGATGATCTGTTTGCGGATACTCAGTGTCTGTGTTGGGGGACCAATAAAGGAGATGTGAGCTGATGGCAGAGCTGATGGAGTGGAGTCAGGAGGAGAAGTGCAATGCCAATCAGGGGAGTTTCTGACCAATTTTAGTATTGTAATTGTTATGTTATTTGGGAAAAATACTTCCAAAAGTTATGACCCTCACACATGTTGAAATGCTGGGTATAAATAAAAACACACCGTCACCCTATCTTCACACACAATATGAACACAGAGGCAAGAGAAATATGATACCTGGTGATATGCATAAAGCCGCTCAGTTAATCAGTGAGACAACTGGCTTCCAAGTTTTAGTCGCCCTGGATCCCACCAGGATTGCTAAGGGTACATTAAATTTTAGATATATCCAGGAACTTGCTAAATTAATAGATAATATCACCGAGATGTACGATGACACATTCAGGTACACAGGGAGAGAATTGCAAGCGTACAAGAAAGAACTAGTGCAACACAGGCTAGTGTTGAATTATTTAACTGGTGTTACTGGAGGGTATTGCGTAACGTTAGCCACCCAATTTGGAGTAAAATGTTGCACTTATGTCACCAATGATACCAGCGACCCTAAGGAGGTGATAGACCAGAAGATGGATGAGATTCTGCAGCTAAAGTGGGAATGTCGTAAGAACCATGACGCATCAGTGGCTGAAGCAGGGGAAAAGATAGAGGGATGGGTGTCATGGCTGAACCCAGTGAAATGGTTATCAGGTCTAGGGGAATGGGTCCAGGAAGTGATCGCCAGCATAGGCAAATTCTTAATCCTTATACTGATGGTCATCATAATGATTGGCATATGCGTCCGGTGTGTTCCTATTGTGTTGAAGTGTGGAAAATGTAAAAACAGAGTAAAACGAAAGAATGAAACTATGACAGTGGTCAGAAATTATATGTATACCGAGGTAGATACAGAACTGCGCTACAACCCTGAGCTAGGAAGTACCATCATTTAAATGTATAATATTTAGACATGCATAGAAGATATTGTTGAAATGTTATCTATAGAACACCTCAGACAATGTAAAGTCTCAATTCCCCTTCAAGACTGCTGGTATAAGACTGGTGCATCCCCACACCTTTCACATGATCTTCCAAGATCCGCGGTGTGCGTATAATAGTAGTTTTATGTCCCCACCTAGAGACACATTATTGATGGATTAAGAACCACATTGTGCCATCCCATAATAACACTAAATAATATGTAAATGTAAGCCTAAATTAAATTTTAATAGCTGATTGTGATAGCATGTTGTTTGCTATCAAAGTGTGGACTGTCGAAGCTGAATAATTGGCTGAGACAAGTTCAGTTTAAAATTGAATCGCAGCGACACCATCTTGCGACTGGACGCAAGACGCCATTTTGCGAAATGGCTGCCTAAGCACCATTTTAGATAAACTCACATTTTAGTACATGTGGCGATAATACCATTAGCATCATATGAATGCATCTGTGACCATTATCATATGTTACGGTGATTCACTAAAAGCCTATTTCATTACTTTACGTATTATAAAGAATATATTCCAGAAATGGCTTTATAGTATTGATAAGCAAGTGGCCAGGTGACAACTGGCTTGTGTAGATAAGTTTCCTACAGAGGTATTTTCCCTTTGAACACAGGAAAGGTGGGGGGGGGGCTGCTGACAGGACATGTAGAACTATCTAACCCAGCATGCCACACTGCTAAAATGTTCACTCAGTTAGAGGCAAATGCATTTTTATACACACATTAAATATGTCTTTATACCAAACCCTGAATACCCACACATTTCATATTCATACATAAGGTTCAATAAGCTTTAAAGTGCATGATTCAAGAAGGTTCAGTTAGTTTAAATGCTAAGAAATAAAGATATTTGTTAACTAAGGAATTATACAAGATAAACACGTCATTCTTGGAGTTGTTCTGATGCGTACTCTTTCCACAATTTCCCGATGCTATCGGTGAGGAGCTCGCATTATGCATTCTCGAGTTATGGACCGCAGAACCTACAAGCAACCAAAATGTATATTTTAGATTCAACTGTTAGGATGCTGAAGAAGGCGTGAGGAGGAAGACCCCTAGCTGTTAGAGGCAGGGAAAGTCTGTTTAAACCAGCCTGTTAGATGCACTGTAACAGATGCTTCACCTCTGAGAACCAATGACATCAGCAACAGACATACCTTTTGTCTTGTTTATACTGGGGGGGTATAAGTATGGGTGCACGGACACTATTTGGGAGTCTTTGTGCTGAATGCTGAATGACGAGGGGTCTCTTGCTGAAGCCTATCTCTGGGTCCAGAAGCGCCTGCGTACGTATACTGTACTTGTGGTCTGTATGATTTACTTTTGCGCCTAAATTGTGTCTTGATCAATTGCGTGTAACTGTCTGAACTTTTACCTGAATATCACTTGTGCTTTGGAACCACAGGTTCTATGTCTAAGTCTTTATTTATGGTGTGACTGCGTACGCAAATTAGCGTCATCCTTAGAGGTTTATAGGAAGGATTTTAGAAGGTACAGGCAGGGGTACATAGAGGTTCTGATCCAATATTGTTAGCATTACATTGATCCAATATTCAACCAAGGGCCTGATTCAGAGCCGCTCGCTAGATGCAATCGCTCGCATGATGTGTATGCAAATTGCGTAGGCAGCGCTTTCGCACAGCAATGCATTAGCACGCCCACTATTTCTTAGAGAGCGATCATATAGTGTATGCAGACACCCACCAGCCTGTCTTAAGATGCCCACTTGTGAACATCATCTCCAGGAAGTGTATGCAACCATCGGTACATCAGGTAACATCGGATGCTATCACAGCACTTGAGGTTGGCCATACGTGCTGCAAGCACTGCGAGCACATCAGTGTAAAAACAAGCCAGGTGACATGTACTATGATGCTGTCTTATAATTATGCACACCTCTAAAACACCATTGAGATGCTCAGGCACGCCTGCGTTTGCACCTCCACTCCCCCATTTTTAATGGCCAGCCCATCTTACCACCTACAAACGGCTTCTCCTGTCACTCACTCTGCTGGGCTGTCTATGCGCAGCGAGCGAATGCATTGTGAACTTTCGCCAGGGCCGTAGCTAGGGTAGTGCGGTCGGTGCCATCGCACAGGACACCACAGGTCAGGGGGCGCTGTTTGGGCCTGTCAAATTTCTGTTTATTGTCATTCTTGCTTGTAGCTTCCTCTTATTTCATCCCCAACATCTCCTGGCCTCTCCTATCTTTTCCCTGGCCCTTCCCCATGAACCTATGGCCCTTTTTTGGGTGCATTATGTCCCTTTGAAAAATGAGGGGGGCGCCACTGCTCTTTCTGGCACAGGGCACCAAAAAGTCTAGTTACGACTCTGACTTTTGCTAAGGTATGCGCATGTGCACTGTGATGCATACTCTTGCAAACTGCCATATTTTGAGTGCACTGTGCAGCAACAAACTATGAGGATTTGTTGGTTCAATGGCTGAAGCTGTGCTCTCACATGACCATATTTTCAGATTTGTGTTGTGTGAGATCCCATCAGCAGGGCCGTAAAAAGCCGGTTAGCCATGCACAGAGCAGCGTGTGGCCTCCCACTGCAGCCGTGCACACAGCAGCATGTGCTTTGCTGCTGACAGGTAAGAGGGAGGGGGCGGTGTCGGACACAAGCCCCCGCCGGACCCCTCCAACAAGCCCGGGCCCAGGTAATTAGTACCCCCCCTCTCAGCGCCCCTGCCCATCAGTACACTGCCCTAAAAATGTGGGAGGAGCTTCAGCTACCTCTAATGTTTTGAAGAGAAATTGCAGTCTATTTTACTTTCATTGTTCACACCCCTGGTTGGCATTTTTCACATCTATCATCATTTTTATGGTGTTTTTATAGAGATATCTCCTAACCCTGTCTGTCTGTAATTGTGCGTAACCCTGTCTGTCTGTAATTGTGCGCATGCATGGTATAGCAATCCCGCACATTTGCACAAATTAGCAAACTGAACGGCTTCTAGGAATTGCATCGACTGCTGCCCCTAAAAGCTGGTAAGGGCTGCTGTAATGGAATCAGTATGAAATACCAGCCGGCAGCGCCTGGCCGACAGCAGCAGAGTTCCCGGCAGCGGAAGCCCGACAGCGCTGGAAATCCCGATCGTGGATAGGTAAGTACTAACTAACCTAACCCCCTAACCTTAACCCTCCTTAGGGTTGCTTAACCCTAACCTCCCCCCCAAGTGCCTAACCCTAATCCCCCCTCTAAGTGCCTAACCCCCCCCTTCCCTGCTGCCTAAACCTAAGTCCCCCGGGCGGGGGTGCCTAACCCTAAGTCCCCCCCGGGGGTGCCTAACCCTCCCTCCCCCTAGCCTAACCCTCCCGGGGGGTATCTAACCCTAAGTCCCCCCCGGGTGCCCTAAACCTAACCCTCCCCCCCGCGGCTGTCCGCTCGTGGTGCCCGGCATCCCTTCGATCGGGATGCCGGGCGACTGTCTCCCGGCGTCGGGGAAATGTAAGGCGTCTACATCTAGATGCCCGGCATTTCATCCCTCGCCGGGATATGACAGTCGGGAAGCCGGCTGCCGGTCTTAAGGCAGCTGGCTTCCCGATTGTATACCGCTGTAATAGCAGGGGAGTGCATTCCCATGGGATGCGATCTCTGGTATTGCAGTCTGGACTTGCAGTCCTAGGGGGAGAAATCATCTCCCCCAGGGACTGCCTGTCTGCTGTAAAGATTCCACAGAATTTTTTTAGTAAAACACAATCAATTCAAAATGTGGTGATATATATATATATATATATATATATATATATATAATTATATATATATATATATATATATATATATATATATAGTATATATGATATTTTTTGTAGAATGCACATTTGTTCATTCTTGGAAAAAAAAGTATTTTATTCCATGTGGATGTCTTATCTTCACCAGTGTTTTCAATTTGGGAGGTATCAGATCTCTGTCCAGAATAAATGTCTAAGATTTTTTGTGAAAACAGGAAATTCTGGAAATGCCTCTCTCCTCTCCATACTAAATTTGGGTCATATAACAGCAAGTTGTAGCTCCTCATCACTGAGCTTCTTTGAGGGAAAAACAAAGCCGATTGTAAGCGCTACTAACGTTTGCCCTCTTGCATTCTGTATACTCACTGCAAAGGCCTGTACTGTTATCGTTAATGTATATACTTTTGTCTCCCTACTGTATCTCACCGTAGCAAAATGTGTTTGTAATAAAATAAATAAGAGAAAAAAAATTCAAAGGCGAGGTTAGATCATTTCAGAATGAATGTAAGCATTTAGGAATTGCAGATTAATTAATATTTTAGTGTGTTCTACTTCATCATCGTCTGGCTTTAGGACCTGATTCAGACCTGATGTGCGCATGTGTATAGTTCGCAGTGCGCGTGCGCAAACTAGTACGAGCGATCGGGATGCACTCGCTCGCCCTGCAAAGACAGCCCAGTAGAATGAGTGACAGGAGAGGCCGTTTGTGGGTGGTAACAGGGGCAGGGCAGTAGTAACAGGGGAGTGGAGTTGTGGATGCAGGCGTGCCTGAGTGTTTCAACGCAGTATCAGAGGTGTACATAATTAACCAGCAGCATCATAGTACACGTCACCTGGTTAAATTATACACTGAAGTGCTCGCAGTGCTTACGGTAGGGTACAGGCAATCGCAATCGCTGCGGTCAGATCCAATGGAACCCGATGTACCGATGGTTGTATATACTTCCTGGAGATGACGTCTGCTAGTGGGCGGCTAAAGACAGGCTGGTGTGCGTCTGTAAACACAAGGTGATCACTCACCAAGACATAGTGGGCGTGCTTATGCCTTGCCGTGCAAGCGACTGCCTTGACGTCACTTAGCTGAATTTCCATACGGTGGGAGCGAGCGCCCGCATCTAGCGAGCGGGTCTGAATCAGGCCCTTAGTTAGTACCACAGATAAGCTGCCAATATTCTGCTTCAAAAATCTAAATAATTATTTCTTTAAAAAAAAAAATCTTACACAATCAAATAAACAGAAAAATAGAGCAATACAATTTATGAAAAGCATATTCCATCGTAGCATTATCTCACAATATGGGACTTATAATGCCCTTTCCGCCCTGCTAAAGTGATTCCAGGTTTCTCATAATACTTCTGATGACATGAAATGAAGCTGATTTCCTCATTTGTTATTAATAACGGAAATAATAGGTGCACTTTCTGTACCAATTACAATATTTCTGTTATGTATTGCCCTTTACCTAATTTATGTATATTACAAAAAAACTTTGCTGTACAGTCGTTTTACTTGTTTTGAAAGAAATTTATGGTCTATTTGCCATTTCCCTGCCCTGGCGGAAACCCTTCTCTGCAGTGAGGGTTTTCTCCCTTTCACTGACAGCCCAATGCTGCCGGCGAAAGGAAACTTCAAATGTTATACTCATGCGCGTCTGAAATCGAGACTGTTCTGTTGAAATCGAGACAGTTGGGAGTTATACAACATGGGTGACCAAATGATACAGATCTGGCTGTTAAAGACAGTATATCTCCATAGTGATTTCACCCTCACGGGATCAGGCAAAGCCTCTCTGGCTTTGCTGGACCCCATTGCCAGGCAAAGCCAGATTAGGGGGAGGAGGTATAGGAGGCATGTGCCCTGGGCCCCCCTCTCCCACAGGGGCTCCCACAGATACGCAGTCTAGAACTCTGGTAGCAGCAAGGAAGGGGGAGGAGCCAGGGTCGGATTGACCCTATTTTATTTAGTAAGCAGCTTACCGTCTCATGCCCCCTCCCTCTCCACTGGCATCTCTGCCTCATAAGTGGTGTGCTGTTGCAGAGGGTAGGGGGAGCCTGTGTCACTAGTGCGGCCGCAGAGTGCAAAGATCTCCTCAGCCTGACAGTGGCATAGCAACGTGGTGGGACCCACAGACCTTCCAGCTGTTCAGCCTCAGCCCAGGAAGAGTGCCAGAAAGTGTGCACTGTATAGAGCTCTTATTGGAGTTCAGCAAACGCTCCACTGACCTCCTCTAAAGAAGAGCTGAACTGACCTGACGAGGAAAAATAATGACTGTATTGTTTTAATTTGATTCAATATTACCTGTAAGTTCTTCCCACCGGCTTATTGTCTGCGCCGGGATAGTGACTACATCCCATTTTAAGAACATTCATTGTGGGGGTGGAGAGAAATATTTTTTCTAATTGATCCCCAAAAACATTTGTAGCTATATATGATCCCACCCTCCATAAACCTCATATGTATCTATCTATCTATCTATCTATCTGCAATGCAATTCCTGATAATCCAACGTTTCGGAGTGCGAGTGTCCGCATCACTTCTGGTCCCAGAACCGGAATTTATCATGATGTCCAGCCAGCGTTGTCATAGCGACGCCTGTAAACAAAACGTACTCGATACCACATATAAGACAGCGGCTATAGACATGCATAAGCAAAGACAGATGAAAAAGTGCTGTGCATTAACCTTGGTAAAACATACATAACAGTGTTATTATAAGTTTGTTAAAAATCTGAGAGTAATGTCTATATCTACAAAGGATTGCTTAAAAAACAGCATTGTTCAGCTGGCTCTGCTTACGCACTTCTATAGTCGCTGTCTTATATGTGGTATCGGGCACTGTTTTGTTTACAGGCTTTGCTGTGGCATTGCTGGCCAGGCATCATGATGACTTCTACTTCTGGGACCTGAAGTGACTAGGACACTTACACTAAGCCCGGCTGTGTCAGTCTGGATGGTCTTCACAGATAGTGGGGTTATAAGGGGTGTGTTTTATGTTTTATATGTTGCTGTATACCCCTGATGACAGATTAAAATCTGGATCATTGGATTAGCAGGAATTGTATTGTTGTCTTCTTCATAGGACCGACGATTACCTCATATATATGTTGCTGAAGTGCACTACAGCAAATTATTCCTGTTACTGGCGTGCCGCTCCCTCTTGGAATAAATGAAATATATATATATTAGGGGTGTGCACCGGCCACTTTTCGTGTTTTGTGTTTTGGTTTTGGATCTGGATCTTTCTTCGTGTTTTGGATCTGGATTGGTTTTGCCAAAACCACCCTTCCGTGTTTTGGGTTCTGGGTTTTGTGTTTTGGATCTGTATTTTTTTTTAAAAAAGCATAAAAACAGCTAAAATCACAGAATTTGTAGGTTTTTCTGCTCCTATGCTATTATTAACCTCAATAACCTTAATTTCCACTCATTTCCAGTCTATTCTGAACACCTCACACCTCACAATAGTGTTTTTATGTCCAAAACGTTGCACCGAGGTAGCTGGATGACTATGCTAAGCGACACGAGTGGGCGGCACAAACACGTGACCCATCTAGGCGTGAAACTGCAGTGGCAGACAGGATGGCAGTTTGAAAAACTAGGCCCCAAACTGTACATAATGCAAAGAAAAAAAAGAGGTGCAAGATGGAATTGTC
Organism: Taudactylus pleione; assembly: GCA_031769625.1. Lineage (NCBI taxonomy): Eukaryota > Metazoa > Chordata > Amphibia > Anura > Myobatrachidae > Taudactylus > Taudactylus pleione. Next base: position 578,270 of record JAUIMM010001205.1, read on the forward strand.
CTTGGGCCCTCCCACCCACCCTTATGTTGTATAAACAGGACATGCACACTTTAACAAACCAATCATTTCAGCGCCAGGGTCTGCCACACAACTGTGGCTGAAATGATTGGTTCGTTTGGGCCCCCACAAAACAAGCTGGCAATTAATGTGTCCCTGCACAAACTGGCTCTATGGAGGCAAGATGTCATCCTCATCCTCCTCATCCACCGATTCCTCACCCTCTTCAGTGTGTACATCCTCATCCTCACAAAGTATTAACTCGTCCCCACTTGAATCCACCACCACAGGTCCCTCTGTACCTTCTGGAGGCTGGTCTCCCTGGAAGAGCTGATAATTCATTTTGATGAACATCATCTTCTCCACATTCTGTGGAAGCAACCTCCTACGCCTTTCGCTGACAAGGTTCCCGGCTGCACTAAACATTCTTTCGGAGTACACACTGGAGGGGGGGCAACTCAGGTAAAATAGAGCCAGTTTGTACAGGGGTCTCCAAATTGCCTCTTTTTCCTGCCAGTACAGGTATGGACTGTCTGCCATGCCTACTTGGATGCTGTCACCGATGTAATCCTCCACCATTCTGTCAATGGTGACAGTATCATATGCAGTGACAGTAGACATGTCAGAAATTGTTGCCAGGTCCTTCAGTCCGGACCAGATGTCCAAACTTGGTCCTGCCTGTCCTGCATCACCGCCAGCGGGTTGCTTAGGATACCTAAGTTTTTTCCTGGCAGCCCCAGTTGCAGGAGAAAATGAAGAAGGAGCTGTTGACGTGTCACGTTCCGCTTCAGCTGACAGTGTGTTCACCAGCAGGTCTTTGCACCTCTGCAGGCTTGTGTCGGCCGGAAAGAGAGACACCACATAGGCTTTAAACCTAGGATCGAGCACGGTGGCCAAAATGTAGTGGTCTGATTTCAACAGATTGACCACCCTGGAATCCTGGCAAAGCGAATGAAGGGCTTCATCCACAAGTCCCACATGCCGAGCGGAATCGCTCCGTCTTAGCTCCTCCTTCACTTTCTCCAGCTGCTTCTGCAAAAGCCTGATGAGGGGAATGACCTGACTCAAGCTGGCAGTGTCTGAACTGACTTCACGTGTGGCAAGTTCGAAGGGCTGGAGAACCTTGCACAACACGGAAATCATTCTCCACTGCGCTTGAGTCAGGTGCATACCCCCTCCTTTGCCTATGTCATAGGTGGATGTATAGGCTTGTATGGCCTTTTGCTGCTCCTCCATCCTCTGAAGCATATAGAGGGTTGAGTTCCACCGTGTCACAACCTCTTGCTTCAGGTGATGGCGGGGCAGGTTCAAGAGTGTTTGCTGGCGCTCCAGTCTTCGGCACGCAGTCGCTGAATGGCGAAAGTGGCCAGAAATTTTTCGGGCCACCCAAAGCGTCTCCTGCACGCCCCTGTCGCTTTTCAGAAAATTCTGCACCACCAAGTTTATTGTGTGAGCAAAACATGGGACGTGCTGGAATTTGCCCAGATGTAATGCCCGCACAATATTGGTGGCGTTGTCAGATATCACAAATCCCCAGGAGAGTCTAAGTGGGGTAAGCCACTGGGCGATGATTTCCCTCAGTTTCTCTAAGAGGTTGTCGGCGGTGTGCCTCTTACTGAAACCGGTGATACACAGCGTAGCCTGCCTTGTAACGAGCTGGCGTTTCTGAGATGCTGCTACTGGTGACGCTGCTGCTGTTGCTGCGTAAGGTGATACATCTACCCAGTGGGCTGTCACAGTCATATAGTCCTTAGTCTGCCCTGTTCCACTTGTCCACATGTCCGTGGTTAAGTGGACATTGTGTACAACGGCATTTTTCAGGACACTGAGGACACTTTTTCTGACGTTTCTGTACAGTCTCGGTATCGCCTGCCTAGTGAAGTGGAATCTAGACGGTATTTGGAACCGGGGACACACTACCTCCATCAATTGTCTAAATCCCACTGCACTAATGGCGGATACCGGACGCACGTCTAACACCAACATAGCAGTCAAGGCCTCAGTTATACGTTTTGCTTCAGGATGACTGCTGTCGTACTTCATCCTCCTCGCTAAGGACTGTTGGAGGGTCAATTGTTTAGTAAAAGTAGTGGTGTTCCTACTTCCTCTCTGGGATGATGAACGACTCCCAGCAGCAGCAACAGCAGCAGCGGCAGCAGTAGGCGTAGCAATGCAGGATCCTCCAGAGGAATCCCGGATAGGAGAGTCAGTCATGCCAGTGACATGGCCTGCAGGACTACTTCCGATCCTGACTAAGGAGGAAATTGACGAGGAGGGAGTTGACGGTGTGGTTTGCAGGCGCTTGGATACAACAGGACAACGGGATTTAGGTGTCCCTGGACTGCTTACGGTCTTAGCCAAAGTTTCTGAACTTGACAGTAACTTTTTATGAACGCGCTGCAGGTGCCGTATAAGGGAGGATGTTCCTAGGTGGTTGACGTCCCTACCCCTACTTATTTCACCTTTACATATGGTACATATGGCAAGACAGTTGTTGTCCGGATTTGGATAGAAATATTGCCAGACCAAAGAGGTGGAATGTTTGGTCTTCTGCCCAGGCATGACCGTGATGGGCTTTTTCATCCCACGGACAACAACTGTCTCCCCCGGAGCCTGATTTAAACAAACCACATCACCATCAGAATCCTCCTCGCCAACTTCCTCCTCAGCGCCAGCTACACCAGTATCCTCATCCTGTTGTACTTCAACAGTGACATCTTCAATTTGCATATCAGCAAGTGGACTGTGGGTGCTCCTTTCAGCACTTGCAGGGGGCATGCAAATGGTGGAAAGAGCCACCTCTTCCCGTCCAGTGCTGGGAAGGTCAGGCATCGCAACCACCACCACACTTGGACTCTCCTTGGGGATTTGTGATATCTTCTTAGAAAGCACAGTTCTTCGCTGTGCTTTTGCCAGCTTAACTCTTTTGATTTTTTTAGTGGGAGGAGGGCTTCCATCGTCATGTGAAGCTGAACCACTAGTCATGAACATACTAGGGATCGACCTTAGCCGTTCCTTGCCACTCCGTGTCGTAAATGGCATATTGGCAAGTTTACGTTTCTCTTCAGCTGATTTAAATGTCTTTTTCAAGGTCATTTTCCTGAACTTTGCCATTTGGGATTGTATGTGCCCTCTACTATGACATTGGGCATCGGCCTTGGCAGACGACGTTGATGGCATGTTATCGTCTATGTCATGACTAGTGGCAGCAGCTTCAGCACTAGGAGGAAGTGGTTCTTGATCTTTCTCTATTTTATTTTTATCGGAGAAAGTTTGGTCCTCCATTTATGTTATATCGATTTGATATATACGTGCGGCTAAACACAGAAAATAATTTTTTTTTTGGTTTGGACTGGAGTGTACTTTGTGGGTTACAGCACCCTTTAACGGTCAAGCCAGCCGGCCCTTTACTTATGACACAGGCGCACTCTTGGCACTACTTTGTTGATGCACGTGCGGCTACTGCGCACACAATTCACAAACACAGAAAATAATTTTTTTTTGGTTTGGCCTGGAGTGTACTTTCGGGGGTTACAGCACCCTTTAACGGTCAAGCCAGCCGGCCCTTTACTTATGACACAGGCGCACGCTTGGCACTACTTTGTTGATGCACGTGCGGCTACTGCGCACACAATTCACAAACACAGAAAATAATTTTTTTTTGGTTTGGACTGGAGTGTACTTTCGGGGGTTACAGCACCCTTAACGGTCAAGCCAGCCGGCCCTTTACTTATGACACAGGCGCACGCTTGGCACTACTTTGTTGATGCACGTGTGGCTACTGCGCACACAATTCACAAACACAGAAAATAATTTTTTTTTGGTTTGGACTGGAGTGTACTTTCGGGGGTTACAGCACCCTTAACGGTCAAGCCAGCCGGCCCTTTACTTATGACACAGGCGCACTCTTGGCACTACTTTGTTGATGCACGTGCGGCTACTGCGCACACAATTCACAAACACAGAAAATAATTTTTTTTTGGTTAGGACTGGAGTGTACTTTCGGGGGTTACAGCACCCTTTAACGGTCAAGCCAGCCGGCCCTTTACTTATGACACAGGCGCACGCTTGGCACTACTTTGTTGATGCACGTGCGGCTACTGCGCACACAATTCACAAACACAGAAAATAATTTTTTTTTGGTTTGGACTGGAGTGTACTTTCGGGGGTTACAGCACCCTTAACGGTCAAGCCAGCCGGCCCTTTACTTATGACACAGGCGCACGCTTGGCACTACTTTGTTGATGCACGTGCGGCTACTGCGCACACAATTCACAAACACAGAAAATAATTTTTTTTTTGGTTTGGACTGGAGTGTACTTTCGGGGGTTACAGCACCCTTAACGGTCAAGCCAGCCGGCCCTTTACTTATGACACAGGCGCACTCTTGGCACTACTTTGTTGATGCACGTGCGGCTACTGCGCACACAATTCACAAACACAGAAAATAATTTTTTTTTGGTTAGGACTGGAGTGTACTTTCGGGGGTTACAGCACCCTTTAACGGTCAAGCCAGCCGGCCCTTTACTTATGACACAGGCGCACGCTTGGCACTACTTTGTTGATGCACGTGCGGCTACTGCGCACACAATTCACAAACACAGAAAATAATTTTTTTTTTGGTTTGGACTGGAGTGTACTTTCGGGGGTTACAGCACCCTTAACGGTCAAGCCAGCCGGCCCTTTACTTATGACACAGGCGCACGCTTGGCACTACTTTGTTGATGCACGTGCGGCTACTGCGCACACAATTCACAAACACAGAAAATAATTTTTTTTTTGGTTTGGACTGGAGTGTACTTGGGGGTTACAGCACCCTTTAACGGTCAAGCCAGCCGGCCCTTTACTTATGACACAGGCGCACTCTTGGCACTACTTTGTTGATGCACGTGCGGCTACTGCGCACACAATTCACAAACACAGAAAATAATTTTTTTTTGGTTAGGACTGGAGTGTACTTTCGGGGGTTACAGCACCCTTTAACGGTCAAGCCAGCCGGCCCTTTACTTATGACACAGGCGCACGCTTGGCACTACTTTGTTGATGCACGTGCGGCTACTGCGCACACAATTCACAAACACAGAAAATAATTTTTTTTTTGGTTTGGACTGGAGTGTACTTTCGGGGGTTACAGCACCCTTAACGGTCAAGCCAGCCGGCCCTTTACTTATGACACAGGCGCACGCTTGGCACTACTTTGTTGATGCACGTGCGGCTACTGCGCACACAATTCACAAACACAGAAAATAATTTTTTTTTTGGTTTGGACTGGAGTGTACTTGGGGGTTACAGCACCCTTTAACGGTCAAGCCAGCCGGCCCTTTACTTATGACACAGGCGCACGCTTGGCACTACTTTGTTGATGCACGTGCGACTACTGCGCACACAATTCACAAACACAGAAAATAATATTTTTTTTGGTTTGGACTGGAGTGTACTTTCGGGGGTTACAGCACCCTTAACGGTCAAGCCAGCCGGCCCTTTACTTATGACACAGGCGCACGCTTGGCACTACTTTGTTGATGCACGTGCGGCTACTGCGCACACAATTCACAAACACAGAAAATAATTTTTTTTTTGGTTTGGACTGGAGTGTACTTTCGGGGGTTACAGCACCCTTAACGGTCAAGCCAGCCGGCCCTTTACTTATGACACAGGCGCACGCTTGGCACTACTTTGTTGATGCACGTGCGGCTACTGCGCACACAATTCACAAACACAGAAAATAATTTTTTTTTTGGTTTGGACTGGAGTGTACTTGGGGGTTACAGCACCCTTTAACGGTCAAGCCAGCCGGCCCTTTACTTATGACACAGGCGCACGCTTGGCACTACTTTGTTGATGCACGTGCGACTACTGCGCACACAATTCACAAACACAGAAAATAATATTTTTTTTGGTTTGGACTGGAGTGTACTTTCGGGGGTTACAGCACCCTTAACGGTCAAGCCAGCCGGCCCTTTACTTATGACACAGGCGCACGCTTGGCACTACTTTGTTGATGCACGTGCGGCTACTGCGCACACAATTCACAAACACAGAAAATAATTTTTTTTTTGGTTTGGACTGGAGTGTACTTTCGGGGGTTACAGCACCCTTAACGGTCAAGCCAGCCGGCCCTTTACTTATGACACAGGCGCACGCTTGGCACTACTTTGTTGATGCACGTGCGACTACTGCGCACACAATTCACAAACACAGAAAATAATATTTTTTTTGGTTTGGACTGGAGTGTACTTTCGGGGGTTACAGCACCCTTAACGGTCAAGCCAGCCGGCCCTTTACTTATGACACAGGCGCACGCTTGGCACTACTTTGTTGATGCACGTGCGGCTACTGCGCACACAATTCACAAACACAGAAAATAATTTTTTTTTTGGTTTGGACTGGAGTGTACTTTCGGGGGTTACAGCACCCTTAACGGTCAAGCCAGCCGGCCCTTTACTTATGACACAGGCGCACGCTTGGCACTACTTTGTTGATGCACGTGCGGCTACTGCGCACACAATTCACAAACACAGAAAATAATTTTTTTTTTGGTTTGGACTGGAGTGTACTTTCGGGGGTTACAGCACCCTTAACGGTCAAGCCAGCCGGCCCTTTACTTATGACACAGGCGCACGCTTGGCACTACTTTGTTGATGCACGTGCGGCTACTGCGCACACAATTCACAAACACAGAAAATATATTATTTTTTTAGCACTTGGGGGGAGCACCCCTGATGGACAGAGCACCCCCTGGACAACACTACAGCACTCCTTTAGGACTGGGACACTGCACAGGACTTTGGAGTGGACACAGCCCCTATGGAGAACTGACTGCACAACACAGTCCAGCCAGCCCCTATGGACTTTGAAGTAGTGGACACAGCCCCTATTAACAACAGCAGCACAGCACAACACAGCCAGCCCCTATGGACTTTGAAGTAGTGGACAACAGCAGCACTACACTACACTACACTACACAGCCCTAACTCCCACCCTCCCTCTTCACTGTCCACAGCCGAGTGAGAAAATGGCGCCGACGTGTGTACCTTATATAGGATCCAAAACCCGCGAGACTCGGAAGGCGGGAAGATGACGTTTTGCCTCGATTTCAGATCCGAGTCAGGCGGGAAAAGTCGAGCCTGACTCGGATCGGACTCGGATCGGGGGGGCTCGGGGGGGTTCGGATTTCAGAAATCCGAACCCGCTCACCCCTAATATATATATATATATATATATATCATATGCGGTAGGAAAGGGGGAAATTGTCTAGAAAAAGTATTTTTCTAGATACCAAATGGGTGGAAGGCTCCTTGACAGGTTTCTACCTAGAGCCCAGTTAGGAATAGTGCTTTTGCGGACACATAAGAAAGCAGACTGACAGACTATCAGTATGCTGACAGGGACAGTGAGCTTTGTGAAAAAGCACTGTTAATTTTATACCATACGGGGCCACCCCTGTTTGAGGTGCCCGGGCATCCCAATGTATTAATCTAGCTCTGTTGCCAGGTGTAGCTGATGCCATCCTGAGAAGGTTTTAGCTAGGGACAAATAGCTTAGCTATTTGCCACTTTATAAATTCATTCAGTTTGCAGCCCCCACAGAGGACTGTGGGGACATCATTAAACTGAGTTAACCAAGGTAATGTTAGAGAGACCTCTGATTTCTCCACCATTTACTCCTTGTTTACACAGGCATTTTGACTCTTCCCCGCTTCATAAATAGACCCCTATCTATATAACCCTTTTATTCTAAATGGTTCTATAAAAATCACTGTATACTTTTGACCATGTGTCTTGCTGTGTACCCACTGGTACATCAAAAATATATTTATAATTAGATTATTATCCATTAAACCTGTAATGCAAGTTGCTTTATGATGCGAGATTTTTCAAATGTATATTTGCAAATGAATTTTAATATTGTATTAACTTGAAATTTAAGTTAAGTGGCTGTTAAAGAATCAGATTTTGCAACATTAAAATAATTTAAAATAGTTTGAACCAATAAACCTTGTAATTGAAAACTATGCAGCATTTCTTTGCTGAAAATCTTTTATAACAAACACGACTTAGCATCTTAAATCGTCTCCAAAGTTCCCAGTTTTCCTTTTCTCGCTAATCCTCTTACTTTTAGAACATTTTGTTAGCATTGTGAATTTGGCTGTCCAAACTATTATTTTCTCTTTTAAGGACTGTAATACCCCAAAGACCAGCTTTTTGCCATGGCAACAGGATTAATCTAGAGTACCCTGTAGATAATTATCTCCTGGTTATCGTTTTAAAAATAATTACTGTACAATTTGTTAGCCAGGTAAAGTCTGTTCATACGACACTGGTCCTGATTCACAGATAGTTGCTAATGCAGCAGAGCTCGTAGCCGCTCTTGCAATAATGGTTGTGGGAATAATCCCAGCCTTCCCTTTTGTGTTCCACTGAGCGATGGAGTGTACGAGCGGCGAGATGCCCACTTTCAGGCTCCGTGGTCTGTGCATTTGCAATGGAGTGTATAAATTACAGCAGCATCAACACAACATAGGTTGCACCATCTACATTAGCGGTAGCCTAGTGTCTACACTAGCTACTCTTCTCAAAACCAACTAAATATGGCCTCTGAAGCATTGAATTTGCAATTGGGAACGCAGAAGCATTCCCAGATATGCCCTGACACTCCCCTAACACAGCCATGAAACGTCCCCTTTTTGTGATTGCTTTAGGTCACCTACCAGTCTCCACCCTGATACACTCAGGGATCACAAACCCCTTTCTTAAGTGTTAGCGATTCTGTACACAATTGCGAACAGCATAGGACACTCACGTGTGCAGTAAGGGATTCCACGGCTATTCGCGCACTAGCAAAACATCACTCAACATGCCGGAACATTGGAATAGCATCCATCTCTGAATCAGGTCCTCTGTTAACATTCTGAACAGGAATTTAGATATAGATTCCATATGCATACTATTAAAAGGTATCATTGCATAATGTCAAGTACTGTTTACTCTTGATCTTCACCAGGGAGATTGTAGCATGGCCACACATTAAAGATAATGTAGGATATAGGAATAATTTAATCTATGTAGCAATCAAGTGGCCAGTAATGGGTTCTAGCTTATAAAGGGAACCTGAGGCTGGAAGCCAACGTTGATAAGTACAATGTGGGTTCCATGAAATAGCTCAACATAGAAGCCTGGGCTTATGTGAGCTATACATCAGTGCTGCATTCCCTGATGCCAATCCGTGACCAAGAACACCAAACCCTGGACATCCATGGTCAGCAATCCGTTTGCGGATTGGGAAATCAGGATGTTAAAATCCCTGACTCGCCAATCCAGATCTGTTAACCAAGGATTTCCAACATATTGGATTTCCCCGATGACAGCCTAACAGGGGATTGGAGCAATCCATCGTAGATGTATGGGCCCCATTACACATTTATAAAAGGAAACCCTGATGTTGCAAAAGTGACATCATCAGGAATTTCACGGAGAGCAGGGATGCCCAGGGATCTGCAGTGAAGATCTGCCTGTGAGAGTAGATGAGTTAACTCCTGTATCTAACAGTGGCTAGCATATCAGTTCTATTAGATAAATATTACTCTGGATCTACCAAAGCTGACAATAGAGGAGACCTGATACAGGCTGCACTGGTTGAAGTAAATAAACTGCATGCGGTTTGAGTTATCTCGTCTGGGGCCTAGGACAAAATTATCTTTCCTTACTCTTTACTTATTAAGTTACTAACTTTTCAGTTATTTGAAGTTGGTCATGTAATAAACGTGGCAGGTGGCTTTTCCCCTTTTACCTGGAGTTTGAAAGTCATCGCCAGTCATTTACTGTGAGTTTGGCTGAGGTTTCCTGAGCTAACCCCTGTTAGACATTGCCATAATCTGCAACCCCAAAGAGACTAACCTTACTGTGTAATGAAATGTACCACCCGTCCCCAACCAGGTATGCTGTTGTACCCGGCAGCAAAGGGGCTTAACAAGGTAAATCAAGCTGTACAGAAGGCACGTTTATGGGGGTGCTTCCAGTCTAACATTGGCTGCAAAGCCTTATTCTTCCTGCAGGACTTGCTGCTTACCCACCCTTGGGGGCGATAGAAGCCAGTCCTTGACCTATACATTTAGTGGGATGCCTTTTAAACATTTATATGAAAGAGTGCAATTTTAGCCATATTTCAATCAAGCAATAGCAACATATGCAACAAATATAGTGACTATCATTAATACTTTAAGAGTAGCTGGTTCGGGCTGGATTTTAATTGAACAATTAAATGGTTAAAGTAAACGAAGGGGGTGGTTATTTATACCTTGTGCATTTCCTACCAGAGCCAAGGTCCTACAAATGGAGGTACATAGAGATATTCTGGGACAGTTAGAAAAACAGAAGTGGGCACACCCTAGATGTACATACATATGTGCACAAAAAAGGTACTGTGGTGCATAGTTTCTAGTTTATATATGAAGCCCATGTATCACAGCACTTATCCAACATCCCCTTATAACTTGATTGTATTATAGTTATTTTTAACACTGCATGCAGATGTAGAGCACAGCACATACCTAGTCAAATAGAAAGGAAGGGGAGAAGGGAAAATCGACGCACTGACCTGTAGTAGAATGGGTATAGTTAATCAAACTTATGACCACTGTTCCCTATTCATATGAAGAGTATAATGTATCGGGTAGTGGAGGTGCTCACTAGAGTAAAAAACTGGGTTGGAAAAGGAAGAAAGAAAGAAACTCTATTTGGTGAGCACTCTATTTTAATATGAATAAATAAAACATAACTTTTATTAATACACATTAATATATCTATGACAAAAAGACAGAAATAGACATACAACATTTAACATATAAGTACCCAAATTCATAGAAGGTTGGTAAAGGGGTCTATAGATATATACTAAATGAGACGAGTATCCTATCTCAAAAAGACCTCTTTAATCAATGATTAAATGCAATGGGTAATCAAATACGAAACATTATCATATATATCAAATGATTACATCGAACAAGCGGCGAACATCTGAAGCAACATAATATACATATAATACTTCAATAGTATAAATGAAATCACACCAGTGTGTATAGCATATTACCTAAAGAGATTAAGTAACAGGATGGTCAGGGTCAAGATACATCCACCTGTGATTCTACTTCCCCTCACTTAACAAAGGCTATCAATGAGGGGTGAGGGATCATCTGGTGGCAGTGTAACCCCTGGAAACAACAGTGTAACCGTAACGTTACTCACTATTTCGCTTCTGCTGTCAAGGGTCGTACATAATGCATAGGACCCTTAATGAGAGAGTAACTCTGAATGAGATTGTCATCAGTTAATAGAGTAGATAGTTAGAAGAGTGAGAAACCTATCATGGTTATATATTCTTGAAATAAAGTCTTAATTGTTGTACCAAGAATGACATAAGTTCTCGTCCTGTATTCATTAGTACCAACTGTTCTTAAATAGTTTAAAGGATAATGAATTGATATATATACAATTGTTACTGATAATCTCTACAGATGGATAATTGATACCAGAGGAGACACTGACATAAGATATATAAAAGTTAATCGTTCATAGTACACTTGGATTGTAATAATAACACTGAGAGTATTTAATCATATGTGGATATCAATTTGTATAATATTCCCACATTAAATGTTACTACAAGGCAGCGTTGACAGCCTTCCAATAGAATACTAGGTTTGCTAACAATGTTGGAACTTCGTAGAAACAGTCAAATAGCAATAAGAAATAATATCAAATGACATACAAAATAATGAAAAAAATAGGGCAGTTTCCCAATGGTTGGGTGCCCTAACACATAATAACTGGCTAAATAGTGTGTCCAACGCACTAAACCTATATCACGTCACTACTAGCAGTAAATAGAGAGGAATATAATTATTCCAGTGTACATGTATACATATTAACAGTGTGACACAGATCCCGTCTGTAAGAAGTAGTAGAATAATAAATGGAACAGTGTCCCAATCCTAATTGTGTCACACTCAGAGCTGTGCAAAAGACATAATGACAGCTGGTATATCTGTAGTCCAAGTGATTACCAGTAATTACTCCCCCTGTAATGTATACTCACATCCCCCATACCTAAACGGAGCGATCGCCGCACAGCGACTCACCATGTACAGATACACGGGGAGCGAGCAACCAAGGGGGAGCAACAGCAGGCATGTAGCAAGGTATACTGACTGGTGGATGAGGTGTCCTGCTGTTGCTCCCCCTTGGTTGCTCGCTCCCCGTGTATCTGTACATGGTGAGTCGCTGTGCGGCGATCGCTCTGTTTAGGTATGGGGGATGTGAGTATACATTACAGGTGGAGTAATTACTGGTAATCACTTGGACTACAGATATACCAGCTGTCATTATGTCTTTTGCACAGCTCTGAGTGTGACACAATTAGGATTGGGACACTGTTCCATTTATTATTCTACTACTTCTTACAGACGGGATCTGTGTCACACTGTTAATATGTATATATGTACACTGGAATAATTATATTCCTCTCTATTTACTGCTAGTAGTGACGTGATATAGGTTTAGTGCGTTGGACACACTATTTAGCCAGTTATTATGTATTAGGGCACCCAACCATTGGGAAACTGCCCTATTTTTTAAGCATTTTTTTCATTATTTTGTATGTCATTTGATATTAATTCTTATTGCTATTTGACTGTTTCTACGAAGTTCCAACATTGTTAGCAAACCTAGTATTCTATTGGAAGGCTGTCAACGCTGCCTTGTAGTAACATTTAATGTGGGAATATTATACAAATTGATATCCACATATGATTTAATACTCTCAGTGTTAATATTACAATCCAAGTGTACTATGAACGATTAACTTTTATATATCTTATGTCAGTGTCTCCTCTGGTATCAATTATCCATCTGTAGAGATTATCAGTAAGAATTTTATATATATCAATTCATTATCCTTTAAACTATTTAAGAACAGTTGGTACTAATGAATACAGGACGAGAACTTATGTCATTCTTGGTACAACAATTAAGACTTTATTTCAAGAATATATAACCATGATAGGTTTCTCACTCTTCTAACTATCTACTCTATTAACTGATGACAATCTCATTCAGAGTAACTCTCTCATTAAGGGTCCTATGCATTATGTAAGACCCTTGACAGCAGAAGCGAAATAGTGAGTAACATTACGGTTACGCTGTTGTTTCCAGGGGTTACACTGCCACCAGATGATCCCTCACCCCTCATTGATAGCCTTTGTTAAGTGAGGGGAAGTAGAATCACAGGTGGATGTATCTTGACCCTGACCATCCTGTTACTTAATCTCTTTAGGTAATATGCTATACACACTGGTGTGATTTCATTTATACTATTGAAGTATTATATGTATATTATGTTGCTTCAGATGTTTGCCGCTTGTTCGATGTAATCATTTGATATATATGATAATGTTTCGTATTTGATTACCCATTGCATTTAATCATTGATTAAAGAGGTCTTTTTGAGATAGGATACTCGTCTCATTTAGTATATATCTATAGACCCCTTTACCAACCATCTATGAATTTGGGTACTTATATGTTAAATGTTGTATGTCTATTTCCGTGTTTTTGTCATAGATATATTAATGTGTATTAATAAAAGTTATGTTTCACAGCACATACCTAACTTACATTCATGATCACTTTGCATAATATAAGTCTATTTTTTTTCAAACAATATTACACATACCCAATGTGACCTAATTGCTAAAAAGGGTTATAATGCAATTATTCTACACTCTGAAAACACTGTAAACATTATAAAGCCTTTGGACATAACACCCCTGACATGATTAAACTACACTGTTTTAATATGTACTGTACAGACAAATGACACTGTAATTACCTAACATACTGTGACGACTAGACATAATTTATAATACAAATTTATTACAGACTATATAAGCGTAGGCAATACACCTACCTAACATACTATGACCACTAGTCATCATTCATAATACAAATCTATTACAGTCATACAGCAAACAGCAACCTAACATACTACGACCACTAGACATTATAATACAATTCTATTACAGGCTATACAGGGATAGTACATTCAATCTATCTAACATACTATGACCATTAGACATAATACAATTCAATTAAAGACAAAGGGCAATACACTTACCAAACACAACAACTAGACTTGATCATAATATAATTTAACTATACTAAATAAAAACGACAGGCTACACCTTCCAAATATAACATGACAGCTAGATATAATAACAACACTATTCTACACTTTACAGCAGGTGCTTCTTGATAGTAGGGAGCTTGTGTGCAGTCTCCAGGCGGGCCACAGTTTACTTTGCAGACACATATCTCCAGGAAAATGGCAGTGGTGAGTACAGAGGGGATGTTAATTGCCTGATTGATTTGTCTATTTATATGTGATTTGTGTATCATTGTGTTTGTATCCCTGATGACGGACAGTGGACGGAAGCGTTGGATTAAAAGTTAAATCCTCCCTTGCATACTAACGAGTCGTCTGAGTGCCACCATTATTACCAACGCCTATATATATATATATATATATATATATAAATGGGGCACTCACCAGCTTCTTCTTGCATATAAAAAATGCTGCTGTTTATTACTCACATATAGGCAGAAACAATGTAATGCTCAATCGTTTTCGGACTCCAATGAGCCCTTCATCAGGAGGCACAGTCAGCACAGAGCAGCATGCACAAAAACCCAAAAACTGTAGGTGTTCTTTGGTTTTTGTGCATGCTGCGCTGTGTTGGCTGTGCCACCTGATGAAGGGCTCATTGGAGTCCGAAAACGATTGAGCATTACATTGTTTCTGCCAATATGTGAGTAATAAACAGCAGCATTTTTTATATGCAAGAAGCTGGTGAGTGTCCCATTTTTTCGTTTCTATATGTATATGCATCTGAATTGCAATATTGTTATTATTATCCTTTATTTATATGAAGCCACAGGGGTTCTGCAGCGCCTAGTAAAGTACATAAACTGTTGAAGAAAACAAGAGAACAGTGACTTACAGTACAAGACATTGCAGGTTAAGTACAAGTTATATAAACATTGCTGCAACAGCGGTCTTATCACTCAAAAAAGTAGCAGGGTAGCAAAAGTTAAGAGTTAAGTGCTGTTGTAAAGATTATGGAGTAGAAAATAGTATACGTAAAGGAATGAAAAGTACATGTGGGAGAGGGCCCTGCTTGTGAGAGCTTACATTCTAGAGGGGAGAGGCAGACAGACAGGGGTGACACAGATAGAGTAGACAGTGAGCATGGAACAGAGGGTTAAGATGAGAGATGGATGGCTTTGATGAAAAAGATGGTCTTGAGAGCCCGTTTCAAGTTCTGTAAAGAGGTAGAGAGTCTGATAGGGAGAGGTAGCAGCACGTGCAAAATCTTGGAGACTATCGTGGGAGGAAGTAATTATAATTAGTCAGCAGGAGAGGCAGCAGAGCTAAGAGGGCGGGCATGAGTGTGAAGGGAGATAAGGTCAGAGATGTAAATGAGAGAGGAATGGGTGAGGGCTTTGTAAGTGAGTGTGAGAAGCTTGAATTGGGTTCTGAACGGGAAGGGAGCCAGTGTAGGGCTTGTAGGAGAGGGGAGGCAGATGTAGTACATTTGGAGAGGAAGATGAGGTGGGCAGCAGCATTGAGGACAGACTGGAGTGGAGAGAGGCAGGATTCAGGGAGGCCAGATAGGAGGAGGTTTCAGTAGTCCAATCTGGAGATGACTAGTGAGTGGATGAGGGTCTTAGTAGCATCCAGGGTGAGAAAGTGTCTGATCCTGGAAATATTTCTGAGATGGAAATGGCAGAACTGCAAAATGTACTGAATGTGTGGTTTAAAGGAGAGGGCGGCGTCGAGGATAACTCCAAGAAAGCGCACTTGGGGGATAGAGGAGACTGTCACTTCCCACAATAGAAATTGTGGGAAGTGAGGTTATCCTGGAGTGTGGGAAGAATATCAGTTCAGTCTTAGACATGTTAAGTTTAAGAAAGTGTTGGACATCCAGGAAGAGATAGCAGAGAGGCAGTTGGAGATACAAGTGAAGAGAGAAGGGGGAGAGGTCAGGGAAGGAAAGGTAGATCTGAGTATCATCGGTATAGAGATGATATTGGAGACCAAAATACCCAATTAGCTCCCCTAAAGAGGATGTATAGAGGGAGAATAGGAGAGGCCCAAGAACAGAACCTTGGGGGATACCTACAGTTAGTGGAAGTGGGGGGGAGTGGAGTCATGAGAGGAGACAAAGAAGGAGAAGTCATAGAGGTAGGTGGACAGCCAGGAGAGGGCAGTATCACAGACCAAGAGAGTGTAGGATTTGCAGGAGTAGAGAGTGGTCCACTGTGTCAAAAACAGAGAGGTTGAGAAGAATGAGCAAATAGTAATGGCCCTTAGACGTGGCAGCGAGATGGTTATTGGTGACTATTGTCAGGGCAGTTTCAGTGAAGTGGAGAGGATGGAAGTCATACTGAAATGGGTCAAGCAGGGAGTGAAAAAAAACAAAGGAGGTTGTAAATAATATGCTCAATGAGTTTGGAGTCAAAAGGGAGGAGAGAAATGGGGTGGTAGTTGAAGAGAGTGTTAGGATCAAGGGAAGGTTTTTTAAGAATGGGGAGGCAAGTGCATGCTTGAATGCAGAGAGAACAGTGCCTGATGCAAGGGAAAGATGGAGGAGGTGGGCAAAATGGGAACAGGCAGAAGGAGAGAGGTAGTGGAGGAGGTGGAAAGGGATATGGCAAGAGGACTTTATCTCTAGATACAGGGGGAAAAGAAATCAGAGTTGGTAAGATGAATGGGGAAGGGTAGGCTGGCAAAGGAGGGGGCAGGGTGCTGAGGTTCTGGTGGGATATGATGTTTTGACGTATGGAGTAAATTTTAGAAGTGAAGTAGATAGCAAAGTCAGGGACAGAGATTGAGGAGGGGATTCGAGCAGGGGTGGGCAGAGAAGGGAGTTGATGATGAAGAGACGCCGGGGGTTTGAGGACTGGGAGGAGATGAGGTTATTGAAATACGACTATTTAGAGAGGGAAAGGGCATCACTGTAGGATGAAAGCATACATTTTAAAAGGAGGAAGTCTGCCTTAAAGTGTGAGTTTTGTCAATGTTGCTCAGCAGTACTTGAACATTTTTTGTAGGTATCTGGTGAGAGAGACATTGTATATGGAAGTGGCTTGTTCAGGACAGGAAAGAAGGAAAATAGGGAAGAGAAGTGAGTTGAGCAGGGAGGATAATTTATTTGTTTTATTATTTATTAACAGTTTCTTATATAGCGCAGAAAATTCTGTTGCGCTTTACAATTTGAATCAACATTAACAATATACTGGGTTGTAAAAGACATACATATATACATACATAAAAGACATAGATAAGGGTAAGAAGGCCCTGCTTGCAAGCTTACAATCTATAGGGAAATAGGTGTTGATACACAAGGATAGGTGCTACATATTGCAAATTGGTCCAGCCCGATTGCAGATGTTCTTGGTGGGTTGTATAATCCAATCACACTGGAAAGTTGGCCTAGGGTTAGGAGGATGTTAAATTGAAGAAAGAGAAGATGATGAAACGGTGTCGATAGCCTCAATGTTACGTTTAGTGATAGTAGCCTTAGGAGGCTGAGG
Organism: Taudactylus pleione; assembly: GCA_031769625.1. Lineage (NCBI taxonomy): Eukaryota > Metazoa > Chordata > Amphibia > Anura > Myobatrachidae > Taudactylus > Taudactylus pleione. The sequence continues at coordinate 595,915 of JAUIMM010001205.1, forward strand.
TGGAGAAGGTGAGAGGGATAAGTTAAAAGAGAGAAAGTAATGGTCAGAGAGGGGGAAAGGGGAATTAGTAAAATCAGAGATATGAGATAGTCCTTTGGGAGAGCCCAAACGATGATGCGAGGGTAAGGAGTTTAGAGGCAGAGAATTCTGTGAGGATATCGATAGGGATATTGAATTCACCTAAGATAATAGAGGGAAGATCTGAAGAGTGAAAGTGAGGGAGCCAGGAAGCAAAGTTGTCAAGGTATTTGGAGGGAGAGCCAGGAGAACGGTAAATGACAGCTACTCGTAGGTGAACGAGTTGTGTAATAGTCATTTAGTATGAACTTCAAATGTAGAGAATGTAAGGGATGGTTCAGAGGGAGTTAGTTGGTAGGAGTGACCAGAGAATATTATTGTGTGCTTGTTATTGTTAATCTACTCGGTCTTGAATTATATTATTTATATTCCTGTCATAGCTGAAGCATGTAAGAGCTTAAACCCTGAGTAAGATTAACCCCTTGGAGGTATGTGCCCCTTACTGAGACTATTGCTGGCCTAGTGAAGTTAAAGCCTGTAAGCGAAGTTAATTTAGTAAGATACTTTCAGCACTATTGATACTGAGGTCATAATACCGTTGAAATGCTAGCGGCAACGGCTGAGTGGAAATATCAAGTTGGGGTATATTGTGTTGTTATCCACATTGTGTCAATTTATTTAATTTTGTGTTACTTTGTGTATGTTAAGCTGCCTTTATTTAAAACAGACAATAAATAACAGAGTGACCCAGTCCAATAAAACAGTTGTCACTTCACCCTTGCCTCATCACTTGGAGTTTCCTGTCTCTCTGCCGTGGTGTAGGAGTCCTACAGAAAAGGTACGGTCCACACTGACATACAACAGCGCCACTAGGGGTGTTACACAGTTATCCGGTGATTTCTGCAGTGGCAGGGAAAAGTATAGTCAATGGGTGCAGTGTGACTCAGGGGCCTGTGTGCACCGCACTCCCAGCCCCTATTAAAGATACGCACCTGCTTTACAAAGTCATAATACAACTTTTAGAGTTGTTTAATATTACACTGGATAACCATATATACTGCAGCTAAAATGAAAACTAATTATATACAAAAGAGTACTGAAGATCTGCTGAAGTTGTATATAAGGCCTCCTGCACACAGTTTTTCATTTTAAGGGAATAATTTATCAAGTAATTATTTGCCTTAAATCATGTGGAAATGGCTATTTCTGCATGATTAAGACGAATATTAAAAGACATTGCTTATTGCTGCGATGTACAAAGACAATTTTGTGGGCTAAATGGTGAAGGGTCAGAAATACCAGATGTAATGACACTGATAAACTTTCTGACAAGTCTTTGCTCAAATTTACATCCCCTGGAAAGGTCACAAGCGTCAACACAACGTACAAAATAATGGAGTTCTGTTTTTCTCCAGCTTCTTTTCCATGTCTAGTTTATCCAACTGAGGGCCTGATTCAGACCCGCTCGCTAGATGCGGCCACTCGCTCCCAGCGTATGGAAATTTAGCTAAGTGACATCAAGGCAGCTTCTCGCACGGCAAGGCATAAGCACGCCCACTATGTCTTGGCGAGCGATCACTTTGTGTTTATAGACCAAAGAAGGCTGTTTTAGCGCTCAACCTTTACTTGTAATAGTAGGAAAGGAATAATGTTCTTAATAACTCGTTCCCTGTGGTGTACAATGCCAAATGAATCACATAAGTCCCTAATGACAAAAGTGCATAGATGTCGACACTAAACATAAACAGGAATTGCCTAAACCTGATCATATATAAACATGGAGGTAAATATAGATAAAATGTCCTGAATATGAATATATCACAATAGGTCAAAAAGACAATAGGTAATAAAATAAGGATTATTTATTGGTTTAAGCTCTAAACCACAGTAGGTCAGAAAACATGCACATGCAAAGTATAAAAGTCAAATGGATAAAGGTTGTATTGATGAATAATGTAGGAACTGATTTCCGTTATCAGTAGAAAAATAAATGTTCAAATAAATGTTGTTTCAAAAATCAAGATGCAGCGGAGGGGGGGGGGGGTTTGGTTTCCGTGAGCGGCGTCCCGCTAAGTCAGTGGCTGTGAAGAATGAGGGGATAAAGTTTTAGATGCCCGGGATAGTCTTCTTTGGACAGTGAGTATGGTGAGTGCTGATGGGGAGAGGCTGCCTGACTTCAGCGCAAGTATGCCCAGCGGTTCAGGCGCCAGATGGTGCCTGAATGAACAGGCTACCTCCGGCAGACCGCACCGCACCGGGATGTGCACAGGAGTCTGCGGGGGGAGCAGCACGGCTACACCGCTTGTAAGAGCAGTGTGTCGGGCGCTCTCCACCGCAGTTGGGGGACTTACCTCTCTACCCAAGCGGGCACCGCTCCTGTCCTGCCGGCTCGCGTCCAGTAGTCGATGGTGCTTGCTTCCGGGGTTGCTTCCAGGGTTGGTCACGTGACTGGAGGATTCCGAGTGATGGTGTATTGCCAGGCAGTATGAAAATTTGATAGCAGTTGTTTAAGTCTTTGCAAAGTGCACGTTGATCTGGGATCTTGGGTAGTCGCAAAAAATAAGTAAAAAAGAATGAAGATGACTTGTGGTGGGGTAATCTCCAACGCGTTTCAGCCTTTAGGCCTTTTTCAAGGAGGTAATACTTGTAGTGCAGAAGTCTCCATAAGCAGTCATGGGGCGGTCTTCACGTATGCAAATACGGCTGTGATGATTGGTTTAACTGATAGACCCTCTGGGTTGGTGTGAGCTGCTGTCCATCATGTATTCTGACACAGTGACAGTGTATATTGGTAGTTAACCATAGATGTAGCCTTTTGGAAGTGTAGCTAATACCATTGTGATTACCATCTAAATGATAATCCCCTATATGTCTAAAGGAGTTGATCAATAATCAGTATGAAATAGTACAGACCTAGCAGGATAAATTTATGTTAGAAGCTGTTTGTTACATTATAAACGACCAGAGTGGATAAGTGTAGCTAAAATGAGCTTCAAGGATAAAGTACCAATGACCCAGGTGATAATATCAATACTAGTTACATATGATTGACATGACTTCATTATCCTTATTCAGACCCCTAGGTGTAAATGTCCTCAACTCGTGCATCCATTTGAGTTCCTGTTTATTGATTTTGTTTATGAAATTACCTCCTCTCCAATTCGGTTAAATTTCCTATATCCCTATGAATGATAGTGAACTGTGATCACTGTTGTGGAAGTCTTTAAAGTGTTTTGATATGTTGTGGTCATCTAGGCCTTTTTTAATGTTACGTATGTGTTCACTGATACGTATTCTCAATGGTCTTATAGTCCGGCCTATATACTGTTTCCTACATCCACACTCGAGTAAGTATATCACTCTCTTGCTATCGCATGTGATTCTGTCTTTTATTTCATATGCGGTGTTCGTGTGTTGTGATTTGAAAGTAGTTATGGGTTTGGTGCTCCGTTTATGGCCATTCATACATCCTGGGCAATTGCCACAGTAGAAGAATCCGTTCTTAGGTTTATCATTGTTTATAAAAGTTTGCCGTTTGGTGGTGGGGGCAATGTGATTTCGCACCAGTTTTGATCTTAGATCTGGTGCTTTCCTGTATATAATGGTTGGATATGGCGGTAATTGGTCTGCTAGTGTTTCATCCTCTAACAGTAGTGGCCAATGTTTTTTGACAATTTTCTGTATATCCTTATATTGTTTGGAAAAATTTGTTATAAAAAGGATCTTATTGTCTGATTGGGCTCCCCCCTTGTCCTTGTATTGCAAAAGAGTGTCTCTCTCTATATGTTCAATTTTCCACACCCACCAGACTGTCTTTAGCCGCCCACTAGTGTACGTCATCTCCAGGAAGTATATACAACCATCGGTTCATCGGGTTCCATCGAATCTGACCGCAGCGCTTGCGGTTGACTGTACCCTATCGCAAGCACTGCGAGCACTTCAGTGTATTATTCAACTAGGTGACATGTACTATGACGCTGCCTGTTAATTATGTACGCCCCAGAAACGGCGTGAAAACACTCTGACATGCCTGCGTCCACAACTCCACTCCCCCGTTACTACTGCCCTGCCCCTGTTACCACCCACAAATGGCCTCGCCTGTCACTCATTCCACTGGGCAGTCTTTGCAGGGCAAGCGAGCACATTCCGATTGCTCATACTAGTTTGCGCACGTGCACTGCGAACTACACACATGCGCACATTAGCGAACATCGTCTGCAACGAGCTGCCGCTTGCTAGCGAGTGGGTCTGAATCAGGTCCTGAGCCTTTCACTCTCCAAGCACAACCTTCTTTCATTCAGCCTCCCCTCATCTCATGCTTTCCCCCTGCACCTAAAACCACATGCACAAAACGAAACCTATGTTTAGAGTGACCCTGTCCACTTTTCACCTGCACTAAAACTGCTACTCGTGTAACAACCCGCCATGTTCACTTGTATATTACATTTATGTGAAGTTAAGCAAATCCTATTCCTTACTTTAACTAACAACCTGGCTTTCTCAGCTTTGGGCTCAGGGCCTGATTCTGCAAGGAACGCAGTTGCTACTATGCACGCAATCGGCCAATTGTTGCGTACTGAGTATGCATCACAGTGCACGTGCGTGAACTAGCCATTGCGATCGTGACTGTGATCGCAGTGAGTATGGAGGCCCACCACAGAGTGATTGACAGGAAGTGCTGTTTGTGGGTGGTAACGGGGGGGGGGGTTGTCTGCCGAAAGCATTCGTGCCAGTGCGTTTCAACGCCGTTGCATGGACATGCATAAATTATCCACTGCAATGCCCTACGCAGCCTGAGGTCTAATAGCGTGAGATGAAGTTACCAATTTCTGAGTAAGGTCAGGGCTTGTTCAAGTGTGCCAAGGCTGCGATGGTAGTCGATTGTACCGGTGTTTTTGCAATCTTGCTAAACGTTACGGATGTGTGTAAAGTAAAGTGGGCGTCCATATGTAGTGCTGCGGCGGCATAGCGATCGCAATGAATTAGCATACTATCGCAGTTGAACTGCGTGTGTAATCGCTGTTGCATTCCGTAATGAATCAGGCCCTCAGTCCTCTAGGATCAGGCATGAAAAAATAATCAGACCCTCCCACCTACAGAATACACGCAATGAGGATATCGAATTTATGTTTAGCTCATTTGCAGCCTCCAGCAAGATGGTTTACCTGGAAGTAGCCTTAAGGACTAGTACCTCTATTGGGTACGACCTCATCTTGGCGATTAGTGTGTAAAGTAAAACTCTTTATTGTCAAAGACACAGGAGTATAGCAATATACAGTAACAAGTACAAGTGGGTCATCACACTAAACCTTTCATATAATCCTATATACAAGGAGCTATAGTCACCCCTCACTCATGGTGCTTTCCCAGTTCCTGAGCCACAATATTATGCTCCTCTTGCAGATCTACTTGTTCATTGTCTCTCCACTTCCGACACCTCGCAAAGCGACTAAGGACTTCATTCAGAGATGTATGCAAACCCAATGGCTTGTGTACATCTCTGATGATGGGAGAACTGCACATGCACAGGATGTGTACCATCTGTGAGTTCACTAGCAGTGTCTCCTGAGGCCAGAGTCTGTGTAGGAAGACACAGATTTCCTAGCTTCAGCTATGTAGGAAAGACAGCCATTCATAGTAGCCTTCGGCTTTCTCGGATGGGCGATGCTGCAACCCTAGTGACCGATGGTCGCAATGGTGATCGGATGCTGCGTCTTTAGAAGCAGCACTCGGATCGGCGATGCTGTCAAGATGCATCTTTTATCCTCAGATGCCTCCTGCTGCATTAGAACATTCTTACATCGATATTGTGTCCAAAGACAGCTGCGATGTGAACTGCGTCCATCTCTGAATCAGGCCCTAAGTCCGCAGAAGCTTCCATGATTCAGTAATCGCCATGTTTCACTGATCAGTTGGAGTCAAAAACTCTAGTCACAACTGTGCAAAGTGCAAACATGACACCATAATGGGGTGATGCTAATCTTTTATACCCAACCTGGTTTACATGGTTGTGTGGCTTCAGTACAACAGTTCTGCTTTTCAAGCAGGTAACAGTGAGCACCGTGCATTAGACGTCTCCAGGCAGTATACCTGTTAAGGATATGAGTAATAGGCACCCCTAAACCATCAAAGGTAGCATAATTCACTTTAATCCCCTGGGCACCTTGAGTCATTCCTCATTTTAAACATATATAGTCTTTTTCAGTGATTTGGAGGTAAATTTACTAAAGTTTTTAAAGGCCCTCATACATCAGCAATCTGAAAGCCACATTTGAACAATTTGAAGATTTGTTGCCCGATTTTAGGATTTCCCAATCTAGCAATCTGTGCCCATACATTACAGATCTTTTTCAGCAAACACAGGTCTGCTCATCTTGAAAGGGCCATCATTTTACTAGTAACAGTCTGCAAATCTGCTGATCATACCCATACACTATCATTCTACAGCCCCAATCTATCTGTGAAATCCAACATGTTGGTCAATCTGATTTAACAATTCGAATCACTTTTTGGTTGCAATCTGCGATCTCTGAAGCCTTTAGACAGACAAGTCCAGGTGTTGTCCATAGCAATCCATCAGATTTTATAGTTCTCTAGAATGCAATAGAAGAATGAAAGCTAAGATCTGTTTGGTTGCTGTAGGCAACACCACCAGTCCATTTAGTAAATCTACCCCTAAATCTACCCCTTTGTGTTCTGGATTGACTGAGACTTCTGGCACAACATTTAGCTATTTCCCTGGGTGTCTCTCGTCATTTGGGTACTTTGGGGACCGTTGCCCCTTTGGCGGCATGTTAAAATGCCTAGTTGTGCATAAAGGACCTGACTGGTATCATTTAAGAATTCATAAAGCATAACATCAAGTACATCACACAAAATATATCTATATAATATTATATAATAATATATATATAATAATATATAATAATATTTTCATATTATTTTAAGGATTAATATTTTAAATCACATCCGACAATACTTTCAGCAGCTTTATACAAACATGTATTGTTCATAAATAATACATTTACAGTTTGGGCTCATTGCTATAAGCAGAACTTACCATAGGTCTATCCTGTTAGATCTTTCTAAGGTGATGCTAAAATAATTATTATCCAAGGAAGCAAGTGGAAAGGTCAAGCTGTCTGCTCATCAGAAATAGATGTGAACTAATGGAAGGGAGAGGTGATGAAGCTATGATATGAGCACTGTGTACAGCTGTCATTGAGGTAATAACTCAACTTATGAATATTTAATTAGCAGCAAAGAATTATATACATAGACAAGCTATGCCTATACAGGTTGAGTCTCCCATATCCAAATATTCCGAAATACGGAATATTCCGAATTACGGAATATTTTTAGTATGACTGAGAAAGTGAAACCTTTGCTTTATGATGGTTCAATGTACACAAACTTTTTTTAAAGCACAAAATCATTAAAATACAGTATACAATATCCTTCAGGCTGTGTGTATTAGGTGTTTATGAAACATAAATGAATTTAATATATGTACACAAACTTTTTTTGATGCTTAAAATTATTAAAAATATTGTATAAAATGACCTGCAGGCTGTGTGTATAAGGTGTATATAGAACATAAATGCATTGTGTGTTTAGTTTTAGGTCCCATACCCAAGATATTTCATTATAGTATGCAAATATTCCAAAATACGGAATATTCCGATATCCAAAATACCCCTGGTCCCAAGCATTTTAGATATTGGAGACTCAACCTGTATATACACTTACATGACATGTGTGATGAAGATCAGGAGGTGTCTAAGATGGTTCTGTGTACGTTAGTATAATGCATAATTATACACTGTCAAAGGGGGGCATTTATTAAATATTTAAAAAAGATAAAGTACCAACCAATCAGTTTCTGTCATTTTACAGTGTGGTTGGTACTTTATTTATCTCCACTTCATCTCTCTCCAAGATTTGATAAAACTCCCCCAAAGTGAGCAATCCTTTGTGATGAAATTATGGCATGACATTGAGAATGGACAATGCGAATGTTGGAGAATGTAGTTCAATAACAGCTGTAAGTCTGGCACATGAGTTTCTACAACATCACAACATAACTTCCTCTATCCAGTAGAGAACATGCTTATTAAGTATAATTATGTAGCTCACAGTATAATAAGATCTAATATGCCAGTATGGGTGCCAACAGAGCTGTAACTAGACTTTTTGGTACCCTGTGTGAGAAAAAGCATCAGTGCACCCCCCCCCCCAATAAATAAGTAAATAAATGGCTGCCTTGCTTTAGAATATTGCTGTTCTCATCCCCACCCTGCCTCTCGCAGATCATGCAGCTGTCACCTGGCCAGTAAATTAAGATTATCTTTACTCTGGCAAAAATATGGTACTTATATCCTGTAACCCCTGCTCTCTTCCCTTGCACCTTGTGCCCTCTCCTCTCTCTCTCCTTGGACCCCTCCTCTCAGCCCTGGCACCTTGTCCCCTTTCTCTGAGAACCCTCCTCTCTGCCCGACTGCTCCTTCTCCTTTTTTTCTTCTGAAATGCCTTATCGCAGCCCTAGCACCTTGTCCACTCTCTCAGGAACACTTCTCTCTGCCATGGCACCTTGTCCCCATTCCTCTCTCTCTCTCTCCCCTGACACCTTGTCTCTGCTCTCTTCTCTATCATTCTTGGGACCTCTCCTCTCTGCCCTGGCTCCTTGCCTCCTCTCTCTTGTTCCTGGACCCCTCGTCTCTGCCATGGCACCTTACCCCCTTTCCTCCCTGGACCCCTTATCCCCTTATCTTTGCACTAGCACCTGTCTAAATAGGCTAGTAAGAGAGCTGACCTGTCAGTCACTCACTGGGAGCTTCACAGCACTGGGACCTGCTGCTGGACACCGCCGCTTTCACTCTCTCACTCACTGGGCTGTACCAGACTTGCAGGTACTGCGGCTTGACACCAACACTGTGCTGCCTACTGTGCAGCGCACCTGACCCACCCAACACCCCTTCACCCTAGGAACTGTGAGAGCCTGGGAGGAGAGACGTCATAACGTAATGACGTCTCTCCCATCCCAATAGACTATGTGGGACTTGAAGTTGTCGGGAGGCGGAGTGATTTGAAGGGGGAGGCTGCCGGCTGCTATTCTTTCAGTCAGGGTAGAGCTGGGCCCCATACATAGCACTGTTATTAAGAACCCGGCGGAGAGATTGTGGTGGGTGGGTGGCCGATGTTTCACCCTCAGGGCTGTTGTGCTCTGTGCAGTGGCATTGGCCGCAATACCTTAGTTACCGCCCTAGGTGCCAAGCAGGAGGTATATGCAATAGTATCCACATAATATATAATATCCCAGTAAAATGCCTGTTAAAAATTTAGTTTCCCAGTGATAAATCCCAGTATACTGTAATGTAATATAGCAATAATACCAATTTTGCTGCAACCATCAATTAAGAGAGAAGTCCAGGAGCAGAGCATTTTGTACCTAATGGAACGGGTCATGTTGGAGGGTCTGTAATATCCCAGTGATAATGTTCACAGTATAATATGGCATAAATAGTGCCTATGGATATTGCTATGGGACTCCTATAGCTCTTGCTATGCCCCTGTCTGCACCCTCATCTATTGGCACCCAATTTCATTCATTAAATAACATTGTCATGTGGCTGTCAGCTTCTAATTGGCCACCACTAGTGACATGTGAGACTTAGCTGCAGAGAGAACTATATACATTTTGCAGTTTGAGATATATTTGAGTAACTTAAATGTAAAGGCCGGTACTCACTAGACGATGTCTGGTGTGTATGACCTCATTAGCAATGGGACCCAGTGGTGGTGTCGGCATTGACAAGAGCATGCACACTTGACGATGCCAGCAGCTACGGCAGGGGTCATGCTGTATTCGTCAGAATAGCCCCCGCTAACGATATTGCCCATCGGACCCGCATGTAGGGGAGACAGAGGATGCCGCTGACGACGCGCGGGAGCACCCATCGTCAGCGACATAGCGGGTACACACTAGATGATGTGTCCGAAATGTCGCTCCGACCCGCCGGATATGATGTCATATCGTCTAGTGTGTACCCAGCATAATACCTGACAAATGCCTGTACATAGCACAGACGGAGAAATACTGTTCTACTCTATAAATTAAACTAAAGCAAATACCCCAAAGTCTACTTCTGACAATAACATACAGTACAATCCAACTTAAATGGATATACAGAACTACCTCAGTGTACTGATATATCCAGGCAGTATCCTAATATAGACATTTCTAGATCTAGCTAAGAAGTTCTATGTTCTAGCCTGCAAGCTTCTCTCTAAGGTATACAATCGGGAAACCAGCTGCCTTAATACCGACAGCCGGCTTCCCGACTGTCATATCCTGACCAGGGTGAAATGCTGGGCGTCTAGATGTAGACGCCTGACATTTTCCCGACGACGGGAGACAGGTGCCCGGCATCCCGATTAAAGGGATGCCGGGCACCGCGAGCAGACAGCCGCGGGGGGGGGAGGGTTAGGTTTAGGGCACCCGGGGGGGACTTAGGGTTAGGCACCCCCCCGGGAGGGTTAGGCTAGGGGAGGGAGGGTTAGGCACCCCCGGGGGGGACTTAGGGTTAGGCACCCCCCCCGGGGGACTTAGGTTTAGGCAGCGGGGAAGGGGGGGTTAGGGTTAGGCACTTAGAGGGGGGATTAGGGTTAGGCACTTGGGGGGAGGTTAGGGATATGCACCCCTAAGGAGGGTTAGAGTTAGGGGGTTAGGTTAGTTTATACTTACCTTAGCGACGATCAGGATTTCCAGCGCTGTCGGGCTTCCGCTGCCGGGAACTCTGCTTTTGTCGGCCAGGCGCTGCCGGGAATCGAACCATGCGGCCGGCTGTATTTCATACCGATTACCTCTCTAATGTAAGTAAAATAACATGCAGCCACCCTCCAAATCCAAAATAACATAACTCATTATGGAGCCGATTTATATAAATTTTCATCTCTGAAAATAAAGCAGAAACTTCAATTTCTGCTTGATTTTTTGATTATGCCTATTATCTCTTTGTAATGCAGGAAATTAGAGATGAGCGCCGACCCTCGTGTTTTGGTTTTGGTATTGGTTTTGGATCTGGATCTACCCTGGTTTTGGATCTGGTTTGGTTTTGCCAAAACCTCACCTCCGTGTTTTGATTTCGTGTTTTGGTTTTGGATGTGGATTTTTTCTTAAAAAATCATAAAAACAGCTAAAATCACATAAAATGGGCCTGTTTTTGTTCCTACAGTATAATTAACCTCAATAACATTTATTTCCAGTAATTTCCAATCAATTTTGACCACCTCATAATATTATTTGCTTAATCTAGTTAAGGCCAAAAGGTTGCATCCAGCTAGCTGGCTGACTAAGCTAAGTGACACAGTGGGCGGCACTAACATGCGGCAGTTCAGTTTCTAATTTCCAACATGGATACAGTGTGTTATACAGTGTGAGTTGGGTACACCAATAGTGCACTTACTGTGACAGCAGTGTCGGCAGAGCGGGGTTGCTGACGGTGTCCTCAGTACATGGAATGGCAGTGCTGCAGTACTGGCAGTGTCCTCAGTGAAGGGTACCGGTGATGTCGGCAGTGCGGGGGTACCAGCGATGTCTTTAGTGCAGGTTTGCTGGCTGTGTCGGCAGTGCAGCAGTGTGTTAGTGCAGGTTTGCTGGCTGTGTCGGCTGTGCGGGGGTGCCAGCGGTGTCTTAGTGCAGGTTTGTTGGCTGTGTCGGCAGTGCGGGGGTTGCCAGTGGTGTCCTCATTGCAGGTTTGCTGACTGTGTCGGCAGTGCGGGGGTTGCTGTCGGTGTCCTCAGTACATGGAATAGTAGTGTTCTCAGTGAAGGGTACCGGCGGTGTCCTCATTGCAGGTTTGCTGACTATGTCGGCAGTGCAGGGTTGTTCTCAATGCAAGGTACCGGCGGTGTCGGTAGAGCGGGGGTGCCAGCGGTGTCCTCAGTGCAGGTTTGCTGACTGTGTCGGCAGTGGAGTGTGTTCTCAATGCAGGGTGCTGGCGGTGTCCTCCGTGCAGGTTTGCTGACTGTGTCGGCAGTGCAGGGGTGCTGGTGGTGTCCTCACTGTGGGAGTGTGGGCAGTGTGGGGGTCGCTGACAGTGTCCTCGGTACATTGGGCAGCAGTGCAGGAGTGTCTGCGTCGGTGGTGTCGGCAGCGGGGGATGCTGCCAGTGGGGGTGCCGGTGGTGTCAGGCAGCGGGGGATGGCGGGCGCCATCTTTTTTTCTTCCTTTGTAGTGTTTTCAATGGGCTTAACGCTGATTGGCTGAGAGCCGTGACAGACGACTCTCTCAGCCATTCAGCGTTAAGCCCGCTGAAAACAAAAACCTCGTGACTCGACAGAGGGGTCGTCCTGGATCCCTGAAATTGAGGTGGGTCCGGTTCTCAGGGAACCATACCCTCTCATCTCTACAGGAAATACGTCCTTAATTAATAACAAAATCAGTGCATACTGTGTGGCCCCCAGTATGCACTGGACGTTGTGATTGTGCTATTTCTAAGTTTTTAAAACCTACAGTTTTTGGATCTTGCCTGTCTGATCTTCAGAGGGCATTCTAATTAAAAGAGCCATTGGAGTGCAAAGACGAGTGTGAAGAATGATCTCATTTAGGGGTGTAGATTGAAAGATCTACAGTAAAAAGGTACACAATGTCTAGATAGACACCAAATGTTAGACAGTCAATAGGTCGATAGGAACAAAAGGTCGACAGGGACAAAAGGTTGACACACTAAAGGTCGACATGTAAGAAGGCCGACAGGTACAAATGGTCGACAGGGTCAAAAGGTCAACATGAAAAATGTAGACAAAAATGGTCGACACATGTTTTTTTTTTTTCTAACCCTAATCTTCACCCTAACCCTCCCCTTGGTGCCTATCTCTAACCCTCCCTTTTGGTGCCTAATCCTCACCGTCGGGGTAGGTGCCTTACCCTAAACATCCCTTCTAGTGCCTAACCCTAACCCTCCGGTAAGTGCCTAACCCTAACCCTACCTCCTGGTGCCTAACCCTAACCATCAGGGTAAGTGCCTAACCCTAACCATTGGGGTAAGTGCCTAACCCTAAACCTAACTCTAACCCTAAAAAAACAAAAAAAATGTGTCGACCATTTTTGTGTCTACCGTTTTTATGGCGACCTTTTGACCCTGTCGATCATTTGTACATGTCGACCTTTTTACATGTCGACCTTTAGTGTGTCGACCTTTTGTCACTGTTGACCTTTTGTCCCTGTCGACTTACTGACTTTCTAACATCTGTTGTCTATCTAGACATTGTCTACCTGTTTACTGTAGATCTTTAGACCGGATCCCTCTCATTTAGAACTTTCTGCTCCGTCCAGGGGACAAATGTAATAGGATGAGAGTTTAGAAAATGTGAGAGTTTAGCAGTAATCTCTCACACTATTACATTGGACAAATTGTATCTTCAAAATGGGAAAACATCTGGATGAGAGTTTTAATTGTGAGAATTTTTTTAGTCTGAAAAACATGTGTATTTGCATATTCTCTGACTCTATTACATTGGCCGATCTTAAAAAGTATGAGAAAACTCTCATATTTTCTAACCTCTCACCCTATTACATTTGGCCCCAGATCTTTTTGTGCACATGGACAGGAGCAACACTTCCAGGACATATCCCAGCAGTGTAAACTTTTGCCGATATGATCAGTTTTTACATTTGCTGAGGAAGGCGGCATGAACAATTAATGAATAGCCCTGAAATATATTTTCTTATCGCTGCTATATACAAACATAGGAATGATTCTACTCTGGGCCCCACTGCCACCAATGATAAATAGGCCCCTATATCACACACCTTTCATTAAGCAGAAAATACAGGAAAGTCTCATTTCACCTCCCACAATAAAGATAAACACTGTCATAGTCCATTATATTATATAATATTATTATAATGAGATCTGAATGTAAAGAGATCTTTGACTGAAAGATCCACAAAACACAAATTCAGTATGTACACCCCACCTTCTGTAATATATTACTGTACTTTATTATGCAGTTATACTAAAGTTATACAGTAATATATACATATACCAAATTATTATTATATGGTATCATTAATATATTATTATATCTTATTACACATTAAAAACCCAGGTTTATTATATTCTAATGCAGAGATTCCCCACCTCCATTACAGTCCACGTATTAGGGATATCCATGCTTAAGTACTCAAGCATAGATATCCTTAAAACCTGTATTGGAATTGCGGCGTTTAGGAACCTCTGTTCTATAGGCATCACAAAGCACATGACATAATTTTGTGATAGAATTGTAGATGCTTTGCTTTATTTGATTTTACAGTGGAAGGATTTTGTTCAATAAATAAATTATTTTATGTGTACTGTATGACATAGTGAAGCTGCATGACAGACCTCTTAATATCAGAAAAGTACTATTGTGATTTTTGGAGCCAGTTCAAATGATGTTATATCCAAAGTGTCTGCTTTTATTGGCTGCTGCTGTCTGGATGGCTCAAGAAAATGATACCATCTCTCATGTGACTTTAATCCTATGTATACAAAATACCAACAGTCACTGTATGCCAAGGTAACATAAGGTTAGTGCACTAGTTAAAGAGGTAATTGTGAGTGTTAGATACTTTGAGAATATTGAGGTGTGAGGAGAAACAACTTTTATATATATATATTATGGATGTGCACCGACCCCCCGTGTTTTGGTTTTGAATCGGTATCTCCTTTAAGGTTTTGGATCTGGATTTGGTTTTACAAAACTACCCTTGCATGTTTTGGTTTTAGTTTTGGTTTTAAATCTGTATTTTTCTAAAAAAAAAAATCATAAAAACAGCTAAAATCACATAATTTGGGCCTGTTTTTGTTCCTACAGTATTATTAACCTCAATAACATTTATTTCCAGTCGTTTCTAATCAATTTTGCACACCTCACAGCTCACAATATTGATTTCATCCAATTTAGGCCAAAAGGTTGCATCGAGCTAGCTGGCTGACTAAGCTAAGCGACAGAAGTGGGCGGTACTAACATGTGGCAGTTCTGCTTCCAACATGGCACAGAGTGGCACTGCAGAGGTAGACAGGATGGCAGTTTAATAAAATATACAACCCCATAGGAAGTTTAAAAACCAAGAATGTTTTCATTAATCAAGAACTAGGTCAGAGACCTGAGGGAGTTGGAGTATATATGTAGTCGAAGGCAGGGAAAGGAAGGTTTGATTAGTAGTAAATTTTATTAAATTTTTTGATTCCAAAGCAAATTTATGAGGGAGGGGAGGAGGGGAGGCATTTAAAAAGAATATTTAAATTATTCACATCAGTCCTTGCCCCAGAAGAATCCTTGAGCGCTACGCATGCTGCTGCTACAGTAATGGGAGTATATCTTCATCCCAGAAGTGGACCAGGAAGACTACTAGTAGTACTTTAAAAAAAAAGTTGACTGTTAAACAATCCTTTGCAATTGGGAGCAAAAATGACAGCAGTCACCCAGTTGCAAAGCGGATCACTGATGCCATTACATCTATGAAGATATTAGATGTGCGTCCAATATCCGCCAATAATGCAGTAGGTTTTAGACAGTTAATTGAGGTCTTGTATCCCCACTACCAAATACCATCTAGATTCCACTTCACTAGAAAAGCAATTCCCAGCCTGAACAGGGATGTTAATAAAACTTAATTAGTGTCCTCCAATATGCCGATGTACCCACTGTCCACTTAACCACAGATATGTGGACAAGTGGAACAGAGCAAACACAAGATTACATGACTGTAACAGCCCACTGGGTGGGTGTATTGCCTTCAGTGACACCAACAGCAGCAGCATATAAGAAACAGCAGCTTATTCAGAGGCAGGCTACTCTGTGTATCACCGGTTGACAACCTTTTAGAAAAATTCAGGAAATTCATTGCAAAATGGCTTACCCCACTTGGACTTTCCTCAGGATTTGTGGTTTCTGACAACACCACCAATTTTGTGACCGCATTAAAGCTGGGTGAATTCCAACACATCCTATGTTTTCCTCACACAATCAACTTGGTGGTGCAAATTTGCATGTTGGTGGAGGCAGGCTACTCTGTGCATCACCGGTTTCACCGCTTGACAACCTTTTAGAAAAACTCAGGAAAGTCCTTGCAAAATGGCTTACCCCACTTGGACTCTCCTCAGGATTTGTGGTGCAAATTTGCACCTTGGGGGACTCAGGCTACACCTCCTTGGTGGAGACAGGCTACTCTGTATATCACCGGTGTCACCGGTTGACAACCTTTTAGAAAAACTCAGGAAAGTCATTGCAAAATGACTTACCCACTTGGACTCTCCTCAGGATTGTGGTTTCTGACAACGCCACCAATATTGTGAGAGCATTAAGGCTGGGTGAATTCCAACACATCCTATGTTTTCCTCACACAATCAACTTGGTGGTGCAATTTTTTTTTAAAATGACAGGGCCATGCAGGAGATGCTCTATGTGGCCCGAAAAATTTCTGGACATTTTCGGCATTAAGCAGGTGCATGTAGAAGATTGCAGCACCTGCAAGAAATGTTGAATTTGCCCTGCCACTAGCTGAAGCAAGATGTAGTTACAAGGTGGAACTCCACCCTTTAAAAGCTTCAGCGAATGGAAAAACAGCAAAAAGCCATCCAAAGCTACACAGTGAACTATGACATGCACCTTACTCAAGCTCAGTGAAAAATACTTTCTGTTTTGTGCAAAGTACTGAAACCCTTCGAAGTAGTCACCTGTGAAGTGAGTTCAGATACTGCCAGCTTGAGTAAGGTAATTCCGCTAATAAGACTGTTGGAAAGCAACTTGAGAAACTGAAGGAGGAGCTGAAACGAAGCGATTCTGCAAAGTACATTGGACTTGTAAATCAAGTCCTTTATTCGCTCTACCAGGATCCAAGGGTTGTCAGGACCTTCCAATCGGATCAATACATTTTGGTGACCGTGCTGCATCCTAAGTTTAAGTCATACGTTGTGTCTTTCTTCTCAACAGACACAGATCTGCAGAGATGCAAAGACCCGTTGGTAAGCAAATTGTCAGCTAAAGTGGCACATGATGCAGCGAAGGCTCCTCCTTCAGTTTCTCCAGCAAGTGCAGCTACCAAGGGAAAAACTAAACTTTCCCAAAAGACCCAATGGTGAAACAGATGAGTCAACACAACCAAGTCTGATATCTGGTTGGGTCTAAAGAATTGCCTACAATTAAATTAATGAGACCTCTACCATGACTATCTGATATGGTCACCATTCAAAGAATGGTTGAGGACTATTTTTAATTATAGCATCCGAATAGGCATGTCTGACAGTCCGTATGACTACTAGCAGTAAAAAAGGCAATTTGGAGGCCCTTGCAAAAACTGGCTTTGCTTTACTTGAGCTGCCCACCCTCCAGTGTGTACTTCGAAAGAATTTTCAGCACAGCCGGGAAGCTTGTCAGCGATTGGCGTAGGAGGAATGTGGAATTCAGTGGGGACAAATTAAAATTGTGTGAAGAAAGATGAAGTTGACACTGATGAGGGTGAGGAATTGGATGATGATGGTGACAACATCTTGCCTCTGTAGTGCCAGTTTGTGTATGTAGAGATCATTGCCAGCAATGTCAATTGCCCATTGGTAGCTTGTCTTCTGGGGGCTCAAACAAACCACTACATGATTGAGGATATTATTGATGAAGGTATTAGTGGTGAAGATGGCAGGTGCTTGGATCTAGCAGAGAGAAGGGAGCTAGCTGATGCTGGACTGCTTGTTGTTACTTTTTTACCCAACATTTCTGAATTTTACAAAAACTCTTTGGATGAATGCGCTGCAGATGGAATAACAAGGAGGAGGATCCTAGATGTTTAATGTCCCTACCTCTGCTTACTATGGCTTTACAGAGGGTACAGATGGCTTGACAATTGTTGTCCATTTTGGGTGGAAATTAATCCACACATAAGAAGTGGATTTTTTTTGTCTTATGCCCAGACATGACAATGGGCTTTTCCCTATCATGGGCAACAACTGTTTCTTCCACTGGTGCCTGATTTACACAAACAACATCCTCAACAACATCCTCATCATCAATATCCTTATTAGAGTCAGCTACACAAAAATACTCTTCATCCTGGTGCACTTCCACAGAAATATCCTTGATTTCTATATCAGCATGTTCACTTGTGCTTAAATCATCATAAGATGCAGAATCACCAGTCATAAATAAAGGCCAATGCTTTAGCCTTTCCTTGCCACTTTGTGTGGTGAAAGGCATATTGGCAATGTTATGTCTTTCTGCAGCTAACTTTCCCTTTGATGGTTTTTACTTTACCATTGTAAATGATTGCTTCTTTGATTTTATATGCCCTGACTTAAGCCTTGTATGCCCTTGGGCATCGGCTTTAGTAGGTGATGTAGACGGACTAGTATTGTCATGACTGGTTGCACTGGCGGCAGCAGCTCCAGCACATATGTGGTTCCTGCTCTCCTCTCAACTGATCAATCTCCATATCAACAAACATGAACGAAGTGGGGTACAGCACATACTTAAATTTGTACCAATTTTAAATATTACACTGTGGTATCAATGACCTACAGTGTCACAGTATTTTTTATGAATAATACACTGCGCTACTACTTACAGTGTCACAATATATTTGATGAGTAATACACTGCATTTCCACTTACAGTGTCACAATATTTTTTATGAATAATACACTGCATTTCCACTTACAGTGTCACAATATATTTTATGAATAATACACTGCGTTTCCACTTAGTGTCACAATATTTTTTATGAATAAGACACTGTGTTTCCACTTACAGTGTCATAATATTTTTTGTGAATAATACACTGCGTTTCCACTTACAGTGTCACAAGATTTTTTATGAATAAGAAAAGAATAACACACTTCGCTACCACTTACAGTGTCACAATATTTTTTATGAATAATACACTGCATTTCCACTTACAGTGTCACAATATTTTTATGAATAATACACTGCATTTCCACTTAGTGTCACAATATCTTTTATGAATAATACAGTGTTTCCACTTACAGTGTCATAATATTTTTTATGAATAAGACACTGCGCTACCACTTACAGTGTCACAATATTTTTTATGAATAAGAAAGAATAACACACTGTGCTACAACTTACAGTGTTACAAGATTTTTTATGAATAAGATACTGCGCTACCACTTACAGTGTCACAATATTTTTTATGAATAAGAATAACACACTGTGCTACCAATTACAGTGTCACAAGATTTTTTATGAATAAGAATAATACACTGCGCTATGACTTAGAGCATCACAATACGTGGATGATAAACTGTGCTCTGGCCGACAGTGTCACGGAACAATAATAGCGTATCTAGCACACACACAAAAAAACTGAAAAAAAGATGTTCTGCAGCCTCAGCACCTTTATGGACAACACAGCAGCACTCCCTTATGTACTGCAGCTTCAGCCCCTTGATGGACAGGACAACACAGCAGCACCCCTTTATGTACTGGGGAAGAGCATCCCTGGATTGACAGAGCACTCCTGGATGGCACAGCATGCCTTTATGTACTGCAGCCCTAGCCCCTTAATGGACAACACAGCAGCACCCCTTTATGTACTGCAGCCATTTGATGGTACTGCAGCCCCAGCCCCTTGATGGACAGGACAACACAGCAGTACACCTTTATGTACTGCAGCTCCCCTTTATGTACTGCAGCCATAGCCCCTTTATGGACAACATAGCAGCATCCTTTAAGGACAACACAGCAGCAGCCCTTTATGTACTGCAGCCCCAGCCCCTTGATTGACAGGACTACAGTGACAGCAGCCCCAGCCCAACAACACTGCACCCTTGAGAAGTTGAGAACATGTGCACAGACAAAGCAGCACAGAGCACGTCTGTTCTGTACACTCACCACAGCCAGAGTAAAAATGGCACCGATCACCAAGACCTTTATAGAAGCCAAAACCCGTGAGAATCCGACAGCGGGATGATGACGTTTTGCCTCATTTTGGATTCTGATTTAGGCAGGAAAACCTGAGCCTACTTGGATCCCATATGTTCGGGTGGGTACGGTTCTCGGAGAACCGGACCCACTTATCTTTAATATATATATATATATATATATATATATATATTAACACAGTCAGGTGCATAAATATTGGGACATTGACAGAATTTTCATATTTTGGCCTCTATTCACCACCACAATGGCTTTGAAATGAAAAAAACAAGATGTGCTTTAACTGCAGACTTTCAGATTTAATTTGAGGGTAATTACATCCAAATCAGGTGAACGGTGTAGGAATTACAACAGTTTCTATATGTGCCTCCCACTTTTTAAGGGGCCAAAAGTAATGGGACTATCAACTCAAAAGCTATTTCATGGACAGGTGTGGGCTATTCCCTCGTTATTTCATTATCAATTAATCAGGTAAAAGGTCTGGAGTTGATTCTAGGTGTGACATTTGCATTTGAAATCAGTTGCTGTCGACTCTCAATATGAGATCCAAAGAGCTGTCACTATCAGTGAAGCAAGCCATCATTAGGCTGAAAAATCAAAACAAACCCATCAGGGAGATAGCAAAAACATTAGGTGTGGCCAAATCAACTGTTTGGAACATTCTTAAAAAGAAAGAACGCACCGGAGAGCTCAGCAACACCAAAATACCCGGAAGACCACGGAAAACAACTGTGGTGGATGACAGAAGAATTATTTCCCTGGTGAAGAAAAACCCCTTCACAACAGTTGGCAAAATCAAGAACACTCTCCAGGAGGTAGGTGTATATGTGTCAAAGTCAACAATCAAGAGAAGACTTCACAAGAGTGAATATAGAGGGTTCACCACAAGATGTAAACCATTGGTGAGCCACAAAAACAGGAAGACCAGATTAGAGTTTGCCAAACAACATCTAAAAAAGCCATTACAGTTCTGGAACAACATCCTATGGACAGATGAGACAAAGATCAACTTGTACCAGAGTAATGGGAAGAGAAGAGTATGGAGAAGGAAAGGAACTGCTCATGATCCAAAACATACCACCTCATCAGTGAAGCATGGTGGTGGTAGTGTCATGGCGTGGGCATGTATGGCTGCCAATGGAACTTGTTCCCTTGTATGTATTGATGATGTGACTGATGACAAAAGCAGCATAATTAATTCTGAGGGTTTTGGGCAATATTATATGCTCATATTAAGTCAAATGCTTCAGAACTCATTGGACGGCGCTTCACAATGCAGATGGACAATGACCCGAAGCATACTGCAAAAGCAACCAAAGAGTTTTTTAAGGCTAAAAAGTGGAAAGTTATGCAATGGCCAAGTCAATCCCCTGACCTGAGTCCGATTGAGCATGCATTTCACTTGATGAAGACAAAACTGAAGGGAAAATGCCCCAAGAACAAGCAGGAACTGAAGACATTTGCAGTAGAGACCTGGCAGAGCATCACCAGAGATGAAACCGAGCGTCTGGTGATGTCTATGCGTTCCAGACTTCAGGCTATAATTGCCTGCAAAGGATTTGCAACAAAGTATTAAAAAGTGAAAGTTAGATTTAGGATTGTTTAGTTTGTCCCATTACTTTTGGGCCCCTTAAAAAGTGGGAGGCACATATAGAAACTGTTGTAATTCCTACACCGTTCACCTGATTTGGATGTAATTACCCTCAAATGAAATCTGAAAGTCTGCAGTTAAAACACATTTTGTTTGTTTCATTTCAAAGCCATTGTGGTGGTGAATAGAGGCCAAAATATGAAAATTCTGTCAATGTCCCAATATTTATGCACCTGACTGTATATATATATATATATATATATATATATATATATATATATATATATATATATATATATATATGAAATAGTGTATGAGTAAGTACTGCGCACAAATCAAAAATCCTTCAACAACTTAAATAGAATAGAATTAAAGATAAACATCCAGTGATTGATGATATTATTAGGTATACACAAATGATTATAAGAAAAGTCACTAATCCTTTGAAGTAGAAGGTGGCCGCAGTCTTTTTAGTTGTCTGTTGCCAGACGGATGAAGAATTGCTGTAAAGAGAAATTAAAAAGAACATGTGCCTAATAGTGTAGTATTTTTCATAAAAGCTTAAGTGCTCAAAGTAAATTGTGCGTACCAAATAAAAGTGATTTCAAGTGCTTATCTGATATCCAAATGTGTTCCTTATTAGAAGGAGATGTGGGATTTCGGTGTCATCAGCTGGAACACCTCAAAGAGGTAGATGAAACAGCACCTATAGCTCATCAGCTGAAAATCCTTTAGAGGGGCTCATGCACTCATGCACTCCGTGCAGTCTTAGTCACAAGGAAGCATAGTATATTTTAATAGAGGCAAAGGCTTAAAAAGTCATGGGCATCAGTTTTCAAACTGCTCTGCAAACTATTTGCCTCATTCTGCAATTGGCCATGAAACTTTACATTTCACTGGAGAATTTTGCCTTAATTGTTCTCGGTTCTAACTTAACCACACCAAAATAAATTGTCTGCCATCCCAGCTCTATTCATAGGCTATAACTTCTGAAAAAGGCCGATATACAGTGCAGAGTGGCATTGTGTAGAATGATGAAAATTGAAGATTATTTTTAAGCTATTATACAACTTAAAGCAAAAAAGTAGTGCTTATTTCATTATGGTTATACTTGAATAGTGGCCAAAACCAGCATATAAGTCACCGGCTCTTGGAAAATAGAAATTATTTAAGGAATATTTAAGGACATGTTTACCCTAGGCCATGCTTACGTACAATGGTGTGGGGTTCATCCAGAGGAAGATGGAAAAAAAAAAACAGTCTACAGCTAACCGAGTCCCATTTTTCTTTTCATAGCTATAACTTGTAAAATCTCTTCCTGCTCCAAAATCACTATAGCCAGTAGACTGTTCTCCTAGATCACAACCTATTATAGTATATGCAGCATATTACATGCTTTATCTAGCTTAATTTATGATTTATTCAAAATGAGTTAAAGAACAGTCACGGTATTCTCTATTTCATTCCAGAAATGTTTTTAAATGTATGCCAAAACAATCAAATCAATCAAGTAAATAAATAGCATCCATTTTTTACATAAAATGGTACAAAGAACAATAGTTGTTATAAAAGACAGGCTATATAAATTTGCACATCTTGTATGAAGAGAGTCTCTGTAGGACACAATTTCAATATACTATAACACATTGACTGTTTCAAAAGGTTTTATGCTGAATATCCAAATTTAACACACGAGTGAGTAAATTGTCAGTTAGTCCAATCAGTGGTAAAATAGCAAACAATGCTCTGTTTAAAAAAAGATCTTCATTGGTAACAATTCTTGTCTCATTGATAATCACAATTGAAATTTAATTGTACAAATATGTTGCACTTATTTAGGGACAGAGAGCCCGACTATAAATTAATAACTATAAGCCCTGAGATAACCTCTAACAACACTGAGGGGTCTATTTACTATGCAGTCTTAGAAGACAGAGTGAAAAGTGACAAGAAAGTGATAAGGTGACAGCCAATCAGCTCCCAATTGCAATTTTTCAAACACAGCCTGTGAGATGGCAGTTGGGAGCTGATTGGCTGGCACCTTATCACTTTCTTATCACTTTTCACTCTGTCTCCTAACACTGCTTAGTAAATAGACCCCTAAGAGACCTGTGTGAAAAAAGGACAAATAAGCTATTGAAACACAGGAGAAGTCTGTTGCATATATTCAGTTGGTAAGTTGCTCCTTATAATAATATATAATCTATATATCTAAATTATAGGGGCATACTCTGCCCCCTATGTGAGCATGATGAATGGATATTTGTCTCTTAAAGTTTATTATGTACTATTAGCTAGAAATGGCCAATCAAGTTGACAGTAAGGGGAATATTTACTAAAGTGAGAGTTTTTAGAAGTGGAGATGTTGCCCATAGCAACCAATCAGCTAGCTATTATCTTCTAGAAGGTGATATTAATGTTAAGTACTGTAGAATCTGATTGGTTGCTATGGGCAACATCTTCACTTCTAAAAACTCTCACTTTAGTAAATATACCCCTATTTCTCATGTCTCAATGGGACCCATAAACATGGTATATACAAAAAAAAATCTGAAAAAAATACTCTTTTTCTTTAAATCTGAAGGTATTTTCAGAATATCTAATTTCTAGAGCAAAGTCTAGCAGACCTACAGTGTATTACATACATATCAGGTTCTATGGGCCAAATGTAATAGGGTGAGAGTTTAGAAAATTTGAGAGTTTTCTCACACTTTTTAAACTCGGTCCGAGAACAAAGCAACAGAGCAAACTCACATGTTTTTCTGACTCAAAAAACTCTCACGATTTAAAATCTCATCCAGATGTTTTCCCATTTTGAAGATAAAACACGACCAATGTGAGATTACTGCTAAACTCTCACTTTTTCAAAACTCTCACCCTATTACATTTGGCCCTATGTGTATTAGGTAGACCATGGGGTATCTGCAATAAGTTTCTATTTTCTGGAGGGGGATGCAGTCAGGATACCGGTGGGTGCTATCCCGCCTGCCGATATCCCGACACTTACATCCCGACATGGGACTAAAGATAGGCGTCGAAATCCTGACGCCTATATTTAGCCCCACTACAGAATCCCGACACCCGGAATACCGAACGAAGGTATGCCGGGTGTCTTAGCATCTAGCCACGGGGGGAGGGTTAGGTTTAGGGACCCCCGGGAGAACTTAGGGTTAGGCACCCCCCGGGAGGGTTAGGGTAGGGGAAGGGGGGGTTAGGCTTAGGCACCACTAGGGGGGGTTAGGATCAGGCACCCCCCAGGAGGGTTAGGCACTAACGGGGAGAGGCTAGGGTTAGGCACCCATAAGGGAAGGTAAGGGGGGGGAGGGGAGGGTTAGGGTACTTACCTTCAGCTGTCAGGATTTTGAGCCGTCGGGCTGCGGTTATCGGTATTTGATCCAGCGGTATTACATACCGATTCCGCTGGCGGATCTATGTGAATAAGGCAAAATAAATTGGCGCTATTAATTTAGTAGCTATATCGGCAAATTTACACCGTTTCCAGCCAATTGGAACCTATTACCTATACTTTTATATCTGGTGGCAAGCTATAGATACTAACAAATGTGCATTATTTCCAAATATACATTACAATGTATGTACTTTATATAAATTACACTGCAAACAAACAACTTATTTTGAGAGATTTTGTGAGGTATTTCTGAATCTGTATCAAATACATAGCTTAGATGGACACTATTCACTGAACAGTTTTATCTGAAACTGCAAAGAGAGAATGTCTGCACATTGTAAAACTTAAGACACACAAGTATAAGGAAAGTGCTTTTCTAGGCTATAATTAATGGCCCTGATTCAAGCACTATGGAAGCCTCAGGCTTACGTATTGTGTATATATATGTCATTAATTCACAATCAGCATTCTTTGTCTGTTTATGCTGGCTGCGTGCATGTAGAACTTGGAATCCTAATTGTTAAACTTTTGCAGATATCTCTGGAAAACAGATGTAAAGTTTGGAAAAGTGTTCCTTTTAAATGAAGACACCCTTTGGCAGGGGTGTATCTAGGGGCCTGTGTGCCCCTAGCAAAATAAAGTACTGGCGTCCCCCTCCTTCTACGACAGTGAAGCAATTGTGGGGTGGACGGAGCTGGCTACAGCAGCAGCCCACACTGGAGGGGGGGGGTTTCTGGGACAGTGCTGCAGCATACACTGCTGTGGAGTGGAGGGGCTGGCTACAGTGGCAGCCCACACTGCAGGGGTAGGAGAGGGGGGTTGGAGGTGGCTGCTGCGACAGTGAAGCAACTGTGGGGTGGGACGGAGCTGGCTACAGCAGCAGCGCTGAAGTTGTACAGTAGCAGTGCACACATCATAGGTTGGAGCTTGATAGAGGTGAGGAGCAGGATTGGAAATGAAGCCGCTCTGCAGTTTTGACTGGTCCGGTCCTACCTAATCCAGGCACTGCTGTTATTAAACAGGCGGCTGCGTGGGTGGCTGCTGCGACAATGAAGCAGCTCACACTGCTGTGGGGTGGACGGGGTTTCTACAGCAGCAGCGCTGAAGTTGTACAGTAGCAGTGCACACATCATAGGTTGGAGCTTGATAGAGGTGAGGAGCAGGATTGAAAATGAAGCCGCTCTGCAGTTTTGACTGGTCCGGTCCTACCTAATCCAGGCACTGCTGTTATTAAACAGGCGGCTTTGTGGGTGGCGATCGCCCCCGTCCAGTTCTCTCCCCTCCCTCATCATGTTAACAGATCAGCAGCATAGACTTTTGTCAGGCAGTGTCGGTCACGGGTGGCACCGCCGGCGCCCCCCATCCCCCGGGCACCCCTGGCTAGTGCCATCCTGGCCAATAGGAAGATACGCCCCTGCCCTTTGGTATTGGACAAATTAATTACTGAATTCAGTCTTAGTGAATAAATATTATTAACTAGCTGGGATACCCAGCGTTGCCCAGATTGAAGAATGGACCTTGAAGTACATCTGCAGCCTTCATTTTTTACATTGCAGACCAAGGGGTCTATTTACTAAGCTTTGTTAGGAGATAAAGAGAACGGTGATAAGGTACCAGCCAATCAGCTCCTAACTGCCATGTCACAGGCTGTGTTTGAAAAATGGCAGTTAGGAGCTGATTGGCTGGTACCTTATCACTGTTCACTTTATCTCCTAACACAGCTTAGTAAATAGACCCCCAACACTGAAGAGCATGGCATATGAAAATGTGCTTGGAGGGAATTAGTAACTGTCAGTGCAAGTGCAGTGTGACAGTTGATCCTCCGACTCACTGCTCTTCTGTTGGAGCTCTGCCTGCCCCCCACTGGTACATATCAGCCTGTGCCTTCAGATCAGTGCAGTTTTAGGCACTGGAAGACATCCTGAGCGAACTTGCTTAAACAAAAATTTCAAATCAGAGACTCCACGGCCTACTTGGTGGGCACCATTGAAACCTCCATGGCCCTGACAAACTTCAAATATAGCCAAAAACCTAATCCCGGTCAAACTACACCACCATGACAATTTTGGAGGAGCTAGGTACAAAACTCTGGCCATGCATAAAGGACAAACAGACACACACACACACACACAAACGTTCTTGCTTATTATATAGATTAAAATATTTCTTATTTAACATGGGCGGATTTGGTTTGCCCTTGTACTGTAACATTTAGGTGTCAATTAAATTATATGCATTTGGTCCTGCGAGCCGTTCTTACTGTGAACTCGGCACACAGCGAAGTATATTTGCAATACACTTACAAAGTCGCATTGATTTTCTAGATGGCTTTCGTGTTTTTTTTGTGGGCACCTCCCAGAGCAGGTGAAAAAGTAGGGAAAATCTTTCTTGTAAGAGAAAATGTCAGGACACAGTGTAGAACCTCTGGTACACCCCTCCTAATCAAAAATCATGCACTTGGAAGCAGAAAGCAGTTAGGGGAGACAGAACCTCCCCTGTCATACTCCTTAGATTTGATATAAAAATTATTAGAATAATACAAAGAAGATATTTATAACTTAGAAACATCTTCTTTGTTTATTGTAATAATTTTTATAATTAACACTCACCAGCTTTGTGGAGCTCTCCGTTAATGCAGGTAGATGAGAGATGAGGCAGCACAGCTCAGCCTCACTTCTGTATAATCAGACACTGCTTGCAGAACTGGGGGTGGGGCCATACCATGGGCAGTAAGCTGCACATAAAGAGAGCTAATAGAGGCATGCCTCTGAGTTTGGGGGGCATGCCTTGAGCACTGATGGACAACTTGGATGTGTCATGTGACCAGAAAGTGCACTGCAGTGTTTTGAGATGGAGCTCAGTCAGCAGCAACAAGAGAAGACACAGTGATGCAGGTAGGAGAATCAATGGACACTAAAGCTTAGTGTAGTGAGGGGAGAGTTACAGTGAGTATGGGGTGAGACAGACTCCCAGCACTCAGACCCATCTCCATGTGTGCCTTCCCAGCCATTGATCTAACTGCTTGTAAAGGTTTACCTAGCATAATTTGGCCATTAAAGACATGTCGGGATTCAGGTGATTTTCTCAAAACAGCTTAATAATGGATTAAATGATGTGGGACACGTACGTGAAGGTGTAAATGATATGGGACAGGTATGTGGAGGTGTAATTGATATGGGATAGGCATGTGGATGTGTAAATGATGTGGGACACATACGTGAAGGTGTAAATGATATGGGACAGGTATGTGTAGGTGTAGATTATGTGGTACAGGTACGTGGAGGTGTAAATGATGTGGTACATGTATGTGAAGGTGTAAATGATGGGGGGCAGGTATGTGGAGGTGTAAATGATGTGGGACAGGTATGTGGAGGTGTAAATGATGTGGGACAGGTATGTGGAGGTGTAAATGATGTGGGACAGGTATGTGGAGGTGTAAATGATGTGGGACAGGTATGTGGAGGTGTAAATGATGGGGGACAGGTATGTGGAGGTGTAAATGATGGGGGACAGGTATGTGGAGGTGTAAATGATGGTGGACAGCTATGTGGAGCTGTAAATGATGTGGGACAGGTATGTGTAGGTGTAGATTATGTGGTACAGGTACGTGAAGGTGTAAATTATGTGGTACATGTATGTGTAGATGCTGTATTGATGTGAGAGGAGTTTTTGAACTCGCAAATGAGAGGTACAGTAAAGTGTTTATTCTAACTTTTTGCAAACTTGTATAAAAATACAGAAAAATTACTATACAGATATTTTTCTGAACCCCAAAATGCTAGAAAGACTTTAATTTGTTAAATAAACACTTGACGGTGTCATTTTTCAACCATTAATAAAGAGTTAAAAAAACCCATACATTTCACACCTTTTAAAAACATCCAGTACTTTCCTTATGTCCATAACAGCCGTCTATATGGTCCTACTTTCTCAGTTGTCACCTTTTTGCGGTCTAGGATGATCTCCCTCACTTCTTCATGCACTTCTCTCAGGTCGCATTTTGTAGAAAAGTTGCACAACCTGCAGTGACTACCGCGAATTGGCATTTCTAATGGGATCTCGCATTTCACGGGTGCCGTATTCCTGTGATGTCTGCAAGTTTCATAACATAAACTCGCTTTTGCAAACTCGCAGCTAATTGGATTGGCCCCTTAATGACTTGTGAATAGAGGCTCACAGATTGATCTCCATGGAGAAACAACACCGGCATTAATTTCATACAAGCATTTTTACATAAAAAACACAAAGCACAAACAGAAGAAACCTGAAGCTGTGTGTTCTCCATGGGAATAAATGACCCCTATATGACAGGGCCAAAACTAGGTTTTTTGTCACCCGGGGCAAGACAGTAATTTGGTGCCCCCCCTGTTATTTGCATCATAGTAGTGCCCCTATAGTAATGCCCCATTCAGCAGTGCACCTATAGTAATGCCCCCTGAGGTAATGCCCATATAGTAATGCCCTTGTAGTAGTGCTCATATGGTAATGCCTCCGTAGTAGTGCCCATATAGTAATGCCCCGATTGTAATGCCCCTGTATTACTGCCCATATGGTAATGCCCCCGTAGTAATGCCGCTTACGCAAAAAAAGAAACAATACTTACCTTAAACCCGGCTCCTACGTCCGCCGCCGCCCAGTCCACCCGGCTGCTCCTCTGAACTATGGGAGAGATGTCATGACACTGGCAGCGGGTGCAGCAGCACACCCGGTGCACGTGCACCTTCAGCCCCCCCTAGTTGCGGTCCTGTATATGAGTCTTCATTTGTCAAAAGTACATCATGGGGGAGGTGGCCCTAAAACTGTAGAGACATATTAACAAGGGGAAGGACTTTAATCTGTCAATGCTTTTACTTCTAGGCTCACAGTTGGATTTTATATTTTCTCTCAATACACTTCTCTTTTTATCTTTATTAATAAGAGAGCAATTACTTAAAGTCTCTTACTTTTAAGATTTTAAATGACTTGTTTTATATGTAAAGAACTATGGGCCTGATTCAGACCCACTCGCAAGCGGCTGTCCGCTCGCAAGTGGGTCGATGTTGTGCACTGCGCATGCGCACGACGGCGGGAGCTCCGTCGTGCGCATGCGCCAGACGCGACGAGCGAAGGTGTGTCTGATCAAAGGGGGCGTGCTGTCGATGTTGTTTGACAGCACGCCCCCTTTGGTGGGCGTGCCGGGGGCGTGCCTCCATGACGGGGGCGCTCCCAAGGGAACGCCTACTGTCAGAAGCCGGCCCACTGACATCACTAGTGATGTCAGTGGGAGTGATTTTGGCTCTGATAGAGCCAAAATCACTCCGGGCCTTGCGGTTGAAAAACTCAACCGCAGGCTCTGGCTTGCAGTGGCGATGGTCGCGATGGTCAAGACCATCGCGGCCATCAACCTGCACGCTCATACAGGCTGTGGGTGGTGACTCACAGCTATACGAGCGTCCAGGAGGACGCTCCATAATTATGGAGGACGGCCCTCATTCAGAGCGTGCGCTCTGCTCAGAGCGTACGGCTCTGAATGAGGGCCTATGTTCCTGCATCACACCATAGGCATATAGGGTCTCATTTAGAATTGGACACACATGGGATTTTTTGGCATAGATAAGGATTTCCATACTGCTTGTGCACACCATGCATATCCATACCTCCGTATCAACTTGAGTTTCCTTACAGCTGGAGAACATTGGTTATGATAAAGTTAGATGTGGATACATCCTCAGATACAACTTTTGGGAGACGTATCCCTTGCAGGTGCTGGAGTACTGGTGCAACTATACAAAATGATGATGATGATGATGATGATGATGATGATGACTATCAGCAAAATTAGCTCTCCTCTTCTAATTGGCTGATTATGTATTGACCCTTCCAGCTGACTGTACTCAAACATTTATTATTGCAGTTATATTACATGAAGTCATAGCTGTTTATTACCATTACTAACTGACATTTCTATTAGGACTACTACAGGAAAGAAGACTGGCCCTTGATCTTTAAAGGGGAAATTAATAGATGTGAAGGTGATTGTATTAAAGTACATTTTATATAGAAAATGTGACTCACCTTTATTAACAACACTTCAAAACACTATTCTCTCTTGTATATATGACAATTCATCACATTATATTGTGTACAAATAGGGTAATGGGACTTTAGCATGTATTACTAACACTATCAGGCCATATCTCTATGCTATGGTGAGGAGTAAGTATATATACACGCTTGTTAGGCCTGACATATATTTATACAGGGATGGATTAAGGCTTGTGGGAGCCCCAGGGCAACTAAGTTGTGGGGGCCCCCTCCAATAAAATTGACACCCCACATTACCCCCCTTTTATGCTCCACAGTGCTTCCCCCCAATATGCCCAACAGTGCCCCTGTTTGCTAAACAGCAATACCACCACCACCCCAGCCCTCTGCGTACTCGCCTCTCGTTGCATGACAAGTTCCACTTGATCCCTTTCAGCTCTTCTGTGTTCTGCATGCACAGTCACAAAGCATACAGTGCACAGCAGCACCCGAGTGAGTCCCTTCATCAGCATCACAGACGTGATGTGTCACTTGACGCTGATGTGGGGACTTGGGAGCCGCTCTGCGCTGTATGCACTCATTGTGCATGGAGAACACAGAACCACGGCAGCCCATATCCGGAACAGGTGCACCTGGGCCCCTGTTTTCAGCTATAACAGGGTCAGGCCGACCCTGTGTGGGGGCCCCTCTGCGTATGGAAACTCCAGGGAGACCATCCCTTGTCGCCCCGCCTTTAATCTGGTCCTGCATATATCTGGCACAAATACAACTGGTATTCACCTTGGTGTGTCTGGCTCAGCATATGCTGTGTAAGAACCTTTTTTTCACATTCATCTTTTCCTACATCTGTTGAAAGCACAAAAGCATCTCAGTCACTCATTTACAAAGTCTCTAAACATTTTATACTAATCACATCCTCAATAAGTCTTCATACAAATGTAATAAATCCAAGGTAACATTGTAAAATTAAATGAGTGGTGTAAAACTTGTGCTTTCTCCATGACAGCCATGGAATTAGAATATTTTTACTTATAAAGCACTGACATAATATGCAGCCCTGTATATTGAAGTGATCATTACATACAGTGACACGAAATAATAGATAAAGCCGTCCCTACCCAACTGAGCTTGCAGTCTAAGAGGAATGAATGAACTATAAGTGCCAGACCATGGTCAACACAATTAATCACATTAGACTCCATCATGTGGATGTTCTGGCACCTAGTGCTAATGTTACATTTGCTGGCTTCTTGATATTGTAATCTGATGCTGAACTACATTTCTCATTGTGCTTTTCCAGATTATGTGCGTCTGTTCCAAATGTTTACTCCTGACTTGTTCTTTTTTATAGAACACTGGTAAATCATCCACACGCAGTGGTGACTTGTGGCAGGTGAACTTATGGCTAGCAGGCAGCCAGCCAAGAAGCAAAGCATACAGCCAATACATATTTACTCTGATTTCCCACACTGCCAGAGCGGCGGCTTCATTCTTGAATACTGGTGTAATCAGTGTATTGCAGGCTCCTAGTTCACAAACTACTTACAAAAAAATCATCATCTAACTTCAAACATCTTCATGCTACCACAGTAAAACCAAGACCAAAATACCCAATAAGGGACATAGGCCCAGCAGGTCCTGGGGAGCCCACCTACTGCCACCAATGATCTGTGTTACAGTGATCACAGGACCTGGTCTAAAGGCGGGCCCACCCTGCTAGTGCTGTGCCTCCTAGTCGCTGACCACTCCACCAGTTTGCTTAGAAAATGTTTGCAGGGAAACAGTGGAGGAGGGTCCTAAACCAGTACCTCTACTAGGGTTCAAAGGGGCATTAATCCAGCTCTGTCTAGACTACTGCTATAATAACTTGTTGCCTATCCATAGACCTGGACTTAGGGCCAACTGATTCATGGATCCCATTGGTGGGACTTGTATGAATAGTAGCTCTGAAACTGTGAGTGTTATAGGAGTCTATTTACTAAGCCTTGGATGAAGATAAAGTAAACTGAGATAAAGTACCAACCAACCAGGTCATTTTTCAAACACAGCCTGTGACATAGGATATAGGAGCTGATTGGCTGGTACTTTATCTCTGTTCATTTTATCTCCATCCAAGGGTTAGTAATTAGACCCCCTAGTCTTATATACTTTCACTTATGCTGGGCATACACTATACAATTATCTGTCAGATATCTGTCCAATCTGGCTGGTTGGAATGAAAACCTGGTATTGTATGGGAGCAAATGACAGTCGATCATATGGTTTTAAACACTAGAATTTTAACCAATTTGTCTGACTGACCACTTTTTTCTGTTTTCCAGTGTTTGTGAGCAAATGTACGACTGTCATTTGCTACCATACATTACCAGGTTTTCATTCCAACCAGAAAAAAGAAGAAAAAAAAAGAAGAAAAAATACCGGGCGCTAAGAGATAATGAGTATATCCAACCAAAATTAGCTAAGTGTAAATGTATTAATGCCACTGCAGCTAACCCAGAAAACGAGGGAGCTGATTCCTCCAAAATAAGATAGAAACAAAGAAAAAGGAAAGCTTTTGCGCTGCGGCAATAATATAATTTTTATAGATATTATTAAAACAAACACATAAATTAAATTGATAATACAATGATTTACAAAAACAACAACAACAACAAAATCTCCTACAGGATAGGCAATTGAGCTCAATGAAATCTACAATAAAGATCTTGTGTGCACACAGTTATGTAGTCAATAGGACCAAGCAACAGTACAATTAAAAAATTGTTAAATAGAAATATATATCGTGCTTCAAGTAGATAATCGTTAGGGTCGCAAAGCAAGACAGGTTAGGGTCATAGGCGGATTTCCATAATAGGTACAGTTGTTAGTAATCAGTGGATATGGCAGCAGACCCTGGCAATGGGTTAGTATGGATTAAATGTTGTTAGTGACATGTAGCAGTTCAGAGTAGCAGACAGAGGAAAATGGTGACCTCAAAAATAGTCTCAGAATTAAATAATAAGACACCTCTATTGATGCATAGGAGCAATCCACAAACTCCTAGATGCTTGTATCAAATTATATTAAGGCAGAAATGTCTTAATAAGCTGATACCGGCATCCCGGTCAGCTAATGTATACCACCAATAGAATCCCTCAATGGGGGTACCTTGCAGCTGCCACTGGATAAATAATGCTGAGGGTTCCGAACGGGGCCTGAGTCGGGAACAGCCGCTCACAAATAGGCGCCCTCATAGATGGATATCCATTCACCGGCAGGGCTAGCGGTGGAGCCGCAGCCGCAAGGCAGGCAAAGCCACACTGCCGTCCTCGCTCGCGGTCTCTATATATATATAAATAAAAAGTATCATACAATATAAATTAATACTAAAACATAATTATAAACCATATATAAACTTTAAAAATATGTATCAATAAAAAATGTTTAGAATAATATTATAATATAAATAGCTCTATTTTTTGATTGGAAAACTCATAAGCAGGATGCTCAAATAATTAACAACATATATATATGTATATGTATATATATATATGCACACACACATACACATATTGACAAGAATGTGCAAAAATGCACATATACTTATTGATCTTTATTGTATCATCTACAGTAAGAAATATAATAAACATGACACCAAATTGATAACTACGTAAACATATAATTTTTACATAGACATACACATCACATAGGGACATGAATGCGTATAATTATATGCATACACACATATGTATATACATCTTTGAGAACTATCATATTGGCATCGATAGTTCTATAGACATCGATATTAACTAAAAATAAGATTCAAGATGAATTGTTTTTTATTTTTTATTTATCAAAAACATCAATCTTGATTATATATATATATATATATATATATATATATATATATATATATATATATATATACTATGGAATACCTTAATGGGCAAATATATGTAAACCCAAGATGTCATATAATACCAAAATAAACATATAGAGTAATAAAACAGGTTGAACTATATCACCAAGACCTATAATGGTCAGGATAAATCCCTAGGAATATTATGAAGGGTGGATAAACATACAAAATGGATAGTCTAGATAGCTCTAGAAATATGGTGGAGAATAGATGGTCTAACACAAACATACACATGTGGTTGGAAGAAACAGGTATTGGAGGGGAGTGGATGAGGAATGGGTCACATGGCAGGCCAATGGGGACCCGAAAGTGCCAACCTATGACCCTCTCTCCAGCCACGTCCCTCTCTTGCATCAACAATGATTGAGCTCAAGCATATCGTTCAGACCATAGGGGACTAAAGTATCTAACTGAAATAGCCAAAAAGCTTCTCTATTACAAAGCTTCTTCAACCGATCACCCCCTCTTGTAGTGTTCTTGATCTGTTCTATGGCTCTTATCGAGATGCCATCAAGTTTGTTGTCATGACAAGAATATACATGACGAGGTAAACTAAGAGTTTGTAATCTATTAACAATATTCCGTCTGTGTTCTGAAAATCTAATGTGTAGCGGTCTAGTTGTCCTACCTACATATTGTAGGCCACAAACACATTGGATGACATATATGACATAGGATGACTTACAATTCAGAAAACCATCTATGGAATATTTCTCCTTTGTGTGAAACGATGTTATTTCTATTGTTTTTCTTGCTGAAAATTGGCAAGTCAAACATCTATTTGTCCCACACCTAAAGAACCCTGATGGTTGCGATGGTAACCAAGACTTAAAAGGTTTTGGATCATCCAAAGTGCGTTTATTGAAAAGACTTGGAGCTAGTTTATGTTTTAGTTTCAGAGCTTTCCTAAAAACTACTCTATCTAAGGTATTATGATTTTGATTTAATATTCTATCAGATTTCAAAAGTAATGAGTTTTTTTAGATTATTCTTTTAATTGCATAAGCAGATGAATTATATTGAGTGATGAAAGGTATTTGTTCCATCTTTCCACTATCACTCTGTAATGTATAATCAAAATGTCTTACTGTTTTTATTTTTGTTTTATTTTTATCTTCTAATAGAGATAATCTCTCTTTTTTCTCTACTGACTCCAACGCTTTATCCAACAATGCACGAGGATATCCTTGACGTAGAAATGAATTATATAATCCTAATGCTAGATTTTGTAAGTTTCGGTAGTCGAGCAATTCCTTTTCAGATGCAGGAACTGGCCCTTTGGGATATTATCCCTCCAGGGTTTATAGTGACTGCTCTTATAATTCAAATAGTTACCACACTTAACCGGTTTAACATAGGTGGCTGTTTGAATTTGTGCGTTATCAATAGAAAGTGCAATATCCAAAAAGTTAATAGATGTTGAACTAAAAGTGCTCGTGAACTTTAACCCAAAATTATTGTGATTAAGGTGCCCAACAAAGGTTTCAATAGACCGTGCATCCCCATCCCAAATAAAAAACAAATCATCAATAAATCTGCCATAGAGAACCAGGTGCGCCCAGAGTCCCCTCCCCCACACGTATCGGTCCTCAAACCTACCCATGTAGAGGTTGGCATAACTCTGGGCGAACCTGGTTCCCATGGCAGTACCTTGTGTTTGAAGAAAGTATTGTGTATCAAAAGAAAAATAATTGTGCTCCAAAATAAATCTAATATTATTCAATATTAGGTTACGTGACGTCTCTTCAACACATGAATCATTACTAAGATAATAGTTAACTGCGAGGAGTCCTTTTTCATGAGGTATATTTGTATACAAAGACTCAACATCACAAGTCAAAAATTGATATGAATCCTTCCAAACTATTGATTGAATTAGATTCAGAAAATACGATGTGTCTTTAATATATGATGGAAGAGATGTCACGTAACCTTGTAAATGTGCATCTACAAAATAGGATAAATTACTAGTAAGTGACCCTATTCCCGAAATTAGAGGACGCCCAGGTGGTTTAATCAGTGTTTTATGAATTTTGGGTAGGTGATAATAAATGGGTGTTATAGGATATTGTGGAAAAAGAAATTGATAAACCTCTTTGGCTATTGCACCCTATAAGGAAGCGATCTCTAACAGTTGTTCCAATTCCAATCTAAATTGGGTAGTAGGATTTTCGACAACCGAGAATAAAATGTAATGTCATCCAATTGTCTGTAAGCCTCATCAAGATAGTCCTTAGTATTCTATATCACTAAGCCTCCACCCTTGTCTGCCTGTTTAATAATGAAATCATTGTCCTTCATTAGTTTCTTTAGGGCAAATCTCTCTGATTTAGACAAATTATCCTTAAATGGGGCTTTTTCTGTTTTCTGACAAAGTTTTCTAAAATCCTCCATAGTGGTACTTTAAAAGCTCTCAATATATGGACCACGATATTGTAATGGATAAAAATTTGATGGTTTCTTGAATTTTCTGTTATTTGTATTAGATTTAGTTATATCATAATTTTTTTCTATAGATATATTATCTAAAAGATCTTGATTACAATAGTCCAAATCATTAACATTAGCATCTTCAGTTTCATCAGCAAGTGTTTCTAGAATGTCTACACACATCAAGTCATTATCATCTAATACTATCGGTAGGCCTTCAAGATCTTTCTTTTTCATATTTTTGAGAGCAAAATATCGTTTCCGACTCAAGGTGCGAACGAATTTATTAAGGTCTACAAATAATGTAGATAAATTGGGTTTAGTAGCTGGTGCAAACTTCAACCCTTTTTCCAAAAGAGATATTTCTGTATCGGAGAGAGCTTTGTCAGAAAGATTAAAGATGCCCCTAGACTCATCTACCGCCATCTTACATTCTTGTTTGGATTTCTTGTTATTTCCACGTCCTCTCCCTCGTTTTCCCCTAGCTCTATATCTTCTCTTCTCCTTTTTGGGGGCCTAACACCTTGTTGTTCCCCTTTATTATTTGGGGTGGAGAGGTATGTTGTTGTGTATGGGAGTGTCTCCCTAAAAAACGCTGGGATGTAGTTGGATGGGAATCACGAGGATCTCTCTGAATTTTCTGGTGATAGGGTCTCGGAGTGTTAGCAAGATCAACTAAACTTTCAAAACTATTCCGATGTTCAAAATCAGACCATGAGTTTTTCCTCCTTTTATCAAAAGTCTGAAAATTTCTAATATTCTTCTGACGTCTCCATTCATCTTTCCCTGAAATTCTCTCCCTCCTCTCATATTCAGGTTTTCTGATGACTGGTCTAGATTCTGACTTATATGGTATATAGACATTTTTCTGATATATGGGTCTGTTATATGACCTAACTTGGTCCATATTATAATCGTTTTGATCCCTAGAAAACTTACTGTTTTTTGTATCTATCAATGATCTTTCAAATTTCTCTAATTTATTATTTACCTTTAAATCTCTATCAGTAAAATCTGGATGTGTTTCATATTCCTTCAAGGATGTATGCACCTTTTCCATTTCCAATTGTATATGTGATATCTTTTTCTCTCTATGTTTAATTAATAATTTTATAAGATTATTGGAACATTCATCTAGTGTGGTATTCCATTCATTAGTAAATGCTATATCATCCTTAAAGGAGCATGATTTAAATATCCTAAGCCCTCTAGGAATAAAACCTTTATCTAGATATTTTTCTAATGTTATTTTATCCCACCAATGGTGGGTTTCTGCTAAAGATTCAAATTCTATTAAACAATTGGTGCATGTCATCCACTGAATCCACTATAGTAAGTGAATTTTCAGTAATGGATTCATCTAAATAATTCTTCCGTCTTTCTAGACGTTCCAATAAACATTTTAGAATAGGCATCCTGCCTCAGGCTGCCCGGATACAGCAATATGCTCAAAAAAAACAGAAAAAAGAAGAAAAAATACCGGGCGCTAAGAGATAATGAGTATATCCAACCAAAACGAGCTAAGTGTAAATGTATTAATGCCGCTGTAGCTAACCCAGAAAACAAGGGAGCTGATTCTTCCAAAATAAGTTAGAAACAAAAAAAAAGGAAAGCGCTGCGGCAATAATATAATTTTTATAGATATTATTAAAACAAATACATAAATTCAATTGATAATACAATGATTTACAAAAACAACAACAACAACAACAAAATCTCCTACAGGATAGGCAATTGAGCTCAATGAAATCTACAATAAAGATCTTGTGTGCACACAGATATGTAGTCAATAGGACCAAGCAACAGTACAATTAAAAAATTGTAAAATAGAAATATATATCGTGCTTCAAGTAGATAATCGTTAGGGTCGCAAAGCAAGACAGGTTAGGGTCATAGGTGGATTTCCATAATAGGCACAGTTGTTAGTAATCAGTGGATATGGCAGCAGACCCTGGCAATGGGTTAGTATGGATTAAATGTTGTTAGTGACATGTAACAGTTCAGAGTAGCAGACAGAGGAAAATGGTGACCTCAAAAATAGTCTCAGAATTAAATAATAAGACACCTCTATTGATGCATAGGAGCAATCCACAAACTCCTAGATACTTGTATCAAATTATATTAAGGCAGAAATGTCTTAATAAGCTGATACCGACGTCCCGGTCAGCTAATGTATATATGTATACCACCAATAGAATCCCTCAATGGGGGTACCTTGCAGCTGCCACTGGATAAATAATGCTGAGGGTTCCGAACGGGGCCTGAGTCGGTAACAGCCGCTCACAAATAGGCGCCCTCATAGATGGAGATCCATTCACCGGCAGGACTAGCGGTGGAGCCGCAGCCGCTAGGCAGGCAAAGCCACACTGCCGTCCTCACTCGCGGTCTCTCAGAGTCAGCCGGTCTGTACGTGATGATGCAGACGATGTCTTCCATCTCACCACTCCAGAGGTCCGCCTGTCCACCGAGCTGTCACCGTAAGTCAGCGTGCACTCATGTTGAGTGGGTGCCTGCATCTCCTGTCTCCTAGCTCAATGTAGCACTTCCTGGTAGGGAACACCTGATGCGTTTCTCAGCCAATCAGCAAGGCCGTTTCGTCAGAGGCATGATGGAATAGAGAGCTGTGTCTCTGGTATACATACACATATTGTTAGAACTCAATTAACATCAACCCATGTCTCATTAAGCTCCAATTAAGAATTTTAGGGTATTTTATTTGGGATGGGGATGCATGGTCTATTGAAACCTTTGTTGGGCACCTTAATCACAATAATTTTGGGTTAAAGTTCACGAGCACTTTTAGTTCAACATCTATTAACTTTTTGGATATTGCACTTTCTATTGATAACGGACAAATTCAAACGGCCACCTATGTTAAACCGGTTGACTGTGGTAACTATTTGAATTATAAGAGCAGTCACTATAAACCCTGGAGGGATAATATCCCAAAGGGCCAGTTCCTGCGTCTGAAAAGGAATTGCTCGACTACCGAAACTTTTCAAAATCAAGCATTAGGATTATATAATTCATTCCTACGTCAAGGATATCCTCGTGCGTTGTTGGATAAAGCGTTGGAGTCAGTAGAGAAAAAAGAGAGATTATCTCTATTAGAAGATAAAAATAAAACAAAAATAAAAACAGTAAGACATTTTGATTATACATCACAGAATGATAGTGGAGAGATGGAACAAATACCTTTCATCACTCAATATAATTCATCTGCTTATGCAATTAAAAGAATAATCTCAAAAAACTCATTACTTTTGAAATCTGATAGAATATTAAATCAAAATCATAATACCTTAGATAGAGTAGTTTTTAGGAAAGCTCCGAAACTAAAACATAAACTAGCTCCAAGTCTTTTCAATAAACGCACTTTGGATTAGGGATGTGCAGGCTCTGTTCTACTCGGTTCCGTTTGTTTTTTTTTCCCGAATCTTATTGGGTTTCAGCTGTCACGAGTTTTGGATAGCCAATAAGATTCGGTAAAAAAAAACGAACGGAACCGAGTAGAACCGAGCCTGCACATCCCTACTTTGGATGATCCAAAACCTTTTAAGTCTTGGTTACCATCGCAACCATCAGGGTTCTTTAGGTGTGGGACAAATAGATGTTTGACTTGCCAATTTTCAGCAAGAAAAACAACAGAAATAACATCGTTTCACACAAAGGAGAAATATTCCATAGATGGTTTTCTGAATTGTAAGTCATCCTGTCATATATGTCATCCAATGTGTTTGTGGCCTACAATATGTAGATAGGACAACTAGACTGCTACACATTAGATTTTCAGAACACAGACGGAATATTGTTAATAGATTACAAACTCATAGTTTACCTCGTCATGTATATTCTTGTCATGACAACAAACTTGATGGCATCTCGATAAGAGCCATAGAACAGATCAAGAACACTACAAGAGGAGGTGATCGGTTGAAGAAGCTTTGCTATAGAGAAGCTTTTTGGCTATTTCAGTTAGATACTTTAGTCCCCTATGGTCTGAACGATATGCTTGAGCTCAATCATTGTTGATGCAAGAGAGGGACGTGGCTGGAGAGAGGGTCATAGGTTGGCACTTTCGGGTCCCCATTGGCCTGCCATGTGACCCATTCCTCATCCACTCCC
Source organism: Taudactylus pleione (assembly GCA_031769625.1). Classification (NCBI taxonomy): domain Eukaryota; kingdom Metazoa; phylum Chordata; class Amphibia; order Anura; family Myobatrachidae; genus Taudactylus; species Taudactylus pleione. The sequence continues at coordinate 637,347 of JAUIMM010001205.1, forward strand.
CTCCAATACCTGCTTCTTCCAACCACATGTGTATGTTTGTGTTAGACCATCTATTCTCCACCATATTTCTAGAGCTATCTAGACTATCCATTTTGTATGTTTATCCACCCTTCATAATATTCCTAGGGATTTATCCTGACCATTATAGGTCTTGGTGATATAGTTCAACCTGTTTTATTACTCTATATGTTTATTTTGGTATTATATGACATCTTGGGTTTACATATATTTGCCCATTAAGGTATTCCATAGTATATATATATATAATCAAGACTGATGTTTTTGATAAATAAAAAATAAAAAACAATTCATCTTGAATCTTATTTTTAGTTAATATCGATGTCTATAGAACTATCGATGCCAATATGATAGTTCTCAAAGATGTATATACATATGTGTGTATGCATATAATTATACGCATTCATGTCCCTATGTGGATGTGTATGTCTATGTAAAATTTATATGTTTACGTAGTTATCAATTTGGTGTCATGTTTATATTTCTTACTGTAGATGATACGATAAAGATCAATAAGTATATGTGCATTTTTGCACATTCTTGTCAATATGTGTATGTGTGTGTGCATATATATATACATATACATATATATATATATATATATATATGTTGTTATATGTATTAATTATTTGAGCATCCTGCTTATGAGTTTTCCAATCAAAAAATAGAGCTATTTATATTATAACATTATTCTAAACATTTGTTATTGATACATATTTTTAAAGTTTATATATGGTTTATAATTAATGATGTTTTAGTATTAATTTATATTGTATGATACTTTTTATTTATATATATTTTTTAATAGAGTGTTTGTTTCTGTTATATATAATATGCACATGGGGTTTATAAATATTAACTAATGTTTTTGGATTCATAAAGGTTCTTAATACCCTAAAATTCTTAATTGGAGCTTAATGAGACATGGGTTGATGTTAATTGAGTTCTAACAATATGTGTATGTATACCAGAGACACAGCTCTCTATTCCATTATGCCTCTGACGAAACGGCCTTGCTGATTGGCTGAGAAACGCGTCAGGTGTTCCCTACCAGGGTATGCTACATTGAGCTAGGAGACAGGAGACGCCAGGCGCCCATTTAACATGAGTGCATGCTGACTTATGGTGACAGCTCGGTGGACAGGCAGGCAGGCGGACCTCTGGAGTGGTGAGACGGAAGACAACGTCTGCATCATCACGTACAGACCGGCTGACTCTGAGAGACCGCGAGCGAGGATGGCAGTGTGGCTTTGCCTGCCTAGCAGCTGCGGCTCCACCACTAGCCCTGCCGGTGAATGGATCTCCATCTATGAGGGCGCCTATTTGTGAGCGGCTGTTCCCGACTCAGGCCCCGTTCGGAACCCTCAACATTATTTATCCAGTGGCAGCTGCAAGGTACCCCCATTGAGGGATTCTATTGGTGGTATACATATATACATTAGCTGACCGGGACGCCGGTATCAGCTTATTAAGACATTTCTGCCTTAATATAATTTGATACAAGCATCTAGGAGTTTGTGGATTGCTCCTATGCATCAATAGAGGTGTCTTATTATTTAATTCTGAGACTATTTTTGAGGTCACCATTTTCCTCTGTCTGCTACTCTGAACTGCTACATGTCACTAACAACATTTAATCCATACTAACCCATTGCCAGGGTCTGCTGCCATATCCACTGATTACTAACAACTGTACCTATTATGGAAATCCGCCTATGACCCTAACCTGTCTTGCTTTGCGACCCTAACGATTATCTACTGGAAGCACGATATATATTTCTATTTTATAATTTTTTAATTGTACTGTTGCTTGGTCCTATTGACTACATAACTGTGTGCACACAAGATCTTTATTGTAGATTTCATTGAGCTCAATTGCCTATCCTGTAGGAGATTTTGTTGTTGTTGTTGTTTTTGTAAATCATTGTATTATCAATTGAATTTATGTATTTGTTTTAATAATATCTATAAAAATTATATTATTGCCGCAGTGCTTTCCTTTTTCTTTGTTTCATTCCAACCAGCCAGACTGGACAGATATCTGACAGATAATAGCATAGTGTATGCCCAGCATAAGATTGCATTTTGATGTTGAATGTTTAAAACAAAATTTGTATCTACTGTGTAACCTTGAATCTTGATTATTTGAATGTGATAGTATAAAAAAAACCCCTTTCCTACACCTTCCCTAATCTGCTCTGCACATTCCAGCATACAACATATTCTGTACCTGAATGAGCCACTTCCTTTACTGTTGCAATTACCTGGCAGGCATTAATTCATACATTTTAAAATACCCTTCTCATCAATTATATTTCAGACAGGTATATGCAATAGTAAATTAGGGTAAGAGCATATATATTAAGCTACCAAAGCTCTTCATGGGTGTCACAGTGCACACAGTCTAATCTAATAGCAGTGAATTTGATGCTCTTAAAAACTACCCAAGCCATTTAAATGATAACAGCATTGGTTTAGCAGATGAAATCTGACACGTGTATAAAAGACGCCTGCTCTCTACAAGTTAGTGAACATTTTACAGCCATAAGCTTTCTGGTAATGTGCTTCTGAGAGGAAATGATGATCTTTCATGGTATACATCTTTCTGTCAGTGACTTTAATGCACACACAGGGCTGCATTGCAGATGCTGTTCCACCAGAATGCATTGTGCTCAGTTAAAGGGAATTTAATCTGACGTGCAATCTAAAACAGTTGTAAATCCTACAACACCATCCCATCTACCCAAGACAAAATGCTGTGTTCCCAAACTTCTAATGTAATTGCCATTGCAGGTGTCTGTGCTGTCTGAATCATTTGGTATTTTAAAGAACAACTTTTTCATCAATTAATTCTCAATTAACTGCAATAGTAAATTAAGTGGAACATTTGGAAGCAGAGCTTCTTGTAATCAGTTAACAGGGTAATGTTGGATCTGCAGCAAAATGTTATTTATATATACTTACTTTGTTTTTTTGTGGATTATATATATACTTTTATAAGGGGTGAGTTTCGAGTCACCATTTTTTCTGCCTTGTCTCTTGATCTAAAAGCGTCAATGAAAAGCTCAGCAGCACAATGCAAAGCCCACTGACAATGGCAGCATTGTATTCTGGGATCAGACAGCTTATGCATGGTTTTAAGGTCCTTAATAGTGTGAACCCTTTATCTGTTTGAGCATAAATAAAGCAGCAAGGTCATTGTACTGTCTATTATATCCTGGCAACACATTCAGCAATGTGTTGGTTAAATATAATGCATCACAATATAGGCTGATGTTGTTTATCTCATCTATCCACACAAGGTGTAGAGTGGGGTCTTCAACCTTTGACCCTTCAGCTGCTGAGGAACTACACATCCCAGCATGCCCTGCCACTGTTTTGATATAACAGCATGCTAAAACTGTGGCATTGCATCCTGGGATCTGTAGTTCCACAGCGGCTGGAGGGCCAAAGGTTGAAGACCCATGGCTGTAGACTTTAGACTCAGGCCCTGATTCAGAGCCGGACGCTTTGACAGAGCGCTCGCTCTGAATCAGGGCCGTCCTTCCTGATTTTAGAGCGGCCTCCTGGCCGCTCGCATAGCTGTGGGTGACCAGCCACAGCTATAGCAAGCGGCCAAAAAGATGGTCGCGATGGTCAAGACCATCGCGACCATCGGGCTTGCGACGAGACTCTTGTTTTAGGGTCTTGTCTGCCGCAAGCCCTGGAGTGCTTATGGCTCTATCAGAGCCAAAAGCACTCCCACTGACATCACTTGTGATGTCAGTGGGGCCGGCCCCAGACGGTAGGCGTTCCCATGGGAACGCCTCCGTCTGGCCAACCATGCCCCCGGCACGCCCACCAAAGGGGGCGTGCTGTCACTCACCATCGACAGCACGCCCCCTTTGTAGCGAGACCCATAGCGATGGCTTGCCCGTCGCTATCCGGGTCTCGCGCATGCGTACGACGGAGCCAGGTCCATCGTGTGCATGCGTACTGGCCCAACATTGACCCACTTGCGAGCGGGTCTGAATCAGGCCCTCAATTCAATCCATCAATCATTCTAAAGCTGCATACACACACAACGATTTTTTTAATGATTATCGTTAAACGATATCGTTTAACGAAAATCGTTTGAAAAAATTGTTCACTTTCTGAGTCAAACGATGAACGATTATCGTTCATGCGCGTTCACTTTTGTAGTTTGTAGTTCAGTCACACTTCTCAACTCAATGATTTTCATTAATGGAGCGTACACACGGTCAGATTTGTCAGACTTGTCAGATTTGTCAGATGAACGACTGAACGACTAAACGATTTGAACGATTTGAACGATTTGACCAAAGTTTTGAACGATTTGAACGATTTGAACGATTGAACGATTTTTGACTGCATTAAAATGAATGGAATCGTCCAAGTCTGACTGCAAACCCATCAGATGTCAGATATCGTTATCTGACAAACGGGAACGTGCATCGTTGATCGTCCATCGTTCAGGCATGTCAGATATGAACGATTTTCCTTCAGATATGAACGACTGAACGATTTTTAAATCGTTATCGTCCATATCTGAAGGAAAAATCTGATCGTGTGTATGCACCATTAGGGAATATGCAAAAATCGTTTGTAGTTCAAAAAAATCGTTTATTACACTTTAAAAAATCTGACAGATAATCTGACAGATAATCTGACAGATAATCTGACAGAAAATCGTTCATAAAATCATTCATAAAATCGTTGGTAACAAAATCGTTGTGTGTGTTTGCAGCTTTAGGGCTTTATTTACCAAGCATCGTTTCCCAGTGGGTTGCAGGTGAAAATTGTAAACGGCACCCGCAGTCAGTGTAAAGTCCGGCGTGCTTTACACTGACTGCAGGTGCAATTTAAAATTTTCACCTGTAACTGGCTGTGAAGCAGCAGCCTTAATAATAAATAATAGTAATAATAAAGCCCTAAGTCTCATAAATTGTGTTTATAGCAACTAATAGCAAACACACTGTGGCTTGTTAAGCTAGAATCTAACATTAAACAACTGTTGCATCATGTCTATATGGCATTTAAAAAAAACCTTGGTGTCCAGCTTCTCTGGCTTGGTGGGATGAAGGAATATATTTTGGACACGCATGGATGGTGCAAGGCATAGCTGCTAACGTGACATATTTCATGTGGAAGTACACTGGTTCTTTTTTTACACCAGTTTTGCTGTTCCTATTTGCTGGATATAGGTAATGCCATTTCAAGATGGCGCTGCCTAGTTGTGAAAAGTTAGGCATGTTGCTGCTTGAAAAAGTGAAAAATTCCACTGTCCCCATAGAGGTCTATGGGTATGACCATAAGTGTCTGTAAATGGGTTAAGCAGTAGAGAATTGTTTTATTTCTGTGGTGTTAGTCCTTTGATAAATGGCACAAAGCAGTGAAGAGCCTATTTATTTTGCTTTTTAAACAGAGCCCAAAATGTGTAAAGGAATTGACTCTTCAAATTATTTTTTTTTTTCAGGTCAATAATGGACAATAGCACAATGCCATAGACATGCTAAAATAATATAGCGCTCCACTCTAATAACTACAGATCATGTATGAACCTTGGCCTATTCCACTTTAACTAAAACCAATCCAACAGGACCATCATCCCTGAATAATATATAGCGTTAAGGGGGAAAAATAGGCACTGCATTTGTTGTGCAACATTTTAAATAGAAGTGTGTACCAGGTAAAACTTTGCCACAATGCAAAACCAAATACCACCAGGAATTAAGTACAACGGGTCAACACAGAGCAGCTGATCACTTGCTGACCAAGGTTGAAGTAAGCTTCCTCCAGCCTGACTGACTGTCTGATGGATGTAAAACTGTCTGATAATATCCTGCTTGGTAGATGGATCTAACTCATACAGCAATAGCCAAGTGTCACAAGAATGAATAAAACTTTCTAGCTGTATCCTTTCTAACTAAAAGCAAGATGGAAATTATTTAATTGAAATCTAGGACCTTGATTTAAAAAAGGAAACATCTGGAGTGTTGTATCATCTCCAATGCCGAAAATAGTTAAAACACTTGTGGGACAACTAGCATGTCCAGTGTTCGATGGACATCAAGATCAGAAAATATGCAAGTGTATACCTGTAGACAGGAGCATTTGCAGGATCTCCAAGAACAGTCATTCATTTGGCAGATTCCATCTCAGTAGGCCACAAAAATGTGATAGAAGACTGTGTATCCCATGAGGATGGCAGCTGTCCAAAAACTTTTGCCCCCTAACAGCTCGTTAAACATAAACAGGATCGATATATGGGGAGCAATCTGAAAAAGAACTCTACATAAGTTGCAGCAAGTAGCTTCCCAGCACTGAAACCTCTCACCATGGACATAGCATTGGCAAATGAGATATAAACTACCCAATATAGATGAAGGTCTATGATATAGTTGTCTGATAACCCCTCTAGATAGGAAAGGATATGAATAATCTTTAATGTTCCATGTTTGTTTTTGGGAACCACACCTAGGGGCAAGACTCTTAAATTTGGAATCAGAGGATAAGGCAGGGGACTAGCTATGAGCTCGTACTGTATGCGGACTGCAGTTTAGACATCTTTTTCTAAACCACCTCACTGTTCTCTGACACTAACAACAAATTTTCTCCCTCCTAGCCACAGCCTAATTTATCCACAGGATTATCATAACCTTGGGAAAGCCCAGCCTTCACATCAAGGGTGCCATAGCCATATCAGAATATCCACCTTTTCCACTTTCATTCATGTAAGGTCTTCTACCCTTAGTATTTCAGGTACGAGCACTCTTCCCAATTGCACAAGCCTTTAATAAAGGACTAATACATACCAAGTTGATCTTTACCCTGAGAATGGAAGATAATTTATCTGACCTGAAAGACAGCCATGAAAATATAAAAGGAACATTCTTGTCGAGTCCTTGCACCAAAAATATTAGCTAGCATAGAAAAAGGTCAAATCAATTGTCAAAAGTTTTGGAACCTGATTCTTTGCCCCTAGTTCTTCCTTTGTATTGCTTTTCCTACCTGACTTAGCTACATAGTGTGATGGTGCTGGTTGGTCCCAGGAGAGTAGCAACAATCCAGCCAAAACTGCTTAGTCCTGAGAAAACCAGTAATGAGGTACACAACTGAAGTTGATGGGTTGGATTATATACAATCATGATGGCCAAAGACAATGGGTTTGGAGAAGAGAGGATAATGAGGAAAGAATCTGAAATTGAGGAACAGGCAAGCAAAACAAGTCTCTTTAAAGTACCAACATGGAAACACAATTGCAATCTGTGCTTTTGCAAGACTTTGTAGGAATGAGGGCCTTAATAAATGCTGCATAGAGGTGAAGTCTCTTAATTGTGATCAGGGGCGCTGGGAGGGGGGGTACTAATTACCTGGGCCCGGGCTTAATGGAGCAGCAGCAGTCTCCTCTGCCTGTGGGGGGAGCGATCACATTGATCGTACACCCCTGGAATTGTGCTGGGCTGAGGGGCTCACAGAGCACCCCCCTCCCCAGCGCACAGCTTTGTGGTGCTGCAAAAAGAGTTTTTTTAAGAGGGCGCGGTTACACCTCCCGCAATTAGGCCATGCCCCCTGATTATGATTGTCTTACATTTAGCAGAAGTGCTGACTGCAGTTGGCATGGTTGATGGTGCATTGCCACCTGTCATCTGTATAGGGTATAGCGGTAGATACTCACACAGGATACAGTGTCATGAAAACCATTTCCTTTTTGTAATTTTTATTCATAGGGTCATAGGGGTATATTTACTAAGGGGAAATAAGGGGGAAAACCAAAAAAGTACATATCATTTCTCGATACTGTATGTACCAAAGGGATTTGTCTGTCTTTTCTGCCCACAAGCACTAAAAGCAGTGTAGATTAGTGACGCTGCCAAAGGCATCTTTGGCAGCTCTAAGTGACCCAGGTGTTGCTAAAATCAGAAGACTCTTAATGCTGTTTGTTTCTCTAGCGGTGATTTCACCGCTAGAAGCTCCAAATATCTGCCTTCAGCTGAAGAGAAGAGAGGGAATCTGGAAGTCTTCTTTTTAGTATTGTTCGCTTATAAATAAAGATTATTAAAAAAAAAGTCCCATAAAGCAACTGGATCACACAAGATTACATGAGGAGGGAGGGTGGTGTGGAACACATTTGCTAGTAGGCAGGATTATTTAATTGTAAGCCACATATCGAGCATGTGCTGATTAAACATTATGAGCATAAAAATTATTACTGATAATCAGCGCAGTGGCCCGCAATGCAGTGACGTGCGGTGAGGTAAATGGCAGTGAAGATATTTGCTAGTATCAGAGCCAGATTTACAGATACATATATGAACCCAAGGATTCATGTGGGCATTATACAAAGGTGCAGCTAAATATAGTGCTGGAAATTTGGTGTGTTTTGATCAGGGATGTGCAGAAAAGGTAGACAGGGGAGGCAGTGCCTCACCTGCCAAACACATTTGACTCCAGAGTTTAGATTATAAAAATTATTAGAATAATATAAAGAAGATATTTATAATATTTTCTTAAAATTTTTCTTATAATTTGTATAGTCAAAACTCTGGAGTATACCTAAGTATGACAGGAAAGGCTATGCCTCACCTCACCACAGATCACTGCTGCAAAGCAATTTTACAGGCTTGGATAAGTGACTTTTCCATGTGTTCAATAATGATTGGATAGAGACCATATTGGAAAGGAAATCCGTGTTTCTAAATTTTTTGAGATCTGGGAAATATCTCAACCCTGTCTGATGATTTTCAAAGGCATATCCATGCATCACTTAAGTATACTCAATGGTTTAGCCTCCAAAGATTATTCAATGACCCTCGGATTATTTTGGATTTTTTTCCCCCTGAAAAATATTTAGATTTTCTTTTTTCTTTTTTATTTAATAATTGGCATTTTGCTGGGTTCTCGGTCCCACCTCTTGACTCTTTCCTGTCTTTTCTTCTGTTCTAGGAACCTTACTGGGGTTTCCACTAATATTGCAGGATGAATATAATTGTGATGTTCTGCAAGTATTCTCTGCAATATTACTAAGAACAAATTATTCTGTGTTCAAATGTAAAACTAAAGCTTTAATATTATGTTTTATTTACAGTGTTTCAATAAAATATAATTATAAAAAAAAAAAAAAAGTCATTCAACATACTCTATTCATCTCTGCTGACACAGCCAAATTTTTGTTCACAAACTTTGCCATGCCTCTTATCACGCCTCTTATTGATACACATCACGGTAACCACTTCCTGCTGCCATGATAACAGGCAAAGCAGGAGCGGCTTTTTCTCCATGGTAAGTCATAGTACATGTACCCCACATTTATTAATAAATGTAAAAAAAAATGGTGGTCCTGATTCAGAGGTGGATGCTAATGCAGTAGCATCTGCAAATTTTTTGTCTTCCAACACAGTTTCTGACACCGGCATGCCCCTGGCATGCCCGCTGATAAAAGTCACCCCCAGTCACCGCTCATGAATGCCTATTGGAATTGCATGGATCTCCATGCAGTTCCAATCTGCTTCCTCCCTCAGTAACCATTGGAATGCATGCGCAGTGTGTCTCAGTGGTGCCATAAAATCATTTTAATTAGCTCACCGTTTAAGAAGGGTGAAGCAAAGTCCAGTAGGTACAGCAGTAAATCATGCACAGTAGATATAGCAATGACCATACTTAATGTACTGTACCTTGAAACAAGAGAGAAGATCTTCCCGTATTCAGCTCCTGATTTATGAGCATAACCCTTAGCAACTAGTGGGGTTATGTAGTGAGCAATCGTTCCATCTGTGTTTAGCTTATTGCAGAAGAGCCATTTGTTTTCGACTGTTTTGCGGTTGTTCGGCCGACATCAGCAGAGTTCCGAGCAGCGGAAGCCCGGCAGCTCTGGAAATCCCGATCGTGGATAGGTGAGTGTCTACTAACCTAACCTAACCCCCCTAACCCTAACCCTCCTTAGGGGTGCCTAACCCTAACTTCCCCCCCAAGTGCCTAACCCTAACCACCCCCTTCCCCGCTACCTAAACCTAAGTCCCCCGGGGGGTGCCTAACCCTAAGTCCCCCCCGGGGGTGCCTAACCCTAACCCTCCCTACCCCTAGCCTAACCCTAACCCTCCCGGGGAGGTGCCTAACCCTAAGTCCCCCCCCGGGAGCCCTAAACCTAACCCTCCCCCCTGCGGCTGTCCGCTCGCGGCGCCCGGCATCACTACAATTGGGATGCCGGGCGCCGGTCCCCCGGCATCGGGGAAATGCGGGCGTCTACATCTAGATGCCCGGCATTTCACCCTTGCCGGGATATGACAGTCGTGAAGCCGGCTGCCGGTATTTAGGCAGTCGGCTTCCCAATTGCTTCCCGTTTGGCCTGTCCACAATGGTCCATGTGTCATTGCTGTTTAAAGCTGTAAACTCTGTATCTATGGCTGATTTCCACTTATCCCAGTCGCTGTTTAATTGCTTCTTGTATAAATTGAGATGCACAGCAGACAAAGGGCCTGGTTCAGTCATGTATGCGTCTTTATGCTAATGCAATTTAGTGAATATTTAGATGCCCACTTGCAGTAGTGCAAATCCATCTTGGTGCGTCATAAGATGCACCATTGGTACACTATTGAAAATTGCAACAGCCCTATGGTAGGCACAGATTCTCCATCTGAACATGGCTTCCTGTGTCAGTATAACTGTGTCTTTAGACGCAACCGCTGTCAGTGACACATACATGATGCGCCCGCATCTGGCTAGCTATGCCCCCTGTTACTTACCAGTAACACCCACTAAAATCCACACTCACTGCATCCAAAATCATTCTGCATATCCCTGTGGTAATCATTGAGATGCATGCACAGACTTTAAACATCGGCCGCTTGCATCCAACATCGACACTGTCCACCTCTGAAACAGGCCCTGTATCTTTTAGGTGGTTTACTTTTGTTGCTCCTCATAGAGCTCCTGCTCTGTGACTGATCACACTGGCACAGGGGGGTTTCTGAGTACACCCATGATGGCCTGATTTTCTTTTGCACACTGGCCATGAGTCTGCGGCTTGCTAACAAAGCCCCCCCATCACGTCATAATGTCATGATTTGTGAATCTGAGGTAAGGGGATAGGGCAAATATGAAGAGATTCTAAGAGAATTGTGTCATTTTGGTTACTCCCCCTCCCATAGACCCATAAATTACATTATGAGGGGCGGAGCCTAATGATGCAAAATGCCTGTCCCTATCAACAACCTGTCCTGCTATGCTGCAGCAAAAGTAAGTGTAAGTGTGAGTATATTTGATATATACTGTAAAATAAATAAGTGTGTTTGTGTGTCATATATACAGGTTGAGTCTCCAATATCCAAAATGCTTGGGACCAGGGATATTTTGGAATATTTCGTATTTTGGAATAATTGCATATATGTAATGAAATATCTTGGGAATGGGACCCAAATATACACACAGATTGCATTTATGTATTATATACACACAGGCTGCAGGTAATTTTATACAATATTTTCAATAATTTTGTGGCTCAAACAAAGTTTGTGTACATAAATAAAATTCAGGTATGTTTCATATACACCTAATACACACAGCCTCAAGGTAATTTTATACAATATTTGGAATCATTTGTGCCTTAGACAAAGTTTGTGTACATTGAACCATTAAAAATCAAAGGTTTCATTTTCTCAGTCATGCCAAAATGATTCCGTATTTCGGAATATTCCGTATTTCGGAATATTTGGATATGGGAGACTCAACCTGTAATTTATATATATATATATATATATATATATATATATATATATATGTGTGTGTGTTAGGGTGTTATATAATATGTTTGTGTGTATGTTAGATTTAATATACAGTATGTGTGTTTTATATACGGATCACTTGTATCTGACGTTTCAATTTCAGACACAGGTCCAGCTATCTATATATCCATAATCACAAGTTTTTGTGGTGTTGTAGCACTTAGCTTGTCTTTGGTTGAAGCTGTTTCATGAAACAGCTTCAACCGAAGGCAAGCTAAGTAAAGTACTAACACCTAAAAATCAATATAAAAAAAATGTCTGTTAGTAAATGTGTGATTTAGCCTCTTAAATCTGGCACAAATAATATATCATCTATGTCTGTGACAATTGTTTCGACTTGATCCTTAAGCGCACAGTAATTGTCTTACATCACATTTAGAACTCTATCTCCCATTCTCCTGACATTTGTATGATCTCACGACTTTAGTGACTTGAACCAACTTTCATTACAGCTGAAGTGCCTCGTGGCTCCTGAGTTCATGTACCAGCAATTGTTGTAGTGACTGTTGGCTACTTTTAATACTGAATGATGAAGTACCAAATGGTTCACTTGCTCTACATTCTGAGGCCACTTTGTAACATTTGAAGCATTTGCACTTGGGTTTTTTTTTAATATGCTTTTGATAACAGGAATGTGCTCTTGAAACTCCAGTAGCTTGGCCCATACAATCTCTGTTGATAGCTTGGCAGTGAATGACTCCAAATCTACTACCAGATAATCATACTCTAATAAAAGGTTTTGCTGCATCACCATTGCAATCTCCTTATCGTCTACTTGAAGCCTAATGATGTCAATTGCTGCAGCTCAGATTGATTCTTCTCATTAAGCCTTTGTCTTCAAAGGACATCTGCAATACTACCCACATTTTGTGTACTGACAACTTCCTATGAATAATAGAATACACATGCTACTCTACAGGTAGGCCTATGGTTCCCATGGCTCTATCCACATCATCTGGGTTGGGGTTATCAATGGGATCACTAGTGTCTTTCTGCAACTTCTGACTAATCAGGCCTTTTCTACTGAACCTTATGCTGGGTACACACCTGACAGAGATATCTGCTGATGATGGTTGTTCATACACACTGAACAACCATGAACTGTCATCTGGCCATGGGTCCAGCTGGCCGGGAGGCGTGTCTTACCACCCTCCCTGCGGGCACTGCTGCAAGTGTATGGGCATTCGGCAGATCGCCCGTACACACAGAACGATGGATAGGTATATCTGCAGATATATCTGCCATCAGCTGTACAGCACAGCCGACGTGATATGTCTGTGGACGATGACGTTCACAGACATATCGCTGGTACACACTGGCCAACAGGCACCCGATGTATAGGCCAATCAATTGATAGGCCAATGTATCTGCCAGTATGTACCCAGCATTACTGAACATAGGGTGTCTAGTTCCAAAATAAAAAAAAGTATTACATTTGCTTTTCTTTTATTTATTTTGCAATTTCTTATATAAATATATTCACATTGTAACAAAACATAATATAAGATAACGATGAAGGTGTGGGAGGTAGTTAAATAGTGGACAGTTATGCTGTTGATAATCAAAATGTTGACAACATATTGTTGAGTGCAGAATGCCAATTGTGCATGTAAGATTTTTTGGAGCTTTGTTAGGACCTGTCTGAACAGTAGAGACATGATTTGTGCAAATTCTAAAAGTGCACTTGTCTCTCACCTGAATTACCCACATTCTGGTGGGATCATCTCCCTTCAAGGGAGACAAAAGTAAAACCTGTGCAATCTGCAGTAGCAGTGGATGTCTGGAACTCTGGGCCTGATTCAGAGCCGCTCGTAAGCGGCCGCTCGTTTGCTCTGAGCGATGTTCGCACAACTGCGCATGCGTATGGGCCGTAATGCGCATGCGCAAACCAGTCATTGCAGTCGGAAATCGTGCATTCTCAAAACAGCAAGGGGCTGCTAATGTGATTGACAGAATGTACCGTTTGTGGGTGGTAACAAGGGAAGGTGCTTGAAAACGGGGGAGTGGAGATCCGAACGCAGGCGTGCCAAACGGTCAAAAAGGCGTTTAATGGGAGTACATAATTAGTAAAGGAGCATCATCGACCACGTCACTTGGTTGTCTTGTAGCCTGAACTGCTCGCAGTGATAGTGGTAAGAAAAACCTACCACAAGCACTGCGAGCAGTTCAGATGCCTTTCGATGTACCCAATTAATCTAATAAATACCGGAGATGATGTGTGTTGCGATCGGCAAAGGGGCGTCTTTACAAAATAGCGAGCGCATTTTTTGTTCGCTCGCTCAGACATAGAGGCGTCAACAAACCGCAATGAGCGAGAGCTCAATTTAAATAGCCGGCCCCTTTTTTGGAACGACCGTCCGCAAATAGCGTCCGGCTCTGAATCAGGCCCTCTGGGTTTTCAGTATTGCACAGGTCCAGCTGCAAGTCATCACTGGAAGACAGGAAGAGTTTAAAACTCTCATTCACCCGGTGCTCTGGGCACTGACTCCAAATAGTGGCCAGCAAGTAGGCCTGAGTTTCCTTAGTGCCAGGGACTTTCAGATTTTGCTGTGCTAGGTAGCATAGCAGACTGTGGCTGCATGCTATTGAACAGACTGAACAGTAGCACTTTAGGTGTGGGATAATTTGTTTCCACCTGCATGTCTAATCACTGTGCCTGTTTGTCTAGGCCTTGGTGTGTATATGTTAAACTGCAGTGTCTGCTGCCATTAAAAGACACTGGGTATGATTCAGAGCTGCTCACACGATGTGTATGCAAATTGCGTAGGCAGTGCTGTCGCACAGCAATGCATTAGCACGCCCAGTATTTCTTAGAGAGTGATCACATAGTGTATGCAGACACCCTTCAGCCTGTCTTAAGACACCCACTTGTGCACGTCATGTCTAGGAAGTGTATGCAACCATCGGGTGACATCGGATGCTATCACAGCGCTTGAGGTTGACCATACCCTGCCGCAAGCACTGCGAGCACTTCAGTGTAAAAACAAGCCAGGTGACGTGTACTATGATGCTGTCTTATAATTATGCACACCTCTAAAACGCCGTTGAGATGCTCAGGCATGCCAGCGTTTGCACCACCCACGGCCAGGTGATGGTCGCGATGGTCAATACCATCGCGACCATCGGGCTTGCGATGAGACCCTTAAGGTAGGGTCTCGTGGCCGCAAGCCCCGGTGGATTTCCTGCTCTAATAGAGCAAGAAGTCCACCTACTGACATCACGAGTGATGTCAGTAGGGCCACCCACAAATGGCAGGCATTCCTGCAGGAATGCCTCCGTTTGCCCAGCCAATCCCCCCTCCCCGCCTACAAAACGGGGTGAGCTGTCGATCAACATCGACAGCCGCCCCGTTTGTTGCGAGCGCCGGAGCGAGTGCTTTTTGCGCTCGCTCCGGGGCTCATGCATGCGCACTGGCCAACCATCGACCCGCTTGCGAGCGGGTCTGAATCAGGCTCTCTATTCCAAAGATGTCACACATTCTAAACTACTGTATAGTAACTCTGGGTGGCTCCCTTCCTACACCTCAGTTCACAAATACATAGAAAAATTATTTGTTTTATGCTGTTTTTCTAAAGGCTGCCTTTATTTGTAGAATCTTATCATGTTATAGATGCATTTTTATTTCTTTAATTGTAGTTTTTATTGTATGAGAGACACTTTTCTGGGGTGGTTTAAAGGCAATGCATGCTGAAAAATCACTGACATAAAACCGCTGATTGGCAAATAAACCCCCTTGTTCAATCAATAGAAATCAGGTAAAAAAAAGCCGGTCAATGTTTGCGCTGTGCACATGCGTACACATTGCAGTGCGCATGCGCGAACCGGCCGCTGTGATCGAGCGCAGACCAATAGCATAGTAATTGACATGAAGTGACCGTTTAGGGGTGGAGAAGGGGGTGACTTGCGGATGCATGTCATGGGAAGTGGGTGGCTTTATACAGTGATGGGCTGCTTGGTATAGTGATGCGGTTGCGGTGCGGTTGCATTCATTAGCATATTTTCGCAGCTAGTGGGTGAGTGTGAACGCAGCCGTGCGATCCGTGCTGAATCAGGCCCATAGTCAATAATATTTACCTTCTTCCCCACTGGAATATTGACAAAGATGACAAACTTGTTATTCACCGGCCAGGTTCTGTACTTTGTTTTGTTGGACTTTAGCTAAGTTATAACAACCAAAGTAACTCACAGTGCGCCCCCATACTGCACTGTAATGTTACAGTAATGATTTTTTAAAGAGTCATAGTGATATCACTTTGTTGTACTTTAGAAGAGATAAGGGAAAAAACGCTATGTGAGTCATTTCCATTTCCTTCCTTGGATTTAGATAGTCGTACATTAGGTTCCAAGCAACTTAGCCTAAATGTCATTGACATTTGAGGTTTATTTGCAGCAGGGGATGCAGACAAGTTCCCTGTCCAAAGAGTTTCAGCACTGGTACACAACTATCATTTGAACAGTTATTTTAAATATGAAAGTATCAGTAACATATTCAGGTCCTCTTTGACTAAGCCAGATCACTGTGGCATTCTCATCACAAGTTATATGTATAACATAAAATGGCAACATGACACAATTAATCCCAACGTTTTCCTCTGATTGAGTGTGACTCATTATAAGCACTATAGCTGATAATATAGTCTCAGAATTAGATAACATCAAAATGGCAGTTTTCCTTATGTGTATAGCATTTCATTAGCGTTTGTGTCTTTTTTGATTATCTGCAGTTACAGTAAAAGCCAATGATGCATCTATGACCCAATGAGGATATTAAAAGCTGAAGTAGAGCTTCATGACAAACATAATTAGATACAGACTAAATATGGACCTTTTGCTTCTAGGTTGAAAAATATTAAAAGAAAAAAGAAGGTGCTGTTATTGGGCTATCACTAATTCAGATGGTGCAGAGTATTCCATGAAATTGCAACTATCCCACTGATAAAATCTGGATGTTTAAACATTAACCACAGAGTGAAATTATGCAATGCCAAATCCACTGAGTAATTCAATACAAACAAGGAGGTTTGGCCTACACACCCTAATTCACCCATTGTCATAAAAGAACAACAATTATTATTATCAGCATTTATTTATATGGCGCCACAAGTGTTCCGCAGCTCCTTACAAAGTACATAAACAAATAAGTTGACCAGTGACTTACAGTACAATAGAATACAATACAGGACAAGGAACTTGGATAATATACATTGCCAGGAAATAAGGGAAAGGGGAAAATGGGAAAAAAATCTGCACAGGATTAGAATCAATGTATCATAGTATGTAGAGAACCAACAATAATGTAATCACATAGATTAAAAATCTATTTAAATTCAAACTTAGGTTGGTGGTGCACCCAGAAGTCAAAAAGTCAGTATATGCAAAAAATTTCTTGCAAATTGCTAGAAAAAGAAGACTCCTTTGTGGGGCACTCTTAATCTAAATGTTTTTTTTTATTTATATATATATATATATATATATATATAAAAGCATGTAGACAGGCACTCATTGAATGAACAACATGCCGTGGTGCCAGCTATAATATTATATAAGCCATGTCTCCTGCACACCTTGAGAAAAAGGCCGTTTAGGCCTTGAAACGTTGGTTCACGCTGGAATAAAACATCTTTACTTCATTGCTAAGTCCGGATGAGTGCCGCTTATTCCTGCTACTCAGAGCAGGAGACATGGCTTATATATATATATATATATATATATATATATGTATATATATATCTTACAGTAAGAAATGATGATAGTATTAAAATATGAAATGTATTAGTATATTCATTAAAATATATGGGAAAATATCAGGGCCGCTATCAGAGGGGGACTGTCGGGACTAGAGTCCCAGGCGCGGGCTCAGGCAGAACAGGAGGGGGCCAGCGCCCGCTCCTCCCACCGCTCCACATGCATAGCCCGCAGTGCACTTCCCAGTACCCACTCCCCCAAGGCACAGATTCCACTCTTATATTCATGATCACAATGGAGGCGGAGCCAACGTGGCAAACCCCACCAACATACACCCACAAACTGCGTAATTGTGGAGGGGCGGGGCCTAATGATGCGAGGTGTCCGGGAGGCTACCTGCTGTTGCATCAGAAGTAAGTATGTCCTCTGTATGTGTTAGTGACAGTGTGCATGTATTATAATGTATATATGAGTATGAATGTTAGTGTGTATATATGTGTTTGTGTATACTCACCGTATATGTGTATACTGTATATTTGTGTTAATGTGTATATATTTGTATGTAAGTGTTAATGTGCATATATGTGTGATATATATCTATATATATAGATATATATATATAATATATGTTAGCTATATACTGTATAATATATATATATATATATATATATATATAATTTGTTTGTGTATGTGTGTTTAATAAACACACAGATATTTGTGTATATATATATATAATATATATATATATATAAAATTAATATTAGAAACACCCCCCCCTGGCCGAAAATCTTGCATTTGCCCCTGCCCTTGCTCAATACAATTATTTTTTTTCCTTTGACACGCCGCTGGTAGGAGGAGGAGCCACGCGAGGTGCAGCGCCAGCCAAACCTGGAGAAGAAGCCAGAATGAAGGAGCATTCTTCAAGAAGATAAGATATGTCATGACTCACGAGACTAATGGGGGGCATCCACTAGACGATTTTATCCCTGTCCAACCTCTTAACGATTTTCCCTTGAAGTCTCCCTTGAAATATGATCTTCCACTCTGAACAATTTGCAAAAGATTTGCAAACGATTTGCAAACGATTTGCAAAAGATCTAACAATAAACTATGTTGTTTTAATCTGTGATTGAGAGCTTTCAGCTGTAGTGGGCAGATAGTGGTTCATCGTTTGATCGTTCAGCGTGAACGATGTGTAAACGATGTGTAAACGATTTGTAAGCAATCAAGTGAAATTGACCTGCATGTTCAGTCGATGGAGGAGACGATCAAACGACCAGCGGGAGCGCGCATCGTACATCGTTAGAAACAATTACTGCACGATTTGCAAACGATGTTCAAACGATGTTTGAACGATTATCGAACGATTTTATCATTATCGTTCAATCGTTCAACTTTATCGTCTAGTGGATACCCCCCTTTAGCAGTAGCACGGGAAGGGAGCCAGGCACCCTGCTTATTATATCAGTCCCGGGCCCCACAATTTCTGATGGCAGCCCTGGAAAATATAAAGTAGTGGGTTTATTCCCTAATTGTAATTCAGTACAAAGTATAACGGAGTCCATATATTTTAATGAGTATACTAATAAATTTAATATTTTAATACTATCAACATTTCTTAATGTAAGATATATATCTAAAAAAAAATTTTTAATTAAGAGTGCCCCACAAAGGAGTCATCTTTTTCTTGCAATTTGCAAGAATTTTTTTTGCATAATATACATTGCTACATGAGCGACCATAACACCCAGATAAGCAACAGAGCAAAGCAGCCAAGTGTTTGGTGCCCTAGTGGGGAGTAAGAAGTAGATAAATGTAGAAAAGGAGAAGCACAAGAGAGTAGAGGGCCCTGCTCGTAAGAGCTTACATTCTAAAGGGGAGGGGCAGACAAACAGGTGTGGCACAGATGGGGTAAGCAGGGAGGATGGAGTATGTAGCAGCAAGTTAAGATGAGAGCTGGAAGGCTTTGATGAAGTAGTGGGTCTTGAGAGCCCGATTGAAGTATTGTAGAGAGGTTGAGAGTCTGATGGGAAGAGGGATAGAGTTCCAAAGGTGGGGAGCAGTGCGGGCAAAATTTTGGAGGCGGGAGTGAGAGGAAGTAATCAATTGGCATGAGAGGCGGCGTGCATTTGTTGAACGAAGAGGGCAGACAGGATAGTGAAGGGAGATGAGGGCCGAGATGTAAATGGGAGAGGAATGAGTGAGGGCTTTGTAAGTGAGTGTGAGAACCTTGAATTGGGTTCTGAAGGGGAAGGGGAGCCAGTGGAGGGCTTGTAAAAGAGGGGAGGCAGATGCAGAGTGTTTGGAGAGGAAGATAATAATAATAATAATAATTTTATTTATATAGCACTTTTCTCCCATAGGACTCAAAGTCGCTTTACAGACATCAGAAAACATGGTACATTGTACAAGGATTTGGTGTTGCAAAAAAAATAGAAACCACACCGAGATAATTAAAATCAACCGAAACCTAGAGAGCACAAAAACCATATTGCAGGGTTGGAGCAGACATTTTGGGAAATAACTTCCATGGGTTATATATTCCACCCACAAAGGTACTAAATGAGGCAGCCATCTTGGGCGCACTACGTAGGATTACCCTGGGTGGAACAGGTTACGCCTAGAAGAGATTACATAATATGGGTGGTTGCAGCATCCTGATGCTAGGAGTAGGGTCCCGACATAATAGCCAGGTCCATGTATTTTTCATCCCATCCACGAGTGTACCAGGTGAGGCAGCCATGGTGGGCGCACTACGAAGGTTGCACTGTGGGTGATAAACCATACAAGGACCCAAGGAATATATGGATGAGCTGAGCAGCAGCATTGAGGACAGACTGGAGAGGGGAGAGAATGGAGTTGGGGAGACCAGATAGGAGGAGGTTACAGTAGTCCAATCTGGAGATGACCAATGAGTGTATGATTTTAGTGTCATCTTTGTGAGGGCAGTTTCAGTGGAGTGGAGAGAACAGAAAAGGGTCAAGGAGGGAGTGGGAGGAAAGAAAGGTAGTAAGGTGGTTGTAAACGACACACTCAAGCAGCTTGGAAGCAAAAGGGAGGAGAGAGATGGGACAGTAGTTGGAGAGAGTGTTAGGATCAAGGGTAGTTTGTTTAAGAATGAGGGAGACAAGGGCATGTTTGAATGCAGAAGGGACAGTGCCTGATGATAGGGAGAGATTTAGGAGGTGGGTAATATGGGAGCAGGCAGGAGAGAGGAAGGGATGGGGTCAAGGGGGGAGGTGGAAGGGGGGGAGGACCAGATGAGGGACATTACTTTCTCTCCAGATACAGGGGAGAAGGATGTCAGTCTGTAAAATGGATGGGGAGGGGTGATCTGGGAAAGTAGGAGGTGGGGGACTGGTGGGACATAATGTCCTGATGTATGGAGTCAATTTTAGATATAAAGTAGGTAGCAAAGTCAAGGGCAAAGAGCGAAGAGGGGAGGCGACGAGGGGGTGGGCGGAGGAGAGAGCTGAAGGTGGTGAAGAGATGCTGGGGATTTGAGGATTGAGAGGAGATGAGATTCTTGAAATATGACTGTTTAGATAGGGAAAGGGCAGCACTGTAGGATGAGAGCATAAATTAGAAATGGAGAAACTCTGCCTTAGAGCATGATTTTCTCCATTGTCACTCAGTGGTTCGTGAACACTTTTGCAGGTATCTGGTGCATTTGGAATGCTAGGGTTGAGGTGTGGATCTGCGAGGGTGAATAGTGATTGCCGAAGAGACAGGATAGGGGAGAGAAGTGAGTCAAGCTGGGAAGTAAAAGAAATGGTAGCCTCAATGTTACGCTTAGTGATGGTGGCCTTAGGAGGTAGAGGAAGTGAAGAACAGAGGGATAGGTTAAAAGAGAGGAGATGATGGTCAGAGAGGGGGAATGGGGAATTGGAGTAATCAGAAATATCACATCGGTGAGTGAAGACCAGGTCAAGCGAATCCCCACTCACATGGGAGGGTGAGGAGGTCCATTGGGAGAGACCAAATGAAGACGTGAGGGTAAGGAGTTTGGAAGCAGAGGCTTCTCTGAGGATATCAATTGGAATATTTAAGTCACCTAGGATAACAGAGGGAAGGTCAGAGGAGAGAAAGTGAGGGAGCCAGGAAGCAAAGTTGTCAAGGAGTTTGGAGGGAGGGCCAGAGGGACGGTAAATGACAGCTACTCTCAGGTGTACTGGTTAGAAGAGTCGTATGACGTGAACCTCAAATGTAGAGAAAGTATGGGATGGTTCAGAGGGCAGGAGTTGGTTTGAGTAACCAGGGCATAGAAGGACCCCTACACCATCACCATGTCGACCCCCAGGCCGAGGGGTGTGAGAGAAGGTGAGGCTCCCAGAGGAGAGAGCTGCAGGGGAAGTGGTGTCAGAGGGAGAAATCCACGTTTCATTAACGGCTAGGAGATGCAAGTTTTGGAGATGAATAGGTAATGAGTGGGAACGAGTTTATTACAGACTGATCTGGCATTCCAGAGGGCACAGGATAGAGTGACAGAGTTTGTGGGAGATGGAATGACCAAGGACTGGATGGAAGGGATGGAGGCATCACTGACTGGCATGAGAAGTTGATAGCGTTAACGCAATATGCACATTTTTTATAGAAATAAATCTGATATAGTGCTGCTCAGCACTGCAATCCTATGAGAGAGCGCTTTTGGGTTAAACATTTTACTGTAGGGCACTTCTCTGCTTACCAGTAAAACTGGCTTGGGAAATACATTGATTAGACTTTAGTTCTCGTCTATTTAATATCATGCTGACATTACAGAACATTAGAAATAATTATTCCAGATTTGGAACTATCACCATGCTTATTGTTTGGGTGGGATGATGATCAGATTAGATATCATCCACAGGTTATTTTGCAAAGTATTTAAGCAAAACATTTATTGAGTATGTATAATTTCTCTTTTAAATAGTTAATATTTAATAATAATATTTTTTAAAGTGTATTTTGTATCCTAAATAAACTACCAATCTCATTCATCTAAAGCTTCAGTAAACCAACATGTCATGACATGTGAGTGTGAGCTGCTTAATGATGCCCTTTAATAGCACTGATAAACAGTTTTATATGTGATTATCATGGGATGGAAACCATTGAATTTAATGTAGTGAAACGATGTGATGTACTGAGTTTTCTTTTCATAACTCAGTTTGGTCATTCTGCTTAGATCTTGTGACTGTAAGTTAGCAGATCCTTATAAGAAAGACAGAGCACTAACCTTCCTTGACATACAAATGAAAAGAAATGTAAATACGGTCCTAGGTGTCCTAAAGTAATGATTTAATTTATCTTGTTCCATTTTCTCACAATTCAATAAATCCATAGAGCTTAAAGGTGCCCACACACTGAGCGAATCACAAAAGATGCAATGTTGCCATCGATTTCCCTTGAACTTCCCGGCAACTCACTGGTACTCTTGGACAGACGATATCTTGCTAAACTGTGCAATGTGACTAACGACCTATCGTGCATCCTTAATGATTTCCAGTGCATCGTTAAGGAGATTTCCAGATCTTACCTGCAGTAGGTAAGATCTGAAGATACGACAAAAGACCCATGGGACCGCGCTTCGGATCGTTATCCTTCCTGGAAGCTGCACGATTTGCAAGTTTTTAAACAATGTATTGTTCCGATGCATCGTTTTCATGCAAATCGTGCTTAAAATCGTCCAGTGTGTGGGCACCTTTACCAGTTCCAAAAATTAGTCATGCCACACACATTTTACAAAATATCTATAAATTTGGTTACACATACTGGTCAAGATTGGAAAGTTGGCAAAAAAAATTAATTTGTGACACCAAAACAAGCACAATACCAGCAAATGGCTCTCTGTGAGTCTGCTTGTAGGCAATTACTGCCTTGACTAATATACCCACATGTGATTTACCTACTTGCCTAAGCACCAAACATCCAGATTTGTAAAATTTCACAAGTCTATGAGGCCGTGAGCTGCTGAATGAGGCAATTTTCCATGCATTACAGTAGGCAGATTCTGTACACAGCTTCGTAGACTATGAGCAGAATCTGTATTCTGCAGTTAACGCGCAGAAGCCGCTGGAGCCTGTGACGGCAGCTTCCGCTCCTAATTGAATCTGCCCTTTTGTGTGTTCAAACTGAAAGTAGATCCTGCCAATTGGTTATGGCTTGAGTGGTAGCATCATCCTGTGTGTGGCCAGCATTAAACAAATTCAGTCCTATTTATTAACAGTTATGCTCTGAAAAGCATGCAGACATAGCAGTTTATGCATGATTTACATATCAGAAATTTCTTCTACATTAGTCATACTAATGCCCCAATTTGCCAAGCTCCAAAATTCTTCCCTTATCTTCAAAGGGCATTAGACCAGGGGCTGTTAAAGAGAGTAGAGGGTCCGTGTGCAGCCTCCATGTGGGCCCCCTTCTTCTCTTGCAGTGTAGTAGACTCTGGCTTGTTGCCAGTCTAACACAGCGATGGTAGAATTCTACCTGAGTCCCAGCGTATGTATAAATGAAATTAAATCGGCACACAAATCCAGCTGCAAGTGTATGAAGTTTTGTGCTAACTTCAAAAAGATACAACATCAAACATATGAAAGTTTCTGATTTTAGAGAAACTGCTTTTTAAATAGCTACAAAGTTAACGATGATAAGATTGTGTTTTTTTATTATTAATTGTTATCTTGTATTTATGTCAGGGACCATCCATGTATTAATGTGACTATATGTGTTTACATTTTTATAAAGTGCATTTACAGCTACTTTCTTGCAGCCTCATATATTTGCATACCTTGTTATAGATTTAGGCTAGCTCTAGCGCAGTGTAATCTTCCTCTATCTTTTTTGGTGCCATAGTCTACTGTGCAGTCGCAGGTCTCCGGAAAAATGGTGCCAGCGCCTTATTTTCGTGGACATGTGCAGTTCACAGAGAAAATGGCCACCGCGCTATTGTCCCTGTGATTTTTGCCGCTCTGCAGCTCCGGATCGCCAGCAGACGCAAGACTCCAGAGACTTTGGAGAGGTAAGTATTACTATATATGGAAGCAGGGAGTGTGGTGTAGGCCCCCTGGACCCAAGGGCCCGTGTGCACAGCACACTCTGCACCCATTTTAGATAAGCTATCGTGTTAGATTTTTTTTGCCCCTCATGCACAATTGTTCACCAGGATGTCTGGGAAATAAGGTTTTATGGCGAAAGACTTAAGGCCGGGTACACATTAGGTGATATATTGGATGATATGTCATTTTGAGGCAAACTGGAACGACATATTGTTCACATCACATAGTGTGTACGTTATATCGTGAGTTAATGTGTGTACACCGCATCTTCACATGGGATGTGCTGCACGTCAGATGGGACAATGTCATGAACGATGTGGTGCACATCGTGCAGTGTGTATGCTCAAACGTAAGACCACAGGATATATTGTTCCAATGTTGAATCTGAAGACATCACCTGCACTGCCAGTAACCTACATGATGGTTGCATAGTGTGTACAGGAGAAAAGATCCAAGGAATACAATCCTTCAACATGATATATTGTGCTGTTGTTTGCAGGATTACATAGTGTGTAAGCTCTTTATAGCGTGTTCTGGGATGAAGGGAAATTGGAATGACCATCGCGTTTTCTGTATTTCGTTCTGATGTGTACCTTAAAAATGGTGAACATGCATAGCCTGTCAGTGGCGTCCATCCCCGTGGTGTCACCTGGTGCGGGGAGATATGCTGTGCCTGTAGTGTAAAGGCGGAGTGACCTCACAGACAGGGGGCATGGCCACATGGGAAGGGGGCGTGATCTAGCGGCCCGAACCCCGTAGTCCCGACTCCCGTGCTTTTTACTGGGAGGGTCAGGGGGCTGCAGGAGGTGCGGACTGCCCTGTGTGCAGTGCCGACTCCCTCACAGTGTCAGGAGCCGAGTGCTGCACTTAAAACTACAGTGCAGCACTTGGCTACTGTCACTGTGGGGGAGTCTGCACCATGGTGTCACCCCTCGGCAAGTGAAACCCGGGTGTGGCCAGCACCCCCCGCACCTCCTTGTGACCCCACAGTAGCCTGCACAGATTATATCAGAAGTGTTGTCCTGGCAAGCAATGTATAATAAACTCTCTGATAAATCAGAGCTGTATTTTCAGTCTGTACTTATTGGGTAAAAACCAGATATATAATAAATGGACTCAGGGGCGTATCTATAATGGGTGCTGTGTGTGCGGGGCACACGGGCCCCGCACCGCACACCCTGCACCCATATTATTTTAAACTCAACTGTCCGTGGTCCCGCGTCAGAGTCAGCGCTGCTAAGAACACCGGAAAATGGCCGCCGTGGCCATTTTTCCAGTGTTCTGCGCATGCACAGTAGACTCCGGGAACACTCTAGTGCCCGGAGTCTACTAATGCTCCCGGTGGCTGGCCAGCCGCATCAGTCGGCTGCCGGCCACCGGGGAGAGAGGAGGGGGCCCCGCACAGGGAGTGCACACGGGCCTCTTCCTCTCTTAAGACGCCCCTGAATGGACCACCATATATGTTCCCCTTCTTGGGAACATGCTTCATTAGTATAAATCTGTAGTTACAACAGCCATTTTTGCTCTAAAGCAACAACTGTAAATTTGATCATTATATAATATACCACAAAATATGCCCTTTGTACTAATTAGGCAAATTTGCCTTACAGAAAGAATTAAATTAACACCTTCAGTTAGTTTAAATGAAAGGTGATTACTGACCTTGTGACTGCTATTACTGTATTTATTGGGACCTGCAGATTAGCCATGCTATGTTACAATAACCTTACAAAAAAGGACCATTGAAAGACCCAGCAGGAGATTGTTTAGAAGATCAAAGGAACAACACTTTCACTAAGATAATAATGAAAGCCATTATGTCTGGGACTATTATGTGCATATAAGCAAGTTGTACTTAATAGTTTTCCTTTTGGCTTTAATTTCACCATGCAATAGAACAGCAGGACAAACAATAGTCTGGAGATTTATAGATCCCCAGTCTTGGATACTCACCCAAAAATTTTTTTGTAAAAATGTATTGAGAGTCCAAAGTATGTGGTTTGCAAGAAAGCTACATTATTATTCTGGAATGGGTATGTAATGCCGGCTGTCGCGATGTCTCCTGTCAATACCGGCAGCGCCATCCCGATGGTTAGTATCCTGACAGGGGTCGGGTATGTATACTTTCCCTCCCCCCTTCCCCCCTAACACTCCCTTCTTGTAGCCTAACCATAACCCTCCTCACACCACACCCTAACCCTCCCTGTTAGTGCCTAAACCTAACCCTCCCACCTTAGTGCCTAACCCTAATCCCCCCCAGTGGTGCCTAGCCCTAACCCTCCCTCCTAGGGGTGCCTAACCCCAGTGTATCCATATAAGCACTGTGACACTGCAGGCCGTAGCCCCCAGTGTATCCATATAACCACTGTTATGCTGAAAGCTGTACCCCAGTGAATGCTTCCATACCCCAGTGTATCATATAAGCACTGTGATGCTGCAGGCCATACCGCAGTGTATCCATATAAGCACTGTGACACTGCAGGCCGTAACCCAGTGTATGCTTCCATACCCCAGTGTATCTATATAAGCACTGTGACACTGCAGGCTGTATCCCCCAGTGTATCCATATAAGCACTGTGATGCTGCAAGCTGTACGCCAGTGTATGCTTCCGTACCCCAGTGTATCCATATAAGCATTGTGACGCTGCAGGCTGTACCCCAGTGTATGCTTCTGTACCGTAGTGTATCCATATAAGCACTTTGACACTGATGGCCGTAACCCCCAGTGTATCCATATAACCACTGTGACACTGCAGGCCGTAACCCCCAGTGTATCCATATAAGCACTGTGACACTGCAGGCCGTAACCACCAGTGTATCCATATAAGCACTGTGACGCTGAAAGCTGTACCCCAGAGTATGCTTCCGTACCGTAGTGTATCCATATAAGCACTTTGACACTGCAGGCCGTAACCCCCAGTGTATCCATATAAGCACTGTGACGCTGAAAGCTGTACCCCAGTGTATGCTTCCGTACCCCAGTGTATCCATATAAGCACTGTGACGCTGCAAGCTGTGCCCCAGTGAATGCTTCAGTACCCCAGTGTATTCATATAAGCACTGTAATGCTGCAGGCCATACCCCAGTTTATGCTTCCGTACCCCAGTGTATCCATATAAGCACTGTGACACTGCAGGCCGTACCCCAGTGTATCCATAAAAGCACTGGAATGCTGCAGGCTGTACCCCAGTATATGCTTCCATACCCCAGTGTATCCATATAAGCACTGGAATGCTGCAGGCTGTACCCCAGTATATGCTTCCATACCCCAGTGTATCCATATAAGCACTGTGACGCTGCAGGTTGTACCCCCCAGTGTATCCATATAAGCACTGTGACACTGCAGGCCATAACCCCCAGTGTATCCATATAAGCACTGTGATGCTGCATGCTTTACCCCAGTGTATCCATATAAGTACTGTGACACTGCAGGCTGTACACCTCAGTGTATCCATATAAGCACTGTGACGCTGCAGGCCGTACCCCAGTGTGTGCTTCCGTACAGGGGCTGGCTGGCAACTTTTAGCCTGGGGGGCAAATGCATGCAGGCGGCCCTGGCAGAGTAGCAGCGTGTAGCCAAGATGCCCGAAGAACGTGCGTGCTACGGCGACCCCCCCCAGGGGGGTTCCAGGGAGGAGGCGGGTCCATATGGGACTAATGTAAAGTAAAAATAAAGATTAAGGGCAGCCCCCTGTCGTAGTGCCCATATGCAGTGCCCCCCTGTGCCCCAGGAGAAGACCCCCTTATGCAGGCCTCCAGTAGTGCCCCCAGTAGTGATGCCCCCTATGCAGTGCCCCTTATACATTGCCACCAGTAGTGATCCCCCCTGTGCCCCCAGTAGTAAGCCCCTTATATAGTGCCCCCAGTAGTGGTCCCCCCTGTGCAGTGCCCCTTGTGCCCCCAGTAGTAAGCCCCTTATATAGTGCCCCCAATAGTGGTACCCCCTATGTAGTGCTCCTTATATAGTGCCCCCAGTAGCAGTCCACCCCCCATGCAGTGCCCCCAATTGTGGTAACCCTTATGCAGTGCCCCTTAAATAGTTGCCCCAGTTGTAGTCTCCCCTCTATGCAGTACCCCCAGTATTGCCTTTTATATAGAGCCCCCAGCAGTGGTCCTTCGATGCAGTGCCCCCAGTGGTAGTCCCCTCCCCCTATGTAGTGCCCTTAGTAGTAGTCCCCTCCCCGCTTTGCAGTGCCCCTAGTAGTAGTCCCCTCCCCTTGTAGTGCCCCTAGTAGTAGTCCCCCCCTTGTAGTGCCCCCAGTAGTAGTCCCCCCCTTGTAGTGCCCCCTGTAGTAGTAGTCCCCAGAATTAGTAGTCCCCCCCTTGTAGTGCCCCCACTAGTAGTAGTCCCACCCTTTGTAGTGCCCCCAGTAGTGGTCTCCCCCTTGTAGTGCCAGCCCCCCCTCCCCAGTAGACACACGTAATAAAAAAAAAAATACTTACCTGAATCCCCACTTCCGCCGCCGCCATCCGCTCCTCCGTCTGTCCTCCCGGGCCGGGCCGCTCTGCATTATGGGAGAGACGTCATGACGCCTCTCCCATTACCCACTGCGGTAGCCGGAAGATGGAGCGGCTTCTGCAGTGGGTGCAGCAGCAGCTAATGAGAGTCTGTCAGACTCTCATTGGCTGCTGGTCAAAACACACACACAGCTCGCTCTGAATCAGGGCCGTCCTTCTGAATTTTTAGAGCGGCCTCCTGGCCACTCATATAGCTGTGGGTGACCACCCACAGCTATAGCGAGTGGCCAAAAAGATGGTCGCGATGGTCAAGACCATCGCGACCATCGGGCTTGCGACGATACCCTTGTGGTAGGGTCTCGTTGCCGCAAGCCCTGGAGAGCTTTTGGCTCTATCAGAGCTAAGAGCACTCCCACTGACATCACTTGTGATGTCAGTGGGGCCGGCCCCAGACGGTAGGCGTTCCCATGGGAATGCCTCCATCTGGGCAGCCACACCCCCGGCACGCCCACCAAAGGGGGCGTGCTGTCACTCAGCATTGACAGCGCACCCCCTTTGTAGTGAGACCCGGAGCGACGGCTTGCTCGTCGCTATCCGGGTCTCGCGTATGCACACGACAGAGCCGTCTCCATCGTGCGCATGCGCACTGGGCCAACATCGACCCGCTTGCGAGCGCTCGCGAGCGGGTATGAATTAGTCCCTCCGTCCGGTCAGCGCTACACATGCAGTGCAGCCTGTGTCACAGAGACACAGACTGCCCGCGGCCCGCATGGCGCTGCGGCCCAAGGGGCACATGGCACCCGGCCCCCCGGCCCAGCCCGCCACTGCTTCCGTACCCCATTGTATCCATATAAGTACTGTGATGCTGCAGGCTGTACCCCAGTGTATCCATATAAGTACTGTGACACTGCAGGCCATACCCCTGTGTATCCATATAAGCACTGTGATGCTGCAGGCTGTACCCCAGTGTATGCTTCTGTACCCCAATGTACCTATATAAGCATTGTGACACTGCAGGCCTTACCCCAGTGTATCCATATAAGTTTTGTGATACTGCAGGCTGTTCCCCAGTGTATCCATATAAGCACTGTGATGCTGTAGGCCGTACCCCAGGGAATGCTTCCGTACCCCAGTGTATCCATATAAGCACTGTGACACTGCAGACCTTACCCCAGTGTATCCATATAAGACCTGTGATACTGCAGGCCGTACCACAGTGTATGCTTCCATACCCCAGTGTATCCATATAAGCACTGTGACACTGAATGCCATACCCCAGTGTATCCATATAAGCACTGTGACACTGCAGGCTGTACCCCCAGTGTATCCATATAATCACTGTGATGCTGCAGGCCATACCCCAGTGTATGCTTCTGTACCCCAGTGTATCTATGTAAGCATTGTGATGCTGCAGTTTGTACCCCAGTATGTACTGTGACACTGCAGGCTGTACCCCAGTGTATTCATATAAGTACTATGAAGCTGCTGGCTATACCCAATTATATCCATACAAGTACTGTGATGCTGCAGGCCATACCCCAGTGTATCCATATAAGTACTGTGACACATGCGAGAGACCAGAAATGTGAGCAGCAGCACAGAACATCTTCCTGCCAGGATGTGCGCAATAAAGTGCAAATACATTTAATACAAAAATTAGTTGTGTATATTGGTCACATACATACATATTTACATGGTACATACCATGTGTAAAGCAGGCTGAGGTAACCTTAGGCACTCCACCCATTGTTGACAAACAACCTACAGCAGTCCCGGCAAACAGCACGGATGCTGGGAGTTGTAATTCAGCCAGAGAGCTACAGACTGCTTTCCTCTTATGTAAACAGGAAGTCTTGGTCCCATTATCCCCAACAACCTCCCTGAGCACAACATCTGTTTACAGTGTGTACATTTAGCACCTCCACAAGCAAGGCCACTGTATTTCAATTAGATGTATAAAAATATATAGTATTCAATCAGGATGTGGCACAAAATGGCTGCCCTCACTGTGTGTTATCGACAAGTGCTCTGCAGATGTCACTCAGGTGATCAGGTTTTATGTGGTTGTTACACATAGGATTGGACACAAGTGGGCCTCAGTGAGCCTGGTCCTATATATACCCCAAGCATCTCTGTGTGATGGTGCAGACACTGTATATTATTTTCTGAAATAAGTCTCCAAGCTCAAATAGCAAACCTTCTACAGATCAAAGATGCCTTTCAGGAACTGAAGAACTTGATCTTACATTGATCCTCCCTCATAAATTTTACAAACTAATCAATCCTTCCTTTCTTTCCCTGCCTTTAACTACTCCATAAACATACTCTATCTCCTTCGGGCCTCTGATCTAATTCTTGATTAATGAAAACATTCATGGTTTCTCTATGGGGTCGTAAACTGCCATACTCTCTGCCACTGCAGTGCCGCTCTGTTTCCTAGATGTGCCATGTTGGAAGCTGAACTGCCACATGTTTGTGATGCCCACTGCTGTCGCTTAGCTTAGTAAGCCAGCTAGCTTGGTGCAACCTTTAGGCCTAAACTGGATTAAATCAATATTTTGAGCTGTGAGGTGGTCAAAAGTGACTGTAAATAAATGTTATTGAGGTTAATAATATTGTAGGAACAAAAACAGGACCAAATTATATGATTTCAGCTGTTTTTAGGATTTTTTAGAAAAACCAAAATACACCAGGGCGGTTTTGCAAAACCAAATCCAGCTCCAAAACACAAAGGAGATACGAATCCAAAACCACCAAAAATGGCTCGACAGACATCTCTAGTAAATGTGGTCGGAAAATGGATGTTATCGGCTGTATGTAAGCCTAATCCTATTTTGGGGGCAATTTCCAGGGAGCTCCTTTTATCTTGAAGGGCAGCCCCTCTCGGTCTCCCCCTCTTGTGTGTGTGCAGGGGTTTTCTGCCAGGGAACCCTTGTTATATAATAGTTGCTGCGGGGAAACCCTTTTCCATATCATAGGGGCATTCCCTCCTCTCCATTTATAAAGGTTGCAGCTTGTGTCTGCCTCCACGCTCCCTCACGAGTGCCAGACCTGGGAACTCCCCTAGGAACTCCACACTCCTGTGTTCAGGGCTCGACTAGATGGCAGGGGGCACCAAGTCTTTGTAGACTCGTGTCCTGACATCATGGCCGCTGACAGGAGACAGGAGTTGATCGACTAGTCCACGTCACTGCACTAACTCTGCAGCCTGCCTCTCCCTTGCCGTCTTGGTGACTGACATCTGATGACACCAGGAAGCGAGGCTTAAGACTGGAGTTGCCGGGTACTGCACAATCCCTCCACAAAGAAAATAATGTAAAATGTGCAGCAGTGGGAAGCAGTATCACATGCTACAAAGGGGGACATTTGTTTTCCTCAGCAGCTGGCCGGGCCCCTGCTGGGCACCTCAAGGAGGCCTGGGTAATTAGTACCTGCGCCCCCTGGGTAATTAGTACCTGCGCTCCGCTCGACACCCCTGACTACAGTAGTATCATCTTTGTAACCCACCAGGCACTAAAAGGCAAGTATATGATGTAACAGGTACACAACGACCATAGCCATCTAAACCATATAAAATCCTCTCCATGCTGGCCAAACTAGAAATTAATCCTGTCATTGGGTGATGGGATTAGTCCGCATGTGACCAGATTTAGTTTGTGTGTCTTTTATTTATATATTATAACCCACAGGTTCTCAAACGGTCCTCAGGACCCCAAACAATACATGTTTTCCAGGTCTTCTCACAGAATTGCAAGTGATATAATTAGCTCCACCTGTGGATCTTTAAAAATGTGTCAGTGAGTAATAAATACACCTATGCACCTGCTAGGTGATCTGGAAAACTTGACCTGTGTGGGGTCCTGAGGACCGAGTTTGAGAACCACTGGTATAACCTATTAGTGGAACCTGTGTGGTTTGTAATAGGTATCAGCAGAATGTGAGATCTATGGTCAGTCCACACAGATGTCCTTGACCAGGATGCTGGGTTTATTAAGAACAGCGGTATGCACAGGGTTAACAGCTGTGGTACAGCGGTATAAACAATAAGTGGTATACACAGGATTATTAGCAGTGGTCCCAGTGGCTTTAACAGCAGTAACTATTCCTTAGGTTAGTTGGGTCTAAAGAGGACTATCCTAAAAATCTGGACTAATGTGATCATTTATACCCCTTTTCCACCAAAATTCCGGGTCTGACCCGGAGTTGGAACAGGGTTCCTATCCGGAACAGATCCGGAATTTAGCAGGCGCCGACTCGGGATATTCCCGAGTCGGCGCTGCTCACACCACAGTCGGGTCTGCATAGACCCGGCTTTTCCAGCGTGAAAGTGAACGCTTGGAGATGACGTCATCTCCAAGCGCCACTGAAGCCGGACCAATCGGCCGGCTTGCGGCGCACTGCAGGTCATCAAGACCCGGAGTGCGCCGTACACACAGCAGAGTTTCACGGGCTACGCAAGTGTTAAACCCTGCTATTTACCTGGGTTGGATTGCCGGGTCACTCGACCCGGCGATCCAACCCTCACCCCTTTTACACCAAAGAGCTATCTGGGTTAACCCTGCAATAACCCGGGTTTTAGCTCCGGTGTAAAAGGGATATTATAAAAAACTACAGTGACTGTAATAGCAAAATAAATGCCTTTAAATAATTTAATGTCAAGTAAGAAGACTAGA
Organism: Taudactylus pleione; assembly: GCA_031769625.1. Classification (NCBI taxonomy): domain Eukaryota; kingdom Metazoa; phylum Chordata; class Amphibia; order Anura; family Myobatrachidae; genus Taudactylus; species Taudactylus pleione. Next base: position 670,995 of record JAUIMM010001205.1, read on the forward strand.
TGCATATCTCTGACCTGTCTGTATGTGAATTGATGTTTAATGAATACATGTCTTTCTTGCTATAGGTTACAAACATCACTTTGTATTGTGTGTGGTTAAGCTGAAGAAAATGACACAGAGATGATAATGACAGTTGTGTAGGATCAGCCAGAAGGAGATGATGCTGTAGGAGATACTTCCCACACCATTTAATCATCTGTATGCATTCATTTCTCCTCCCCCAGGAAAAAGACCCACGTATACAAAGGGAAATGCAGTGAAATGAAGTATACCACGAAACACCCACCACAGACTGCAAATCCGATAACGTTTATCAGCCTACACACTGACAAGAGTGACGCTTATAAAGTGCAATAAAATAGCATTAAATATAATTGGTGATCTTTACCACCTGCTCCCTGCCTAGTCTCCTTGTACAAGCAGCATGCTCAGAGACCTCCGTGGTGATGGCATCATGACAGCACATTAGTCTCTTGTTGGATTATTTTTGTAACAATCTGAGATTGTATCTGTTTCTATCTTGAATTAGTCATGTGCTGGCAGTAAACAAGAAGCTGTATTTAGAAATACATCTGATAAAAAGATATTTTGTGTTGGTTTTTTTGCAGTATACTCTTGTAACATTAAAGGAAACACTGAATTACACAGTTTAAAGATCTCTCTCAGCACAAGCAAAACAACATTATTGCTTGGAATGCACATTTGCCTTTTCATCTTTAGGGGCATATTTATCAATACTAATTTGTGTGAAATCCCCCCCAAAACAGCCATTTTTGGAAGATGCCCGCAAGACTCAAGTATCCCCAGAATGCAAGAGGGGGTGGGAGGGGGGCAGCAGCAGATATTGGAGATATTTGCTGCAGTACCTCCAAAATCATTCTTAAAGCATCCCACATTGTTTCTATGGGGGTATCTAAAATATGAAATGTACTACATATTTAAATGACATTAGCCATTGTAACCTATAAGTTACATTGTGCAAAATCGTTTGAATGATCCCTCCCTGGTAATGTGTGCTTGCATATGAGTGTCCGTGCATGTGTAGTAGTTTTGCCAGGTTTGGACCCAGAAGTTAATATCACTTCTTACTGATCGCCAGGATGGGCACTAATTGGAGCATGTGTCCCAACAACAGGGGTGCTGCCTGCAGAAACATCACAGCACTGCACAATTTGTATGTTACAGAAAAATATGGAATCGGTATGATATGCCGGCGGCTGAAATACCGACAGTTGAAGGCCGCATTGTACAGAATGCGGACAGCGGTAGGTAAGTACTCTAACCTACCCTTCCCCCCCTAACCCTCCCTTAGGGGTGCCTAACCTCCCCTCCTAGTGCCTAACCCTAACCTCCCCCCCGGGGGTGCCTAATCCGAACCCCCCTCCCCGCACACTAAACCTACCCCCCCCCCAGCGGTGCCTAACCCTAACCCTCCCTTCCCATAGCCTAGCCCTAACCCTACCTGGGGAGGCGCCTAACCCTAATCTCCCCCCGGGGGTGGCTAAACCTAACCCCCCCTTCCCCAAGGACAGAGCTGTTACTTCCGGACGATCGGGATTGCAGCACTTTGAGATGCAGACATTGGTATCCTGTTCACCTCCGCGATATCGGCATCGACATATTGCCGGGTGGCGGGATTCGGGCGGCGGTATATTAACGCCCGCCATTCTGTCCGCTGGCAATATGACTGCATCCTGAAAAATATAACAACCTGGAGACACTATATGTATGACAGCATCTGCCTCTCACCAACCTGCCTGCAACCTGATTGGACCAGGTAAAGTTACATCCTGCCTGCACAGTGCTTACTAATGCAGAGAAGGCAACACAGACAGGAATAGGAAGGGGGTTTCTTCTAACTTAAGCTAGTTACACACTATACAATGATTGAGCCAATTTGCCAATAATCAGGTGATTGGCCTGTATGAATGATAATTTTAGCATTTTGCTGATAAAACGGTTAAAAAACATCCACAAACGCATTTTTTCGATTATCCAATTGATCAGCCAAGAACAAAAATCTCGGCCTCAATTTCCAGATATCGATGAGTGTGTTTGCATTTTCAATAATCTGCTGATATTTCCTATGTTTTCCTGTAACTGTGTCATCATCCTTGTGGGTGGACGTATGCAATATCAGTGTGGTATGGTGAAAAATCTGTAGCTTCTAATAAAAAATTGCATAATGTGTAGCACAGATATTGGGGCAGGCAATTTGCTGAAAAATCGTCCTATTTTTCGTCCCGATCAAGGAAATCTGACAGTGTGTAGCTAGCTTAAAGCTAAACGCTGCATTTGACATGGCTACTTATACCGCTTTTACACCAAAATTCTGGATCTGAACTGGAGTTGGAACAGAGTTCCAACCTGGAGCAGACCCGGAAATTTCCGCGGCGCCGATCCAGGATATTTCTGAGTTGGTGCCGTTCACACCGGAGCCGTGTCTGCATAGACCCGGCTTTTCCAGCGTTGAAGTGGACGCTTGGAGATGACGTCATCTCCAAGCGCCACTGAAGCTGGACCAATCGGCCTGCATGCGGCGCGCTCCAGGTCATCGTGACCCGGAGCGCACCGTTCACACTGCAGGGTTTCACAGGTTATTCCCATGTTAAACCCTGCAACTTACAGTACCTGGGTTGGATTGCCGCGTCACTTGATCCGGCAATCCAACCCTTTACCACCAAGGAGCTACCCGGGTTAACCCTGCAATAACTCGGGTTTTAGCTCTGGTGTAAAAGGAGTATAAGAGACATATATGAACCTCTGTGCCAAGTTTGCAGTGATACAAACTCTCATTGTACTTTCCCTGCATGAGCAAGGCCCTTCATTCCTGTGCCTCACCTTTTTTAGTGTAAGGAGAAGCAAAGCTATGCGTTTTTGTGGGCTTATGCAGTATAATATTAAAAGTATAATACCTAACGATGCATGACCCTCAATATGTCTAATATGTTATATAGAGCCAATACCTTGCACAAATCTTGCAAGCCCCCTCTCATCAAGAACAAAATCTCAAATATCTAACATAATAACCCCAACCTACTGATCCCTATGCTGTGGGTTGCAGGCAGGGCCGGCTCTAGAGGTGTTTGACCTGCGCGTGACATCCATTCAGTGATGGGAGAGGGGCTGGGGGAAGCCCAGCTAGTGAGGCTTCCCCCAGCCTGACACGCCTCCTAATAACGTCACATAGGGGGTGTGGCCTATGGTAATTAGGCCACATCCCCATTTCCAGTCGTTCGCCCATTTTCCATACACTTTTCCCTGTCTGTATAGAATTTACCTAAAATGTTTTCTCCTTCTGAAGAAACTACTCAGTAAGCAAATGAACACATGAGTTACATAGAGCAAGTAATTGTGTACCTGGGCAAACCATTTTGCAATGCAAGAGGTGGAAATACACATTATTTTGCATGTGGGGTAAATACTGGCTGCTTTTACATGTAACCCACAAATGCTGGACAGCTTTATTTTTACACTGCAATTTAGATGTCAGGTTGGACATACCCCTCCCATATCTGAAGCTGGCCACACACTAGACCAACTTACATCCAACCAGCCAACTAGTTGATTGGTTGGAATGAAAATCTGGTAAGGTATGAAAGCAAATGAGAAAAAGGAGGGGGATTTAACCCCCTATTGTACCTCAGCACACTGAATAATACCTGCAACAATATATGAAGACTATAGTCTATAGACTATATAGTCTTCATATATTGTTGCAGGTATTATTCAGTGTGCTGAGGTACAATAGGGGGTTAAATCCCCCTCCTTTCTCTACTTAGTATGACCCCTCCCTTTCATGCACCTGATTAGTACTGCTAGATTGATTGAGCAGCTGCCATTTTTGTTTGTTTGTTATGAGTTGCATGAAGGAGCCAGCATTAGTAGGGCATGCTGGTTCTAGTAGTGCTAGTTGGAGTTCCCAGGGGTGACTCCCAGGTAAGCTGGCTCTCAATTTGGATGCATTTATGTATGTGCCTTTATCATGAGGCCTTACATTTGACTAAATTATATATGTGCCTTTATCATGAGGCCTTATAATTGGTATATTTTACATTTGGGGTGAGCGTTTGGGCGTAGGGCCCCCGGGACTGGTCTGGCTGGGCCTCCTCAGGGCATCACCACTTAATACATAGTTGCTTTTCACATCACCTTTTATGTTTGTTTATTATTCATGTATTTTTTCACATATATTTTAACCTATCATTCCACACTTAATGATTACTCACACACAGCTATACTTTACACTGCACTGTCACTCTTTTTCCATTTTCGTGTGATGCCCTGGGGGGGTCCTGGGCTGGACATTTTTTGGGGTGCACTGCGCCCCGGACGTGAACCCCTTAGTGTTAGGGACTGCTGGTAACAAAGAAGCCGTGATGTGGCCCAGCAGCCTCCCATGTATTTGCAAATGCATGCAACTAATATCTCTGAATTTCTATGACCATATAGTCTTCATATATTGTTGCAGGTATTATTCAGTGTGCTGAGGTACAATAGGGGGTTAAATCCCCCTCCTTTTTCTACTTAGTATGACCCCTCCCTTTCATGCACCTGATTAGTACTGCTAGATTGCTTGAGCAGTTGCCATTTTTGTTTGTTTGTGATGAAAGCAAATGACAATCAGCAATTTGCTCCCAAATGCTAGAAAATGGACAAAAACTGTTGTTTGAACAAATTTGTTTAGATCAAACATTTAACAAACTTGTCTGACGACCATTTTCATCTGTTTTCTGGCATTTAGGAGCAAATTGCTGATCATCATTTACTCCCATACATTACCAGATTTTCATTCCAACCAATCAACTAGTTGGATGGTTGAATTAAAGTTTTTCTAGTGTGTGGTCAGCTTAACTCTCTCTGTACATTTTACATCTGCCCCACCTGCAGTGCAGCATGGTGTTACCAAGATGCACAGATAAGGCCCCCATACATCTGCAATGAATTGGGGAAATTACTTGTTTTGCAGATGATTGAGGATAAAAATCGGCAATTTATGGGGTACACCAATCACTGATTCTGACCAAAAATTGATCAGAATCGGTAAATCAGGTTGTCTAACATGTTGAATTTCAGCAATCAATTGGGGCTGTAGATTGCTAGTGTATGGTAATGATCAGCCGATTTGCAGACTGTTTCTAGTAAAATAGTGATTCTTCAAGATTGGCAAATCTGTCTTTCCTGAAAATAATCTGCAAATGGCTGTAGTGTATGGTTGCAGATTGGTGGATTGGGGAATCTTTAGTTTGGGGGGAAAAAAAATCACAGAATCTGTGAACCATTCTTTTGTGATTGCTGATGTATGGGGCTCATTACTTTCTTTTTCTAAAGGTGGCTACACACATGACATATATCTGCAGATGATGATCGTTCATACACACTGAACGGCCATCATCTGTGTCTTGCTGCGTGTCCCGGCGGGCAGGCGGCGTGTCCCGCCCCCCTCCTCATGGCTGTCGCTGTGTGTGTATGGGCAGTCTGCTGACCACTCGTACACACCTGCCGATGGACAGATATGTCTGCAGACATATCTGTCCATCGGCTGTGCAGCACAGCCAATGCAATATGTCGGTGAACGCTGACGTTCACCAACATATCGCGGGTACATACTGCCCGATGGGCAGCAGATGCATTGGCCGATCAATTGATCAGCCAATGTATCTGTCAGTGTGTACCCAGATTTACTCTATTCCCAAATCTGAATTAGGCCATTGTACTTTTGGGCCATATATTGATAAACACAAGTAATCTTCTGTGTACTTTGGAGGAATCTGACAGTCCCTCTACAAGAGTGGTGAGAAGAGACTACCAGGTAGCAATTGGTTTTAAATTAAACATATTTACCAGAGGGACTGATATTGGTTCCCTTGTTGTACACCACATAATTACTACCTATGTGTCTCTCTTCTAAAACTACAATCTACTTTGGTCCATATGTACTGGATATTGCATTTTGGGACATTAAAGTCTTTTTTTGCTCTCTAACTTATGTTGATTAATGATTGTGTAACAGGTATCCTCTTTCCTTTACTTGCTACAATAGACCTCTCTATATTTCTTTCCATTTAGTGCCTCCACCCCTGAATGGTAAGTATTTGTTTTGTGTTATGCTCATTTCAGACTGATAACCTACCAATGACAATTATAAATATGCAGCAGCAATTATTCATTTCACTTTAACATCTATGTTTATACTCAGAATTACACACAAATTAGTTACATAGTTTATTTTACTGCAACTCTCCGTTCTGCTGAAGATGAATTTGGTTAATGAACAATGCAGTAATCATAACCTTTTCAGAATAACATTTGCACATTTATCAATTAAGCTGAGCATCAGATCATAATATTTTTCTATACAAATTACATACTAATAACAAGTAACCCATTTTCTTGAAAGCTTTAAAGTAGAGATGAGCGGGTTCGGATTCCAGAGATCCGAAACCACCCGAATTTAGCATAACCGAATCGGATCCAAGCAGGCTCGGAGTTTCCCACCTTCCTCGGATCTCTCAAATCAAGGCAAAACCATAGAAATGAAATCTTGCGGTTTGCAAGCTTTCATCTCTATGATCAATGTAGTATATAAGGGACCACGCGATGGACGCCATTTCACTTCGGCTGTGGAGACTGAACAGGGAGGGTGGGTAGTGTAGGACTGGGAGAGGTGCTGGTGCTGTCTGCTGTGTCCTGGGCTGGTGACTGCTGATCCAATCTGGTCTCTGGTCACAGTGCTGTCTGCTGATCCATCTGGGCTGTCTGCTGTGTCCTGGGCATGTGCTGTGTCCATCTCTGGGCTCAAGTTCTGGAATCCCCCCCCAAAAAAAATAGTAAAAAAAAAAAAATCGAAATGTCTTTTATATTTTTCTGGGTGTGCGTGTGCGTGTTAGGCTTAACCGCAGTACCGGAGAAGATCCAGCCCAACTCCAGTCGTGCTAAAAACAAAAAAAATCATTAAATCAAAGTGTCTTTTATATTTTTCTGTGTGTGTGTGCGTGTTAGGCTTAACCGCAGTACCGCACAAGATCCAACTAGCAACGCAAGTTGCAACCTAGTGCTGCCCCACTCCAGTCGTGATCAATCTGTGCTCTGGGCCCAAGTTACTGGAACATAAAAAAAAATTAAAATAAATTATCTTTTTTTCTAATAATTGTCTGTGTGTCTGTGCATATTAGGCTTAGCCGCACAAGATCTAGCAAGTCGGCAATGCAACCTAGTGCTGCCCGACTCCAGTCATCATCAATCTGTGCTCTGTGCCCAAGTTCTGGACCAGAAACCCCCCCCCCCAAAAAAAGTGTCTTTTGTCTAGTTATTTTCTGAGTGTGTGCGCGTGTTAGGCTTAGCCACACAAGATACAGCAAAGCAACCTAGAGCTGCCCGACTCCAGTCGTCACCTATCTTTGCTCTGGGCCCAAGTTCTGGACCCGAAAAAAAGAAATAGTGTCATGTATATTTTTTTCTGTGTGCGCACGACTGCACGTGTGTGAAATTTGTAACCGCACCTTGGCTACACTATTGGTGCTTGTGACACTGCTTCAAGACCGCAGAAAATATGGAGGGCTGTCACATGACAGGAGAGCAAGGCCAAGAACCAGTTGTAGCTGCCGCCAGCAGTCATCATGATAATGCAAGGCGTCAACTTCCTTGTCCTCTATGAAGGCCCATGCCTTCAATCCTCAAGGGTATACCAACCATCATCTTTGCACAGTCCTCAACTCTATTGATAATTATATCAATCAGTTTTGAGCCAGCAAGCTGGATGCAACCTTTTGGCCCTTTAACTAGATGAAAAAAAATCAATATTGTGAGCTGTGAGGTAACCAAAATTAACTGGAAACAAGTGGAAATAAATGTTATTGAGGTTATTAATACTGTAGGAACAAATAAAGGCACATTTTATGTGATTTTAGCTGTTTTTTTGCTTTTTTAAGAAAAAAATCAAGATCCAAAACCAAAACACGAAAACAAAACACCAAGGAAAAAAAACCAAAACCAGATTCAGATCCAAAACCAGGGGAGATCCAGATCCAAAACCAAAACACGAGGGTCAGCGCACATCTCTACTTTAAAGAGATTAACCCTCTCATATTCTGTTCTTAAATTCCCCTTATTAGTCAGTGTGAATGGCCATGCTCGTTGGTGCACATGCTAGTAGATTAATATGCATTCAAGATATATAATCCAGGTTTATAGGGAATTCCTAAAATGAGACTCTTCTCTTCCAATGGGCTTTAGCAGTGATATGAAACAGCCTGTAGTGTTAGTCCTTATAATCTTCGGTGCATTGTTAGCAATTGTGCATGAATATAAATATTATAGGCAGGATTCTATGGTGTCTGAGGGCCAGAATTATAATGCTGAGCTGGTGCTAGATGTTAGTATAACTAATTCCTCTAAATATACGTATCTGTTGTGTTATCCAATAGCTCTTACTATATTATTCTGAGGTATTGGTGGCCTAAAAGAATTTAGTAGAACTCTACTTTGCATGTAGTCCTTAATCTAATGCACTATTGGACTGATTTTAGACTTATCTCTGTCTCCTTCTTTCTCTTCCACAGACACAATAGCGCTGACTAGACTCCTCCTAGGGGATGGGCCTCAGACCCTCTGGTTGGCTGACTCTCACGTTTCTCCTTCTCAAACCTAAGTTATAGGCAGCACTCACTCTCCGGATACTCCCCCTGATATCCAGCTGCGGTCACCTCAGCATCCCTCCTTCAATCAATTCCTGGTTTCCAGCTCTCCAACACCAGGCACAGCCTCCTCTCCTCAGGTAAGCAGCCGTCACCAAACCCTGGGAGAACTGCTCAACCACCAGCTCCATCTGTCCCTCCACAAACTGTGAACGGCGCCCCTTCAGTGCCAGGGATACTGCAATAGTCCACAGTCCTCTCAATAAATGATCCCACTGTTAAACCCCTGCATATACATTACATTACAGTGGCACACTAAACATATTTATAAATCATACACAACTATAAATATACTATTTACATGCTTATAGGTGCCTATTTTAATATTGCAAGGTGTTACAATTGCTATCTTATTTTTTTCAGTGTCCCATTCAAACAGCTGAAATTATATATTTAATAAACACATTTGGTTTTATAAAGAAATATGCCAGCACTTGGATTTGCCTATATTGTGCAAAGCACCAGCTGCTGTATGTAATTACAGACAAGAACAACAATTATTGTCAGCGCTGTAAAATGTTGCTATAGGTTGTCCTGAGCTCTATCTTTCAGGCCAATAAAATGCCGATATGGGTGCGGTTTATAAGCCAACCAAAGTCTGCATGAGTCTATGAGAGGTGAGTGCATTTTACTGCAATTCAATGGTGCTTAATGCAAATCTGATAGTGTAGGATCTTGCAGTAATGAGGAAGCCATGAAGTTGGCCTGCAAGCTTAAATATTTTGTTCAAAATAACTAATTCCTCATTCTTTCACTCTGGTAGATAGAACACTGAACAAATGAAAAAAGATATTCCTTGAATGGGGCACTCGCGGATTAGGACTGTTGTGAATAGAGAACATGTTTCAACTACAAAGGGGAACCATCTAGTACATAAATAAAATCTAACTTTTATTGTTTCTAGTTTAAAATAAAGTATCGTGAAATATAAAGAAAAAGGGAATATATAAATAAAATTGTGTGACCACTGTTGATTATGTTGTATTATATCATTCATTTTATATTCATCATCATATGGCTTAGTAGCTTATTGTGAGTTTATCATAATAGGGTGTCTGTAGTATAAGGGACAAAGACACACTTTCACTTCTTTCAGGTTACTGAGATATAATATATCAATCGTAGATATTAAATTTCAGATATGAAAGAGCAACTCTATTCACTCACCACTTGATAATATGAATATATATGATTTCAAAAAATAGAATCTATTGAATCAGTGCTTGTATAGCTACCAGGATTTTCTAATTATCAAAGCGCCATATATTTCTATTTTTAATCATCACGGTAAGTGAAATATATATCTCAAAAAGTTGTGTTATTAGGCATCAATATAAATATTAGCTCAATTTATCTTTATATATATTTTCTTTATTTTTTCTATAATTCATTTAACTCATGAGTAACAAGAGCTACGTATTTGGTATAGTTATCTACTATGTCATATTTCTGTCAATGTCCCTGTAATGGTCCTGCAGCCTTAAATAGTTGTAAATTTGTTTTCTATATGACATAGGGCGTGATTCAGAGATGGTCGCAGTGCAGATATTTACACAGATGAGCGATGTTTTGCTACTGCACATGCACGAAAAGTCTTGATAATCCTTACTGCACACATAACAAACCAATGCATACGGAATCACTAACACTTGGGAAGGGGTTTGCGATTCCTGGGCGCATCAGGGTGGAGACTGGGAGGTGACCTAAAGTGATGAAAAAGGACTGTTTCATGGGCGTGTTAGGAGAGTGTCACAGGCATGTGTGGGAACGCAGCTGGGCAGGGGCGGATTGGGGTGGAAAACCAGCCCAGGAAATTTTTGGAAGCAGCCCTAATGGGGGCGGGGTCTGTTGTGGAGACGGGGTCTGTTTAGAGGGCAGGTTCTGTTGAGGGGGGTGGGATACTGCCTCCCCAGGAGCAAAAGTTTTTTTGAAAACTGAAACTGCCAATGTTTGTTTTCCTGGACTATATGGTATATTTATGGGTTTCAGTGAAACTTGTAGCAGTCCTATCTAAGGACCATCTGAGAATGGCTTCCAATGTGAGCGATTCCATATCTCTGTATGCAACCACTTGCAGCAACACACCAGCGACACTCCAATAACTCACCTATACTTTGTTACATCTGTGTCTAGTTAGCCAATCCCCTGTAACTACCCAGGAATGCCCAACACATTTACAATTCACTTCTTCATGTGTGCATCTGAATAGGTACCGAGATTCTGTATGAACACTCTGTATGCATGATGCAATGCGGAGGATAAACATCACTACACTGCATACACCATTGTCACTGTGTCTGAGAATCAGGCCCACAATGCTGTATACTACTATGCCATACTGGTGCTTGCTATATAAAATAACTACAATGGTCCCTTCATATATATATAGTGGCAGTATCACCAGAGGTGGCACTGGTGAGCAGCAGATTCTGTGTGGGGCAGGGGAGATCCGCCCACACCGACTGGGAAGATGCCTAATGGAGGGCGAGTGAACTCAGTCCAGGGAGGACTGAGGCAGATCAGTCAGACAGAGCTCACTGTGCTAGCAAGCCAGTGAGGGCCAGGAGGCCTGAGCCTAGACCTGTGAGATACAGGGAAGGCTGTCAAACTCTTGGACTGAGCTATGGTACCTGCAAGGAAGCAGGCCACACTGTGAGAGGCAGCAGCCAACAAGCTAAGGAAGCTATACCAGGTCAGGGGGCCAGTGTCCAGTCCTGCATGTGGCAGGAAGGACCACCAATCTCAGAGACTGTGAGAGACTTTCATGCAGAGTAGCTGCTTCTGTAGAGAGGGTTCAAGAAGTGAGCTAGTGCCCTAAACAAGGGCTAGATTTGTTTATTATTATTCTGTTTCCTGATTTCACATGCTGGAAGTAAAGTATCACTTATGTTTATTTAACTGGAATGCTATGTGTGGACTCTAATTCTGCATCTACTCACTGCATCACTGACCCCAGTCTACCGAGCTAATTAGCCCCAAGTATCACAATATAATGTTACTCCCCTTCTATCTGCTAATCTCAATAATAAAAAAAAAAATACGATCAGAGGTGCTATAGAAAATAGCAATTACCAAAAAATTAAATAAATTAGGAAAGATTCCGGCTGGCACTGATAGTAGTTAGCAGCTGGTGTGACTTTATAGTGAACTTCGCACCAAAAGTGTTGCAGCATACTGTATCATGTACAGTAAATATATCAAATGTCCTGACTGACTCATCATGCCCAGCCCAAACCCTTGGACCTAGAAACATGAAAATCGGGGAGTATATTCCTTCCATGACGTAGGTGCCCACTAAGAAGGGTGGGACAAGTGCTGTGGGACTGTAAGCTCATTGTCTGAGATGAGCGGCGGCTCTGTGTGTCTGCATATGAGGCAAATCCTATGTGTCCTAACTCCTGGACTGTGTATAGGAAATGCACCTACACTATCAATATTAAATGCGAGACAATAAATGCATACAGGTATAGATGGACAAGAATCCACAAAACTGCAGCCACACACGCTCAAAGTCACAATTTGCTCCTGTACCCGATTAACAATACGGCACTAGGAGACATGTTATATGCAAACATATCTTGCATTATAGAACATCCACGTTTCTCCGTCGTCAGGACCATACAAGTGATGCAAACAAAATATCATAACACTCACCCACATATGAGTTTATTTGGCTAATAAAAAACTTTTTTTGTGGAGCACCATCACTCTTTCTTGAGCAAGAGACATCTTTGTTACAAAGAAACCTTGATAGGATTATCCACCTATTGACTGACTTGAGTACAGGTATGCACCTATTTGAAACCCTAAAAGAAACCTTTATATGTGTCCCATACCCATTTCTGATGTAAGTGAGGTAAGCTACCACCTCTTTGAGAACAAAACTCAAGTTTAGAGTGTGTCATCGGAATTATAGTGCATTGAAAAGATACCTTTATATGTGTTTTATTCCTTCTCCTGAATTTCTAATATCATTCTTCTATATATTTGACCATCGACCACATCAAACGTTGACACCTGGAAAACTTCAACGAAAACCCACTGATTAACTTTAAGTTAAGTATATTCTTTTTGTACTGCTTTCAACACACTATATTATATCTATGAAAGTAGCACCACTTTTTTGACACTATCCTCCCTCTTAGGTTTTAGGTGATGCTGCCTGAGTGGGATGTGATTTAGGATCCTATGTCACATTTTATATATATATATATATATATATATATAATGTGTGTGTGTGTGTGTATATATATATATATATATATATATATATATGGATCTTTTTAGTATAAGTGATGTGTACACACTGAACATATTTGTTTACAATATGGGACCCCCTAGTGCCTCCCAAACCCACCCCCTAGCCCCTCCCCCAACTCCTGCAATATACTATATAATAGACTTAAGTATATAGAGAGTAACAACGAACCTAAAGCCAGCCAGCCGCGGTCGCTCCCTGGTACTGCAGACTGCAGGCAGCTGCCCATTCGAGTCCCGAGTCCCCAGCTCCTGTGCTCGTGATTGCTGGAGGCGGAGCCGTGAGCAGCCTGTCACTCACGAGCTCCGCAATGGCCAATGGGAGGAGCTGCTGCATCTTGGCATGCGCAGTAGCCCTCTCATGCCCACGCCCATTTTACATGTTAATAATATTACAGATGAGCTGCTCATTGCCACTCCAATCATGGCAGCAGCCATTAAAGCCGCCGGTTACGGCGGTCAGGGTGTCAAGCGGCCCAGCAGAGGGGACCGGGCCAGCAGGGAATGGCCCGCTGTCCTGGTGGCCCAATCCACCCCTGCTGCTGTGTTCCCAATCGCAAAGCCAATGTTCAGGGCCATGTTTAGTTGGAATAGAGGAGAGTAACTGGAGAAAAGCTACCTCAAATGTCGAAGGTGCTACCGATGTTGTGTTGATGTTGGTGTATTTACAATCTCCATCGCAAATGCACAGATCACAGAGCTTGAAAGTGGGCGTCTCACTGCTCGCACACTCCATCGCATTATCCAGCAAAAAGGAAAGGCTGAGATTAGCATTTGTATATTCTTACAAACGCTATGTAGACTGTGGCCATGGCTGCATTACCATCCATCACTGGATCAGGCCCAGAATTGGAGCTTACATCCTGTGAAGCAGTCTCTTAGCCCAGTTACTCAATAAGAATCGCACATTTGCACGACAAATAATCATTTTGAAAATTCATGCCATGTTTTCAATGTCTTTTATCAATTGCCTGTGTTGATGTGGAATAAAGACAGCCCCAATAACAAAAGTACAAAGGATCCAGGTGCTAAGGCTTCATCTGAAAACTCAGATCTGCCTCACCTGCAATGTATTTACCAGATCTGCCATTCAACTTTTATTTATAAGAAAAATATCCTCAAAATATTTTTAAAATGTGTAAAATATAAAAGTATAATTAACTACTTTCTTCAGAAATAACGTCGAGAGCCGGGGTGCGGCTTTGAGAGCCAAGGTGCGGCTGGAAAGTCGAGATGTTAATTGCAGAGATGCAGCTGGAAAGCTGAGATGTTAAATGCAGAGATGCGGCCTTGCACAGGCAGAAAATCTCCAATGCACAGGCAGAAGCAGGCACAGACAGGCAGATACATGACTGGCAGGAACCAGAAGCATACTTCAGAAATGCTACAGCCGGCAATGGACCAAAAGGCTTAAGAAAGGTGCTGAACCAATGGATACGAGGCAGGTGATTAATGGAATCTACAGGTGAGGACGACCATCATCCAGTATCAGGTGCCGTAGAATGGCATTCAAATTGCCTAGCAACTGGAGATGCCGACCCAGTCTTGTTAAAGCAGTAGCGAAACGACCGTCTGCGTTTATGCTATGTGCCTGTCTCATGAAATATGCATATGCATGTCCTATCATGAAGTGGTGGTCTCACTGACAAATACGAAAATGATATGTGTGATGTCAGACTGCTAAATGTATGAGCGATATCTCTGACAGAGCACACTGCCACCTGTAACATCAGACTGTGAAGCTGAATTCGTATCAGCGTGTAGTCCAATCTGTTATCTTAATACTGCATGTGTATATGACTAAAGTCCTGGACCAGTACTATATTGTGTATGTCCATGATATATATATGTATGCCCTATCATATAGCGGTGATCTTATCTGCAAATACTGGAGTGATGATTGCGATGTCAGACTGCTAAATGTATAAAGGTGCCTACAGACATAGCGATGTGCTCACGATCGGCCGATGTGTACGATTTCCCTTGAAACTCTCCCCGGCAGCTCTGCACATGATCTGCACACGATCTGCACACGATTTGGTGTCCAATCTTCATACGATCTCTCCTGCATCCAGACTTTTCACAGTGCATCGTGTCCTAGATTGTCTGATCTGCCCTACAGCACGGCAGATCTTAAGATGCGATGTGCGACCAGCGGGGACGCACATCGCATCGTGATCGCGAGTGGGGACTCACGATTTACTGAGGATTTGGCCATGTTTTACACGATCTGTCGTTCCAATGTGTCAGAATCGGCCAGATCGGGTAAAATATCGTTATGTGTGTGAGCATCTTAAGCTGGATTTCTGACATAAACACACTGCTGCCGGTAAGATCAGGAGCTGAATTTGTATCAACATGCAGCTCGACTGCTATTAAAATACTGCCCGTCTATATGACCGAGCTCCGGGGCTAAGTTCTGTGTGATTTATCACAGGAGCATAATATTATTAAATTCCACACGTTTACATATTGCCCGGATGTATGATTACCTATGTGGTTTACCGAGGAGCTTAACATCATTTAGTTCTACACATGCCCTGATAGACGTAATCAGTTAAGGACAATGATTAAATATTATTCACGATCAATTACCATTAATTGACAGTTAGATTTTTCTTACTTTAGAAGCTTAATGGGATATACAATAACTATATTAATGTGAGCGCTATATATACTATATACGATAGCAGAAGTGTACTACATGTATATAATGGCAGAGCAGTGAATAGATAGACAACGTCAGGGTAATGTAGTGGATTACAAGTCTGCATGGAATTGATTCATGGGTTGTAACTAGTAATACAAGTAGCAACATTTATTAGGAGTACTGGATACAATTCTTCAAAAGAATCCATGCACTGAAGTGAAAGGAATGAGAATTTATACAGTATGTACAGTATTACTACGAGAGCGCATGGTGGATTATCAAAAAATGTGTGGAATGAATACAAACTAGAGGACACCTAAATCCCAAAACAAAAGGAACTATTTAAGGACATATTATCATTACCATTCAATCTACCACATTAGAAGACACACAGTGGGCCTGATTCAGACCCGGCCGCTCTGACAGAGCGCTCGCTCTGAATCAGCGCCGGGTTTTTTTTTTTAGAACGGCCTCCTGGCCGCTTGCATAGCTGTGGGTAACCAACCACAGCTATAGCGAGCGGTCATGATGATGGTCGCGATGGTCAAGAACATCGCGACCATCGGGCTTGCGATGAGACCTTTGTGGTAGGGTCTCGTGGCCGCAAGCCCCAGAGAGATTTCAGCTCTAACAGAGCCGGAATCTCTCCACTGACATCACCCTTGATGTCAGTGGGGCCGCCCCCAAATGGGAGGCGTTCTCATGGGAACGCCTCCATTTGGGCAGCCACCCCCCCCAGCCCGCCCACCAAAGGGGGCGAGCTGTCACTCAACATCGACAGCTAGCTCCCTTTGATGCGAGACCCGGAGCAACGGATTGCCCGTCGCTATCTGGGTCTCGCGCATGCGCATGACGGACCCGGCTCCATCGTGCGCATGCGCTCTGGGCCACCATCAACCCGGTTGCGAGCGTTCAGCGCTTGCGACCGGGTCTGAATTAGGCCCAGTGTGCCTTTATGTGAATTTAATACACCTTATCACCAATACATATTGGCTAGTATATATATTCACACAGCTGATTGAGCAATACTGTGATTAATACAGAATTTAAAAGGTACATAAATACAAAGATCTGTACCACATTTGGGACTGTATATGCAAAAGAAATATTTTTATTAAAAAGTCCAGCTCAATATAGTATGAACAACCCACTGACTTGTATGCACAAAATTATTATAATAAATGGCTCTTAATCCACTTTATATTTAATCCACTTTATATTTAAGGACAGAATACTGTATGTGAAAAAAGAAGACACAATACAGGCAGACAGCAATTTTATTTACACATTTCTAAGTTTTGCACTTTCTTTAATACGACTATCTTAATATTTCGCTATTTTAAATCCCTGAATGTATTTTAATTTGAATAAATAAAAGTTGTATTTTATTATTTTGCATGTGCGCTATATACAGATCTTTTTCTCTTCTTTGTAATACTAGATTTCAGAACATTGCTGCTGTTGTGTGAATATGTACACACAGTGCTTTCATGTTTTCCCCCCTTTCTTTTACTTATACAGTATATGCACATGTGCAACTGAACCCCAGTGTCAAACGCACCCTAATTACAAAAACATAAGATTGTAAGAATAAAAGGGTAAAGAACTGGGGTTGGTATAGGCATCCACAAAAAGACCACATCTGTTACTCAATAGTCACCTTTTCCAATTTGCCAAGGGTTAGAACACAGCCAACCAAGTCTAGAATACAACATGTGCATTAATCTAGAAGCAAAAGGTCCAAAGTTCCCTTACAGTAAAATTCACATAAATAAGAATTCATACCCCTAATACTTCTTACTCACAAATAACTACACCACTCCCTCTAATCTGTACTGGCCTTCTCATCACAGGGTTTTTTCCAAGGGGATTAGGCACCAATACACAGATCCTCTAAAATTGTAATATATAGATAGTTTCCAAAAATAGCCTCATACAGCAAAAGAAGATACAAAGAAGAAAAGAGAAAAGCTGTGAGTTATCAAGAGTAGAAAGATACCAAGGCAGGGGCTTATTTATAATGGGTGCAGGGTGTGCGGTGCACACGGGCCCCTTGGTCCAGGAGGGCCCACACCTCACACCATGCACCCATATTTAGTTATACTTACCTTTCTGCAAACTCCAGTGTGCTGCTCTGCACCGAAAAGATGTCCCGGGAAAAAGGTGCGGGCGCCATTTTCCCGGAGACCCGCGCATGCGCAGTAGATTCTGGCCTATGTATTAATAATCGAGGAGCTGCTGCTAATGTTAAGGTTTCATATATAGGTGGATATTTTCATTTTTAAAATATCCACGCTATGTTGAAAGGAAATCTTGCAGGGACCTAGGTTGTGGTGACCGCTGTCCCTGCAAGTTATATCCCTGTCATTATGAAAGCTGACACTGTGCATGCTCACAGTGTAAGGTTCCTGTCCTAAACCTCCATAGGCTTAAACCAGATTACACCATCTGAAGGTGGTGTAAACTATCAAGCCCAAACTCCAAAAGGCTTTGCTGGAATTTGGTACATAGGGCTGAGATCATAGGCCCTCATTCAGAGCCGTACGCTCTGAGCAGAGCGCACGCTCTGAATGAGGGCCGCCTTCCATGAAAATGGGGCGTCCTCCTGGACGCTCGTAACCACAGCCTATACGAGCGTGCATTGTAATGGCCGCGATGGTCGTGACCATCGCGACCATCGAAACTGCGAGCTGGAGCCTGCAGTTGAGGTTTTCAACCGCAAGCTCCGGAGTGATTTTGGCTCTATCAGAGCCAAAATCACTCCCACTGACATCACTAGTGATGTCAGTGGGCCGGCTTCTGACGGGAGGCGTTCCCGTGGGAACGCCCCCATCAGGGAGGCACGCCCCCGGCACGCCCACCAAAGGGGGCGTGCTGTCAATCAACATCGACAGCACGCCCCCTTTGATCAGACACAACGAGCGAAGGACTTTCCTTCGCTCGTCGCGTCTGGCGCATGCCGTCGTGCGCATGCTCAGTGCATAACATCGACCCACTTGCGAGCGGACAGCCGCTCGCGAGTGGGTCTGAATCATACCCATAGTCCCCATTGATAATAATGGGGACTGTGATCTGCAGTGCTAATTAGCACTCTGCCAGAGATTTCTGTGAAATCTCCTGCATTGTGCTATTGGTACATAGCTACAGCTGTTTCTACATCATTTTATGGAGAAAAAAACTTACTACATAGGCCCCCAAGAGAGTTAAGTTCAAACAAAATAGGTATTTTTAATTTGTGACACCAACATTTACTGAACCCAAACTTCCTTACTAAATTAGCTCCTACATCACAGTCTGATGATTTTAATATATTTATAGAATTTAACACATTTGTTAGGAAACTATGAAATACACCCACTAATCCAGTATCACAATTAGGTCTAAAACCAGTACCCAAATTATAGGCCTGACTCAGACCTGCTCACAAGCACATAGCGCTTGCAAGCGGGTCAATGGCCGGGCAGTGCGCGCTCACACGAGCCCCGCTACGAGCGAGAAATCACTCGCTCCGGGGGTCGCAACAAACTGGGGCGGCTGTCGATATTGATCGACAGCTCGCCCCTTTTTGTAGGTGGGGAGGGGGGTGGCTGACCAAACGGAGGCGTTCCTGAAGGAACGCCTGCCGTTTGTGGGTGGCCCTACTGAAATCACTCGTGATGTCAGTAGTGAGCTTCCTGCCCTATTAGAGCAGGAGGCTCACTGGGGCTTGCGGCAGACGAAACCCTACCACAAGGGTCTCATCACAAACCCGAAGGTCGCGATAATCGCGACCATCACTTGGCCGCTCGCAAAAGCTGTGGGTGGTCACCAACAGCTTAGCAAGCGGCCAGGAGGCCGGTTTACAAAAAAAGCGGCCACTCAGATTCAGAGCGAGTGCTCGCTTTTTGCGAGCGCCTCTGAATCAGGGCCTATATCTTTCGGTCACTAAAAGCGGTCATATTGACATATTTTGTGAAACTTTACAAAGTGAATTAAGGGCCCGATTCAGACCTGCACGCTAGGCTGCGTTCGCACGTAGCCTGCCGATGTTTACAATGTGCGCATGCGTATAAAATGCAGTGCTCGTACGCGAACTAGTCCATGCGATCAGTAAGCATTCACACCCTGCACATAGACACCTCGCTAGAATGAGTGACAGAATGATGATCCGTTTGTGGGTGGTGACAGAGGTTGCTCAATGGAAGCGGGGGTGTGGTGGTGCGAACGCAGGAGTGTCTGAGCATCTTAACGCCATTTCAGAGGCGTGCATAATTAAGACGCAGTGTCATAATACTAGGGGTGAGCGGGTTCGGATTTCTGAAATCCGAGCCCCCCCGATCCGAGTCAGGCTCGACTTTTCCCGCCTGACTCGGATCTGAAATCGAGGCAAAACGTCATCATCCCGCCTTCCGAGTCTCGCGGGTTTTGGATCCTATATAAGGTACCCGCGTCGGCGCCATTTTCTCACTAAGCTGTGGATAGTGAAGAGGGAGGGTGGGAGTTAGGGCTGGCTGGGCTGTGTAGTGTAGTGCAGAGTAGTGTTGTGCTGTGCTGTGCTGCGCTGTGCTGCTGTTGTGTGATACCCTATACTATGAGTTTATTCACAATGTAATCAGACAACATAGTATAACAATAAAGATGGCAATAGTGAATCCTTTCTTATGTTTATTTTATTTTTCAGGAACCTGCAGATCACTAGCGAACTCTGGACTTCGAACCTGCAAACTATAAATGGGTAAGTATACTCTAGTGGAAATTAACAAATGACTAATTTTGCAATTCCCCTAACATCTCTAAAATATATATAAAAAACCTCACGTGAGTATGAAAAACGGACAAGGTTACATCAAGAATACAATTGCAAAGTTTTCTATACACCTTTTTAGGAAAATGTTTTCCTCACACTACTGACTTTACATGTCTCATACACTGCTAGTTCAGCGCTGAAATAGTTAATAGGGTGCACCCTTCGTTGCCCGGGATATGAAGAACAGTTCTTAAACTGCTCCAGCTACAGTACTTGTCTGTATTTAATGCAACACTGTAATCCTCTGTAACTTATCCTGCTGCGATGGTGTTGGTATTACAGTCAGTTCCTTCTCTGCTTAGCAACCTTAGTTCATAGTATTACAGGTGCTGGCACTGAAGTGTCGCCCTAACACTGCTGGTAACTGTTGTACCTAATCTCCAATATGCTGTATCAGGGGGTTAATCTTACTATCATGAATGTAGTCTATAGACCCCACGCTGATCTCTGAAGGGACTGCTGTGCATATGTCATGGTGGACAACTGTAGGCCTCCAGTTAATAAGCCCTAATGTCACTGAGTGTCTATTTGTTGAGGTTGCAGCAGTTTTCTTACCCCTCCAGTATCAGCTCTCAACCTCCAGCTCCTTTACAAGCTCAGTCTCTCTCTATTTCCGCAGCTCCGCCTGAGGCACCCCCTTAGGGGTCATCCGACACACCCCTCTTAGGCTGATTGTTCTCAGGAACCTCTCTGGATGATACAACTTGGTCCCATCGGATGTTCCCCGCCTCAGAGACCTCCGCTGCTTGTCCCGGAGTACGGCCGCAGCCCTCAGGTAAGCATCAAGGCAGCGCAGCCCCTTCTCCTGTCCAGCTACCTCACCAACTGCACACACCAACTGCCATTTTTCCTCCAGTTCAAATCCTTGAGCCTGCTACAGTGCTCACTGGTCCCCTAACGTCCACCACCACTGAGGGGGCAGTGCAAATAGTCCCTGAACCTTAATGAAACCAGTTAAATTATGCCCTATATTAGACAATGGCAGGAGTCACATTAATATTTTACATTTTCATAGAGGCACATCAGCATGGGTAGGAACACAGGGTGTTGGTGGGGTGCCACAGTTGTCCACTACTTCAAAGTCCATAGGGGCTGGCTGTGTTGTGCTGTGCTGCTGTTGTTAATAGGGGCTGTGTCCACTACTTCAAAGTCCATAGGGGCTGGCTGGACTGTGTTGTGCAGTCAGTTCTCCATAGGGGCTGTGTCCACTCCAAAGTCCTGTGCAGTGTCCCAGTCCTAAAGGGGTGCTGTAGTGTTGTCCAGGGGGTGCTCTGTCCATCAGGGGTGCTCCCCCCAAGTGCGAAAAAAATAATATTTTTTGTGTGTTTGCGAATTGTGTGCGCAGTAGCCGCACGTGCATCAACAAAGTAGTGCCAAGCGTGCGCCTGTGTCATAAGTAAAGGGCCAGCTGGCTTGACCGTTAAAGGGTGCTGTAACCCCCAAAGTACACTCCAGTCCAAACCAAAAAAAAAATTATTTTCTGTGTTTGTGAATTGTGTGCGCAGTAGCCGCACGTGCATCAACAAAGTAGTGCCAAGCGTGCGCCTGTGTCATAAGTAAAGGGCCGGCTGGCTCATTTCTTAAAGGGTGGTGTAACCCACAAAGTGCACTACTCTCCAGCAAAAATAAAAAAATATTTTCTGTGTTTGTGTGTGCTTTAGCCGCACGTATATATCAATATAACATAAATGGAGGACCAAACTTTCTCCGATAAAAATAAAATAGGGAAAGATCAAGAACCACTTCCTCCTAGTGCTATTGCTGCTGCTGGGAGTTGTTCATCATCCCAGAGAGGAAGTAGGAACATCACTACTTTTACTAAACAATTGACCCTCCAACAGTCCCTAGCGATGAGGATGAAGTACGACAGCAGTCATCCTGAAGCAAAACGTATAACTGAGGCCTTGACTGCTATGTTGGTGTTAGACGTGCGTCCGGTATCCGCCATTAGTGCAGTGGGATTTAGGCAATTGATGGAGGTAGTGTGTCCCCGGTTCCAAATCCCGTCTAGATTCCACCTGCATCCTCAAAGCAGCAGCGACAAGCGTGCGTCTGTCTGTTAAAGGGTGGTGACACCCTCAAAGTGTGCTACACAAACAATAATAATATTGTTCTTTTTTTTCGGTCTTTGTGAAATATGTGGGCTGTAGCCGCACCTGCATCCTTAAAGCAGCAGCGACAAGCGTGCGTCTGTCTGTTAAAGGGTGGTGTAACCCTCAAAGTGCGCTCCACAAACAATAAAAATATTCTTTTCTTTTTTTCTGTCTTTGTGAATTGTGTGGGCTGTAGCCGCACTTGCATCCTTAAAGCAGCAGCGACAAGCGTGCGTCTGTCTGTTAAAGGGTGGTGACACCCTCAAACTGTGCTACACAAACAATAAAAATATTCTTTTTTTTTCGGTCTTTGTGAAATGTGTGGGCTGTAGCCGCACCTGCATCCTTAAAGCAGCAGCGACAAGCGTGCGTCTGTCTGTTAAAGGGTGGTGACACCCTCAAAGTGTGCTACACAAACAATTAAAATATTGTTCTTTTTTTTCTGTCTTTGTGAATTGTGTGGGCTGTAGCCGCACTTGCATCCTTAAAGCAGCAGCGACAAGCGTGCGTCTGTCTGTTAAAGGGTGGTGACACCCTCAAACTGTGCTACACAAACAATAAAAATATTCTTTTTTTTTCGGTCTTTGTGAAATGTGTGGGCTGTAGCCGCACCTGCATCCTTAAAGCAGCAGCGACAAGCGTGCGTCTGTCTGTTAAAGGGTGGTGACACCCTCAAAGTGTGCTACACAAACAATTAAAATATTGTTCTTTTTTTTCGGTCTTTGTGAATTGTGTGGGCTGTAGCCGCACTTGCATCCTCAAAGCAGCAGCGACAAGCGTGCGTCTGTCTGTTAAAGGATTACATCGGTGACAGCATCCAAGTAGGCATGTCAGACAGTCCGTACCTGTACCGGCAGGAAAAATAAGCAATTTGGAGGTCCCTGTACAAACTGGCTCTATTTTACCTGAGTTGCCCCCCCTCCAGTGTGTACTCCGAAAGAGTGTTTAGTGCAGCCGGGAATCTTGTCAGCGAAAGGTGTAGGAGGTTGCTTCCACAAAATGTGGAGAAGATGATGTTCATAAAATGAATTATCAACTCTTCCAGGGAGACCAGCCTCCAGAACGTACAGAGGGACCTGTGGTTCCAGCGGGGACTAATTAATACTCTGTGAGGATGAGGATGTACACACTGAAGAGGGTGAGGAATCGGTGGATGAAGAGGATGACATCTTGCCTCCGTACAGCCAGTTTGTGCAGGGACAGATTAATTGCCAGCTTGTTTTGTGGGGGCCCAAACGAACCAATCATTTCAGCCACAGTTGTGTGGCAGACCCTGGCGCTGAAATGATTGGTTTGTTAAAGTGTGCATGTCCTGTTTATACAACATAAGGGTGGGTGGGAGGGCCCAAGGACAATTCCATCTTGCACCTCTTTTTTTTCCTTTGCATTTTGTACAGTTTGGGGCTTAGTTTTTCAAACTGCCATCTAGTCTGCCACTGCAGTTTCACGCCTAGATGGGTCACGTGTTTGTGCCGCCCACTCGTGTCGCTTAGCATAGTCATCCAGCTACCT
This sequence comes from Taudactylus pleione, assembly GCA_031769625.1. Taxonomy (NCBI): domain Eukaryota; kingdom Metazoa; phylum Chordata; class Amphibia; order Anura; family Myobatrachidae; genus Taudactylus; species Taudactylus pleione. The sequence continues at coordinate 694,989 of JAUIMM010001205.1, forward strand.
CGGTGCAACCTTTTGGACATAAAAACACTATTGTGAGGTGTGAGGTGTTCAGAATAGACTGGAAATGAGTGGAAATTAAGGTTATTGAGGTTAATAATAGCATAGGAGCAGAAAAACCTACAAATTCTGTGATTTTAGCTGTTTTTATGCTTTTTTTCAAAAAAATACAGATCCAAAACACAAAACCCAGAACCCAAAACACGGAAGGGTGGTTTTGGCAAAACCAATCCAGATCCAAAACACGAAGAAAGATCCAGATCCAAAACCAAAACACAAAACACGAAAAGTGGCCGGTGCACACCCCTACATAATACACGTCACATGGCTGATTTACACACTGAAGCACTTGCAGTGCTTGCGGTAGGGTATGGTAAGCCACAAGTGCTGCGTATGGATCCGATGTTACTCGATGTTACCGATTGTGGCATACACTTCATGGAGATTACGTGTCTTGCATACACTTCATGGAGATTACGTGTCTGGGCATCTTAACACAGGCTGGTGGGCGTCTAAATACACACCGCAATCACACGCCAAGACATAGTGGGCGTGCTAATGCTTTGCCGTGCGATCGCGAGATTTGCATACTTTGGCTGCATATGAACGTATCTAGAGAGCGGGTCTGAATCGCGCCCTAAGCCCTGTGTCTTGGATGGCTGCCATTTTATGAGGGAGTGATTAATAAGAACATTTATTATTGAAAAGTTTATTTGTGTTTTTGACTATATAAGTGATATTTAATTTCCTTGTGGCTTTGCGCAAACATATACGTGCCGATTTAATCAGTGGTGATACACGACACAATGTGCAATTGTGCACGTCACAGCTTATTAAGGTAATCCAACAGTTCAGATTTTCCTCTATGGGGTGCAAAGAAAATTCTGCAATATTGGTGACCCTAAAGTTTTGGGATTGGCATCTCATTGCCTTTGATCCTTTAAATAAATTGCCCCATAATATACATACACACACACATAGCACTTTAATAGGTCAACAGTGCGCCTTATGCCAGCACCACCCCCTAAACCTGTGACGTCATGGGGGTAGGGCAGCTGGCTCTGGGAAGTAGAGCACTGCCTGGTGTGTCAAACTCTACACTCTGCAGGGTGCACGCGGGTAGCTAGGCAGTAGCACTACTGGATGCATGGTACCGTTCCACCCACCCTGCAAGCCACATGCAGGTGCAGTGAGGCAGCGTTTGTGCCATCCCCAAGGCCCTGTGCCATGTGCAACAGTACCGTTCACACACCCCTAGTTACAGCCCTGCACAGACACACACACTAAGGGGCTATTTATCAAATAATATTTGCAGCATATCTCCCAAAAACACCCAATTTCAGGGGATATGCTGCAAATATTAATTATATAATAATATTATATTAGTATTACCCATATGTATGAAGGATTGACTGCCTCAGATATCTCTGATATATGTTGCGGTACCTTCATTTCTGACAGCTGCAGTCCTACAGGTTGCTATGGGGGCTGGAAAGCTGTCAGATTTACCAAGCTCCAGAATGCATTAGCTGCTGTTGCTATGGGCTACACTTTGCAAAATTTACCACTCCAGCAATGGCCTCCACACATGCATGGTCCACAGACGCATAGGCATATTTATAATGGGTGCAGGGTGTGTGGTGCACATGGGCATATGAGTCCAGAGGGGCTCCGCACCACACACGCTGTACCCATAGTATACTTGCTTTATGTCGGCTAGTGGGTCCTTCCTCCTCCGCGACACCATCTTTTGGATTGGGTATGGGATCCCGGCTGTCAGAATACTGTCAGCGGCATCTCAACAGATTCCTGACACAAGTAGGTAAGTGTCCTAACCCCTAATCCACCTTTCCCGCAGCCTAACCCTAACTCTCCCTCCCACAGCCTAACCCCTAAGCTAAACCTAACTCTTCCCCTGACCCTAACAATTACCGTTGGGATTCTGGTGCCAGTATTCTGACTGCTGGCATCCCAACCGCCATGATGGTGATTACATCCCCATTTTCCCAGTGACATCTTCAGGAAGATGGTGCCGTGCAGTAAAAGCTAAGACTCTGGCACTGTGCGCTCTTCTGCACATGCGACGTCTTCCTGAATATCACTGGGAAGAAGATGCCACGGAGGAGGAGTGACCCGCTTCCTGGCACCAGGTAGGATGCAGAGCTTGTGGGGAAGGGAGGGGGGCGCTGCTCAAAGGGGGAGACCTGATACACACGGGCCCCCTCGGGTGTTAAAATGCCCATGCGGGGACAAGCTCCTTTCAGAGCCCCTCTCCCTGCATGTGTTTTTAATACATTCTGGCAGTAAAATAATTTCTTATTGCCGTGAATAATGGTGATAAGAAATTACAATTATCAGGTCTAAAACCTGATAATAAATATGCCCACAAGAGAGAGAATAATTTAATCATGAATGTTGTTTGCAAAATAGGGTTCTAGATCATATCTATAATGGAAGTATTATCAATAAGCAAATATGACGTGATATTTATAATTAGATTCTTTCAGAGAACTGGGTATATCTGTTGCTGCTAATGAAGAAAACCAGCTTTGAATAGATGAATAGATGGAGAAAAGAGAGCCTGCTGGCTGACTGAACAACACTGGGTACGCTGACCTACAAATGCGTATAGTGAACAGAGGTAATTATCTGCTTCCGGATGTAAGGAGTGCTGACGTTTTCTGCCCACTGTCTCTGACAAGCTCGTGTTCCAGCAGGTAACATTCAGTCATGTACTGTGACGAAACTTGATGCAACGTGACAACTGGAACTTTGCTGACCTGCTGGATTTTTTTTGGTGTGTCTTCTCTATGCACAATGCAGGTATTCATGTTTAATGCAGAATCATCTCTTTGTGGGCGTGGTAACTATCATTCATTGGTGAATATGTTAATAGTTCATTATATGAGACTACAAATGAACTCAACATACTGGTATTTAGCAAAATAATTAAAAGGGAACTAAGCATATCATACTAAAATTAAATTAATAGGATTATTAAAGTGGAAAGCAAATGTGACTTGCATACCTCTCTCTCCCTTTTGAGTTTTTGAAGTCTTCTGTATAGTTTTTTTTTTTACAGTTGAGGTAGATTGTTACTAATGAACTTACTCATTAAAATATTTAAATATGTCTAAAGTCCCCTACACACTAGACGATATCTTCAGCGATTTGTCCGGTTCCGACACATTGGAGCAGCAAATCGTTCATATCGTCCAATGTGTACGCACGATGCCATTGTGCGCTTCTGCGGGTCATCCGTCGCATCCTCAGATCTATTGTTCATGCAGAAAGATCTGAGGATGTAACCAGCGATGCCATACTGCCGAATGGCATTGCTAGCTACACTTTTTTGCAGTCACCAACCAGACAACGACCAACGATGCGCGTTCCTGCATAAACGATAACGATATCTATGGTCTTTCATGCATGGAGGCCAACTTGGACGATTTTGTGTAGATTTGCCTGTAAAAAGATAGGTTCACTTAAATATCTATCATAGATATCTATCAGTGTGTACAACAAAATCATTTGACCTGCACTACAGAAAGTTGGAGGGAAATCTATCAACAATATCTATGGTTGTTCAAGTTGTTCCGTGTGTATGCAGCATAAGTCTCATTGGGGTAGATGTATTATAGCGGCACTTAACTCTTTACCGAGGCGAAGCAGGAAGCACTACCGATGAGATGTATGAACATCTCATCGGCCGGAGAGGGGGAGCGTTAACTCTCCCCTCCGGCGCTACCCGCTAGAGACCACAGCGCATCAGCTTAGTGCTGATGCACTGTGTCAGTCCAGGCCGGCTCCACTGAGCATGCACGGGATATCGTAAGTATCGTGAGATCCCCGCGCGCAGCCTGGAGCTGGCAGCCTCCGCAGCAGGGACAGCGCTGTCCCTGCTGTGGCGATAGGGCAGCGCCAGGCTGTAGCTGTCGATTGCGACAGCTGCAGCAGGCCGAACGGTCAGGGCATCTGACTGTTCATACATGGCCCAGGCTAACGGCGCTGCTATCTTGTAGATAGCAGCGCCGATAATGACAGGGGCGCATACCGCCCAAACCCCCGATCATACATCGAGGAGAAGTGGTATCAGCGCACATAACGTGCACTGATACCGCTCTGAGCTTCATACATCTCCCCTATTATCTTGTAATATTACTTTGGCACAAAGCAGAACATTATTGATTACCCCAATTAGACTCCACAATTTGTCACCTATGTAATAAAGTAATAATTATGTTATTTGTGATTGCAATCACCGAAGGACATGATTGTTCTTTGTATATAAATGGTGATAGTGTCTTCTGTTTTCTGTGAATATATTGGAGCTGACGCTTCTGCTGGAACAAACGCACCTAATCACTTGTACAGACAGAATAACCCTACATAATAAAAATCTTCAATGTGCAGCTCATCTACCAACCAGCATTGGGCTCCCTTTGTACTGGCTTTAAACATCAATGTTTCCTACATTTTTGGGTGATTATTCTTAATAATTCTCCTGGTAGAAATTAAAATATTGCTTTCTTTTTAATATTTAGATTTGTATATCCAAAAATAGCTTTGCTTTAATTTTTTGTTTCAGTACACTCAGGGACTACTATAATACAGGATATGTTTATTTAATTTATTTGCAGATAACAAAGGATATGGCAATACAGGTTCAAAACATTGAACAATAGCATAACATACACGGTGCGATGTGCACCCAGTGATGCGACCCACGATCCGACGGCTGACATATCAGGCGGTCCCCATACACAGAGCGATCTTGTGCTCGACTGCCCAATATGCCAGCCCTCCGCATAGTCCAGCATGGGATCGTTCGTCGATTCTCCAGATCTCTTCTGCATGCAGGAAGAGCTGGATGAGAGATGGGCGACCCCACGGGAGCGTGCAGCGGACGATATCAAGCCCACACGCGGAACGACATAGTTGCGTTATCGTTCCAGTCTGTCGGATTGGCTGGTATATCGCTCTGTGTGTGGGGGCCTTTAGACATGGGCAAAAACAAAGCATGAGATCTGTAACAATCTGTGTTGTGCTCCACAATTACAACACAAATCTTAATTTTCTTTGGTAATGAGAGAGGAGAGTTTTTTAGTAGTCACTCATATTCCATATAAACAATTAATGTTTTAGAGGCTATATGGTAAAAATGTTACCACTTGTGGGATCATTTAGAGGTTGACTTATATATGGAATGGGTATGTAACGCCGGCTGTCGGAATGTCTCCTGTCAGAATACTGACAACGGCATCCTGATGGTTGGTATCCCAACAGGGGTCGGGTAAGTATACTTACCCACCCCCCTTCCCCCCTAACCCTAACTCTCCCATTTTGTAGCCTAACCTACCCCTCTCTATCCCCCCCTGTTAGTGCCTAACCCTAACCCTTTCCCCTTCATGCCTAAACCTAACCTTCCCCCCTTAGTGCCTAACCCTAACCCCCCCTCAGTAGTGCCTAACCCTCTACCCTATGGGTGCCTAACACTAAGCCCCCCTCCAAAACCTAACCCCGCTACGCTCCTTAAACATAACCCCTCCCCCCCCCCATGGTTAACAATAAGGGCGCCCCGGACTGACTTACCTCGTTCGGCTGGTGTCCTTCAGCATTCCGACGTTAGGATTAAGATAGGCATCGGTATTTTGACGCCAATCTTAAATCCCTTGTCGGGCTTCCCCTGTCAGAATTGAGACCAGCGGCACCGCGGCCTCCGGTCTCATAACTACATCCCCTCATATATCTATCAATGATGTAAGTCGGAAGGATGCATGCATGAAAAAGTACACCTCTGCAGTTACTTACTCCACACAAACTATGGGGCTGAGATACAGTTGCATGTAAGCAGCATTATGTGCTTGGGGATAAATGCAGATGTTTGCCCTATATTGCTTGGCCACATCTATGCGACTGTTCCACCCCTATCCATCTGCTTGTGTAAATAGCCAATATCACTATCAGCGTGCATTTGCTCAAGCCCAGTCCTTGGTGCAAGAGATCCATCTGAAATGAGTACTCATGAAACACTCAGATGTCGCTCAGTTACACCCACTCACACAAGTGGAGATTCGGCTGAGATGTATAGGTCTCTAAATTGCCCATATACTGTATGCACAAAGTGTGTTGGGTCAGTTTCATGGACATTTGCTAAAGGTCGCGGATCTGTGGACTTGTGTGCAAATCTGAACCAGCATTTATTTGGACTTGCTCTAAGATCATATAATAAAATGTGGAAAAATATGCATTGTGGACATGTTCACCATCAGCATGTTACATGTGTAACAGATAGAAAGTATATTGTAAACTAGTATTTCTGGTTTTCACTCACTTACTCAGCCTGCAATCAACCTCCCCAAGCCCACAGCTAACTGCTTGGAATGAAATCATATAACTTCTACCCAGTACAAGACCCACATTGTGTGCTACCCATGTGTCCTCATGTGCCCCCAGCCAAATGCAGAACAAATCCGTAGCAGTCAGACTTTATAACAGCTTGATTTCTGTGTGTATTGAATCAATTATTTTATATTACAGTGTTTGTAATTTACTCCCGCAGTGGGTTAGAGAACTGTTTCAAACAATGTTCATGTATGTTAATTATTACAATTGACACACATAAATGCATGTTCAAAGGTTAGTAGACAGGTCAGTGATGAGCAACAGACAGCAGCCCCCCAGTTCCCTTATGATTAATGTCCATCAGACGCAGATTTTACCCTTTGTTTTATACCCCACTGAGCTTCACCTGTGGCCAAAACTTAGGCTGGGTATACACCTAAACGACCGGCAATTGTGCCGATGTTCAGGGCAATTTGTCTTCACCCTGGACATGGCAAGATGCCAGTACACACTTAAAAGATTTAATGAAAGACGGAATGATCACTGTTCCGTCCTTCATTAATATGTACAGCCTCACATGCGATATCGTGTGATTGGCTGTGCAGCATGGCCAATCACGCAATATCGCATGTGACCGCGGGAGCGCGCAAATTAGGCATACACACTGCACGATAAATGCAAATAAATGGATAAATCCACATAGCAGTTAATCACAATAATTTGAGCTCCATCCTATTTTCAATAGCAATATGGAGTTATTTTACAAAAAAATGGATTATCTGCTTAATACATTACTAAATATTCAGTACATAATAGAAGAATTTTAATAAACTTGTACAAAACCATTAGAATCATATACTCGACAGGTACGCATTTCTATATATTACTAAGCTTCTTTTCAGCAGCTGTAAAGGGAATATACATGGAATAAAATAGATGTTGGCAGTAAAATGCTCTTCTGGCAAGATGCTGAGGATTTGTTTCGGATGTAGGAAATCCTCTTCCTGGTTGGTGACTTTGACTTTCCTGACTGACAGGCGTGAGGCTAGCACTGAGTTACTAACGCTTCCCATAGTGGGATGTGGAGCCAAGTCTTACACGAGGCAGCATCCTTTCATTACTCGTATCCTGCTGAGTTATGAATGAAAGAAGGAGTGGTGCACATACACCCACGGCCATCCCTGAATACAGCACATTTACAAGGATTTTTAAATTATATAACAAACTTGTCTTATTTTTTCTCATTTTGCTCCTGCTATGAAATTTCAAATAAAGATAATAAGAGGTAGCATTTATAGCAACAGTTACACAGTAAATGTTTGAAGAAGCAATATCAGGGGGGCTGATTCAGCATTCCACTCAGCATTGCACTTGAACCATACATGCCTACCCTCCCGGTTTTCGCGGGAGGCTCCCGATTTTTCGGGTAACCCCCCCGCACCCCCGGAAGGGTAGGCATTTCTCCCGCATTCTGCCCACTTCCTAGTGAAGTGGGCAGAATGAGGAGAATACCCGCGGCGATCGCGGGTCTCCCGGTAGAGGGCGGGGCTTAAAATGTGATTCTACATGAATCAAGTCATTTGGCCCCGCCTCCTATGCAAATTCTAGCCAATCGCGGCAATTTTACCACGAGGGGCGGGGCTTAATGACGTGAATCATCAGGTCCCGCCCCCCATTGCCTCCCTCCTGCTTCTCTTACCCAGGCTTCTCCCGGGAAGAGATCTTCAAAGGTAGGCAACTCTGACTTGAACGCAGATTCCCGATTATCGTGAATCTGCGTGTATGCAGGACCCATTCAGCCAGTATGCAGAATGGGTCCTGTGTAATCACACACAGCCCCTTCTGTGCCTCTGCTGATTGACAGGCAGAGGCATTTAAGGGACAGTGCGCAGGCGGGGTCGACGCAGTGTCCTGGCCTCACAAGCCAGGAAAAGGTAGATAGATAGATAGAAAAATGCTGCAAAGTAAGAATGCTTTCAAAAATCGAAGTGTTAATAGTTTATTTTCACCAATTAACTAAATGCAAAGGGAATGAACAGAAAATAAATCCAAATCAAATCAATATTTGGTGTGACCACCCTTTGCCTTCCAAACAGCATCAATTCTTCTTTGTACACTTGCACACAGTTTTTGAAGGAACTCAGCAGGGAGGTTGTTCCAAACATCTTGGAGAACTAATCACAGATCTTCTGTGGATGTGGGCTTGCTCCAATCCTTCTGTCTTTTCATGTAATCCCAGACAGACTCGATGATGTTGAGATCAGGGTTCTGTGGGGGCCATATCATCACTTCCAGGACTCCTTGCTCTTCTTTACGCTGAAGATAGTTCTTAATGACATTGGCGGTATGTTTCGGGTCATTGTCCTGATTACACCTTCACTTATTAACACATAGTTTTTCCCTTAATCCTATACTAACACTTTAGTCTCTCACAGGTGTGCTTTGCTGGGGTGGCTGGCTATCGCCGGCTTTTTTGGAGTTCTGCACCTCAGATTCTGACCAAGTGATAGGGACCTCCGGTATCAGAGACGCCGTGACGCGGCCCGGAGGCTTAGCCATATCTTTGCAAATATATGCAACTGAGATCTCTGAATTATCTACCACCATGTAGTTTTTCAAATCTTATTGCTGATTTCATTCAGTGTGCTGGGGGAATACTTTTTGTTGTGCCTTGAAATCTTTGCCTGGAAGAGACCTTGCTGATGCAGTATAACTACCTTGTGTCTTCTTGCTGTGCTCAGTCTTGCTATGGTGTATGACCTGTGACATGCAATTGTCTTCCACAACCTCACCTTTGTAGCAGAGACTGTTGGCTGTTCCTCACCCAGTTTTAAGCCTTCTACATAGCTGTTTCAGTTAATGACTGTGTTCCAAAATATATATGAAAATGATGATCATTATCACCTATTTGGTATGATTGGTTAATCACACACCTGACTATAATCCTACAGAATCCTTGACTTTGTGCAAGTGTACCTAGAAGAATTTATGCTGTTTTGAAGGCAAATGGTTTTATGTAGATTTCTCTTCTGTTCATTCACTTTGCATTTTGTTAATTGATATAAAAAACTATTAACAATTCTATTTTTTAAAGCATTCTTACTTTGCAGCATTTTTTTCACAGCTGCCTAAAACTTTTGCACAGTTATTGTAGTGTGTGTGTGTGTGTGTGTGTGTGTGTGTGTGTGTGTGTGTGTGTGTGTGTGTGTGTGTGTGTGTGTGTGTGTGTGTGTGTGTGTGTGTGTGTGTGTAGACCACACCTGATAATAGGCCTATTGTTATGAGGAGGACTGGAGCTGGAGCGCCTTCCACCCCATTGTTAATCTGGTCCTGACCGTTTTGTAGAGAACTAACAGTTATCAACTGTATCTGCTGATATTACTCATCACTAAGGAGTCTATGTATTAAGCCTTGGAGAGAGGTAAAGTAGACAGAGATAAAGTACCAACCAACCAGCTCCTAACTGTCACTTTAAAGGCTGTGTTTGGAAAATGACAGTTAAGAGCTGATTGGTTGGTACTCTAGCTCTCTTTTTCTATTTTTTCTCTCTCCAAGGCTTAGTACACATAGACCAGGGGTAGGAAACCTTTTTTTTGCTGAGGGCCATTTTGATACATACAACATTCTTTGTGGGCCCAGTCCACAATCACTGGTTATTACAGCAATGCCAGGAGCATCCTGAGGATGCTCCGGGGAGTTGCAAGGGCAGTGAAATGACTGTCTGAAGCATCCTAAGAACACCCCAGGTGGCACGGCTGCATAGATTGTGGCTGCAGTGTGCCATTCTAGGCACCCTGCTAGCCAGATGAGGCTAGCAAACAAAAAAGTCAGGGGGCCAGACCAAATGATCCCACATGCCTTATACGGCCCCCGGGCCTGAGGTTCCCCACCCCTGACATAGACAATAATTTAATGTATTCTTACTTTAACCTAATGTTCTATATGAAAATATTGATGATAGATAGATAGATAAATGTCATTGGTTAAATGCAGGTAGGATGTGATGTATAACCTCAATAGACTGATCATATGACTTGCTATAGAACTGTCAGTTATCAGTTGTAACTGTTAATATGCCTGCTGACTGTGTTGTGTAAACCTATGTTAACCTAACAATAAGCAGATTTATTATAAATAGACAGCAATTGCAAAATGCATGGATAATGTGATTTTTCACCTCAGTATGCTGACCATGTGTCTTGCTTACATCATATACTGCCTTTGTTATGTCTCTCAGCTTTGGTAGAAAGACACCATATTGTAGAGAACTGCCAGTTATAAACTTTATCTGCTGATATGACATGTCACAATGTAAGGTATGCTTATTTTAACCTAAATGCTATGTGAAAATAATGTTAGATAGATAGTACTGGTAAAATGGACAGACAGACAGACAGATTTGATAGAATTGGTGAAATGCAGGTAGGATGTGATTTATAACCTTAATAGGCTGATCATGTGACTTGTTAGAGAACTGTTAGTTATCAACTGTGTATTTGTCCTGACCTTGTACAGTAAACTTATTTTAATCTAAAGATAGACAGATTATTTTAAATAGATAGCAATGGCAAAATGCATGGAGAATGTGATTTATCACCTCAGTTTGCTGGCCACGTGACTTGTTACGTCATAAACAGCTTTGTGATGTCACTCAGTTTTGGTAGAAAGGTCACCATTGTGTAGAGAAATGTCAGTTATAAACTGTATCTGCTGATGTGGCACCCCACCAACACCCTGTGTTCCTACCCATGCTGATGTGCCTCTATGAAAATGTTAAATATTAATGTGACTCCTGCCATTGTCTAATATAGGGCACGATTTAACTGGTTTCATTAAGGTTCAGGGACTATTTGCACTGCCTCCTCAGTGGTGGTGGACGTTAGGGGACCAGTGAGCACTGTAGCAGGCTCAAGGATTTGAACTGGAGGAAAAATGGCAGTTGGTGTGTGCAGTTGGTGAGGTAGCTGGACAGGAGAAGGGGCTGCGCTGCCTTGATGCTTACCTGAGGGCTGCGGCCGTACTCCGGGACAAGCAGCGGAGGTCTCTGAGGCGGGGAACATCCGATGGGACCAAGTTGTATCATCCAGAGAGGTTCCTGAGAACAATCAGCCTAAGAGGGGTGTGTCGGATGACCCCTAAGGGGGTGCCTCAGGCGGAGCTGCGGAAATAGAGAGAGACTGAGCTTGTAAAGGAGCTGGAGGTTGAGAGCTGATACTGGAGGGGTAAGAAAACTGCTGCAACCTCAACAAATAGACACTCAGTGACATTAGGGCTTATTAACTGGAGGCCTACAGTTGTCCACCATGACATATGCACAGCAGTCCCTTCAGAGATCAGCGTGGGGTCTATAGACTACATTCATGATAGTAAGATTAACCCCCTGATACAGCATATTGGAGATTAGGTACAACAGTTACCAGCAGTGTTAGGGCGACACTTCAGTGCCAGCACCTGTAATACTATGAACTAAGGTTGCTAAGCAGAGAAGGAACTGACTGTAATACCAACACCATCGCAGCAGGATAAGTTACAGAGGATTACAGTGTTGCATTAAATACAGACAAGTACTGTAGCTGGAGCAGTTTAAGAACTGTTCTTCATATCCCGGGCAACGAAGGGTGCACCCTATTAACTATTTCAGCGCTGAACTAGCAGTGTATGAGACATGTAAAGTCAGTAGTGTGAGGAAAACATTTTCCTAAAAAGGTGTATAGAAAACTTTGCAATTGTATTCTTGATGTAACCTTGTCCGTTTTTCATACTCACGTGAGGTTTTTTATATATATTTTAGAGATGTTAGGGGAATTGCAAAATTAGTCATTTGTTAATTTCCACTAGAGTATACTTACCCATTTATAGTTTGCAGGTTCGAAGTCCAGAGTTCGCTAGTGATCTGCAGGTTCCTGAAAAATAAAATAAACATAAGAAAGGATTCACTATTGCCATCTTTATTGTTATACTATGTTGTCTGATTACATTATGAATAAACTCATAGTATAGGGTATCACACTGATATGACATGTCACAATGTAAGGTATGCTTGAATTTTTAGAGATACAGATGTATCCACGCTCATCTATGCTTGCATCGCAACATGGATTGCGTGACTAGTGTGCCTGCGTCTATGGCGTGGGTATGCACGCGCTCGCCATAGACTAAAATGGGGAGAACGTCTGGCGCGCCTGGTGCCCGTGTGCACACATCGCGGCAACGATGTACGCGGCTACATCGATAGATAGATAGCAATGGTGAAATGCAGGTAGGATGTGATTTATGACGTCAATGGACTGATCATGTGACTTGCTATAAAACTGTTAATTATGAACTGAATTTGTTAATATGCCTACTACTGACTGTGTAGTGTAAGCTTAATTTAACCAAAATGATAGATAGATAGATAGATAGATAGATAGATAGATAGATAACAATGGTGAAATACAGGTAGGATGTGATTTATAACCTCAATAGGCTGATTATGTGACTTGCTATTGAACTGTCAGTTATCAACTCTATCTGTTAATATGTCTACTGACCTTGTAGTGTAAGCTTATTTTAGCCTAAGTGATAGATAGATTATAAATAAATAACAATGACAAAATGCATGCAGTAGGTAATATTTCACCTTAGTATACTGACCATGTGACTTGTTACATCATAAATAGCCTTTGTGATGTCACTCAGCTTTGTTAGAAAGGTCACCTTTTAGGGCCGAATTAAGGGCCACATGGGCCTGAAAATGTTCAAGGGTCTATACCAGGGATGAGGAACCTCAGGCCTGGGGGCCGTATAAGGTCCCTGGAATCATTTGGTCTGGCCCTCTGAGCTTTCTGCTGCTAGCCTCTTCTGGCTTGAAGGATGCCTAGAATGGCACCCTGCACCCAGATTCTATGCAACAGTGCTGCCTGGAGCGTCCTTAGGCTGCTTCAGACGGTCACACCGCTGCCCTTACAAGTCCCTGGAGCATCCTCAGGATGCTCTTCAGGATGCTCTGGGCATTGCTGTAATCTCTGGCGATTGTGACCCCGTCCCCTTGTATTGTCACACAGAGGGGGCGTGGCCTGCACCAGGCCCACAAATAATGTTATATATATATCAAAATGGCCCTCGGCAGAAAAAAGGTTCCCCACCCCTGGTCTATACTGAGAATGAGAGGAGCTGTGCTGTGTGGGTGTGACCAAAGCCAATTGTGTGTGTACACCCCATACACCATCAGCCCCAAATAAACACATAAAAACAGAAAAATTGTATACTTGTGTGAGAAAACTAGAAAAACTATTTTATTACTTATAATTTTTAGCTGACTGTGTGACCAGCTAGGCAGCTGGTAATCATCATGCTGATGATAGGCCTATTTTTATGTGGAAGCCTGGAGCTGTAGTCTAGCCGAAATCATGTGGCACTAGGCAGCTTGAACATAGTGATCGGGCAGTTGCAGAGCTCAATGGTCATTGCTCCTTTATGGTAGATTTGCAGGGAAAAGCAGTGTAGTATAAGTACCATCTTCAGATGCTGTATCCCAATAGAGGCCTATGGGCCAATGCGTACAAGGATGCCAGAGAGACTTCTGGGTCATAAACCCAGAAATCCTTCTATCGCAAAGGACAGCTCTTATCGCCGGTATGTACCCACTAATTGGCAGTACAGTATATACGGCATTGTGGATGCGATGCTTCGTACATCCCGCCCTATGTCACTGTAGTTTTAAGCAAAAGAGAGAAGGGTAATACAAACTTTCTAAAAGTTCTCTAACTATCCTCCACTAAGGGCTCTATCATCCAGCTAGCATTACCCCCTCAGCAATGCAGACAAGCTCCCTGCATATATTTGGTTGCCGTTCTAAAAACACAGATACACTTCTATCCTTCTTTTATACAGCATCTTAGAATACAGATGGTATGTAAATATGGTGTTATAATTAGGGATGAGCGGGTTCGGTTCCCTGAGAACCGAACCCACCCGAACTTCGGGGATCCGGGGCGATCCGAGCCCAAGCTCGGATCTCCCTGTCTGCCCCGGATCCCTCTCCCGAGGCAAAACCTCGAGATCTGCTGTCGGATCTCGAGGTTTTGCCTCGAGCGGCCATTTAAAAAAAAATGCCTTTGCCTTTAATGGGCAAAGTGCTGATTGGCTGACAGAGCCGTCTGTCACGGCTCTCAGCCAATCAGCATTATGGTGCTCATTTGCATGTAGCACGGACTCGTGAGATCCGTGCTACATGCATCTGTGTGATTGACAGTGACACAGAGCACAGATGGGTCAGTGAGACCCGTCTGTGCTGCTGTGTATTTCAATGACACAGATGCACGCACGGACCAGGAGATCCGTGCTACTTGCATCTGTGTCATTGACACAGAGCACTAACGGGTCCGTGAGACCCGTCTGTGCTGCTGTGGTAAATAAAAAAAAAAAAACCTGTGTAAAAAGAGAAAAAAATGGCGTCCTCCCCCCCAAAAAAAGAGCAACCAGCCCCGGGCATTAGTGACCCAGTGCTGGGTGTGCTTAAATACAGGGGACAAACGACATAGGGGTCCCCTGTACTTAAACACAACCAGCACCGGGCTAGTCAGAACCAGAGCTGGTTGCCAAAATACGGGGGACAAACGACGTAGGGGTCCCCCGTATTCTGCGCAACCAGCTCTGGGCTCTGATCCGGTCCTGGTTCTGGAAATACAGGGGAAAAAAATGAGTAGGGTTCCCCTGTATGTTCCAGAACCAGCACTGGACTTTTTCTAGCGGGGGGCTGATGCCACAGCCAGGGGAGCCCTTTCACCGGGCCCCCCAGCCGCAGCATCAGCCCTGACCGCTAGTCAGCCCAGGCCGGGGATCCCTGGAGAGCTGGGGACCCCCCCAATAAAGGGGTCACCCTCTCCAGGGCACCCCAGGCCCAGGCTGATAGCCCGGGGCTATCCCCGCCACCCCTGGTGGCGGTGGGTGGCGGGTTGATTGTGTGGTGTGGTGTAAATAAAGAATATCAAACATTGTCTTTACAAGTAGAACTGCAAGTCCCAGCAAGCCTGCCCCGCATGCTGGTACTTGGAGAACCACAAGTACCAGCATGCAGGGCATTAAGGGCCCACTAGTACCTGTAGTTCACCTGTAAAAAAATGTTTAAAAAAAACACAGGACACACACACCGTGACAGTATAAGTTTATTAAACATACATACACACACACACATGTACACATACTCACCTATGTAACCTGTAGCATCGGTCCACTTGTCCGGTAAAGTATCCATAGGGGACCTGTGAAGAAAAACATACTCACCATCTCCTATGCGAGGTTCTGTCCTCTTCGTTCCAAAGTAGGCATCCCCGGACTTGGCAAAAAAAAAAAAACGAAAACGCGATCCACGAACTTAGTACCGTTCTATAGAACGGTACTTCCCGAATGAGAGCTTAGCGGCGGGGTATCACCATGGAAACCCCGCTGCTAAGCGTTCATTGGCTGAGAGAGGCCATCTCCCGTCTCTCTCAGCCAATGAACGGCTCCCTCCATTGTAGTCAATGCTGGGAGCCGCAAGGTTATTAAAGTTTACCCTGCGGTTCCCACCATTGACTACAATGGAGGGAGCCGTTCATTGGCTGAGAGACGGGAGATGACCTCTCTCAGCCAATGAACGCTTAGCAGCGGGGTTTCCATGGTGATACCCCGCCGCTAAGCTCTCATTCGGGAAGTACCGTTCTATAGAACGGTACTAAGTTCGTGGATCGCGTTTTCGTTTTTTTTTTTGCCAAGTCCGGGGATGCCTACTTTGGAACGAAGAGGACAGAACCTCGCATAGGAGATGGTGAGTATGTTTTTTTTCACAGGTCCCCTATGGATACTTTACCGGACAAGTGGACCGATGCTACAGGTTACATAGGTGAGTATGTGTACATGTGTGTGTGTGTATGTATGTTTAATAAACTTATACTGTCACGGTGTGTGTGTCCTGTGTTTTTTTTAAACATTTTTTTTACAGGTGAACTACAGGTACTAGTGGGCCCTTAATGCCCTGCATGCTGGTACTTGTGGTTCTCCAAGTACCAGCATGCGGGGCAGGCTAGCTGGGACTTGCAGTTCTACTTGTAAAGACAATGTTTGATATTCTATATTTACACCACACCACACAATCAACCCGCCACCCACCGCCACCAGGGGTGGCGGGGATAGCCCCGGGCTATCAGCCTGGGCCTGGGGTGCCCTGGAGAGGGTGACCCCTTTATTGGGGGGGTCCCCAGCTCTCCAGGGATCCCCGGCCTGGGCTGACTAGTGGTCAGGGTTGATGCTGCGGCTGGGGGGCCCGGTGAAAGGGCTCCCCTGGCTGTGGCATCAGCCCCCCGCTAGAAAAAGTCCAGTGCTGGTTCTGGAACATACAGGGGAACCCTACTCATTTTTTGTCCCCTATATTTCCAGAACCAGGACCGGATCAGAGCCCAGAGCTGGTTGCGCAGAATACAGGGGACCCCTACGTCGTTTGTCCCCCGTATTTTGGCAACCAGCGCTGGTTCTGACTAGCCCGGTGCTGGTTGTGCTTAAGTACAGGGGACCCCTACGTCGTTTGTCCCCTGTATTTAAGCACACCCAGCACTGGGTTACTAATGCCCGGGGCTGGTTGCTCTTTTTTGGGGGGGTGCACGCCATTTTTTTCTTTTTTTACACAGGTTTTTTTTTTTTTTTTTACCACAGCAGCACAGACGGGTCTCACGGACCTGTCATTGCTCTGTGCCAATCACACAGATGCATGTAGCACGGATCTCCCGGGTTCGTGCTACATGCAAATGGGCACCATAACGCTGATTGGCTTCCTGTCTGCCACTGCAGTGCCACTCCTAGATGGGCCACGTGTTTGTGCCGCCCCCTTGTGTCGCTTAGCATAGTCATCCAGCTTCCTCGGTACAACCTTTTGGCCTAAAAACAATATTGTGAGGTGTGAGGTGTTCAGAATAGAGTGGAAATGAGTGGAAATTAATGTTATTGGGGTTATTAATAGCGTAGGAACAAAAAAAGGCCCATTTATGTGATTTTAGCGGGTTTTTTTTATTTTTTAAGAAAAAATCCAGATCCAAAACACAAAACCCAGAACCCAAAACACGGAAGGGTGGTTTTGGCAAAACCAATCCAGATCCAAAACACGAAGAAAGATCCAGATCCAAAACCAAAACACGAAAAGTGTCCGGTGCACACCCCTAGAAACTTATAATTGAGGAGAGGGGGCATTATAGAAAGCAGTATAGTTTACAGCCAAAAAAAAATCAGGTTAATCCTTAATCCCATGTTTTTTTAGTGTTAAATATACTGATTACATAATTTAGTAGTCCAGTGTTCCTTTATATTGTATTTACTTGGACTTCCTCCCAGGAAATTTATTGTAGGAACAGTCTATGATCTCATGCTGCTCTCATCCATGGATATGTCATTGTGCTAAACGTGCCCGAGACGGAGCAGATGGATTGTTCCGCATTACAGACACAGCTCTCCTGTGCTCTCTGAGAGGCCTGCAGCAGCTCACAGTGTGAGGGATGTTTCCATTCCTTCCCTCTCTTTTTTTTCTTCATTCTTAGAATATCAATACCAAGGAAAGCAAAGGAATGGACTCTGACGTCTGTGTTTGTACAGAGCTGTCATGGTTCCAAGCAAAGAAAATACCCTTTTTATATAATAGCAATTTTGCCATGCACGTGGGATCTTCTACTGCTGAGCTAACAACTGAGCCTTAGCTGTACATGCTGTACCTTTCTCATGACCTCTACAGTGTAATATTTCTGTGCAGCTAGAGCTCTCTTCTCCCCCTCAATTCTACTGGCAGTCACAATAAGGCTGCTGCATCATGATTTTCAGAGTGGAGGATCTGAATTTAAACACATCAGTGGACAATATATAGATTTTCTTTAGGTTGTATTTGTAGTCAACTTGAAAGGTGCAGCTTTTATTCTCACATAATAATACATTGTTATGTATTAGTCCCAGGTTGTGTGTTTGGTGCCTCTCACCTCTCTTGATGCAGTGCCTCCATTTGAATCTTTTTCTCAGACACAGAAGGTTTAAGAGTGGGGCCCCATAGCTGTTGTCAGTGATGCCATCTTTCCGATGATGTCTTGGGATATTGGGCCTGATGCTAGTGGAAATGTGGACGGATCTTGCGGATTTCTGCTTACTGCGCAAGCGCCAAAGAAAGTAATCAGTGTGTCAAATGAGGTATGCGAGGCATGCGCAAACGGATGGCGTTAGCCAGTGTTTATGAATTGATCCGTCCATCGACAGAGCACACTATCCGTAGCATGGGAGCTTGTGGCCGGCACAGGGCGGTGACCATGTGATTGCAAGGAACTGTTTCACCTCGTGGCTGTTTCATGGACACGGACGGACACGCCATCTGGCACTTCTTGAAAATACCAGAAGGGCCGATGGCCTAATGGGCCGGTCTGCCCATCTGAATGCCTGGTTGAGCACTTCCATTACTTGTAAGGTGGTCACTTTGATGTTCTTTGTATTATACTGTATGACAGAAACTGTGATGTCTGTTCATAATATAGGTAGATGGTGCCAACTAACTACTCGAGGGGGAGGGCAAGATGAGTTTATGCCCTGGGAGACAGAAAGCCTAGCTTCACACCAGTAAAATGTACCACCTTAGAGAGCTAGTTGCAGTCCGTGACTGCACTAGCTACACTGTGACTGGCGGTAACTTCCCATTGGAAGCACAACCTGCCAATCACACACAGGACAGGCAGTCTCAGGGGGAGGTGTGTTCTCCCCCTGGTACTGCTCGTCCAGGCTGCGTTTAGCAGAGAGTGTGTTTGTAGTGGGATGCCATTCCTCTACCTTCCAGGCAGCCCTACCCAGTTTCTATGGGCTGCAGCTGATGCAGTGCGTAGAAGCTCATGTTATATGCATGCGAGGTCCCCCGTCACATGTGCGCATGAGCCAGCCCTGGCATCTGCCAGATCCATTGCACAGGCACCAGGACTAGTGTATCCTGTCCTCAAGCAGTGCAGGCAGTGGCAGCCCCGACATTTAAGAGGGTAGGAGCCGCTACTGCATGTGTATAAGATTGTGTTCTTCTTAAGGCTCTGGGCCTGATTCAGACCCATTTCGCACGTAGCCTACCGATGTTTGCAATCTACGCATGCGTATAAGATGCAGTTCGCGTGCGCGAATCAGTCCATGCGGTCAGGAAGCACTTGCTCCCTGTACACAGATAGCCTGCTAGAATGAGTGACTGGATGAGCCATTTGTGGGTGGTGACAGGGGGCGGTCGATGGTAACGGGGGTGTGGTGGTGCGAACGCAGGAGTGTCTGTGCATCTTAACACCGTTTTAGGGGCATGCATACGCAGCATCAGCAAACACGTCACATGGCTGAATTACACACTGCAGCACTCACAGTGCTTGCGGTAGGGTATGGTCAGCCACAAGTGCTGCGTATGGGTCCGATGTTACCGATTGTTTAATACACTTCCTGGAGATGATGTGTGTTACTAAGGGAAAGTGGGCGTCTTGTGACAGGCTGGTGGGCATCTAAATACATACCGCAACCGCACGGCAAGACATAGTGGGCGTGCTAATGTCTTGCTAGCAATCGCGGGATTTGCATACTTTGGCAGTTGATGGCTGCATGCGAACGCATCTAGCGAGAGGGTCTGAATCAGGCCCTCTGCTCTTACATATTTTAAGAATTTTTGATCTTGTGGCTTCAGCTTTAATACAACTGTTGTTGTATCTTATAATTGCTGGACAAGCGATAGTATGAGATCATTTGTCTGGACCTGCTTTTACAGTTTCTATTTGCTTTCCAGGGGTCTGCATCACATGTAAATACAGATACCATGTCTATCAAGGTGTGAAATTACAGCACATCCATTACTGGTGCTCAGCTCTTCAGCAGTTATACTTCTTCCTTCTGCAAAATAAATTATCTTATTGTGATGCAAATTAAGTTCTGTGAATAATTTTCTGTCCATTGTTAGATGACTTGTTGCTCCCAAATATATGCACCAGCAAAGGGACACGCCATTGATTTTTGCATTCGTCAGTGTCATTTTAACTTTCTGCTTGCTTGTGCCTGTCTGTCTTTCTTCTCCCTTTCTTGGTATTAACCCCCACTCTGTCTATAGTAATACCCTCCCACAAGTCATTATGGATAGCAGTAGCACAGTCTTAGATTTCTGGAACTGATAGTTGTCATTATTTTGTTTAGATACTGCTATTTTAATCCCTCCAGGGCTAAGGATGAAAGAGACATCCTCAGCATTTACCTCCAAACTGCTAAGGATGAGTCCAACTTGTCCACAGCATGGTAGCTGTTCTAATAGGATGAACAGTGACGGAACTAGTGGCGGTGCAGCCGGTGACTTGCAGGGGCCCATAGCCGCCTGCATCCAACAGCACCGCTGCACCCGCCGCCAGTGTCCCACAGGCCCCACAGTATTTTAGTGTAGTGCGGATCGCAGTGAGAGTGGTCTGCACTACACAGTAGCAAACACACCGTCGCCAGCCAATGAGAGTGAGACATATGTAAATAAGAGAATTGTAAGGGCGCCCACCACTCTGTATTTGGATCGTGACCAGCAGCTGTCCTAGGGGTCCTCCAACACCCTAATTCCAATGAAGGAATTTGGTACAAAAATAAAGAAAAAAAGGATAGCGCATAACAGTCTATCCGGACCCAGGAGACACAACACACTCAATCAAATAAAATGTAAATTTATTATTAAACACATGGAATAAATATCCCTATTAAAAAGGAATCAATGGTGGCATAAGTAGCCACTATAATAGTTTAAACACAATATATGCATTAAGAGATACCCTCTAGCGGAGTACCAGCTGAATGCTCCAATCTCCTACAGTTATATAGCTTATGTTTCTCTTCAGCTGTGTAAACACTATAATGGTGTCTATAAAGATTGTAACCTTTTTTACGGATGATGTGATGTCCGTAATATGCTCACTGGTAGCAGTTCTTTGGAAAATCCGTGGCACTGTAGCTTGTTAAAGCTGTCCAGTTATTACTACATATATAGTCATGACATGTGCAATTCTGAATTGAATTGGAACAAACTGTGAAGTCAATATTCCCTTTGCCAAATGGAGGGAAGGTGAGGTATACACTGATAACCTCTCCCGTTGCCCGCCTAGGATAATTGGACTGAGAGTAATAGGCAGGTGTAGGCTCACCTGGTAATCTTCTTTCCGTGTCCTGCTCAGCACACTAGGACTGTGCCATAGATGCCTATGCGGCTGCAGTCGCTGGGGTGGCGATCATAGATAGATATGGGGTCCCGTGTCCACGCTCAGATGTCTGCCGGGTTCCTGTGCGCCAGAGCAGCTGGTTAGCCAGGCGGCTTGCGGGACGTGGCGGGTCTCCCCGTGATGAATGAATGGTGCTCAACGGAGGAGCTCTGATTGAGCAATTCAACTCCGGAGTTCTCGCGGCCACAACAAAGATCAAAGACAAGGTCTCAGTCCGATTCTGTCTGCAGGGCAGAACTCTGCACAGGTCTCTCCAATGGTGTGTTGCAGGACAGGATTGCAGGCTTTACTCAAGGGACACCCTAACCCGTTTCTTTCTCCACAGAGTATTTCTTCAGAAGGATGTTTTACTAGCAGGAAGCTGTCATACTTAAAGAGGATACCTGCCAATTAACTTCATTCATTAATCCAGACAGCACCTGCAATCTATTTTGTCCCTGTTTAAGCAGCATTCCTTAACACATATTCAATGTAACATTCAATTCAGTGCACTTATTTAAAGTATACATTTATAAGTATATCCACATAAGGGAATCTCTATATCTATCCACACAATACCATAATCAAGATTTCTGTACATTAATAGTTTCACATATACTATTTAGAAACGCTTGTATATAGCAAATACTACACTTACATTCTCTTCCCATTTCAACTCAATAGTTAATATAACATAAGCTATGGATCTTAAAATAATATATATCACCCACCCTCAATGAATAATAATCGCCACATCTTTCAGATAAAATGTGAAGATATTTATTATTGATATAGACTCTCTCATTGGCTGCTGCGTCCATGGAGGGAGCCGGGCTGGAGCTCACTCATGAGCTCCGTCTTCCGCCTTTGTGCAGAGTAGGAGGACAGAGGAGCTGACGGTGGTGGGGGCAGGGGGACCACTACTGGGGGCACTGTATAAGGGGCACAACTGGGAACACTGCATAGGGGGGACCACTACTGGGGGCACTGTATAAGAGGCACTGCAGAGTGGGGACCACTACTGGGGGCACTGCATAGGGGGGCTACTACTGGGAGAAATGCATAGGGGGGACTACTACTGGGATCACTGCATAGGGGGGAACCACTTCTGGGGGCACTACTGGGAGCACTGCATAGGGGGGACTATTCCTGGGGGCACTGTATATGGGGCACTACTGGGGGCACTGTATAAGGAGCACTACTGGGGGCACTGCATAGGGGGGACTACTACTGGGGGCACTACTGGGGGCACTGTATAAGGGGCACTACTGGGGGCACTGTATAAGGGGCACTACTGGGGGCACTGCATAGGGGGGCCCAAAGCATATTCTTGCACCTGGACCCACCACTCTCTAGTTCTGCCACTGAGGAGGAAAGCCAGTGGGGGCCAAGAGCGACAGGAATAGAATAATTACAATATATTGATTGCTGATCACTAGACAGTAATACCCTACACTACAGTAAAAGTTAAGAAGTCCAGAAGTACTTCTAATGTCCAGATCTCCACCATCCTGACTTCAATAAATTAATTTAATGCAGAAAACTGTTTAGATGTAAAAATGATTGCCTTGTCACCATAGTATTCGTAGACATAGGGGCGTATGTAATAGGTTGCGCGCTGCAGCTGCTGCGAGAACTTCTGCGAGTCTTTCCATATTTTTAAAGAAGCAATCATTTTAAAGGTGAAACCAGCTTGGTTTTGCCTTTAAAATGATTGCTACTTGGTTTTGCCTTTAAAATGATTGCTGCTTTAAAAATACGGGAAGACTCGCAGGAGTTCCCACAGCTTCTCCAGTTCACAACCTATTATATAAGCCCATTATTGTGTTTCATTCAAACTAGAATAAAGAACAAAATACTTCAGCATCGTTAAGTGTAGATTTTTTTTTTAAATGAAACTCAAGTGCAGAATTCTGCTTTTTCCAGTTTTGGAAATGCAGTTGACTATCAAAACTATAAAAATGTATTGGTGGTAAATAGAGAATAAATACATATTGGTTCTATAACCTTTATTATTATTACTAGATAGATAAGTATGATTAGAATATTATCACTATATATGTCAGGTTTCTGTGGGCTTTAATTCATTCAAGATCCCTTCTGTCTTTTTTCACCAAAACTTTTCTCTTTGTGGCAAAGAACAACTGATTTTTGGTTGAACACTTAGATATACATATTATTTTGGAAAGATTTGGTAGGACCATTTTGACATGTTGTATGGACTCTTTTATGTTTCGCATATTATTATGGGTTTAATTGTTTTAGATTGTGTGGATATTATTATAGAATACCTGATGTATCTAACCACCCAACTATATATAATATATTGTGTGCTTCTTAACATATTATATGCATTTCATTATATGTACCACTGATACCCATTTCATAGTTGTCTATTAGGCTATGATAATAGTTTAGATATATCTAGGTACAAATAACTATCTTTCTATTTAATTATCAAATTGCTTACTTAATTGAAACACCTACAGTAATGTAGAGATCTTCTATTTATCATGCACCCTCCTGGTGCTGTCACTTCCGCTTTCTGAGAAAGCCAGCTAGTGTGTTGAAACGCGTTAAGGACACGGAGTGTGTGGACAGGGAGCTCCTATTATTAAGTGTGATTCTATTTCCTTCACTTGTTCTATGCACGGACTCTAGTAGAAGCAGTGGTCCCACTGCACTGCCTGTATGCAGTCAGAACAAGCTCCGTCATAGGGACATAGACATTGGCGATTACTGCTTCCATATCGGAACCCTGAGCATGATTCACCTAAGCTGCTTAGGAGTCTATTCAGCAAGAGTGACGATGTTGCCCAGAATATTATCGGGCAACATCATTACGAGTTTTTATCAATTATGATAAAATCTGGAAGCTATTCAGCAATATTTTGTGCAGAGACAGCGGTAGTGGTAACACGCTGTCCCTGCGATGGCACAGAAGGTATTGTTATCAGGATTTCATAAAACAATCCCTTCTGTTTCTTCTTCTGCGAATGCTCAGTCATGTGCTCGGGAACAGTCTCTGGCCCTGCTTGCGGTGACTGCCAATGGGGTAAGTACATCTCCAACCTGCCGAAATTGATTTCCATGTGTATACTAGCCTGTATACATGTATATTTATGTGCTATTATATTTACACATTTATATATATGTTAAATATAATAACACATAAATATACATGTATACAGGCTAGTATAAAGCCTGTATACACGTCAATCACTTTCGGCAGGTTTAACATGCTCTAATAGGACTTACCTGCCGGCGGTCACCAGGAAAGCAGATACAGAGACTGGGCGGGCTTACAAGATGCTGCAGGGACTTATGGGAAATTTTCAATCTGTCTCTGCAGTTTTCTGGATATTTAAGTAATTTCTTTATATAACGCCATTCTGAGATGGCATTATATAAAGTAAATATTTATCAAGTGATTTAACACTTTTTGCTTTGCTGAATAGCAATAAGCATTAAAGCACTGTAGAGTTCAATGGTTGATCCCTACAGTGCGGCACTCAGCGAGTAGGGAATTAGTGGAGAAGATAATTATGTCATCTTCTCCATAATCCCATTGCTGAATAGGGGATTTACATAAAAGATACAGAAAGCATAGTTTCCGTATTTTTTATGTAAAAAATTCAATGCTGAATAGACCCCTGAGTCTTCTATTTACGAGCAGACGGCAATAATACTGACAGTGAGGAGACTGACAATAGGACGGGTAAGCAGACTGCATTTATTTATCACCTGGTGTCTCTGGATATATACTACTCCCGGATCCATTAGGATTGATACAGTAACTCATCCCTGGCCTCCACTAAATGGCAATTAAACCTACTGTGGATACATTGTTATCACTGATTTCAGTGATACAGAGGACTTGGACATATACATTGTATCCAATTGTGGATTCTCTCTCCCAGCTGGTGAGCATAGATATTAAGTTGATCCATTTTCTGTATGCATCATTAACTTAATAGTTACACGTTAATATTTTTATGATGTGTATTTTACTATTTTTCTGTGTATTTTATTTTATTTATAGTTTTTCATTAAACCATTGAGGCTTTTATATTTATTCCAGTCTATTTACTTTGTGCAGTGCTACCTTATCCTGTATTTGAGATATTCACATACACTTTGCAAATTTCATTGGAAGGTAGCTTGTATTTTTCTGTTGTATTCTGATGGAGGGCCTGATTCAGCAAGGAGCGCACAGATGCAGACACACACAATCGGCCGATGTTAGTGGTCTGCGCATGCATCTTGGTCGCAGTGCACGTGCGTGAAACACTCACTGCGTCCACAAAAGTGAGTGTAGTGAATAAGCAGACCCAGGGAAAAGTGATTGACAGGAAGCACCGTTTGAGGGTGGATACGGGGTGTGGTCGGCCGAACGCAGGCGTGCCAGTGCTTTCGCACCTTGTTACAGGGGCACACATTAATTAGCCACTGAGATGCCGGTCGCAGCCTGGCGTCCCTCTGCGTGCAGGAAGTCTCTCAACTCCTGCGGCAGGGTCAGGTCTGACTTGCCTACATAGTGTAAACCACATGGGCAAGACAGGATATATACCACAAAATGCGAGTTACAAGACAGTGACCAATTGACACAAAATTTTCTCCCTGAATAAGGATGTGAAACAAAGGTGTCCACCTGCATATAGCTGCACGTGGTGCATCCGAAGCATTTAAAGCAGCCCTTTTTGCGACTGAGAAAATTTGATGCTGCTGTCTTGAAAGATGTATTCTCAGATTTCATGACAATATCTTTGATGTTGTGGCTACGGGTGTTAGCACGGTAATGCTATTAGGCATTACCGTGGTGTTATGTAACAAAGATACAGTATATCAGGATCAGTCGCAACCATAGGCCATAACTGCTTAACTCTTGATGACATGAATTTGCTTTTAACATTAAATTCATTGATCCAAGGTACCCTATGAGTGAGGCCCTTCTTGGTTTTCAACTGTAATCAGTCAGTCCTATTTTGCAAAAGAGCCTTGGACTTTACCCTTTTTAACACCTTCAAGAGGTAACCCCGTCCTAAGAACTTGTTGGTCATGATTTCTAATTGTTTACTGGTCTCAATACTATCACTAGTAATCCTGCAAACTCTGAGATATTGTGAGTACGGTAAACCATGCACCGTGCTGCGTGGATGAAAACTATCATACGTAGGAGATTATTCCTGTCGGTCGGTTTAACATATAAAGAAGTTATGATCCGTGCATTTTCAATTCTGTTTGTAATGTCAAGGAAATTAATCTCCTTGTCACTATGATGGACTGTTGGTTTACTGGGACTCGTTGAAGCATTCTGGCTGTCAATGATGCCCAGCAAAATGTTGACATCACCCCGCCTGAAGATCAACAGGTCATCTATGTATCGATAGTATAGATACATACAATCAGACACCGTAGAGTCATTGAAGAACAAATTCTTCTCTACCTCCCCCATGTAGACGTTGGCAAAAGAGGGGGCTGCAGCGGAACCCATGGCGCATCCCGCCCTTTGCCTGTAGAATACGCCATTAAAAAGGAAATAGTTGTAATTCAGGGTAAATTCTAGAAGAGACAAGAAAAATTGTAAATCAGTATCATCCTCATACTTGGAATTGTTGACCAATAACCTTTCAAAGGCCAGAATGCCCACCTCATGCAGGATGCACGTGTATAGACTGGCCACGTCAAGGGTGGCGAACACAATATCAGATGGACGTGAATCAATCAGGGCAAAATGTCTTAACAATGCGGTTCAGATATGAGAACATGTCCTGGATACATGGCTGTAGATATGAATCAACATAGATAGCAATGGATTCACACAGAGACCCCCTGGCTGAGATGATGGGTCTACCAGGAGGCCTCTGTGGATTCTTATGAATCTTGGGAATAACATAAAAGAGTGGCACAACTGGAAACTCAGTAATTAACTTTGTGCATAAAGAACTCGAGATGATGTCATCCCTTTCAGCTTGAATCAACAAAGCATCAATGTGTCTTTTATAGTCCACAGTAGGATCACAGGACAGAGGACAGTAAGTATCGACATCACTAAGTAATCTGAGGCATTCTTCTCTATAAAAAGTGGTATCCATAACGACAATAGAGCCCCCCTTATCTGCTCCTCTTATGATGATATCCTGTCGTTTTCCCAGTGCTTTGAGGGCAAGATGCTCCTCTCTGGACAAATTGGCCTGGAGGAAAGGGGAGGTAGTGTTCGCTTCTTTGGGTGATGCCTCAATCATTCTACGAAAGGTTTTTATGGAGGTATTGGAGGAAATGGGTTCAAATGTAGATCTAGACCCAATTTTGTGGAGGGAGGCTGGGCCTGAGATTTTCATATATATATATATATATATATATATATATATATAAACCTCCTACCTGCCTGGCCTTGCTGGGTGCTGCCACTGATTGCTGCTGTTGGGCGGTGGGCCTGGCAGTGTGGCTGATGTGCCTGCTGGGAAAGGCTGCGGCCGGAGCTAGTTGGTGCAGCTGGGACTGGGCAGCAGGCCACGGACCAGGTGAGTCGGTGACCCTTCTCTTTATGCGCAGGCGGCCAGGGCACACTGACTGCAAACAGTCACTCTCCAAGAGAGCACTGTGCAGACAGCAGCAAGGGACTCTCTGGAAGTGTAGTCTGGACTGCGTGACATCATGACGTCACGCGGTACTCATGCAGTGCTCGCTTTGATCTGCCGAATTTCTTGGGGCAAAGCGGTCCTTCCACGGTCCCATCGGGTCCCACCGGGCTCTAGGCGAGCGCCTAGGTTGCCTAGTGGGAAATCCGGCCCTTCCACCAGCAGTCGCCGCTCTGCTTTAAACCGTACAATGCTTTCTTTAATAAACAGACTTTTTCTTCTTGGAATATGTCATCATTATAATATTCATCTAAATCTCCAACCAGGAAAGCAGATTCAAAATCTAATTGGTACAGCAATAAATCATACATGGCAGAAATGACTAGGACTATACTCAGTGTAGTGTACCTTGCCACAGATGAGGCCACTGTAGTCTACGTAGATGCTATAGTGACAAGACAGGCTTTGTAACCGGGAACAGGTTAACATTAAATGTCTTGCAGAAGGCCCACTTGTTTTTGATTGTCTTACGGTGCCTGTTTACAAGGGTCCACATATTATTGTCATGCAATTATGTAATTTCTTTGTCTATTGCTGACTTCCATTTTTCCCAGTCGCTGCTTGATTTTGCCTCTTGGATATTTTGGAGTTCACAGAGAGCGATATTTGCAAACTCCTCATGATATCTCTGGAGAAGCTTTCATTTGTGTGCCTTCTCCTTTTCTGCGATTGGGCTTCCAACGAAACAAACTTGTGCTGTGAGTCTTGTTCCAGCCTCATATTAGGTTGTACTGATTCACAGAATACTACATCCTTGGACTGAAATCGGTATGACATACCGACAGCTGAATAGCCGCTGGTTCTTATACTGACACCGGAAGCATGATGATCCATAATCTCGACTGGGGCTGGTAAGTATGCTAACCCTTTCCCCCCCCCCCCCCCACCTTTAGTGGTGCCTAACCCTAATCTCCCTCCGGTGGTGCCTAACCCTAACCTCCCCTTGGTGGCACCCTAAACCTAACCCTCCCGGGGAGGTGCCTAACCCTAACCTCCCCCTGGGGGTGCCTAACCCTAATCTCCCCCCAGGGGTGCCAAACACTAACCCTCTCGGGGGGGTGCCTAACCCTATTCTCCCCCTGGGGGTGCCTAACCCTAATCTCCCCCCAGGGGTGCCTAAACATAACCCGCCCCGTACCCGGACAAACGATACACTTACCCAGCTGTGGACGATTGTTATGGCGGGGGTCAGGATGCCAACGCCGGTATCCTGATGTTGTTCGGGATACTGGCGTCTGCATTATGGTGGGTGGCGGGATTCAGGCATCGGTATATTGGCACCAGAGATCCTGACCGCTGGGAAACTAACTACATCCCCCTGGACTTTATAAGTTTTTATCTGTAATATCCCATAGTCTGTATCCCTTACTTTTCTGACATTTGCCGGGTGCCCACTGAGATTTTGTTACCAGCGGGCGCCCGCCTCCCTCCCCGCAGCCCAGCTAGAGGCTGACATCATGATGTCTCTCCCATAGTTCAGCGGAGCAGCCAGGCAGACCGGAGGCAGCGGACGCAGAAGTGGGGCTTAAGGTAAGTATTGGGGTTTTTTTTGTTTGTTTTTTGTGTAATTACTATTGGGGGCACTACTACTGGAGGTATTTAATTGGGGACATTACTATTGGGGGAACTACTACTGGGAGCATTACTACAGGAGACACTACTCCTGGGGGCACTGAATAAGGGGTACCACTACTGGGGGCACTGAATAAGGGGCACCACTACTGTGGGCACTGCATAAGGGTCACTACCACTACTGGGGGCACTGCTTAAGTGGTAGTACCACTGTGGGCACTGTATAAGGGGCACTACCACTACTGGGGGTACTGCATAAGGGGCAGCACTACTGGGGGCACTGCATAAGGGGGAACCACTACTGCGGTTACCGCATAAGGGGCACTACCACTACTGTGGCCACTGAATAAGGGGAACTACCACTACTGTGAGCACTGCATAAGGGGCACCACTACAATGGGCATTGCATAACGGACACTACTGCTGTGGGCATTATGTGTATTATGGGCACTACTACTGTGGGCATTGTATATAAGGGGCACAAACATGGGCATTGTTTAAAAGGATCACTACTGTGCGTCATACATGAATAAGGGACCCTACTATGTAGTGTAATGTGAATCAGGGGTAAATCTAGATTGTGCTACTGTATGGCGTAATTTGAATTGGGAATACTATTGTGTGACCACGCCCTTTCTTTTAAGACCACACCCCTTTTTTCAACTGTCCCTTTTTAAAAAAAAAAACACAGACGGGAGGGGGTGAGTTCCACCACTTCTCTAGGACCACTTTAAGCTCTGCTAATAACCAGCTTGTATAGCAGAGAGAGGAGACAGTGCTGGAGTGCATTGCTCTCAAACATGAGAAACATTGTGAAATTTAAGAGAAATTTGGAATAAGTGGTGAGAGATCTAAACAAATAAACTATAGGAATAAGTACAAAATAAAGTCAGCAAGTTACATTGTCCAGTGTAGTGAGCTAGTGAATACAGTTGGGAATGTAGCAGATGAAGATTGTTTTTTGTGGTCCTCAGATGTTCAGTATTAATTAATTCTATTTTGTTAAACTGATTTCCCATAACTTTGTAAGAAGATTTCTTGGTAGGAAATCACAGATGCATTCCCCTTAGACTGTCAAGAAACAGGAGCGTACTAACGCCTGAGGGGGCCCATATGAAGTGGACCTCTTCCTCTGAGCAGCAGGGCCTCCCCAAGCAACACATCTTACCTTGTGCTGGCAAGCAGGTCCCTCTACCTCCACGGCACAGTCTTCCCAGTGACATGCGGGAAACAAGTGCATAAGAGATCAAAAGTGTCTTTGCTTTCATTGCACGGTGCCATCTTCCCGAAGAGGTCACTGGGAAGATGGCACCACATAAGAACAGGGACCCACTTGCCGGTACAAGGTAAGTGTACTATGGGTGCAAGCTGAGTACTGTGGGGCCCTACTGGACCCAAGGGCCTGTGTGCATAGAACAACCTGCACCCATTATAAATACACCTATGTCAAGATATAATTTGCCTCAATGCAGATGTTTTGGATCGATTTACACTTTTAAATCTTACCGCCTGTATGGGATACTGGATTTAATTTTACTTTATTGTGAGGCACTTATCAAAATGAGGGGTTTTGAGTAATAAGTAGAAACCTTTAAGACATCTACATTACATTACAGTTGTTCAAAAATTCTGTTTTTTAATCTTTGCACACGGGCACCTAATAAGTTAAAAATATATCATTAAGCCGTCTGTTTCCAGAGGTAATAAAGCTACAGTACTAACAGCTTTCAGAGTGCATGATCCTAGCTGCCAATACTGTAGCTCCCTTAATTTTTAGAGACAATTACCTAGTACAGTTCCTTTTATTTAGTATATTGAATGCAATTATCATTAGTACTTATATGTTAATATTAATTGAAATACTAAAAAGAAAAAGTAAAAATACTAAAAATGTTTATGAAACATGTCATATTGTGGCATGCAGCACAGAAATGTCAGGTGAACCCATACAGTGCAAGATGTCTTAAGGTGCGTATCCACTAGCAGATAGTGGAACGACAGTACGTTTACAACATTGTAATCGTACAGTCGTTCCTGTTCTCCTGAGGTGCCTACACTGAGCGATATGTCGTTCAGTGCAGGCACCCTCCCTCATCCCTGAACATGGTCTATCTGTCGTTATGGGCAGATTGACCAGCATGTTCAGGCGATGATTAATGTCGGAAACGACCAGCGGGAGTGTGCATCGCTGGTCATTTCCGACATTTTCATGCCCGATTTGTGCACAATTAAAGACCGATTGAACAATAACGATATCGTTATCGTTCAATCACTCATTTTAATCGGAAAGTGAATAGTCACTACCTCAGCATAAAAGTGTCCCTGAAATGACTGTTTACAACCCTGCATGAGAACTCGCACCAGGATATGAATAGGCTTTAGGGGCCAAATGTAATAGGGTGAGAGTTAGAAAATGTAAGAGCTTTCTCACACTTTTTAAACAGAGCAAACTCGCATGTTTTTCAGACTCAAAAAACTCTCATGATTTAAAATCTCATCCAGATGTTTTCCCATTTTGAAGATAAAACTCGACCAATGTGAACGATTACTGCTAAACTCTCACATTTTCTAAACTCTCACCCTATTACATTTGGCCAGGGGCGCCGAGAGGGGGGGGAGCGGGTACAGATTACCCGGGCCCGGGCTTCCTGAGGGGCCCGGCGGGGGCCGGGTCCGACGCCGCCCCCCCCTCCCTCACAGCAGCCCAGCACACAGCGTATGCTGAGCTGCAGTTGGAGACTGCTGTGGCTGCTGAGCAGCAGCCACAGCAGTCTCCTATGCCTGTGCAGGGGAGCGATCACACTGATCGCGCCCCCCTGGCTTTGCGCCGGGCTGAGGGGGCTCAGAGCGCCCCCCTCCCCGGCGCGCGGCGCTGCAAATCTTTTTTATTTCTTTTTTTTTCGGCAAGGGGGCGTGGCCACGCCTCCCGATATTAGGCCACGCCCCCTATTACCGGGGCCCGCCTTGGCTCTTGGCAGCCCTGCATTTGGCCCCAGGTGACTACCAGTCAAAGATAAAAATGAATCAATAGACAAACTAAACTCATATTGGGCACCAGTGTGTGTGATTTTTAGAGCTGCTTATTGATGACTAAACAATGCATTCTCTAGTTGTATACAGCTAAGGCAGCATTTGTAAGGACCTACGGCTGCAGTGTGATACTCTAATATGTGGTATGGAGGATGCATGCCACCTAGACATAAATACAGTAGCAGCTCAATTATGCAATACCTGCCACCCAAAATCATGATGCCCTTTCTAAAATTAAAAGACTGACATAGTCTTCTAGCAGCATATGTTGGAGTTTATCACAGCATGTTAATGCCTCTCAGATTAGCTGCTTGTCTCCTTTTACCAGGGCAGATCTATAGCTTCCTCTACACACAGGGCTTGATTCAGAGATGGACAGTAATGCAATCGCAGCTGCATTCTGTCACGGGTCACAGTTGCTAAATTATGCTAATGCCTTCCAAAGGACAGCCGAGCATAGGGACGCACACTGCTGCCTTCTCACATACATACGACGACGTTCAACAGCGTAAACATCGTTACCATTGACGCACAGTGGGCAGCCATGCTGCATATGTGCAGGGCCGGCAACGGAAATCTTGGGGGGTCCCGTTACACAGATATCTTTGGGGCCCCCCTCACAACCCCTGCTCCACACGAACCACTCATATATATATATATATATATAAAAATGAACAAAGGGGGTGCACTCACCAGTCTTCTAAAATGAGTTTTTATTTCATCTTTTTAAAAAAATTTTTACAGCATCATAGTAAAGCTCCGACGTTTCGGTCCTAGCCATGGACCTTTGTCAAGGTACAATTCCAAGTAGTACTTTGCATCAATATATACCTGAGTCCAATTAAGAGACTCCTCCCTCACAATCATGTGAGTACAAACAATACAAACATATAGAGACATGAAGACATCATTTGTAATTGTGCAATAATACCAATCAAAGACTAACTAAAAAATGAAAAGTAATGAAAAAAAACATGTTAACAGACACATATATAAAAACAAACCTTACAGGTATAATCGAGCTGCATCCCCCGCTAGCGTGCGTGTCAATTCCCCAAACTTCCTGCCAAGTGGAAAGCAAGTCGGTACCATTTCCTGTCAAGTGGCACGCAAGCTAATACAGCAGTCATGACAACCGCTGTTAAGGCTTCCTGCACTTCATCCGTCGATGCTAGCGCCCGGATCAATCAAATCACGAAGTAATATACAAGAACACTAGGGACCCGGTGACGCAGACAAACAAGTATACGTCACCATATAACCCATTAATTTAAATGAAGATGTAACTAACAGAGTTTTCATATATTGACTCATCAAGCTAATATCAATCGGGCAGTCGACATGCACGTCCATCAAAAAGACGCAGCCTGTAAGCAAACCAATGATAAACACCTCCTCATAGATAATATAATGATAGGACAATGTCTATCCATCTGGATTGAATTACATATGCCTAAATTATAATGTATACAAAAACATGGTTTGTCAACATGTGTGTCGACATTTTTAAAAAAAATTCAATTATAAACAACCAAATTTAGACACATTAAATAATTAAAAATAAATAACAAATAAACAAACTCCATAGGAAACCCACATTGCCACAACACTCGAAAAAACAAACGAAAAAAAAAATTGTATCATTACAAAATCTGATGATGCACCCCCACTTGAGATCCAAAAATACTTTAATCCAAAAACATCCCAAGGTGTATAGCTTCATTAAGGCCGCGAGGGTGGACCGTATCCAATTTATGTATCCACATCGCTTCTCTCTGGAGCAAGAGTTTGGCCCGATCGCCTCCTCTCTTGGGTGGAGGCACCCAATCGATAATCATGCATCTCAATGTTGCTAAAGCATGCTGTGTTTCAAGGAAATGTCTTGCTACAGGTTTATCAGAAGAACCATTAACAAGCGCGGCTCTAATAGAGGATCGATGGTTAGCCATCCTCTCACGAAGTGGACGTATCGTCTTGCCAACATAGACCAGAGAGCACGGGCACACCAATAAGTAAACCACATGGTCGGAGGTACAGGTGACTCGATGTCGAATGTAGATCTTGGTACCTGTGTGTGGGTGATGACAAAATTGACCCACAATCATACTCCTGCATGTAATACAATTTACGCATCGAAAGCATCCTGGCTTCACTTGGTTCATCCAAGTTTGAACAGCCACAGCCTTTGTTCTATCAGGACGCATTAGTCTGTCCTTTAAATTCTGGCCACGCTTGAAGCTCATCAATGGTCGTTTAGGTATACAATTTTTTAAAACAGGATCTGTAGCAATAATATCCCAGTGCTTAACCACTGCATTACAGACAATCGAACCAGCAGAGTCAAATGTTGTAGTAATTACAAAAGGATCCTCAATTTTAGATCGCTTTTTCGCATTATAACCTTCACAAAAAATCTTTTTGGCCTTTTGTAAACATATATTCAAATTTTTCAAGTTATATCCTCTTTCAAGGAAACGTTGTCGCATCTCACCGATCTGGACATCTGCCATCTCAGGATCAGAATTGTTCCGAAAAACTCGTAAGAATTGTGAAATTGGCAAATTTCTCTTAAGAGCAACTGGATGATGACTTTTGTAGTTTAAAAGCGTATTACGGTCGGTGGGTTTCCTATAGAGTTTGTAGCCATAGCCAGCATCAGTGACAAAAATAGTAATGTCCAAAAAATTAATTTTGACACTATCATAAGTCATGGTAAATCGTATTGGCGAATCTAGGTGATTAAGACATTCCAACATTTTCAATAAAGAATCCTCAGAATCCTTCCAGATCAAAATAATATCATCGATAAATCGACGGTAAAAACCGATACTATCTCCAAACGGCGGAATCAGGTAATTTTTTTGGTACGAATCCATATAGATGTTTGCATAGGCTGGCGCGATATTACTGCCCATCGCCGTCCCCGCCGTCTGGAGATAGTATCGGTCACCGTATCAAAAATAATTACATGTTAACGTCATCTCCAATAACTCCATTAGAAACTCAATGGGTGGAGATCCCACATGTGTATTCAAGAGAGCCATCCTAACTGCCATCATTCCCTCCGTGTGGGGAATCACAGTATACAACGACGATACATCGAGACTGGCCAAAAAACCATTATGTATTAAAGGTAAAGACCTCAATTTAGTAATCAGATCTTGTGTATCCCTAAGGTAGCTGTCAGTCCTAATGACACATTTCTGGAGAAAGCTGTCAAGATACTGGGCAATTGGAGAAAACAAAGAATTGCGTGCCGAAATTATCGGACGTCCAGGCGGATGATCAAGGGATTTATGGATCTTGGGCAGTAAATACAAAATCGGACATATCGGATATTCCGTTGTCAAAAAGCCAAAAACAGCTTCATTAATCCAACCATTCTTTAACGCACCATCCAAGACCAAATCCAGTCTGTTTTTAAAACCCACTATCGGGTCACCAATTAACAATCGATAAGTACCAGTATCTGACAACTGTCTCCTTACTTCAGCGTCATAATCAGTAGTGTTAAGCACAACCACTGCCCCGCCTTTATCCGCTGTTCTAATCGTAATTTGCTCATTTTTACTGAGATCGCGTAAAACGATTCTTTCAGCTAAAGGCAGATTGTGTCTCACTCTTTGTTGTACACTGAGAGATTCTTGTATACTTTGATCCAATAACCTAGAAAACGTTTTAATGCTAGGGTTTTGCGATGGTGGATCGAACGTGCTCTTCCTTTTAAATA
This sequence comes from Taudactylus pleione, assembly GCA_031769625.1. Taxonomy (NCBI): domain Eukaryota; kingdom Metazoa; phylum Chordata; class Amphibia; order Anura; family Myobatrachidae; genus Taudactylus; species Taudactylus pleione. Next base: position 731,519 of record JAUIMM010001205.1, read on the forward strand.
CAATACATTGTGTACTAGTATTCTCATTAAATCTCTCCTTCAATCTTAATTTCCGGTTCATTTTATATTTGTCAATACTCCACCTAAAATCGTTATGATAGGTGGTGGGGACAAACGATAAACCCTTCGATAGAAGGTTCATCTCATCTATATTCAATTTATAAGAAGACAAATTTATGACCGAATTTTTTGCGTTTTCGTCGGTTTTCTCCCTCCCTTTGTATTTGCCCCGCCTCGGGTGGGGCCTTCTGCGTTTAAAGCAATGTCAAACTGGGAGCGAGTATTAACCCGTGGTAAGGGTGGTTTAGTGTTGGTTTGCGTGTCAGAGGAGTCCCTATCAGAGGAAGTATAGCTATCAAGTTGAAAATGGGGATTTCTAGATCTTATATTTCTAAATCTATAGGTCTGGTTATCAGTACCTGTCAACCATCGATAGACACGATGTTCCTGATAGTCCCTACTAACTTTTTCAAGTTTAACCCGCTTGAAGGCTATCAAATCTTTCTGATATTTATCTAGTTGTACTTTTAATTTATCAATCCACTGCTCTGAGATATCACCCTGCAAAGTTGTCACTATATTAGGTTTAATGCTTGCAATTTCACCTCTGACTTTTTTTAAATCTACTCCAACCTCTTCAATCACCAACAAAAGCAAATCAAAGGAGCACTTATTAAGTACTGTACGCCATTTACTACAAAATATGGGGTTATTTCTTCCAATCGTGGGAATATTCTTTATTCTAAAACCACGAGGGATCTGCTTTTTTCGAAAGTAATCAGATAGAAATTGCCCATGGAGTAATAGATCTATTTCTCTTTTCTCTAAGTGTAAAAGTTTGTGGAAAAGGTCGAGAGCACTCTCAGCAGGCAATTTACTGAAATCATTAACCCCAAATAGCACACGCTCAGCATCCTCATCTGTCAGAACCAATTGATCATGTTCAGCACTAAATAACAATTCGGCAGAAACCAAATTTTCCATGTGTTTAGCAAAACCGCAGTCACCACTATGGCTGGCTATGGCAAAAAAAATTTTAGCAACAAAAAAAGAAAAAATATAGAAAAAGAAAAACAAACATGAAAAAATCCTTTTTTTTAAAAAAAAAAACACACGAATGTTCTTTAGATGCATATACTCCTTGTTGAAAAAAACTTTGATTTATAAATCACAAGTCTTGAAAATATCCAAAATGTAACAAACACTACGGGTGCAGGACAATGCAAAAAAATTTTTTATTTTTTTTTAAAGTCCAGTATTAGTCCACACTCACGTCTGAAAATCCAATTGCTGGGGTAGCCACCCAAAAGGGATCACCTGTATCCCTGAATACAAAAAATGAACAAAGGGGGTGCACTCACCAGTCTTCTAAAATGAGTTTTTATTTCATCTTTTTAAAAAAAATTTTACAGCATCATAGTAAAGCTCCGACGTTTCGGTCCTAGCCATGGACCTTTGTCAAGGTACAATTCCAAGTAGTACTTTGCATCAATATATACCTGAGTCCAATTAAGAGACTCCTCCCTCACAATCATGTGAGTACAAACAATACAAACATATAGAGACATGAAGACATCATTTGTAATTGTGCAATAATACCAATCAAAGACTAACTAAAAAATGAAAAGTAATGAAAAAAAACATGTTAACAGACACATATATAAAAACAAACCTTAAAGGTATAATCGAGCTGCATCCCCCGCTAGCGTGCGTGTCAATTCCCCAAACTTCCTGCCAAGTGGAACGCAAGTCGGTACCATTTCCTGTCAAGTGGCACGCAAGCTAATACAGCAGTCATGACAACCGCTGTTAAGGCTTCCTGCACTTCATCCGTTGATGCTAGTGCCCGGATCAATCAAATCACGAAGTAATATACAAGAACACTAGGGACCCGGTGACGCAGACAAACAAGTATACGTCACCATATAACCCATTAATTTAAATGAAGATGTAACTAACAGAGTTTTCATATATTGACTCATCAAGCTAATATCAATCGGGCAGTCGACATGCATGTCCATCAAAAAGACGCAGCCTGTAAGCAAACCAATGATAAACACCTCCTCATAGATAATATAATGATAGGACAATGTCTATCCATCTGGATTGAATTACATATGCCTAAATTATAATGTATACAAAAACATGGTTTGTCAACATGTGTGTCGACATTTTTAAAAAATGTCAATTATAAACAACCAAATTTAGACACATTAAATAATTAAAAATAAATAACAAATAAACAAACTCCATAGGAAACCCACATTGCCACAACACTCGAAAAAACAAAACAAAAAAAAAATTGTATCATTACAAAATCTGATGATGCACCCCCACTTGAGATCCAAAAATACTTTAATCCAAAAACATCCCAAGGTGTATAGCTTCATTAAGGCCGCGAGGGTGGACCGTATCCAATTTATGTATCCACATCGCTTCTCTCTGGAGCAAGAGTTTGGCCCGATCGCCTCCTCTCTATAGTCATGCAGAGCGGCACTCCAATGTAATCAAAATTGCATCTTTTGCGGTTCCCTCTGTAAGAGATCACACAACGAAAGGAGCAGCGGCACTCAGGTACATAAACTCACGGCACATATATATATAATGTGTGTATGTGTGTGTATATATATATACGTATATATATGTGTGTGTGTGTATATATAATATATATATGTATATGTGTGCGTGTATATATATATATATATGTGTGTATGTATATGTATATATATATATATATATATATATATATATATATATACAGTCAGGTCCATAAATATTGGGACATTGACAGAATTTTCATATTTTGTCCTCTATTCGCCACCACAATGGCTTTGAAATGAAACAAACAAGATGTGCTTTAACTGCAGACTTTTAGATTTTATTTGAGGGTAATTACATCCAAATCAGGTGAACGTTGTAGGAATTACAACGGTTTCTATATGTGCCTCCCACTTTTTACGGGGCCAAAAGTAATGGGACAAACTAAACAATCCTAAATCTAACTTTCTCTTTTTAATACTTTGTTGCAAATCCTTTGCATGCAATTACAGCCTGAAGTCTGGAACGCATAGACATCACTAGACGCTGGGTTTCATCCCTGGTGAAGCTCTGCCAGGCCTCTACTGCACATGTCTTCAGTTCCTACTTGTTCTTGGGGCATTTTCCCTTCAGTTTTGTCTTCATCAAGTGAAATGCATGCTCAATTGGATTCAGGTCAGGGGCTGACTTGGCCATTGCATAACATTCCACTTTTTAGCCTTAAAAAACTCTTTGGTTGCTTTTGCAGTGTGCTTCGGGTCATTGTCCATCTGCACTGTGAAGCGCTGTCCAATGAGTTTTGAAGCATTTGACTGAATATGAGCATATAATATTGCCCGAAATACTTCAGAATTAATTCTGCTGTTTTTGTCAGCAGTCACATCATCAATATATACAAGGGAACCTGTTCCATTGGCAGCCATACATGCCCACGCCATGACACTACCACCACCATGCTTCACTGATGAGGTGGTATGTTTTGGATCATGAGCAGTTCCTTTCCTTCTTTTCTCTTCCCATCACTGTGGTACAAGTTGATCTTTGTCTCATCTGTCAATAGGATGTTGTTCCAGAACTGTAATGGCTTTTTTAGATGTTGTTTGGCAAACTCTAATCTGGTCTTCCTGTTTTTGTGGCTCACCAATGGTTTGCATCTTGTGGTGAACCCTCTATATTCACTCTTGTGACGTCTTCTCTTGATTGTTGACTTTGACAGATATACATCTACCTCCTGGAGAGTGTTCTTGATTTGGCCAACTGTTGTGAAGGGGTTTTTCTTCACCAGGGAAATAATTCTTTTGTCATCCACCACAGTTGTTTTCCATGGTCTTCCGGGTCTTTTGGTGTTGTTGAGCTCTCCGGTGCATTCTTTCTTTTTAAGAATGTTCCAAACAGTTGATTTGGCCACACCTAATGTTTTTGCTATCTCTCTGATGGGTTTGTTTTGATTTTTCAGCCTAATGATGGCTTGCTTCACTGATAGTGACAGCTCTTTGGATCTCATATTGAGAGTTGACAGCAACTGATTCCAAATGCAAATGTCACACCTAGAATCAACTCCAGACCTTTTACCTGCTTAATTGATAATGAAATAACGAGGGAATAGCCCACACCTGTCCATGAAATAGCTTTTGAGTTGATAGTCCCATTACTTTTGGCCCCTTAAAAAGTGGGAGGCACATATAGAAACTGTTGTAATTCCTACACCGTTCACCCGATTTGGATGTAATTACCCTCAAATTAAATCTGAAAGTCTGCAGTTAAAGCACATCTTGTTTGTTTCATTTCAAAACCATTGTGGTGGTGAATAAAGGCCAAAATCTGAAAATTCTGTCAATGTCCCAATATTTATGGACCTGACTGTATATATACACACACACATATATTATATATATATATATATATATATATATATATACACACGAGTATATGTATATATATATATATATATAAACATATATACACATTATTTATATATATATTTATTTATTTTTATTTTTTTAAAGAAAACTGCAGCTATATGTAAAAATGGAAAAGGGGCACTTTGTCAATATCTTAAATATAAAAAGAACACTGTTTGTCATGGATGTCACTTACCCCCATAAGCATCTGCTGGAACAGACAGTGGCTTGATGTAGTGTGCTGGCCTGTCTGTGTGCTCGGCCACGGACGGCTCCACTTCCTGCTGGCCTCCCTGCTCCTCGGTAGATGGACCAGGCGTCGCAGTGCAGTGCAGGCCAGGGATGCAGTGAGGAGTGCTGATGCAGCCGCGCAGCATCATCATGACGCGATATGTGCCAGGGCCGTGACCACCCTCAGTAAGTAGGGATAACGTGGTCATGGCTCGACGGGTTACCTTAGGGGAGTGCGGAAGTGGGGGGAGGCCCGGTGATAATCACCAGACAGGTGGCCAGTGAACTTATTATTTAGTATTAGCCGCGAACCCGCGGCAGATGATGTTTGGGCCCCTGAGCTCTTGGGCCCCTCAGACACTCGGGACCCAGCACAGGTTTGCCCCTTGTACCCCCCCTGTCGCCGGGGCTGCATATGGGGCAAGTCTGACCAGCCGCAAACACTGCAACACCCCTGACTCGCAGGTGTTTTGCAGTCTCATGCTGTGCAGGAAATCGCAATGAATAATTTATGCACGCCCATGTAACAGCGTTTAAACGATCAGACACGTCTGTGTTTGCCTCCCCAAAAACAATTACTTCTTGTCACTCACTTTGCGAATGGTTTCTCTATACGTTAGTAATCGCAAAACAATCACTGCATGTGCGCAGTGCAGCTTTTGAGTATGCACATTATCAAGCGAGCGCTCATTCTGCGTAACTATCGGCATTGTGCCCGTCTCTGAATCAGGCCCACAGTGTGCGTGATTTAGGTGTGGGCGCAATGCTGATGTTGGTGGAGGTCAGCGTTTATTTGCTACTGCAGATGCGGAAAAAAATTCAGAGGTCCCAACGACGCATGCATTCCTCTGAGTGTATGTAGGAGTCCGCTGTTACGTACGGAGATACTGGCATTAGGAAAGTAGAGGCAAAACCATGGATGTTCCTGGGTGGTGACTGGGAAGTGGCCTGAAGTGAATGCAAAAATAGGCCATCTCATGGGCGCATCATGGGAGTATCACAGGCGTGTATTATATGCAACTGGCTGCATTCTCAGACGCAGAGGCCATGTTTGGCCGGAGTTGAGAAGGAGACACTGCACCGTTTCAGCAATGGGGAGGCACCATTGCTGAAACGGTACCCTGCAGCCAGTAGCACTACTAATGAGATGCTCAGAGCGTCCTAGTGCTCCACTTCCTAAAGCTATAAAGCTATTGGTTGTGCACCTTAGACGTGACATCATGATGTCACAGGTATGTGGGATGGGACCAGCACAGGGTGCACTACTGCCCTGTTACAGTCCTGGGTGCAAGTGTCGATGGTGATTGTGATGATGGAACGTTTACACCATCCACGGGCACTGAAAGTGGGCACCCCAGGGCTTGCACTGTCCAGAGCATGCCAGTACAGAGGGGGAAGGCTGAAATTAGCATTTGGATATTACTGTCGCTGCTACTCCGCACAATTGCGGCTGCAATGACAATAACCTCTGAATCAGGCCCAGTGTGAGATCCTCTTTTGCAGTCACTGAGAACAGCGCCTTTACAGTGTTTATCTTTATATTATATAGTGAGTCCATTAGAGGCATGTTCTGGCTGCCGGATTATTATTATGAACATTAGTGTGATGCATATTTACATATAGATTAGTAGGGGTTGATTCTCCACTGCAGTTGTATAAGACACCATATAATTATTAAACTCCTTAGTGACATTGCTGAGTACTTATTATATCTATTGACCAGCTGCCAGTTAATTAATTCTGACTTTTAATAGATCATAAAAAGGCCATAAAAAGGTTAATGATTTTAGTGATTGTGGAGAGAAAACCTATTGCTATAGAAAGGAGCACAGTACCAGAGTAATACAGCAAATCTGGTCTGGCACTCACAGTGTATGCACTGATGTGTGCAGCTCTACTGTCCTGTGGCATCTGTAACTATCCTGCTTGGACTATCCTGTTCTGAACTGACTGTACAAAATTGAAGTTGTAACTGTGATAACTAATGAGTCTGACTAGCCGCTTACAAGTGCAACAGACCACAGACAACACTTTATATTTGCGAAAGACAATAAGTCTTTACACTAGGACAAAAAATCATACACAGTGATCAACAAATGCATTAGCCACTACTAGCAGGTGTGCAAAACAAGTAATTAGCAGTGGTACAACTAAAGTTGTGTACACTTTGCGATCGCTCTTTCAATGCAATGGTTCGATCAACTTCACTCTCGATTGAAATCCCAACCACAGTGCCGATGCGTGCATAGACACCTACAGTATATAATCATACTGCTGACCTTCGTTTCCTGACTGGCAAAATATCAAAATAAAAGAACGGTCGAAGGAGCATACACATTGCACTTTTGGTCCGATCTCACCTGGTCGAAACGGATGAGTATTAAACTGCACATAAGAAGCGATACTTCAATTGGCCCAGTTCTCTTCCAACAAACCATGATGGAAGGTGCGTACACACTCTTGTGATGTCGCATGAATGGGACAAAATCAAAAGAATGGCCCAACGATTGTATAGGTGTGTACCCAGCTTAAATGTAGAATACCTATTCAAGATCCAATGTTATAACTTTCAGCTGCGAAACTGCAGTACACAGTGGGCCTGATTCAGAGACAGACGCTCTGAACGAGCGCTCGCTCTGAATCAGGGCGTTTTGTTTTTTTTTGTTCAGGCTTCTGGCCTGACCACCCATAGCTATTGCGAGCGGCCAGGTTGATGGTCGCGATGGTCAAGACCATCGCGACCATCAGGCTTGCGTCGAGACCCTTGTGGTAGGGTCTCATGGCCGCAAGCCCCAGAGAGCTTCTGGCTCTAATAGAGCCGGAAGCTCTCCCACTGACATCACTGGTGATGTCAGTGGGGCCACCCCCAAACAGCAGGCGTTCCTTCGGGAACGCCACCGTTTGGCCAGCCACCCCCCCTGCCCGCCTACCAAACGGGGGGAGCTGTCAATCACCATCGACAGCTCGCCCCCTTTGGTGCGAGAACCGGAGCGACGGAGCACCCATCGCTAGCCGGGTCTCGCGCATGCGCACAACGGAGCCGGCTCCGTTGTGCGCATGCCCAGTGGGCAAACATCGACCCGGTTGCGAGCGCTCAGCGCTTGTGACCGGGTCTGAATCAGGCCCTGTGTACCCACAGTCTAAAGCAGAAAGTCTGATCAAGTTTTGATAAAGTGTTAAGAGAAAGACAAAACACATCAGTGCGTCATCGTGAGTGGACAACTTGTGAAGCTTGATCCCTGAATGTCTTTCACTACTTACACTGTACCACGATACCAGCTGCAGTACTGTGGAATATTTTTAAGGCCAAAATGTTAAACATAACAATATGCCTAATTTTATCTACATAATGTGTATTTTAAAATGCACTTACAACTAAAGTATTTTTTGTTTTTATTGAATCCAGAAATGTGTGCTCCAACCACCTAGTGCAGTAAAAAAGGACACAGTTTCTCCCCACACCTCAGAGCCAAAGGGCCCCAGTAAGGGGAAAAAGGAGTCTTCTTGTCTCCCTTCGCTGAAGCTAGGTGGGAACCGTTGACATCCCTGACATCTGGAACCGAGGGGCTCCTTGGGGAACAGGGGCCCATGGGCTTCCCTCAGTTACAAGGCATGTGGTTGCCTCTTTCTCTCCAGGGTTCACCAATGCTTTCTCCTGGGGAACAGATTCTGTAGCTTTCCCCAGAAGGGGAGAGCCTCAGATGACTTGGGGAGAGGGTAGCCCATAAAACTCCATAAAAACATGAAACACACACACACATAAAACGGTTATGAAAGTGCAAAAAGTTAAAAACTGCTAGTGCATGCGGCACTAGGGGCACATAGTTTCTCAGGCTTCAGGCAGCCAGCCTCTTGGCCAAAGGACTAGGTGACAGCCCATTGCCTACTTAAGCCCCACAGTATGCATGAGCATCTACCCCTGATCTTAACCAAAAGGCAGATTAGTGAAGTACATAATCTCAGAAGAAGACATACCCCTGAAAGTCCCCAGGCTCTGTGTAGACATCATCTACTATAACTCTTGGCCAGCAACCTTGATTCTTCTCCCAGATGCACACAACATCTAGTGCAAACATAAGGTTTCCACCAAACATCTCAAGAGTACAGAATCGTGCTTTAAGAAGCCCAAAGTCAGCTCATTGACCAACCTGGTGGAGATATTTGCGGCACTTTCTTTTGTGGTGTCTGAATGTCATATAGGAGTAAGAAGCCACTAGCAGTAAGGGTATTGGCTGCCTACTAAAATGGAAAAAAAATAGAATTAGAAAATCAACCTATGTCTGTATTGAAATGTTTTGTTAATACAGTCGTTTAACTTCCTCACAAAAATCCAGATGAACAGATGGGACAAATGAAAACTGTTTGGCAAATAAAATGATTCAACAAAGATTAGATGCTTAGCAAAATTTATGCGAACTGGAATTGAACATTTTGGCAACTAAAGTGCTGTAGCCAAAGTAATGTTTCCACATTTTACTGCAAAACACAGTATTAGCATATGCGCTGGGGTACACACTGGACAATATATACTGTATAGTTTGCACAGCAGTAGAATGATATATTGTCCCGACTATCACCCGATACGTCTGTGAATTACGTTGTTCACAGATATCTCTTCGACCTTGCGGCACGGCAAATGCAATATGTCTTGCAGATATATTGTTTACATCTGCCGGTGTATACACACAACCAACCAACCCACCCATATGCTGCCCACAGGAAGCAGTTAAAATGCCGTCAACACTGCAGATACACAGGCACATACTTACTATAATGGTTGGATGGCCGATCCATCGGCAAAGTGTGTATCCCACATAAAAGTCACTCATCTCTACCATACCTCTGTGACATATGCCTGATTGCCTCATCACAGAGGAGTCTTAGGCACTCCAATCAGACTCCAGATTTGGGGGCCTATTCATCAATGAAGACCGTATGCCTTCCGATGATGAAATTTTGAACTCGCTGCGAGGGATACTTAAGTATCCTACCGCAGCGGGGAAAACGTGACACCGGAGCAATTCATCATTGCTCCGGTGAGGGGACAACTGCTCCGAAAAGCTCGGGTCACGCATGTGCAAAGCCGCCAGGAAGGTAGTGAGGAGGCGGCGGAGGGATCCGCTCGCATCCCTCTTTGCACCCCAGAACTCCATCCCATAGGAAGGAGCGGAGATCCGAGAACAAGCGCCGTTAGAAGATGGCGCTTGTTCTTGGCAGCAAACTCCGAAAACTTTCAGTTTTCGGAGTTTGCTGAATACCAAGTGGGATCCTATCCGACCCCTCATGATGAATGGCCTGGTAACCTAAATATGCGGAAACTAGTGTTTCCGCATGGTTACCGGGCCATTTATCGTTTGATGAATAGGCCCGTTGGAGTCATCACAGTTGCCCTGGACATTCATGTTTCTGAATAATAAAATAATTTCTTCTTGATGGTATCCGCACCACATGAGTTCCATCCATTTCCCTTGTGATATAAATAAAATGGGTACAGGAGATTTGTCATCCAATTGCAGATTAATTAACTGGGTGCTACACAACAGGAATTTCCGCAGTGCTCCCGAGTACACAACTGAACCCACAGCAATAGCCAGTATAGCTTGGAAATGTAGCAGAAATGTTATACTGACCAAAATCATAGACTCTAGGGGGATGGAATTGCTTTTGACTCTGCGTTTAAATGCCGGCAACAGTAGCCCGTCTCGCACCCTTCGCCCAGCCATCCGAATTCCGGATTTGCACAAAAGTGCTTGCTTCCCTCTGGAGTAGTGAACACTTTTGTGCAAGATCCCACTGCCATAAAGCGTTGCAGCTGACGCACAGATTCAGCCGGATTCGCCCTATAATTGAATTCCCCCTAGGTCCCTCTGCCCTATGTTGAAGGAGGGTATTGATGTGGAGGACAGGAGAGAGAAGGTAATGTAAGAAGAAAAGGAAGAAGAATTTGGAGATTGCCCCACTCTCCCTCCTTGTCCACCAAACCTCCCTAAAATGTAACCTCCCCTAAGCAGGGCCCTGTCTCCTAAATGCTCTACCATGTAATTGCAAATTGACAGATTAATTAACACAAACTTGCCAATTACATAAAGTATTCTTTAGCTTTCTAATGAACTTTCTTTTTGAATCCCATATGCAGGGGCGGGTTGGGCTGGGGGGGCAGGGTGCCATATGCTCCCCGGGCCGGTACAATTTGAGTGCTCCAGGGCTGCCCCCACATGTACAAGGTTGGCTGGGAGGATGCTCACTGGCCGCTCTGTGCTCAGTGTGTGCTGTAATACAGTGTCGGAGCAGCCAGGTAGCTCCACCTCCCTCAGCTCCTCTCTCTCAGCCCTCAGGTGCGCATTCACGATGGCTGGTCTGTGGCCACCACACTGCAGGGGTGTCAGTCTCCAAAGAAGGTAAGTTTGCTGGTGGCGGTGGTGGTGCTGAGAGGTGAATATTGAAGGGGAGGAAGGGTGTTCTGATGTGGTTATTGAAAGAAGGGGGTACTGTGATGTGGTTATTGAAGGGGGGAGAGCGTATTTAAGAGGGAGCGCTATGAGAGGTGGACATTGAAGGGGACGGGGGGGGTACTGTTATCAGACCTGCCCTCCAGACTCTACCCTATCACCCACCACATCTGACCCTGCAGACTCTCACCCTGTCACCCACCACATCTGACCCTGCAGACTCTCACCCTGTCACCCACCATATCTGACCCTGCAGACTCTCACCCTGTCACCCACCACACCTGACCCTGTAGACTCTCACCATGTCACCCACCAAATCGGTCCCTGTAGACTCTCACCGTGTCACCCACCACATATGTCCCTGTAGACTCTCACCCTGTCACCCACCACACCTGTTCCTGCAGAATCTGTCACACTGCCAAACACCAGACCCAGGGGCGTATCTATAATGGGTGCAGGGTGTGCGGGGAACACGGACCCCTGGGTCCAGGGGGGCCCTGCACTGCACACCCTGCACCCATAATATTACTTTCCTCTCCAGAGTCCCACGTCATTCGCGCATGCGCAGTACAGGGAAAATGGCCACCGCGGCCATTTTCCCGGTGACCTGTGTATACACTATAGACTTTGGGCACACTCTAGTGCCCAGAGTCTATAACTCCGGCGCTGTTCGCGCACAGCTCATTGCGCTGCCGGCCGCCGGGCGGAGAGGAGGGGGCCCGTGTCGGAGACTGCACATGGGCCCCCTCCTCTTTAGGAACGCCCATGACCAGACCTGTCCTCGCAGACTCTTTCACCATCACCCACCATACCTGCAGCACAGATTTCTTACCCTATCACCCACTAGACCAGTCCTCGCAGACTCTCTCACCCTGCAAAATACCAGACCTGTTCTTGCAGACACTGAGATTGCAGCCACAGCTAGTGCCGATGCCGTCCACGGCTGATGGCGAGGGAGGGACTTGGAAGCTCCTCTATCTCTTCTCTCCTGCTATCGACAGTCTTCTGTGGGGGGCTGGGGCAATTAATGTATGTATTATTGTTTTCCTGTAGGGGCCAATCTGTGTTGTTTTCCTTTGGGGGCCAATCTGTGTTTATTTTTATTTTTTTTATTTTTCATGGGGGCCAATGTGTTTTATTTTTTCCTGTGTGCGGCCATGTGTGTATTTTATTTCCTGTGGGGGCCAATCATGTTTATTTTTCCTTTGGTGGCCAATGTGTTTGTTTTTCCTGTGGGGGCAAATGTGTTTGTTTGTTTGTCTGCTAATATGTTTGTTTGTTTTTTTAATTTTTTTTCTGTGTTTTATTTTTTCCTGTGTGGGGCAATGTGTTTGATTTCTTCTATGGGGGGGGGGGCAATGTGTTTATTATCCTGTGGGGGCCATTGTGTTTATTTTTTTTCCTGTAGGGGCAATATGTTTTTTATTCTGTGGGGAACAATGTATTTTGAATGCTATGAGGTGTACAATGAGTGCTGTTAGAGGGGCAGTGAGGGGGTCAGTGTGAACTGTGAGGGAGCAGTAAGGTGGTCAATGAGTGAGCTGTGTTGGGGGTCAATGTTTATTGTGAGGGGCTCAGTGTTATATACAGGGAGGACTCAATGAAGCAGCTATGAAGGGTGTAATAAGGGAGATATGCATGGAAGACTTGATGATATAACAGCCATCAGACAGCTATACAGGGAGCAATGGAGTGGGCAATCAGAAATATGTCAATATGCAGGAGGGTTGGACTATAGGTAGTCCAGGGGAGGCAGGCTGCTGCTGATGGAGGAGTTGGGTGCTATGTACCCTGTAGTCAGGTGCAGATGGTATTGGAGTTGAGTGCACAATTGAAGCAGACTGCAGATGATGTTTGAAGCTGAGTGATGTGCACACTGTAGGCAGATTGCAGGTAATGTTTGAAGCTCAGTGCTATACAGGCTGCAGATGATGTATTTGAAGCTGAGTGCTGTGCACAATTGAAGTACACTCCAGATAATATTTGAGTCTGAATGCTGTATAGCACTGCAAGAGACAGATAACTGAGGGCCTGATTCAGTGATGAACGCTAATGCAATCAAAGGGAAGTAGTCGGGAAGCCGATGGACGGAATCCCAACCGTCGGCTTCCCGACTGTATAATCCCTGCAAGGGTTAAATGAAAGGCATCGAAATCCCGACGCCTGTCATTTTCCCTACGCTGGGAGCCTGACACCCGGCTTACCGATCGAAGGTAAGCCGGGCGACAGGCGCAGACAGCCGCGCTTAGGGTTAGGTTTAGGGTTCCCGGGAAGGACTTAGAGTTAGGCACCCCTTCCGGGAGGGTGAGGTTTAGGCTAGGGGAAGGGGGGGTTAGGGTTAAGCACCCCCGGGGGGAGTTTAGGGGTAGGCACCCCCTGGGGGACTTAGGTTTAGGTGGCGGGGAAAGGGGGGGTTAGGTTTAGGCACTTAGGGGGAGGTTAGGGTTAGGCACCCCTAAGGGAGGGTTAGGGTTAGGGTTAGGGGGTAGAATAGGTTGGAGAATACTTACCTGGGGATGATCAGAATTTTCAGTGCTGCCGGGATGCCGCTGTCGGGATTTGAACTGCCGGCTGCATAAATCATACTGAATCCGATCAAAGCTGCGATTTGGCATGGACCGCAGCTGCGAAAATATGCTAATACTTCTAAAGCTTATCCAAGCATAGTGACGCCCACTGCTGCCTTCTCATCTGCTTCCGATGTTGCATACCTGTGTAAAATCTGTAACATCGATGCACATCAACCAGCCATGCAGCCCCTGCAGCAGGTCTGACCTGTCTCAAATACAGCAGCTCTCCTGACACACAGAGAGCTCTGATGCTGCATTCACACAATCATGCTGATCCATGACCTCCAAGTGTACCTTTCTCTACAATTGCTGCACCTCGGGGAATAGACTTTTGGCAGGATACATTTTACCCCTCTGTGTTATAGATATTGGAGATCAGGAGTGTAACAAATGTATATAACACATGTAACTTTGACAAGGAAGATGGGCCCTCCTAAGCTCTGGGCCCCATAGCAGCTGCACCCATTGCACCTATGGTAGTTATGCCATTGTTGAAGATCTACTTTCATACGTTTATTTACTTATTCCAGGAATTTTAGGATTACAGTCATAATATAATTTCCCGCTCTGTAGGTGCTCTAGAACAATAAACATAGTACATCAAACATGCAGAGAAAGAAAAGTATTATGTAGCGAGGCAGGCTCTTAGTTTAATAAAGATTAATATTGTGACTTACTGTTACTGTTTGCATTGATGTAGCACTCTGTGGCCCTCATTCAGACCCACTCGCAAGCGGGCGCACGTACGTTAGGCGTACGTACAAAAATATTTAAATTCAATGGCTCGCTCGTATTTTCGTTCGCATCTAAAATTCCTCCCTAAACTCCGGCGACCCCTCCTCTAACTAACGAGCGTGCGAAATAGCGAGCGTACATCCCCGAAATGGCTTGAAGGGAACGCACGCACAAGTGAAACCGGAAGTGGCCTTGTCAGATGTCGATTACCTGCTCCTTTATTCTGCCTACCTCCCTCAATCGTATCATGCCAATCAATGTATCAATTAGCTTAATTGTTTGTTTTTTTTCAACACAATGCAAGAAACTTTACTCTTGTCCGTGTTTGTGTTTACCCGCAGAATACGTACGGATGGAACATTCGCTTTTATTGTTCAAAAAACATGTGAACCACAATTAAACAATTGTTCTATTGCTGTGGATCCCCGCATATTTTCCGGGGTTCATTTCTTTATTTAAATTTGCAAACGCATGTCACTGCATCAAGCCTATCATAACTCTCCAGAGATTTCTGGCCCTGTTGAACACATGACTCATACACTAACCAATAAAATTGCTCCTGTTAATTTCCAAAATACATTAGCCAATCAGAAATTTTGGCCACACTTTATCAAAAATGTTTTGTATGAAAAACTCCATTGCCATCATGAGAGCCTCCGCATTCACCAGGCGCGAGCTGCTGGTGCTTACGGAGGTGATGGATAGGCGGATCACCAGCCAGCCTCCACCCATCACCAACCGGCAGAAGCGCTCCGCGTATGCGGAGGCACGGTCCCGCCTGCGGTCGTTGGGTTCACGCCGCAACATCGGGCAGCTTGAGCGCAGGTGGTCAGACCTGCAACGGCGAACGCCCCGCTTGCTGGCATGCTTTCGCATGCAGATCGTTGAAAGTAAGTGTTATGTATTGTGGTTTTCATGTTTGTGTTTGTGGGGCAAACTGCGTGTGCATGTTTTCCTGTCTGTTCTATTAATTATTTGTCCTCATATCTGCGTGTGCATGTTTTCCTGTCTGTCCTATTAATTATTTGTCCTCATATCTGCGTGTGCATGTTTTCCTGTCTGTCCTATTAATTATTTGTCCTCATATCTGCGTGTGCATGTTTTCCTGTCTGTCCTATTAATTATTTGTCCTCATATCTGCGTGTGCATGTTTTCCTGTCTGTCCTATTAATTATTTGTCCTCATATCAGCGTGTGCTTGTTTTCCCTCTATTTCTGTTTTTTTCATTCTACTCCTTTTTGCATGTTTTTTGTTGGTGGTTTTTTTTTTTTAATTTGGGCCCGGATTTGCCCAGAAACTAACCTCAATTTGTTTGACATATTTTAGGAGGACAGCCAAGACTACGCCGTCACCGTCCGGCCAGACGGCGTTCCCGGCCACTATCCCCAACCCCCAGCCAACACTCCACCCCAAATATTTCCCCTATACCCCACTCCTCCCCAGCCTTCCCAGACCCTCTCCCGGAACTGTCGGGCCTCCTTCCCCTCCGTCCCACTTCCCCCTCTCCTCCACCCACCCCTCTTCCAATTACCCCCTCCCCGGAGTCCATCATTACCCCTCCCCGTTCTTTGGGGAATGAAGGCTCCTCCAAGGAGGAACATGGAGGGACTTCCGGAGCTCCCGTTTTGGCTCCCGGTATGTTTTTATTTCTCATTTTTTTTAACCACAAACTGTTTGTATGTAATCATGTGTCGTGCCTTTATTCGTGCTTGTTTGGTTTACTTTTGGTGATTTAGCAGTTTGCCTTTACCTCTTCCTGCTGATTTCAATATACACATAGCACCCCCTTTTTGTGTTGGTTTTTTTTTTTTCGGTTTAGGAGTGATTTCGTTGTGTTTTTGTTTTTTTAATGTGGCTTCCCTATTGTTTTATTAATCCACACACTTTTCTCACCCACAGAGGAACAGAGGTGTCGTCAAGAGGTGGAGGATTGTGTTGGCCAGATGCGCCAACATGTAATTGGCCTTCTTGTGGCCCTTGACCGGCTGTCTGGCATCCTTCGCCAGTAGTTTTTTTTGTTTATTTTCGTTTTGTAAATAAATTTTGTAGTTCTAATATACGTTCTGGCTCATTCTTTTTTTCTAAAACACAAATAGTTTTCCCTGACATAAGTAGACTGTTCCTGCAAGGATTTCCCTTTTTTAAAAGTTAGATTGTATTTTGTATTTGTATGTTAAACAGCCACAAGAAACACATAACAGTAACAATGTCATTTCCCTTTTTGGGTGTAGTGTCAATTAGATATTTCGCTATTTTACAGGTTCCTAGTTGGTGTGCAAGCTGCTTAGGCCAATCTTCAAAATCCAAAGGTTTGGACAGGCTTCCTTTTGGTGTGGGTTGGGAACCTGCAAACATATTTCAGTTTACATCAACTGGTGTCAGTACTGGATTACCCCTTAGTCAATTGTAAGGTGTGTTAACCTGGTTCCACTTGCTGTTAACGTCCAAAAAAAGGAAGACCATTTCACTTTCCAAACATTTATTCACAACATAAATGAGAAATCAAAGTGGTCAGTCCCAAAACAAAAAAACAGTGATAATCTCAAATACAACACATACAAATAAAATATTTAATTAAAAAAAACAATCAAGAACTGGTTGACGAAGGACCATGCCAACATGATTCCACAAACATGGCGTTGCGATATGGGTTCCAGAATATATGGACAAAATCACCAGATCCAGGTTTGGTAAGGGTAGCAGGAAGTAGTGAGCGTTGGAGTGGCAAAGATTATGTGAACAAACAGAAGATGGTGAAAAAAAAAAAAAAAATTAGATGTTCGCAAACAAACACAAACACATTAGGTATAAACACTGTAGTTTGGGTCAAACTTACCTAAAAAATCTGGCCACCACATCATCGCGTATGGCCCCCCCACATACTGACCTCCGACCAACCTCGGGGGGGCCATCCTCAGGTAAGGCATCCTCTGGCTGCATTGGGACACCACTCCTTATGGCGATGTTGTGAAATATCCCACACAGGACCACAATTTTCGACACCATATCCGGCAAATACATGAGCTCGCCACCAGAGCGGTGGAGGCATCTGAATCGGCCTTTTAAAAGGCCGATACAGCGCTCCACCACTTGCCTGGTGGCTGTAAGTGCGGAATTATACTCACTTTGTGGGCCTGGTGTGGGAGCCAAATAAGGAGTGAGCAGCCAGGACATGCAAGGGTATCCACTGTCTCCTGTGAAAAATAAGAGACAACATCAGGAACACTGTGTATCAAGCTTAACATTGTTATGTACTAAAGGTCTCCACTTACCCAGAAGCCACGCATCACCAGCTTGTAGGTTGGTTAATTTCTGCCATATCCCTGATTGCCGGATGACGAAGGAGTCATGTGCACTTCCTGGTAACTTAGCATTCAGGGACAGGATCTGGAGGGAGGCATCACATACCACCATTACATTCAGGGAGTGATAGTGTTTCCTGTTTCGAAATATTGCCTCCAGCCGTGCTGGAGGCTGAAGTGGTATGTGAGTACCATCCACAACCCCTATGATGTGTGGGAAGCCAGCTATTTGGTAAAAATTGGCCTTGGCCACACTAAGGGCACCCATATCCAAAGGCATTTGAATAAAATGATGGAGGTGCTTGAAAAGTGCCTCCATCACTGCCCTCAGGATCCGGGAAAAGGAGGATTGGGAGATGCCCGCCACTATTCCCACCGTTGTTTGAAACGATCCTGAGGCACAGAAATGTAACACCGCCATAAATTGCATCAGTGGTGGTATTGCTGTTGGACTATCAATTTGCCGCTCAAGATCACTTTCTATTAATGAGAGAGTGTCTATGATGATTTTGGGAGGTAGACGGTAGCGTCTTAAAACCTCATCATCGGGCATTCCAAAAAGGGTGACACGTGTTCGAAATATCTGGGGCCTTGCATGCCTACGATGCCTACGCCTGGGATGAGATTGAGGTTGGTCGGCTTCCGGGAGCATGGCCAGAACAATCCTCCCCAGATCAACCTGAAATTCCAAAATTTAAAAGTAAGGCTTTTGACCCACCCCAAAACTATATTAAAACAACTTAGCTTGATGATACCATCCATTGCTGCTTACATGCTGGGGTATTGTCATGATACGTCCAAACTGAAAATAAACAACAAAATTACTTGACACATTTCACTCTGTGCATTTTTGTGGATACATTTTGTGCTAGACCAAAGTTCAAATATGCCAAACACCCATTTAGCAAAACCGCAAAGCAACATTTAACACAGTACATCAAAACGGGTCGAAATGTTGGCTCAAAAAGCGAAAGCTAAACCATCAAAAAGTTAGAATGATTATTAAGCTGTTTAAAATGCGTTAATTAGTTCGCTAATACAAGTCACAAGAGTAACTACTAAAAATGTGCTAATTAGTTCGCTAATACAAGTCACAAGAGTAACTACTAAAAATGTGCTAATTAGTTCGCTAATACAAGTCACAAGAGTAACTACTAAAAATGTGCTAATTAGTTCGCTAATACAAGTCACAAGAGTAACTACTAAAAATGTGCTAATTAGTTCGCTAATACAAGTCACAAGAGTAACTACTAAAAATGTGCTAATTAGTTCGCTAATACAAGTCACAAGAGTAACTACTAAAAATGCGCTAATTAGTTCGCTAATACAAGTCACAAGAGTAACTACTAAAAATGCGCTAATTAGTTCGCTAATACAAGTCACAAGAGTAACTACTAAAAATGCGCTAATTAGTTCGCTAATACAAGTCACAAGAGTAACTACTAAAAATGCGCTAATTAGTTCGCTAATACAAGATAAAAAATGGACTTACCAAGAGCAAATATCTAAGATGCAAAATCAAAAGGTCTTTGGGGTCGAAAATAAACAAAATCTAAAATAGAATAAATTAGGTATCCAAAAATTACAAAATATACGAAACACAATGAAACAACAATTGAACAAAAGTTAGACTTCACAAAACTTACCAAATCAACAAACGAGGTCCCAAAAATATAAACCAACAAAGATAACGGAAAAAAAAACGCAAATCTAACCAACAAACGATTCTCCAACCTCCAACTCCTTTCTACACAATCAATAAACTCCAGCCAAGATAACCTCCAACAATCCAAAAACGCCACCTCAACTTGAGACACACCAAGCCATAAATAGTGTTTCGTTTCCCGCACAAATTAAGGAGGGATCATAGGGCCGCACAATCAATGATGCGGCCGCAAAATAAGGACGCATGTATAAATACGTCACGAAAACACATTCAAATTCTGGTGTATTTCTTGTTTGGACCGCAGACATGGCGACAGACCAGGGAAAAAATGCCCAAGAGTCAGGCGGTAAGTCTTTCATGCATTTTCTATCAACGATTAATTTGAAACATAAGATGAGGCAAGTTGGGATTTTGTGAATTCTGTAAATTTACACAAATAGGTGAGGAGGATGACATGGAAGAGGCTGCTGGGCCCAGTATTCCGGCCAAAGCGGCCAAAAAAAAAAGGCAGCCACATTTCACAAGAAAGGAGATGGAGGTTTTGATCCAGAAGTGTATGGACATCCTGCCACAGGCAGACAGGAATATGAGTCTAAGCCAGAAGTGGAGAATGTGGGAAGAGGTAGCCGTTGCTGTCAATACGGTGGGTGATTATGTCCGTCTAGCCCGGGATGTCAAACGGCGGTAAGTAAACCCTTGCCCCCCCTAAAAACAAACCCCATTTTAAACCAAAGGATAATGGCTTCCATTTTTCCCCACAGATGGGGCGACTTCAAATATCGCCTAAAGCAAAAACTCGCGGACAGGGCTAGGCATGCAAGGGGGACAGGTGGGGGTCCCACCCCTGTGTCATTGGAGTTGACGGATTTAGAAGAGCTGGCACAGGGGTGTGTGCAGCCTGTGGAGGTGTTTGGCGTGTCCAACATGGATACGGACATGCCAGACTTTGCGGCTCCTCATGTTGGCCCAGGTAAGTATTGTGATGTCACCAACTCTGAAATGCTATTGTGCCAATATGTAGATTCTAATGTGAGTCTTTTCTCATTTTTCCAACAGAGACACAGGCGGATGAGTCTGCTCCAGAGGGAAGCCTTGGCCGCAGAATTTCTGCTGGCTCTGCAGGGGAGGAACCAGTACATCCGGCTGAGGACCCTGCAGAAGCCAGTCCAGGGCGTGCCCCCTCGCAGGCAGTGGGCCTCCTCACAGAACTCAATTTCAAATCGGATTTCCATACGGAGATTCTGCAGAGGATGGACGCCAGTCTGCTATGGGTGGCTGAGGCCCTGGAGCAAAATGCTGCGGCCAACGTGACCATTGGTCAGGCCCTGGCGGAAAATACCAGGGCCAACATCCGCATCGCCGATGCCCTGGAGCAGCTCGTTCGCCAGCACATGGTGGAGCCGACCTCCCTTCCTGCCGGAACATCAGGATCCTCCACCTCTGGCACAACATCAGCCAATCCTCCAAATGTGCCTAGCCCTGTGCCTAGTCCAGAGGCCACAACATCTGCCTCTGGACAGGCCAGCCCGATGGCATCCCGGACCCGGTCTGGCGCCCACCCTCCCCCATCCAAACGGGCGAAAAAACGGTGACAGCAATGGCGACTTTTCCCACACTCCTTCTGTGCTTGGCTCATATTCCTTTCTGGTCAAAACTTCCCTCTCCTTTCTTGTGAAATGTTTTTAAGTTATTTTTGTACGTTTATGTTATCAGTTATTGATTTTTTTTATTTTGAAAAAAAGTATTTTGGGCAGAAAAACTAAAAAAAAATATTATGCCAATTGGTTTGTGTTTAAACAATAAATTTATGAAAAAAATCTGACATTGTATTGTGACATTATTGGACAAATGGGTTACATTTAATCCTGGCCCTAAAGGCAAAAAAGGACACCAAAAACCATTTAATTTGTATAAAAAAAAGGCCTCTTGAAGGAACGTTTAAAAAAACACATAACGATGCAAATTGCACATTAAAAAAAAAAAGGGGAGCTAATTAAAACATGATGACATTATTGTCACAATAGGCCATAAACAACAAATTGAGGCCAAAAAAAACCCCAAAAAATGTACGCCAATTGATTGTGTAATCCTGACATTAGCAGGTATGATTTCCACCTGCGTACGGTTTTGTGCTATCCCAATAAACTGCTTTCCAAACACATACCAAGCCGGTTTTCAATACAACACTAATTGCTTTTGTGACCGCCCGCGATTAATCGCTGCAACATCGTGGAGTCCCGGGGCGGAGGAGAAGGCCATCGCCAATGTGGTCGAGTAATCCAGACCCTAAACTGTGCGAGCATTTTGAAGGGAAAGAGGATGTTCCAGTGACGTATGTGACGGTCCGAACACATTTGACGTTCGCATCTGCTAATGTATGTACGCCCCAAAAACGCCTCGCCACGCCTGCGTTTTTCCATCTCCACCCCCGTCAACACCCAAAAACGCCCTGTTCTGTCAATCACATTTGACATGTCACTTCCTGTACGCTATTTTAGGAACGACAGATAAAAAGCTCGCAATCTGCCGTACGCACATGCGCAGTGTAACACCGACGCATGCGTGGTTAGTCAACATCGGAACGCAACGAGCGTACTGCTGTTTGCGAGTGGCTCTGAATGAGGGCCTGTGTTCCCTGTCATTCCCATGGTCAAGGAGAGGTGAGCACCAGAGCAGCAAAGGTTAACACCATCGGGAACCACTTTCCTCTAGACAGTCAACTTATGTTTCCCCTTAAATATATATGTAATGTTATGTGACTCTCTGTGAATGTATAATGTAAAATATCTTTGAACAGTCTTTGTCAGTTTGGGGAGACAGAGGGCCTGATTCAGAGCCGCTCGTAAGTGGCCGCTCGTTCGCTCCGAGCGATGTTCGCACATCTGTGCATGCGTATGGGTCGTAATGCGCATGCGCCAACCAGTCATTGCAGTCGGAAATCGAGCACTCGCAAAATAGCGAGTGCCTGCTAATTTGAGTGACAGGATGAGGCGTTTGTGGGTGGTAACAGGGGAAGGTGCTTGAAAACAGGGAGTGGAGATCCGAACGCAGGCGTGCCAAAAGGTCAAAACGGGCGTTTTAAGGGTGTGCATAATTAACAAAGCAGCATCATCGGCCACGTCACTTGGTTGTCTCTTAGTCTGAACTGTTCGCATGATTGCGGTAGGAAAATTCTACCACAAGCACTGCGAGCAGTTCAGCTCGCTCACACATAGAGGCATCAACAGACCATAAAGAGCGAGCGCTCAATTTAAATAGCCGGCCCCTTTTTCTGAACGAGCGAGCGCAAATAGCGTCCGGCTCTGAATCAGGCCCAGAGCCCATAAACCCTGTACTGTGTTTTAAAAGTACAATCATTGTCAGCTGTTGCCAGTGACTCTTAGTACACCAGGGGGTAAATTTACTAAGAATCGAGTCTAGGAGAGTTTGCAATCTCTGGAGAGTTTGGTCATTTTTTTCCACTCTCAAATTTACTAATGACAAACTCGGGAGAGAGTTCTCCTTTGCTACAGGAAAAAACTGGAGAGTTAGCAAACTCTCTTCAATTCACCATCGGCAAAACTCGAGAACCTTTTCACTAGTGAAGATAGGATTCTGTAATTTACCAAGCAGAGGCCCTCATTCAGACCCACTCGCGAGCGGCTTTCCGCTCGCAAGTGGGTCGATGGTCCCCACTGCGCATGCGCACGACAGAGGGAGCTCCATCGTGCGCATGCGCGAGACCCGACGAGCGAAGGACTTTCCTTCGCTCGGAGTGTCTCATCAAAGGGGGCGTGCTGTCGATGGTGACTGACAGCACGCCCCCTTTGGTGGGCATGCCGGGGGCGTGCCTGCCAGACGTAGGCGTTCCCAAGGGAACGCCTACCGTCTGAAGCCGGCCCCACTGACATCACTAGTGATGTCAGTGAGAGTGATTTTGGCTCTGATAGAGCCAAAATCACTCCTGGCCTTGCGGTTGAAAAACCCAACCGCAGGCTTTTGCTTGCAGTTTCGATGGTCGCGATGGTCAAGACCATCGCGACCATCATCCTGCACGCTCGTATATGCTGTGGGTGGTGACCCACAGCTATACGAGCGTCCAGGAGGACGCTCCATATTAATGGAGGTGGGCCCTGATTCAGAGCGAGCGCTCTGGTCAGAGCGTCCGGCTCTGAATCAGGGCCAGAGAGTTTCTAAACTCTCATGAGATGGAAAACTCCCCTGTTAAAACTCGTGAAATAAATACACCTGCCTGTGATCTGCGAGTTTGGCAGAAACATACACAGATCACTGTGATCCATGTATGTTTCTGCCTGTAAATTGTGTAAAAAAGGTTAAATGTAAAAAAAAAATGACATAGGGAACCCCTCCTAAAGCGTAACCAGCCCTGGACTTGCCAGCCAGTCCTGGTTCTTAAAATTACGGGGAACAAAACGAGTAGGGTTCCACCGTAATTTAAGAACCAGCACCAGACAGCAGGGTCAGACCTGGTTTTAAATATAGGGTTAAAAAATTTGGCGAGAGGTACCCACTATATTTAACACCAGCTCTGAGCCCTTTCTAGCAGAGGGCTGATGCCACAGCCAGGGGTGTCCTTTCACCGGGCACCCCCAGCCGCAGCATAAGTCCTCACCGCTAGTCAGCCCAGGCCAGGGATCCCTGGGGAGTTGGGAACCCCCCCAATAAAGGGGTCCCCCTCTCCAGGGCACCCCTGGCCTAGGTTGATAGCCCAGGGCTATCCCCGCCACCCCTGGGCGGTGGGTGGCGGGTTGATATGGTGGCGGGTTGTAGGTGTAGTGTATAAAAAATAGAATAATTCACATTGTCTTTACAGTGGAACTACAGGTCCCAGCAAGCCTCCCCAGCATGCTGGTACTTGGAGAACCACAAGTACCAGCATGCGGGGCATTAAGGGCCCACTGGTACGTGTAATTCACCGGTAAAGAAATGTGTAAAAAACACAACACACACCGTGAAAAGAAAGATCTATTACATCCATACACACTCACACATACTCACCTGCTGCCAGATGTTCACGTCCCCTTCTCAACGTAAAGTATGCATTGGAAGTACCTGAAAAAAAGATCCAATACTCACCTTTTGTCCCACGATGTTCTCCGCAGTAATCCAAATAGGGCCCCAGACACACTGTAACTACACGCTACAGCATATTGTTACAGTAACACTAATGACAGCTCTGGGCTTGAGCTATCATTAGTGCCGGGCCATCAGCCAATCAGCGGCGGCTTCCATTAGCGGCCGCTCATTGGCTGGGACCCACGTGGACTTAGCCAATGAGCAGCTACTCCATGTGGGTCACAGCCAATGAGTAGCCGCTAATGGAAGCCGCCGCTGATTGGCTGAGAGCCCGGCACTAATGATAGCTCAAGCCCAGAGCTGTCACTAGCGTTATGCTGCCCATCCACTACTAGATGCAGGGACGACGGCACGATTACGACATCATAATCGTGCCGTCGTCCCCCTAGGGGTGAAGTGCATACACTGAACATTCAAACGTTCAGTGGGGTAGCAGTCGGGAAGCCGAGGGACGTAATCCCGACCACCGGCTTCCCGACTGTCTAATCCCGGCAAGTGTCTAATGACAGGCGTTGAAATCCCGATGCCTGTCATTAGACCTACGCCGGGAGCCCGACACGCGGCATACCGATCGAAGGTAAGTTGGACGCCGGGCACGTACAGCCGCGGGGGAGGGAGGATTAGGTTAGGTGCTCCCGGGGGGGGGGGGGGGAGATAGGGTTAGGCACCCCCCAGGAGGTTAGGATTAGGCTAGGGGAAGGGGGTTTAGGGTTAGGCACCCCCGGGGGGAGGTTAGGGTTAGGCACCCCCCCGGGGGACTTAGGTTTAGGTGGCAGTGGAAGGAGGGGTTAGGTTTAGGCACTTAGAGGGGGGATTAGAGTTAGGCACTTGGGGGAGAGGTTAGGGTTAGGCACCCCTAAGGGAGGGCTAGGGTTAGGGGGTAGAATAGGGGTGGAAAATACTTACCTGGGAACGATCAGGATTTTCAGTGCTGCTGGACAGCCGCTGTCAGGATTTGAACCGCCGGCCATCATACTGATTCCGTTCAGTGTGCAGATCAATCATCCCCGAACACGGCAACCTGACAGCAGTCGTCAGGTTGACCGTCATGTTCGGGGATGATAGATGTTAAAAACGACCAGCGGGCACGCGCATCGCTGGTCGTTTTTAACATTTTACTGCCCGATTTGTGAACTATTTGAAAGCGATTGCATGATAACATCGTTGTTATCGTGCAATCGCCTGTCAAAATCGCCTAGTGGATGGGCACCTTTACTGTAACAACATGCAGTAGCGTGTAGTTACAGTGTGTCCGGGGCCCTATTTGGATTACTGCGGAGAACATCGTGGGACAAAAGGTGAGTATTGTGTTTTTTACACATCTCTTTACAGGTGAATTACACATACCAGTGGGCCCTTAATGCCCCGCATGCTGGTACTTGTGGTTCTCCAAGTACCAGCATGCTGGGGAGGCTTGCGGGGACCTGTAGTTCCACTGTAAAAACAATGTGAATTATTCTATTTTTTACACACTACACCTACACTATCAACCCGCAACCCACCGCCCAGGGGTGGCGGGCATAGCCCCGGGCTATCGGCCTAAGCCAGGGGTGCCCTGGAGAGGGGGACCTCTTTATTGGGGGGTCCCCAACTCCCCAGGGATCCCTGGCCTGGGCTGACTAGCGGTCAGGACTGATGCTCCGGCTGGGGGGCCCGGTGATAGGACTCCCCTGGCTGTGGCATCAGCCCCCCCGCTAGAAAGTGCTCAGAGCTGGTTCTAAATATAGTGGGTATCTCACACCAAATTTTTTATCCCTATATTTAAAACCAGGTCTGGTCCTGCTGTCTGGTGCTGGTTCTTAACTTACGGTGGAACCCTACTCGTTTTGTTCCCCGTAATTTTAAGAACCAGGATTGACTGGCAAGTCCAGGGCTGGTTACGCTTTAGGAAGGGGGCCCTATGTCATTTTTTTTTTTTTTTACTTTTAACCAATTTTTATACAGGCTAGACCACAAGCAGCTATCTCACTGATATGTGCAGGCTGCTTGCTCAGGAGAGTTTTGCAGAGAGAAGACACTGCAATCTCGGGTGAGTAATCTCCTGCAAAACCTGCTACTCGGGGGAGTAATCTCGTTCTGCTTCACCATCGGCCATCTCACTCTCAGCTAAACTCACTTCTTGGTAAATTTGCGAGTCTCAGGAGCCTCAAATCTCCCGAGTTTCAGTGAAGCTGATCGAGTTGAAAAAAAAGCAAACTCTCAAAGCCTCGATTCTTAGTAAATTTACCCCCAGGTATATGCAGCCAGGAGGCCAGCCCTTACATGAAATCCAGATTTGTGGGTCACTTACATTAAGCAAGAAATGCAGATTCCATTCTTTAAATAAAAGAGATTCCTATCTATTCTACTGACAACAACTAGTGTATTCTGGACTATTTTCATTGTCAGCATATGAGGGTCTGGCTTTTGTGTATGAGGAGCATGTGTTCTTCCTTTCGTATAAAACTCATCCCAATCTTACATTTCACACCCAAATCGGCGTCTCCATAATTATAATACTGGTCTGACTGCCAAGTATGACCTGATCCACAGCAGAAAAATAACACTGTATTTAAGTGTACTGGAAGAGCAGTAAAGGTGGGTACACAATATATATTACAAATTTACAATATATATATAGTTCTGATCGGAACAAAATAATATATTGTACATTTCATATAGAGTGTACGCCCGACACGGCGCTGTTGCACGCAGCATGTAACAACATATCGCGACGTCGTACACTGGAATGTGCAGTGTGTATGGCGCTTGCGATGTATCATTACATCACATCGCCCCATCGCTGGGTCGCACCATCACATTGTGTGTACCCAGCTTTAATGTTACCACTATAAGCAGGTCACATCACGCTACAAGAGTTCTCCATGAGAGGTGGCTAAAAGCACCGCATAACACCCACAGCAACTCCTGAGTCAGAGGATAAGGAAGAGCTTCATTTATGTGTGTGAAAGTGATTTAAAAAACAGGTTTTCTTGGTATAAATTTCCTTTATATGTAAATGTATTATTATTAGTAGTAGTAGTAGAAGTAGTAGTAGTAGTAGTAGTAGTAGTAGTAGTAGTAGCATACTTGCCTACTCTCTTGGAAGTTGTAGGAGACTCCCAATTTTTAGGGTAGCCCCCCACATCCCCGTATGAGTAGGTGGATCTTTGTCTCCTGCCCACTTCCTATTGAAGTGGGAAAGATGGGGACATTATACGGGGGAATTTGCAGGTCCGTACGCAGGTGCGGGGCTATAATGATGGACAAGGGAAGAGCCTAATGACATGGAGAGCCCAGCCCATGGAAATCCATAATAGGGCACTGACTGTCACACATAGGGAACGGGGCCAATACCTCTTGGAAGTGGAGCAATAGTAGCATACTTGCCTACTCTCCCAAAAGAGTGGGCAAGTCTCTCGGCTGGCGCTGCCCACTTGCACCTCCCCCCCCTGCTGCATCTGCTCCCTCCTTGCATCAGTGGCGGGAGGAGCTGATGACGTGATTCGTGCTAAATCACGTCATCTTGGTAAGCTCGGCATTGTGTAGCAGGGGTGGGGCTGCGATGACACGATTGTGCGGCCACGCCCCTGGCCCCTCCCAGGGTCGTAGAGAGCCCCGCTGGGCCCATGTGAAGAGGGCCTAATCGCGGTAGGTGTGGCCATGCCCATTGAGCAAAAACAAACAAACGGGGTGCTGTGAGCCCCTCAGCCTGGCGCAAAGTCGGGGGGGCACGATCAGTGTGATCGCCCCCCCACAGGCTTAAGAAACTGCTGTGGCTGCTGCTGTGATGGAGAGAGAATGGAGGGGGGCAGCGCCGTGGACCTGGGTCCCCTCTGGGCCCCTCAGGAAGCCCGGGCCCGGGTAAATAGTACCCGTTCCCCCCCTCTTGGCGCCCCTGGCCCTGCCCTCAAAATCACCTCACGCCCCCCCCCCCCTCGCTGTGCCAAGCTGGCCGCCTCCTCCCGGAACCATTTCTGTAAGTTATATAAAGTAACATGACATTTCTCCAACCTGTCAGTAAACAAGGTCATTGAAAGGCACATATTACATAATAGGAAATCAAGGATATGCTTGGCAGCACTAAAATGTCTCTACATTATATTGATGTTATTAACTTATTTTTTTTGTGTTTGCTACATGGTCTTTCCCCACCACCTAGGGGCATCAGTATGTGGAGGGGACAGTCAC
The DNA here is from genome assembly GCA_031769625.1 of Taudactylus pleione. Classification (NCBI taxonomy): domain Eukaryota; kingdom Metazoa; phylum Chordata; class Amphibia; order Anura; family Myobatrachidae; genus Taudactylus; species Taudactylus pleione. The sequence continues at coordinate 760,157 of JAUIMM010001205.1, forward strand.
TAACGTATAGTACATTTTCTTAGTGGTCCTATAGCAGTGTCAACTGTAAAATGATTGCCCTTGTTACAAAAGGCTGATAAAAATGTTGTGTATGTGCAATATTAAAGATAACTTCTTTATCAATGGCCTCATTACATAGACGATACGGCTAATCTGTTGTTGCGGTGGAAAAATAACTTATCGCAGCAATTCAGCATGAAATATTGTTGGACTGTGGAGAGATACTGAGCTGTTGCGGCAATAGTGACATGGTCAAGTAAATGGTAACTTACTTCTTTATCAGGCTAGTCTGCAGATATCCCATGATTTTGCAAGAATACCATCCTCCTGGATTCTGTCCACTACTATGATGATTCACTATGGATCGCGTCATCATGGCATTACAGCATGAAGAAAGAGTAGGTGAGTGTGATGTGTAGGCCCATTTATTAAAAAAAGCTACAGTTATTTTTATTTATTTTGTTTTCCAATTATATTAATCTGTTATCGCTATTGCTTTCCTGAGGGGATACGGTCATAATACCGACCGCAGGGATTCCAGCACTCACCATGCCAGTGCCGAAATCAGAATCCCGGCACTGGCATCCTGACCGCCGGCATCCCGAAGGTAAGTAGCGGGGTTAGAGGGTGGATTAGGCACTAGGGGGAGGGTTAGGGTTAGGCATTGGGGGGCAGGGTTAGGTTTAGATAGTGGGGAGGGGGTGTTTAGGTTCAGGTACCGGGGAGGGAGAGGTAGGGACTGGGGGAGGGTTGGGATACAAACCGACAGCTGGTGTCGGTATCCTACCCTGTCGAGATGCCAGCGTCGGGATTCTGACCGTCGGGATCTCAAGCGTTGGCATCCTGTACCCAACCCATCCTGAGATGCTGCTATACTTGTTAAGTTGATTCCCCCATGCAAAGGGATGAGGAAGTCAATGCCGGTTAAAGTTAACTCCAGCAGGAGTTATTGTCAGCATAGCAGTGTAATCGCCAGCAGTAACCCTTTAATGTATGGGGCGAGGCAAAAAAAAACTATATTGCTGGCAAAATTCTTGTTTTGCCAGCAATAGGGCCTTTTATCAACTGATAAAAATGACTCAATGTTATCTAACAAAATTTGTCTAAGATACCATGCACCTTTCAGTTATTATTTTTATGCCAATAAAGGTCATGTCTCATGTCAGATAAGAACCTTAGCTTTGAAGTAGCTCTCAGTGTGCTCTGATCTCCAACCTGGCATGGGAAAAGCTGTCTCTCGCAATGTGCCACAACTAATTAATCCTCTTACTTTGTGCAAGAGTAGATGAGCCAGGTTTATTCATTTATAGCAGTTATCAGTGCAAGAAAAAAACCTATAGACAGTAAACCTTTGCTTTGGCTTAGAACACTGTTAATTAAATTACATATTTGAAACACAAGCACTCATGGGAATTAGCAAAAATATCTTAACTCAGAGAATGTCATGTCCAGCTTAAAGTATTCAGCAAATATAATGTTACATATCCGAGCAGACGTAGCAAGTTGTTGCATTAAATGACCGATAAATATAAAATACAAATTGCTTTATATAAAACACTCCTCCCCTTTAGGAGGAACAGTCCCAATTCTGGGGGACAGTCGGGCCATACTGTAAGCGAGCACTTTTGTCCTAACTGCCAGGCATGTTAGATGGTATGGCCCACTGACAGAGGTGACTGGGTGCGGTTCCAGGTTAAACCTCTTTTTTAAACCTGAAACCATATATGTCAGATAAACCAGAAGCTAGAAAATATGAGAAGCTGGCATGCTGGAAATTGTAGTTCCGCAGAAGCTGGGGAGTGACAGTTTGTATAACCCTACTATATATACAATTGGAAAATCGCTATTAATATGAGAGAAATCCTGATCTAGGTCTGCAGTCCATCATCATCTTCTTCCCTGGCACTGCTCTCGTCCAGCCCTGTTAGAGCATTCTGCCTTGTGACCACACTCTTGTTGCTCTGTGTATCCTGTTTCTGGAAATAGTAAGAGATACATAGCACTTCTTAATTTACCCGTGGGTCAAAAAGCCATTCACTAGTGTCAACACCATGATTCATTACAGCACAGAGCACCCTTCTGAAATATTTGCCTTTCTGAAAGAAAACAGTAGAATTTCTGATTTTTAAATAAAGACATATTTACCCTTTATTTAAGGCCATATTATTCATTGCATGAGTTCATTATACCTGCAAATGTAATCTGATAGCATTGGGCAACAACACCAGTACCGAGCCCTATTAGCAAATCAGAGCTATAATAGTTTGGTCTAGAGGGAGTATATATCAATTGCAAGCAATGATTCCTTTCAGATAATGTAATGTACTGTACCATGCACAGCTTTAAAAGGCAAATGCACTATTTTTAATTTCTGCCTATAAATAGTTTAGCTGTTAAAAAAGCATTTCTAGTCACTTATCAATATAATTATGCAGCCTAGCAACAGCTCTAAATGTGAAAACTTTGAGTAATGGGATATCTTTCTCTTATTATAGGTGTCTATGGCAGCGCTAAGTGCCCCAGGTGCAGTGCAATATTGTGGCCTGCACTTAGCACTGGCAGGCTCCAGGCAGAGAAAATCCCTTTAGTACATACTGAGAAGCGATATGTACAGGGATTTTCTCTGCCTTTAGCATTTCTAACCCCTTATCTCCCTTTAGTAAATAAACCCCTAAGTGTCGCAGGTGAAAGGGCACTTACCGTCGGGTGCCCTCTCCAGCGCTGATGATACCGCCTCCTGTAGCTGCGGTATCTGCTTCTCCTCACTGTGTCAGTTTGAACATTTGTTAATAAAGTTTGTTAAAAAAAAAAACTCCTCTCTCCTTCCTATGCACGGGACTCTGGGGACCTGGTGAGTCCTATGTCTATACTATGCTGCTTACACCGCCGATGGGGTGACTTAAGATTCACCCTCCTCGCAGGTCTATTATTAGCAGGGGTGTATCTATGGGTCTGAACGCCCCTGGAAAACTAAGGGACTGGTGCCCCCCTCCAATGATTGCTCCCATTGGAAATAAAATAACGCACACTGATTCATTGCCCCCACAGCAAGAAGATAAATAAAAACATTAATTCCCTCCAGCCCCCAACAGAGGACTGAGTAATCTCACCTGCTGGGCTGCCACAGATAGCTGGAGAGCTAATTGCAGGAGACCAGCCTCCAGTCGCTTCAGAAAGTCCAGACCAGTGAGTGTCTCCCTCCAGAGAGTCCAGACTAGGCCAGTGGGTTGGAACTTGGGAGTTCATTCAGACTGGATCGCTAAGCAGCGGCCACTCGCTCTTGTCGATAATCGCACATCTGCGCATGCGTATGGTTTGCAATGCACGTGCGCAAGCCAGTCTTAGCGATTGGGAATTGAGCGCTCGTTGCACATAGACTGGCCGCTACTTTGAGTGACAGATAGCGCCGTTTGTGGGTGGTAACAGGGGAAGGTGCTTGTGAACGGGGGTGTGGATGTGCGAATGCAGGCGTGTCTGGGCGTCAGAACAGAGTTTACTGGTTGTGCATAATTAGCAAAGTAGCATCATTGAACATGTCACTTGGTTGTTTTTTAGCCTGAACTGCTTGCGGGAGGGTAGGGTCTATCACAAGCTCTGCTAGCAGCACCGATGGCCGTCGATGTTCTCGATTAAATACATACTTCCTGGAGATGACGTGTGCAGCGAATGACAGGTGGGAGATTTTATAGTCCTGCATACGCTCACTGCCATTGCTCTCTAGGACATAGAGGGTGTTCTTACACCGCAAAGTGTGATCGCTTGACTTGCATACCCGGCCCCTTTTGCAAGCGAGCGGCCGCTGCTTAGCGATCGGGTCTGAATGAGCTCTTTGGTCCCACTCCCTTCCTCAGCCCATCATTGTACTCACACTCTCCTCAGCCCCTCATCACTATCCTCAGCCCCTCATAACTGTCCTCATCACCATCCTCAGACCCTCATCACCTCCCTCAGCCTCATCACTCCCATCAGCCTCTCATCACCATCCTCAGCGCCATCACCTTCCTCAGCCAGCTCCATCACCTTCCTCAGCCGGCATCAGCTTCCTGAGCCCCCATCACCTACCTCAGCCAGCTCCATCACCTTCCTCAACCCCCATCAGCTTCCTCAGCCCCCATCAGCTTCCTCAGCCCCCATCACCTACCTCAGCCCACATCACATTACTCAGCCCCATCACCTTCCTCAGCCCACAGCCACATCACCTTCCTCAGCCCACAGCCACATCACCTTCCTCAGCCCACAGCCACATCACCTTCCTCAGCTCACAGCCACATCTAGCACCTCCCATCATATATATAGTCAGGTTGTGCAGTCCAGAAATCTTTCCCATACCTTCCTCAGCCAGCCCACAGCCCCATCACCTTCCTCAGCCCACAGCCACATCACCTTCCCCAGCCAGCCCCCAGCCCCATCACCTTCCTCAGCCAGCTCCTAGCCCCATCACCTTCCTCAGCCCCATCACCTTCCTCAGGCCACAGCCACATCACCTTCTTCAGCCCACAGCCACATCATCTTCCTCAGCCCACAGCCACATCACCTTCCTCAGTCCAAAGCCACATCACCTTCCTCAGCTCACAGCCACATCACCTTCCTCAGCCCACAGCCACATCACCTTCCTCAGCCAGCCCTCAGCCCCATCACCTTCCTCAGCCCCATCACCTACCTCAGTCCACAGCCACATCACCTTCCTCAGCCCACAGCCACATCACCTTCCTCAGCTCACAGCCACATCTAGCACCTCCCATCATATATATAGTCAGGTTGTGCAGTCCAGAAATCTTTCCCATACCTTCCTCAGCCCACAGCCCCATCACCTTCCTCAGCCCACAGCCACATCACCTTCCTCAGCCAACCCCCAGCCCCATCACCTTCCTCAGCCAGCTCCTAGCCCCATCACCTTCCTCAGCCCCCATCACCTTCCTCAGGCCACAGCCACATCACCTTCTTCAGCCCACAGCCACATCATCTTCCTCAGCCCACAGCCACATCACCTTCCTCAGTCCAAAGCCACATCACCTTCCTCAGCTCACATCCACATCACCTTCCTCAGCCCACAGCCACATCACCTTCCTCAGCCAGCCCTCAGCCCCATCACCTTCCTCAGCCCCATCACCTACCTCAGTCCACAGCCACATCACCTTCCTCAGTCAGCCCTCATCACTCCATCACAGACAGATCCCAACTTCCCCGGCCCAAGTCCTCGCGCTGCTGTACACTCCTCCTGCCTGCGCAATCCTCACCCCCACAGGTCCCGGCCGACAGAGTAAGCAGTGCAGCACATGCCCTGACTGCTCCCTGCTGTGAAGGGCATCTAGATGCCTCCAATAGGCATGTGTCCTCTCTATCAAAGCACACATGGTGTGTGATGTAACACGTCACTAAGGGGTCACTCTGTAGTGATTGTGACAGACTCAGTGTGTATGTGAATACTAAGTGCCGGGAAGCCAGGAAATCACTGGGGCGGGCAGCAGGGATAGAACGGACTGCAGGCGGCAACGGCGCCCCTGGTGAGGGCCATCCTGGCCAATAGGAAGATATGCCCCTGATTATTAGTAACACCCACAGTAGCCAGCTCCTGCTTCGCAGCGGTAGCAGGCGAAGCAGGAGTGGCATTAACTCCACGGTGTGTGGAGTCTTAGTAAATAGACCCCACAGAGAGTTAAGAGTTAACTCTTTGCCAGTTATGTGTGACCTGAATGCACATGTGCATTGGAGCTGAGAGGCCTGAATTGGGTATCACTTTCCATAACCATTAATGTGCACAAAAAATGTATTATAGATTCAAAATAGATTTTATTTACTTATAATAATAAGTGAATTTAAAAAAACGTTTTGTTCTGAGAATAAAGTATATTCTAATTATTTGATTTTTTTTCAGTAAATATGTCATAACTTTGTTATTTTACGAGAAGCCTTGAGGGTCTTTGTGGTATTTGGTCTATTTACTAAGCCTTGAGTGGGGATAAGGTGAATGGAGATATAGTCCCAACCAATCAGCTCCTAACTGCCATGTCACAGGCTGTGTTTGAAAAATGACAGTTAGGAGCAGATTGGTTGGGACTTTGGGGGAGATGTACTAAGCTCTGAAAAGTGATAAACTGGACCACTCTGCACACCGTCGGCTTTTTCTGCCTCTTGAAAAAGCCGACAGTGTGCGGAGAAACGCGTTGAGGACATGGATCATCAGCTGAGAATATTGAGCCCAGTGATCATCATCACTCACCCCCTGGGATTTATACTTACAGACTCTCCCGGCTCACACACCAACATCAGCAGCCACCCCATGTGACCTGTGCAGCTTTCTGGGAGCGAGAGACTCAGAGGGCTGTGAACGGAGCTTCCACAGAGAGGGACGGTCTTTTATGTGCCAGGAACCAGTCCAACACTGCTGAAGCTAACAGTGCCTGAGAGCCGCTGGAGCGGCAGGACTTACAGGAGGACAGTGAGTACAGTGGATGATTAAGTAACCCTTACACCACACGATCACACAGTCAACACTGAAAGTGTACACCCAAGTGTACTGTGGAACATTGAAAACTACTTAGTTACACTGGGCCATCCATCTTCCATTCCATCATTGCTACAATTGCTGCTTGTGCATTCAGCGTTCACTTATCTTCAGTGACCTCACACATTGTTGTCAATTGGGTCCCTTCTGACTTGGTCAATGACACGTTTTTGCAGATGCATTGGAGTTAGGTGTATACCCACCAGTTGAGATATTATCAGAGAATTTTTCATTAAATTTACTTATTTGTGTATATACACTATTTATCTGATACTCTGTGTTCTATTTAGTACACGCTGTTTATATGTTCTGTACTCCCGGGGGTTTTATATACTTTTGGATTTACAATCATATTTCGATACATGAGATTTTAATAAAGGAATATTTAATACTTCTCCCGAATTGTGTTTATTAGGAGCCGCCCACTTTTTTGTGTGTACACTTTCTCTGGTGGCTGGTTACACTCCTTAAGCATGGGCTAGCTTTGGACCCACTGTGCTCCTTGATTTGTGCAAATGCACCTTTGTTACACAGAATAGGTTTGCGGAGCAACATGGCTGCACTTGAAGAAAAGTAGCAGCTTGCACAGGCAGAGGGCAGGAGTTGGCATACACCACCAGATAAAATGCCTGTCAGACAGACATATTATTCTGGTAGCCTGACAGCATGCAGATATCACGGGCATACACTGTGAGATATCTCACAGTGTATTGGCTCCAATATCTGCGCTCCTCCCCAGGGGAGGAGAGAGTTCCACGTTCCTTCCCTGTGGAACAGGGGAAATGTCTGTTTTTCAGCAGCCAACTTTTAACTAAATATTGCATCGGAAGGACATGTTGGATGATCCGGCATGTCCAGCCGATCGATATTCTCAGATCGGTCGGCCACATCGATATCAGGCGGATTGGCCCAATAATTGTGTAATGTATGCCCAGCATAAGTGAAGTACACCTACTTTTGCATAGCAGTCTAGAGTTAAAAAGATGTACAGCGCAGTATGTAGCCAAATCTTCTATAACGGCCCTAACTGTGTGGAGTTTGTATAATCTCCCTGTGCTTGCGTTGGTTTCCTCCGGGTGCTCTGGTTTCCTCTCACACTCCAAAAATATATGGTAGGTTAATTGGCTCCCAACAAAAATTAACCCTAGTGTCTATGTGTGTGAGCATGTGGTAGGGAATATAGATTGTAAGCTCCACTGGGGCAGGGCTTGACGTGAATGGCCAAATATTCTCTGTAAAGTGCTGCAGAATATGTGTGCGCTATATAAATAACTGGTAATAAATAATAACAATAACAGAGAACCCTATGCTCATGGAATCAAGTCCAAGTTGTCTGCTGGTGCTGGTTGAGGATTTAGGAAAGGAAGATGTTACTATTTATTGTTTTTTATTTATTTTAAACATCGACCCGGTTGCGAGCACTCAGCGCTTGCGACCGGGTCTGAATCAGGCCCAGAATGCCTTTATGTATTATATACACCTTATACACACAGCCTGCAGGCAATTTTATACAATATTTTCAATAATTTTGTGGCTCTGCGCATGGGGACTGTTTTACTAAAGGTGGTCTTTTTCTTGGTGTAGAGCAGTGTTTCCTAAATCATTCCTCAGGGAGCACTAACAATGCATGGGTTATACTAGCCTACTCTCCCAGAACGGCCGGGAGGCTCACAAAAATCTGGTAGCACTCCCAGCCGTCTGAAAAAGTGGGCAAGTCTCCTACGCCCGGACCACACCCACGCATTGAATCGCACCATCGTGGCCCCGCTCCCTGCACGACAGTGCTGGCAATCTCGTCATTGTGTAACGGAGGCGGGCCACAATGATGCAATCGTGCGGTAATGCCCCTTGCCCGCCCCCAATGACGAGTCAAGTCCCTGCCACGATCCCCTAATGCCACACCAGACCCCCCGGAGTGCTGACATGGCTGCCCCCTCCTGGAGGGAAGTTTTGACCAAAGATTTTAAACAGTAATAATGTTAATTGCAAAACCAGGCATTTCTGTATCAGAACTGCAGCGAATCTGCAGCTTGTATACTCAGTCCCTGATCCTCCCCAGACCCCCAGCATCAGGGCAGAAGCACATTGCTAGGTACATGTCAGGCAATGCAATAAATAGCTTCACACAAAAAAAGTAAGACATGAATGAAATTATGGCACTAAGGAAAGTAGGGAAAAGGTCATTGTGCTTTAGTGAGAGGTAAAATATGTAGGAAAACATAAGAGAAATGCAGTGTGTAGTACAGGTCGAGTCTCCCATATCCAAATATTCTGTAATACGGAATATTCCAAAATACAGATTTTTTTTAGCATGACTGAGATAGTGAAACCTTTGCTTTTTGATGGTTCAATGTACACAAACTTTGTTTAAGGTACAAAATTATTAAAAATATTGTATAAAATTACCTTCAGGCTGTGTGTATAAGGTGTATATGAAACAAATACATTTAATGTATGTACACAAATTTTGTTTGAGCCACAAAATTATTGAAAATATTGTATAAAATTGCCTGCAGGCTGTGTGTATAAGGTGTATATAATACATAAATGCATTCTGGGCCTGATTCAGACCCGGTCGCAAGCACTGAGTGCTCGCAACCGGGTCGATGGTGGCCCAGAGCGCATGCGCACGACGGAGCCGGCTCCGTCGTGCGCATGCGCGAGACCCAGATAGCGATGGGCAATCCGTCGCTCCGGGTCTCGCACTAAGGGGGCGTGCTGTCCATGTTGAGTGACAGCATGCCCCTTTTGGTGGGCGGGCCGGGGGGGTGGCTGCCCAGACGGAAGCGTTCACATGAGAACGCCTACCGTTTGAGGGCGGCCCCACTAACATCACAAGTGATGTCAGTGGGAGAGCTTTCGGCTCTGTTTGGGGCTTGCGGCCACGAGACCCTACCACAAGGGTCTCGTTGCAAGCTCGATGGTCGTGATGGTCTTGACCATCGCGACCATCATCCTGGCCGCTCGCATTAGCTGTGGGTGGCGACCCACAGCAATGCGAGCGGCCAGGAGGCTGCTCCATAAAAAAAAAAAAAAAGACGCCCTGATTCAGAGCAAGCGCTCTGTCAGAGCGTCCAGCTCTGAATCAGGGCCTCTGTGTTTAGATTTGCGTCTCGTTCCCAAGATCTCTCATTATAGTATGCAAATATTTGGAATACAGAATATTCAAAATACCCCTGGTCCCAAGCATTTTGGATATGGGACACTCAACCTGTATACAGTAGTCTGGGCTACTATTAATTACAGTCGCAAAATAATTTATGAACCTATAGACAAGTGACAATTGTTAGTATTTGCTGATTGGCTTCTTTACGGTTCATGCTCTGTGATTGGCCGAATTGCCCAGAGGACAGTGGCGTATCTATAATGGGTGCAGGGTGTGTGATGCACATGGGTCCAGGGGGACCATACCGCACACACTGCACCTATTTATTAAATACTTACCTCTCGGAACTCCTGCGTTGGCGGTAGCAGCGCTGTACAAATCACCTGCAAAATGGCGTTGAGGCGATTTTCCCAGCATTTTGCACATGCGCATTAGGGAAATTGCTGAGAAAATGGCTGCCGCGCCATTTCCCCGGTGACCTGCGCATGCACAGTACACTCTGGCACAGCTCTAGAGTCTACTAATGCCCAGAGTATACTGCTGTGTTCAGCATGCTGCTGGCCGCCGGGTAGAGAGGAGGGGGTCCGTGTGCAGTCTCATAATACACCCCTGCCAGAGGACATTATTTGGAACAAAACAGAAAAGGAATATGCCAGCGCTCAGTTTTACCCATATCATACATGGTACCAGCAGCGTGGCAGTACTATTGCCATAAATGTATAGAGGACATTATTTATTTGTCAAATTTTTTACCAATTGAAATTAAGTTGAAATTTAATTCCGTGACAAGTCTGTGACATTAGCCCAATTTTCATCTATACCAAACATTTTGGACTTTTTGCATTTCTTTTTCACTTCTTATTGTAAACGTGAAGTAGTTATGAGTGTAAATCAATGGCAGTGGGAGCCATGAGTGAAAGCTGTCATATATAATATAAGTAGTGTCAATCATAGGTTGTAATTTGTGGATACAGCTAAAAAGTTACTCCTTAAAATAGAATAGAAAGTTATGTGCATGCAGCTTACTGTGACGGCCCCAAAACTACTGTATTATAAGTAATACTGTTTGGACAGCTGCAGGCACAGCACCAACTTATGGCAGGAATGGTCTAAAAAAAGCCACGGTCACAGCAATATAGTAACTGGCGATGATGAGCCATGTATATTTCTCATGCAGAAACTGTGTGTGGCCCTACAGGACATATGAGTGGCCCTTGCAAGAACTGTGGACCTCATTGAGAGTTGGTCGTTGCGGCCGCACGGTCGTACGCCACCGATGTTCGCTATACTGCGCATGCATACAGTTCGCAATGCGCGTGCGCAAACTAGCCGCTACGATCAGAAATTTCTCTCTCCTTGAACACAGCCAGTTCAGTAGTTTGAGTGACAGATGGGGGCGTTTGTGGGTGGTAACAGGGGAAGGTGCTTGAAAACGGGGGAGTGGAGATCCGAACGCAGGCGTGCCTCATTATGCGAACGGCGTTTTATGAGAGTGCATACGGATTATGGGAGTGCATAATTAACAAAGTAGCGTCATGGCACATGTGACATGGGAGGTTTTTACACTGACATGATCGTAGAGCTTAAGAGAGGGTATGGTCAACCTTAAGCTCTACGACCAGTTCCGATGGTTCCCGATGGTCTCGAGTAATCCTTATATGCCCGGAGATGACGTGCAATGCGTACGAGAAGGGGGTGTATTTTTTTGTCTTCCGACCGCTTCCTCCCCTTGGTCGGCCAACTACCGATCCGAACTTAGGGACGCAACTTGCGAGGGAATCATTTGCATAACCGGCCCCTTTTTCCGTACGACCGTGCGGCCGCTTCGACCGACTCTGAATGAGGTCCTGTGTGTGGCTGCTGCAGTAACTGCGGATAGCTCCCTCAGTTGAATTTTGCAGACTGACGCAATTTTCTCAGCAAAATGTAGGGATTACAATAGCCTAAGGATTGACCTTACAATAAGGTGTGGTATGTCTATACTTCTATATATACATTCAATATGGGAACATATATTTCATATATATCCATGTGGAATGTGAATATCCTGCTTTGTTTAAACTGTAACATAACAAGGAAATTTTAGTTTATTTCTTGGGAAAATTTTACTTAATATTAGATGCCACTTAGCATTTATACACAATCTGTTTGTGGCATTGTGATAAGGTAATCTTGCCTTGTCTTTTATTCAGTCAGTTAGTACAGGTTTTGTACCCAGTTAGGTCCAACTAGTATGCATTGCCAATATATTTAAAGCCTAGGGGCCTGATTCAAAGTTGGACACTTTCTTTGAATTTGCTGCTGCGAAAACATGCAGATGCTAGTCTTAGCCTTCCTCTTGTGTACTTGTGACTGCCGTACATTGCAAGCCCTGAGCCGCCCACATGGACTGTACAAATCCGCCGGTGGACTCAAACACTCTTCCATAGGTGCACCATCGCGATCACCATCAACACTTATGACGCTCTATGGCTGGTGCAGTGTCTCCTTCTGAACTTTTTGTAAGTGGCCCCTCTATTACAAGCGACTCTGGGCCTGATTCAGAGAAGGACGGAATTGTAGAGCCGCACACAAGCGGCTGTGCAATTCTATCCATCTCAAATGCAGCAGGAGGTGTCTGTAGAAACAGACACCTCCTTGCTGCATCTGCAATCCCAGCGCTGCTACCAACGTTGCAGCCTGGGATCTCTTTCATGACTGTTGGTTGCGATAGTTGCTCCTTTGGCCAGGCTGCAGTAGCTGCCGGGTCCTGGCAGCTGCGAGGCCAGGAAATCTGCATCCACTGATGCAGACCCTGGCCTGATCCCTCTCGGAAAGCGGGGGCAACACCCTTTTCAGCTCAGAGTGGGTTGTCCAGCTGGCTGAAGCTCAGGACTTCCTGGCCACATGAGTATGGGTTCTTTAATTACACATTCAGCTCTCTTTGAAGTTGGGAAGCAGGCTGAGGTGCTCGGCAACTAGATGAAGAAATTCACACCTGCTGAGACTGAGTGTCTCAGCAGCTGTGTAAACAGAGGGGTAGCATGGAGCCATAGTGTCGGGAGCATGCCTATGCTAGCACCCATACACCCCCACACTGAATTTTGGTAAAATGGACGTGGTCAACATGTGAGTCTAATTTAAAATGTTAAAAAATCTTAAATGATCTACAGAGACAGTCTTTTGCTAAATGCACCCTGTGCCGCTATCATCTCTCCCCTGTACTCTCTGAGTCCCTCTACTCACTGTGACTTTCTTTACCCCAGTCCACCCTCTGAGTCCAGACCCACATGCCTCTACACCATTCTATTTTTTTTAATTAATCAAGTGACCATGTACAAAATTGAGTAATGTATTGTGTTACCTAAACCAACCAGTTACACATTTCCTACTATCTGTTGTCACTTGTGTCTGTCCGTGCTTCTACCTGTTTTGCCTTCTGCCTCTCTGTGCCTCTATATGTACCCCCTACTGACTCTTTGTCTCTGTGCCCCCTTCTGGTTCTCTGTTCCTCTATCTGTACCCTCTATTCTTCTCTGTGCCTCTATCTGTGCTCCCTTCTGCCCCTGTGTCTCTATCTGTTCCCCCTTCTGCCTGTCTGTACCCCCTATTATTTCTGTGCCTCTAACTGTACCCTCTTCAATCTGTCTGTACACCATTTTCCTCTGTGTCTTTATATGTGCAGCCTTTTGCCTTTATCTGTACCTCTTATTCCTCTCTGTGCCTCTATCGGTGCCCCCTATTCCTCTCTGTACATCCTACTCCTCTCTGTGCCTCTATCTGTATCCCCCCCTCCAAGACGTAGCGTGCCGCCTACGCTCACTGTAGTGTATATCACCGAACTTCCTGTTCATCATCCCCAGTGTCAGCCCGGCAGTGTACAGTTAGTTCACTTGCCCCTGCTGGATGGCGCCCTCCACAGTGGATCGGTGAGTCCTAGGCGGCTCCTCCTTCCCGTCTCCTCTCCTGTGCAGTGCAGTCCCATCTGGTGTCATAAGGCACATGCACAGCTCGGGGTCGGGAGCAAGAAGGGAGGAAGAAAGCTAACGGGGCTTGGGCTGTCACTGATTAGACAGCTGTGGCAGCCAAGTGTTTGGTGCCGGTCAGGCTGTGGTGCGCCCTCTAATCTTTTCGGCGCCTGGAGCTTGTGCTCCACTGGAGCCGCCCTCCCTACGGCCCTGTGTGTAAACAACTATTTTTGATCACTGTTCCCAAACCAAACATAGGGCTCTTAATGACTGTTTTTTCAAGGGTCTGGCCAGCTGTTCAATAATTTCCACAGACATATTTCTTTTATGCACTATACAGCCAGATAGGTTTATGGCTGACTCAGGAAGACAGACCTTCCTATAACCTCTCTTGCCCAGCTTCAAAAGGCTTGTCATCTTTCTACACACAAATGATGCTACATATACAAGGGAAAATTACATGTTTTTACCAACACAACATGGTGATGTGAAATAAGCTTTTCCGCTACACCTTCCACTTTAAGATCAGCATGGGAGCAGTGACACATGCCGCAGTCTCCCATGCTGTACTCTGACAGCTGTCATTACCCTGCCTGGATGGGCTGCTGTCATCTGCCTGTCGAGACAGACCATCGGAGTTGCCATGTTCAAACCCCCTTTGGTGCTGGATGGTGAAGTTGTACTGCTGCAGTAACAAACTCCACCAGAGCAACTTTCCGTTGTCACCAGAGACACGTTGTAACCAGCTTAATGGATTATGAATTTGTGTCCGTAGAGATAGGACTGCAGTTTCTGGAGGGTCCAGACTATGGCAAGGCACTCCTTTTCAATGGTTGCATATGCTACCTCGCCAGGAGGCAGTTTCCGGCTTAAAAACATAACGGGGTGTTCCCCACCTTGGTCATCAACCTGACTGAGCATGGCTCCCAGCCCAAAGTTAGAGGCGCACGTTTGCACTATGAACCTGTGTCAGAAGTCAGGTGCCCGTAGCACCGGTGCTTCAGACAAGGCTGTTTTCAACGTGAAAAAGGCCTGTTCACAAGCCTCAGTCCAGTGTACCAGTTGGGGAAGCTTCACCTTCACCTTTTGTGAGGGGCTGTCAGGGGCTACGCAATTGTGCTGTACTGGGGTAAAAACTTGCAATAGTACCCTGCAGTCCCCAAAAATGACATGACTTGTTTCTTGGTTTTAGGGGTAGGCCATGTAGCAATCTCTTCCACCTTCCCTGGCTCTGGGTGGAGGTTACCGCCCATTACTCTGTGCCCTAGGTACTGTACCTCTCGTTGGCCCACCTGGCACTTCTCTGGTTTAATGGTCAGGCCGGCCCCAGTGATCTCATTTAAAACGTCATCCAAATGGATCAAATGTTCCTCCCAGGTCTGACTGAACACCGCAATGTCATCCAGGCACGCAACCGCATGCCCCTCCCTGCCCTCCAGCAGGTCATTAACCAGGCGCTGGAACAAGGCTGGGGCATTTTTCATCCCAAAGGGCATGACTAAGACTTCATACAGCCCAAATGGGGGCCTCAGGTGACAAAAGGATTTGCCAGTATTCTCAGCTGAGATCCATGATGGTGACATATCGTGCCGAGGCCAGCTGACTTAACAGGTCATCCATCCTGGGTATGGGATATGTGTCAAATACAGAGGCCTCATTTAACCTTTGGTAGTCCATGCAGAACCGAGTGCCCCCACACTACTTTGGGACCAGCACTACAGGCGCAGCCCATGAACTACAGGACTTCTGTATTACCCCTAATAGCATCTTATCCACCTTATTATCTGTAACACCTCCAAGGTAATTCTGTATGTTGGCTGTATAAGGGGGGTTTTAGTTTGCCCGTGTCTACGTGATGTCTGACTTGGTGCATTCTCCCTTGCTTTCCTGTGAAGTAGGCCTGGTAGGGGCACATGGTGTCAGATAGCTGACTTCACTGCACCTCTGTTAACTCTTCTCCATACTGGGCATCTTCCAGGGTGCCACCTGATGCAGCTGCTGTGGTGAGGTCCAGCAGTGGGTCCGGTTCCTGTTCCTCTTCTGGGAGGCTGCAAACTGCTAGCACGCATGTGTCCCTCTCCTGGTAGGCCTTGAGCATATTCACATGATAGACTCTATGTCTCTTTCTACCCTCCTCTCTGGCAATGACATAGTTCACATCCTTTATGTGCTTGACTACCTTGTATGGACCTTCCCATGCAGCCTGCAGTTTGTTCTGCCTCATTGGAATCAGTACCAGGACCTTTTACCCCACTTCAAATATGCGCTCTCTGGTGTTACGGTCATACCAGAGCTTCTGTCTGGTTTGTACAGCCTTAAGGTTGCTCTGGGCCAACCCATCAAGGTCTACATCTTTTCCCTAAACTGCATGACATAATGCACAACAGATGTCTAGGGGGTCACTAGTTTCCCTTCTCAGCCCTCTTGGATCAAATCCAAGGGACCACCCACCCTGCGTACATACAAGAGTTCGATGGGTGAGAAGCCAGTGCAGCACGCAAATAGGAGGTGCGGCAGGAATCGCTCCCAGTCTCTTCCCTGGGACTCCACAAATGTACGGAGCATTTCCATGAGTCCATTCCCAGTCAGGTGATAAGGAAAGGTGATCAGGTGATACACCTGCATCCTTTTGCAGAGGCTCTGCATGAGGTTAGACATAACCTGCAGGCCCTGGTTGGTCAGCATCTCCTTAGGGAACCCTACCCAGGAGAAGATGGTGATAAGGGCGTCCGCTACCTTGTCTGCTCTAATTGAGGAGAGAGCCACAGCTTCTGGGTACCGGTTGGCATAATCTACCCTGGTCAGGATGTATTCTTTCCCTGAGCTACTTGGAATCACAAGGGGCCCTACAATGTCTACGGTCACTCGCTCAAATGGTTCTAAAATAATGAGGAGGGGAATAAGGGGGGTCTTCCCTACATCTCTGGATTTCCCCACTAACTGGCAGGTATGACATGGTCAACAGTACTTTGGTATGTCAGTCAACATGACTGGCCAGTAGAACTTTGGTGTCAGGTGCGCCTTGGTCCTGTTAATGCCAAGATGCCCTGCCAGGGGTATTTCATGTGCTACCCTAAGCAGACCCTGCCGATAAGTCTGGGGTGCTACAAGCTGCCGCTCATTAACTTGCCCTAGTTCTGTGCCAGGGACGGGGCATTCCCTGTATAAGCAACCATTTTCCCAGTAAACCTTGTGTGTGGTTTGCATTGACAGGCTCATCAGCTGCTGCCCTGAGGGTGAGTAGGGAGGGGTCAGTCCTCTGCTCTGCTTGGAATGCTAAGCTCCCTAATGCACTCTCAGTATGTGGATGTTGTTCCTGTGTGTGTGAACTGCTCTCACAAGGGAGGTCAAGGGGGGAGAGACACTGCAGCATGTTTCAGCTCTACCCCAGACTGTGCTTTCTGAGAGTGTGTATTGACAGCACACACACACGCATGGCACCATCCTCAGACATATTATTAATACATACAGCTTCCCTCTGGTCGCTCCCACACACAGGCACATTATCCCCAACAGTGATGTATGCATTGGCAGAATTACTGGCTGCAGTGGCACAAGACAATACATTATCAGAATTTACCACACCTGGTGCATTCTCTTTGGGTACCTGCAAATCAACATGAGCATTTTCATCACTACATGGCATCATTGCCCCCCTCTTACACACTTACACATAGACATTGGTACTTTATCGGGATCACTTGCCACTTGGGGAGGAATGAGGTTAGTGGAAGAAACTAGCAACATGGATTAGAGATATCAGGTTCTGTCACATAGGTAGCCCTCAAACAACCTAGGTCAGTAACAAGAAGCACATTTGTGGGTAAATGGGGCAACACACCCACCTCCCGGAAACATCTGCCCACCCCCCAGTCCAGGTATACCCAGGCCATGGCTACTTCAGAGTGGATTCCCCTGACACCGCGTATGACAATTGTCTTTCCGGGAATAAAGTTCTCCGGGTCCACTAATGTGGATGCACTAATGTCAAATCTGCCCCGGTGACACGTAGCCCCACATTTACCTGCTTTCTTATGACCACAGCCTGCAGGTTCTCGCTGGCGCCCTCCTGGGACCCTCGTGCATACAAAATGGCGTGCACGTGTTGCATGGGTGCACTGAGGTGCCCAGGATCATTACATACAAAACACCAGCCCATGGACCAAATCATTTTCCCCCCACCCACCTTACTGGTGCTGAAACAGGAGACACAGCTGAAGTGGAAGGTAATGGGATGGCTCCTCCAGGTTGCTTCTCTTTCCAGGCGGGTTGCCCTGGTGATCCCCAGCTTTTCTTTGCTGTGCTGTGAATTGTTCCTGCAGAATGAGGTCCTTTAATGCCTCAAAGTCTGTCACTTGCACTCCATCCAGCCATTGCTGCAGGAAGATTGTTAGCTGTGAGGACAGTCCTGCATAAGTATCAGAGGCACTGCTTGTTAGACCTCTGAACTTCTGCCTGTAAGCTTCCGGGGTAATGTTAAATCATGCCAACAACGCCTTTTTGATTTTAGCATAATTCCCATCCATCTCCTGCAGAAGGTCGGCAAATGCATCCAGCGCTTTCCCTCTTAGGCCAGGGGTTAAATAACTGGCCCATAGATTCGAGTCCAATTGAAATTGATGTCGTCTTTTCAAAAGTCCCAAAAAAGGTGTCCAGTTCACCATCCTTTTCCATCACTTGAAATTGATCTCGACGTAGTAAATGGCTATTCGCGTCTCGTGCCACAGGCCGGTGGGCGAGTTTAGCTAACTCCAACTGGAGCCTGCGATCAGCCTCCTTTTGCTCTCTGCCCAGAGCCGCTTTACGCTCCGCAGCCTCCAGGTCCATAGCAGCCTTACGCTCTGCAGCCTCTCTGGCCTCCTTAGCATTGAACTGCTCCATAAGCCACAGCACCATAGCCAGGTCGGGCTCTTTCACATACTTAAGAGCCGACTGTAGATACAGATCCAAGGCTGGAGATGTTAGAGGAGTCTGATCTACGCTGAGTGGGCCCGGTAATGTCCAGTGCCATCTGCTCCTTAACAACAGAACCGGAATCCAATTGAGCCCCTTCACCTCCTTGCTGCGGGTCTGTATTCATTAGGGCTTTGATCATCTGTTGCCTGGTTTGGTCCTCACTATCCAGACCCTTTTGCCTGCACCATGCCTCAAGCTCTTCCTTCCTGTAGTTTACAGCCATCATTCGCCAAAATAAAAATAAGAGAACAGGGGTGGGGAAACAGATATTGCTTTCACAGTGTGACCTTTTACTAATATAAGCTTTGCGTTCTGGTATCTGGTGAAATTGGGTTCCTCTCTTGGAGTACTCCCTCCTTGACTTAAGTTTTTTTTATAAACAAAAAAAAATTATTATCCCACCGCTGCGAACCAATTGTCACAGTCCTGTGGGCCGACCCCTATACGCCAATCTGAGAATCGCCACCCGTGACTTTTACAGGTTATCTCAGCATGTGTGGTTAACTAAACCTGGTAACTACCACCAGCAGAAGAAGAATGTAATGCTAAAGCATAAGGTGAGCTTCTGCTCTCACCTGCATACACAATTATCCATACTTAGACAAATAGGTAACATGAGCAATAGGAGGCCTTGGGTCATAAAAACACAGATCCAGAACTAGAATTAATGTTTTATTCAAGAATATCTTCAAAGCTTATGTACATAAAGTTACAAAGAATATAATAATGTTAAAGAGAATCACACCGTTACTTACAATTTCCAGAAAATAAAATGGAGAAACAAAAAACTCAAATCACGTGGATTAAATAGTTCTGGGATGAGGCCTTCCCAGTGACGAATTAGGGATCATCTGTAACCTTCGATAGCCTCATGCAGAATGAACAATGGGCCAGGGTTGAATCACATTTATGCCTACTTTTCCAGGCAAGTATATTATTTATATCTAGCGGCCACATAGTGCATTACAGAATTCTTGCTAGCATATATGTTGTTAGCAACGCTCCAAATGTATTGGTACTGATACACCATAATAAATTATGGGTCTGGTAATGAGTGGTACACAGCTCCATGTGTGGCCCAGGCAGAATGTGAATATTTAGCTAACGGAATGCTTATGCGGCTATGCATTTCATGCATTGTCACTATTTCTGTTCGCAGATAAAGCCGTCATCACTAGTATCAGGACCTACCCTGTACTGGGTGCAAGAGATTCATCTGAACTGCATGTCCCCTCGGCATACATATGACCCAGAATAGGACGCAACTGTAGCTACACGCCCACGGCAGATTCGCCCAGACACAGGCAAATTTATATATGCTTGCTACAGCATATGCGCAGATTGCTAACACTTGTGTGTGTGTTTGTATTTTTAATACTTTACTTTTGTTTTGCATACATGTTTAAAAAAGATAATTTATTGCTGTGATTGGGGCAATATGAAATATTCTCCTTAGTCCTGCTGTTATTAGTTCCAAAGTGCGTAGTTTTTCAGATGCATAGGAAAATATTTTCCAGTCCTGGACTGAGCAACAGCTTCCACTCTTTGTAGTTTAAAATAATTGGACTGAGCAGTAAACTAAAGAGGTTTATCTCCGCCACACAGGGTCTGTGCCAAACCTGTTCTCTAGTTAAAATGCAGAACCGGCATTCATTGGGAAAAATCTCTGGCACTCCACCAGGTCCACGCTACATATTTATATAAAGCATTACTGTTCTGCTGATAGAGAGCAAGTTTACACTGCAATCTGAAACCTGTGCATATAAGCTTCTTAGGGAAACACACAGTAGTCTGCAACATAAACTGCCTTCATAATATCGTTACTGTAAATGAAGAGCGTCCTCTTCCCGTGACGTCTGCTATGTACCTAAACTGATGAAATTTGTCAGGCACTCTGACTACAGTGATGACGTCTAGGAATGAATAATGCTACATTTATACAGTGCAATGTTTCTGAAATAAGAACTACAGTAAAACTGACTAATTCATACATACATTTCAAAAGTAGCAAATAAAATGTTACTGTAGCATACCTCTCATTTATTTAAGTGACCAAAGGGACACTTTAAAGAACTGTGCTGAAACTGAATTTTCCCATTTTAGTAAGCTTTTTCCCAGGAAAAAGTCCAATGGGGTCGTTCCATTTTCCTTCTTCCTTAGCTCACGTCTTTAGCTACAGCATACTTACCGACTTTGCTGCCCCCTCCTCCGGGAAGGAACAGCCAGGTTGGCAGAGAGGGGGCGTGGCGACTGGGAAATTGGGCGGTGCAGGGGGCATAGCAGTACAATTGCATCATTGTGGCCTCGCCCCCCACTATACAGTGCAGAGAAAACAGGCATTGTATAGTGGGGGGCTGGGCTACGATGAGGAGATTCATAGTGAAATGCGTCATCGCCCCCCCCCTATACCGCCCACTTGTGCTGTGTAAGTGGGCGGTCGTGGGGGGAAGAAGGGGTGCGAGCTGGTGAAGGGGGGCCACGAGAGGTGCGGGTGGTGGAGGAGGGCCTTGCCTATTTTTCAGGGTGTAGGCCCTAGAGGGATGGAGCCAAAGGGTAATATTTTGCTAATCAATAAAGATTGTGTTCTGATAGTGGCATTTGGTTACATCAAGTGGTGATTTGAAACACAATGCATGATTCAGAGGAGGCCGCAATGCCAGTGTTTGCACAGTTGAGTAATTAAATGCTACAGTGCATTCCCGAAAAGTCCTGAAACCCATTACAGAATATGTGTTTCCCTGAGTGCACGCAGAGTCTGCTGTTGTGTACGGAGGTGCTAACATTGTGAGGCAAAACAAAAAAAACAAAATGTGCGTTCCTGGGCAATGTCTGGAAGGAGGCCTTGGGCACAAAAAAAAGCAGTCTCATGAGTCAGCTATAGAAATGTCACGGGTCTGTCAGTGAACACACTGTATTTCCAAATGCACAGCTGTAGCCACATGTTTAGCTGTAGTTCAGAAGGAGACACCAGCAAAAGGCTGGTACAAGTGTCGTTGGTGAACACGATGGTTTGACAATGGTGAAGTGTTTGGAACCACCGGCGATGTTGCACCATCCACTGGCATTGAAAGTGGGCGTCTCAGGGCTTGCACTATCTAGTGCACACTAGTACATAAGGGGAAGGCTGAAATTATCATTTGCATATTACTGCCGCTGCGACTCCACAAAAAAATTGCAACCGCAGCTGCAACTGCGCCCACCTGTGAATCAGGTCCTTTGTCTCATTGACAATTTTTCATGCTGCTGAAGGATTGATTCAAATAATCATATACCTCTCTTTTTTAATTGATAAGAAGAGAAGGAAAGAGCTCTTGGCTACCAGTAATACTGTACCAACAGATAAGCGATATCTTCATTAGTATTTTGTACTCAAGCACTTGATTGCAGTGAATGTTTGGATTAAGAAGTGATTCATGGAATCTTGAAGGCATGGAGCAATCCAGCTATCTCAGATAAGGACATTTATTGTGGCACTTTGGTACACAGACACTTCACATTTTGAAGCATGTGGTCAATTTATTCATGTATTTAGTACACTATTTGTTTCCCATTTCCTTTTGACTATGTATGGTTTATTGGAGATTGAGTTTGGAGGGGAAGGAGACTGTGGCTACACATTGCTACAAGACATTTACTGCTCCCAATTTCTGGAACAGTAAGTAGTGCGCTGGCTGCCCGGCACCAAATTCACCTACTGAAAGGGGAGGACAGAGGCTGCTGGACGGACATAAGGGGAGCGGTGATGTGCTGGAGGGACGCTGGGGTGGGGGGGTATAATGTATAACTGTGTGGCATAATGTGTTATAAGGGGCATTACTGTGTGGTATAATGTGTTAAAAGGGGCATTACTGTTTGGCATAAGGTGTTACAAGGGGCATTACTATGTGGCATAATGTGTAAGCAGCATTACTGTGTGTCATAATGTGTTATAAGGGGCATTACTGTTTGTGGATAATATGTAAGGGGCATTACTGTGTGGCATAATGTATAAGGGGCACTACTACTGCATGGTATAATGTGGTATAAGGGGCACTACTACTGAGTGGCATAATGTTTATAAGGACTGCTGTGTCGCATAACGTGAATGGGCTGTGTGACATAATGTGAATAAGGGGTACTACAGTGTGACATAACATGAATAAGGGACACTACTGTGCAGTGTAATGGGATGAAGGGGCACTACTTTGCGGTGTAATGTGGCAAAGGGGCACTACTGTGCAGTGTAATGTGACTACGGGGCACTACTTTGTGACATAATTTTAATTGGGGGTACTATTGTGTGTTCACACCCCTTCCCAACGAGACCACACCTGTTTGTTTTGGTGTCCGCTCTTCCTGCTTCAGTTGTGGATGGTGGCATCAATGCTCTTTATGTACACAGGGCACCAAAATGTGTAGTTACGGCCAGAAGAGTCAGAACAATTTTATGCGTGGGGTGGGGGCAACATACAATCGTTTCAGCTTACATGAGACAGCACTTCAAATGAGCAGAGTATCCACAGCACAGTCAGGGTTCAGGTTGTCCAGCATAGAGAGGGCTGCTGAAGGTGCAACTCCTCCCTCACATTTCTCCTGACTAACTCATCTAACCAGGTTTTTACACCTTAGCTCAGGGGTTCCCAACCACGGTCCTCAAGGCACACTAACAGTCCAGGTTTTAGGGATAGCCATACTTGAGCACAAGTGACTTAATTAGTACCTCAGTTTATTTGATTTAACCATCTGTGCACAATCATGGATATCACTAAAACCAGGACTGTTAGTGTGCCTTGAGGACCGAGGATGGGAACCACTGCTTTAGCTGGTCTTAATTGAGGTAAGGGAGTGGTTCCTCCCTGGCTACAGGAGGTTACCCCTTTCCTCAGAATGTGGGAGAGACCCACTCTGCCACAGTGACCCACCAATAAAGTGCCAGCTTTACCTAACAGAACCAATCAAATACCAAATGTCTGACTATGACACACGTGTGAATCCCCTGCAGGATGTGACCTGTTGAGTGTATTTTAATACAGAGAATGATGTATAACTTGTATGTTTTTCTACTATTAATTATATTGTAAGAGCATATACTAATAAGTGGGAGGAGTCGGGTATAGTAAGGGGAGGAGTCTATGCCAGGAACCAGATGCAGGCGTGAGGTGGGCCTGTGTGCTTCAAAATGCCAGGGCCTATTTTTAGTCCCTGTCTTTGCGTCTGCTTAGCCACCTCCCTGTCATAGCTCAGAAACGACCAATGCATTGTCAAAACACTTCTGATACCGTGAGTCACCAGTGCGCCTCACTCTCCACTGCGACTTTGTGCGCACAGACTCTGGATGCATACGCAATGCAAATTAGATGCATGCGCAGAAGAAAAACATCACTCCACTACGTCCAACATCGCAACTGCGTCAGACTCACCATCAGGTCCTATATAAGCTTGTGCACTTAGAATTTTTTCTTTAAGGATCTTTAGAAAAAACTGCACATTTTTCTTGTGTCCTGTATACAGTGCTTGGCCCATCTTTAGCAAGAAATGAATTGTAGAAACCACAGTCTTAAGCTGGCCACACACTAGACCAACTTACATCCAACCAGCCAACTTGTTGATTGGTTGGAATGAAAATCTGGTAAGGAATGAAAGCAAATGACAATCAGCAATTTGCTCCCAAATGCCGGAAAATGACCAAAAACTGTTTGAACAAATTGTTTAGATCAAACATTTAACAAACTTGTCTGACCGACCATTTTCATCTGTTTTCTGGCATTTAGGAGCAAATTGCTGATCATCATTTACTCCCATTCCTTACCAGATTTTCATCCCATGGGAACGCCTACCGTCTGGGGCCGGCCCCACTGACATCACTAGTGATGTCAGTGGGAGTGCTTTTGGCTCTGATAGAGCCAAAAGCACTCCAGGGCTTGCGGCAGCGAGACCCTACCGCAAGGGTCTCATCGCAAGCCCGATGGACGCGATGGTCTTGACCATCGCGACCATCATTTTGGCCGCTCGCTATAGCTGTGGGTGGTTAACCAACAGCTATGTGAGCGGCCAGGAGGCCGCTCCAAAAAGTAGAAGGGACGGCCCTGATTCAGAGTGAGCGCTCTGTCAGAGCGTCCGGCTCTGAATCAGGGCCTCTGTTCAATATTGTAGGTATGGAAGCACACTCATCTTTGGTTTAGACTGAGCAGTGTTTTCCCAGTCTTGTCCTTAGGGACCTGTAAAGCTGGCCACACATCTAAAGATTATCTGTCCAACCAGCCAACTAGTTGATTGGTTGGAATGAAAATCTGGTAAGGTTTGAAAGCAAATGACAATCAGCAATTTGCTCCCAAATGCCGGAAAATGGGCAAAAACTGTTGTTTGAACAAATTGTTTAGTTCAAACATTTAAAAAACTTGTCTGAACGACCATTTTCATCTGTTTTCTGGCATTTAGGAGCAAATTGCTCATCATCAGTTACTCCCATACGTTACCAGATTTTCATTCCAACCAATCAACTAGTTGGCTGGTTGGATGTAAGTTGGTCTAGTGTGTGGCCAGCTTAACAGTGCAAGTATTACAGATCTCATTAGTATCACAAGTGAAATATGTAATTAGCATCACCTGTGATCTTTTAAAATGTGTCAAACAGTAATGAATACACCTGTGCTCCAGCTAGGAGATTAAGAAAACATACACTGTAAGGACTGGAGTTGGGAAACACTGGCATAGAGATAGAGGTACAGTATGTCCAGAAAGGATATAAACACAATCAAGCTGAAGACAGACTGGCAGTAATCTATTGGCTTAGATTGGGCCATGGGCAGGAAGCTTAGGCCAGAACCACCTCACCATAATCCATCACTATTAACCCTGAAACTAGACTCACTATCAGTGCAGATTTTACCTCTCCCCTCCCCAATAAAATCTACCACTACCCGGAGACGGCTCCTAACTTATGGGAAAAGGGCAACAGCCTGTCTGCAATTCATTTTGGGCAGCAGTCAGGTGCTTTTATTGCGCTTGCGTGAACAATCTATCAGGGAAAACGCACATGAGCACCCAACCCTTCTAGAGACTGCATCGGCTGCACTGGCATACTACACTCAGAAGTGGCTTTCCGTTGGAAGCGCTTTCTGCTAACAGCAGTCCAGACGGCAGTCCTAGGGGGAGAAAGTTCCTTTGACTGACAGAGCAGCAAACAACTAGCAAAAAGTGCTTTCAGTGTGAAGCCTGCCAGCTGCCAGTGCATGTACTAAGAGACTGGGGGCTTACTGGAGACTGTATTTACACCCTCCCTACTATTATAGCCAGAGCCGTAGCTAGACTTTTTGGTGCCCTGTGCCAGAAAGAGCATTGGCGCCGCCCTCATTTTTCAAAGGGACATAATGCACCCAAATAAGGGGAATTGCCTCATGGGGAAGGGCCAGGGAAGAGATAGGGGAGGCCAGGAGATGTTGGGGATGAAATAAGAGAAAAAGTTAAAAGTGAGAATGATAATAAACAGAGATTTGACAGGCCCAAACAGCGCCCCCTGACCTGTGGTGCCCTCTGCAATGGCACCGGCCGCACTACCCTAGCTACGGCCCTGATTATGGCGACACATTTAAAAGACGCTAAAAGATCTTTTACCTTTCAGAGATCTACACCTTTAACCAAACTTTAAGGCCCTATCTTCTGTCCACAGATTCTGCACTTACATATTTTATCCCACAGGCAGCCACCATAGAGACCTTGGATGTGCTTCAGGGCCAGTACAGGAGTATGACAGAAATTGCTTGTGCAGCCTTGTGTTTATAAGTTAACATAAAACACTGTGACCCAAAGTGTTTACCCAGCTCTGCACATGAATCCGCGTTCTAGTCATCATGTGACAAGAAACTGTTTCACATATTTCTGGGTGGCTGCACCGTGTTCCATGTAATTATGTACAAAGTACAGTACTGTGTACGTGTTTCTTGGGTGAATCCCTAGTATCATCATAAAATACATGCACCAGCAAGAGAAGAAGTAAAAATGGGTTTCATCTTTATGGTTACTGTCATGTAATCAAATACAAAACCTTGCAATTACATCATTAGGAAAATACAGAGAAATGACTGCAGCCAACACTACTGCGAGTATGCATGACTTTAATATAAGCCTGTCATGCCCAGGCAGGCACAAAGCAGGTGAGTTGTTAAGCGAATTACTACCCAGCATTTAACTTTTGAACCTTGTTTAATATATGTTTATTAATGCATTTGCCTTTTAACCCTTAATTGAAAAAAAAAAGTTCTGAAAAAATGCAGATGGGTAGAAGAGGCCTCACAAGGTCATCACAATAAGGCTAAATTTACGGATTAAGAATAAAAATGTTATATTCTGTCTATTGGCAGAACATTTTATAGAATTTTGTCTATTATTCTTTTCATATATTTTTTTTAAGATTAAAGTCAGAATATGTGACAATTTTGCCATAATGTGCCCATACACCTGCACAATTTCAGGCCGATTCCCCGATTTTCGACGAGTCTTACGATGGATCCTGTGGAAATCGTATACTTTTGGATCCAATGCGCGCTCCCGCAGCTCCTATAATCGGATCGTATGATCAGATGTGCAGATCGTACCATTTATTTTGTTCATGAGATCCATTGTGCAGCAATTCAAGTCATTTCAATGACTGTTTCTGATGAGCGCGTGAGGCACACGATCGATCGTACGACTGATCGTGTGCTTTGAAATACAACAAATACGCCGCCGGAAGCTCCGGGGAGTCGGATGCTGAAGCGGAACGTATGCTGGTTGTGCAGGTGTATGGCCAGCATATATAGTTACATAATATAACTGTTACACTGCCACTGTGATAAGGGTCTTAGGGGGGTATTTATCAAAGCTGGGAGAGAGATGAAATTGTGAGCGATAAAGTACTAACCAATCAGCCCAATTTACATTTGCAGGCTGTGTTTAAAAAATTATAGTTAGGTGCTGATTGGTTGGTAACTTATTTGTTACAATTTTATCTCTCTCCCAGCTGGGTACACACTGACAGATATATTGGCCGATCAGTTGATCGGCCAATATATCTGCTGCACGTCGGCCTGTGTGTACCCGCGATATGTCTGTGAACCACGTCGTTCACAGACATATCGCATTGGCTGTGCTGCACAGCTGGTGGACAGATATGTCTGCAGACCGGCCGTACACACACAGCGGCAGCTGCGGTGAGGGGAGCGGGTCACGCCCCCGACCCGTCCCCCAGCCGCTGGGACCTGGGGGCACAAGCAGATGATGGCCGTTCTGTATGTATGAACGACCATCATCTGCAGATACAGCATATGTGCCAGGTGTGTACCCAGCATTAGTGACATATGGGGTTAGTTAGTTCTCAAAAATTGACCAACACTTATAATGTGCCTGTGTTGTAGGCAAATTGATGTCAAGTGTAAAGATAGTAAGGGATCGGATGCCAGCCACTTTACTTCTTTTTAAGCTGCTAATAAATTTGTGGTATTTTGGCCTCCAGATTACCTATAAAATGTGAGGATTTTGAGCCTCTAAATTTGTATACTGTTTTCTGAAAATATTATTCTTTTTGGTCTTACTCCTTCTTAACAGCCACGTAACCTATTACTGTAGGATTGACTGAAAATCACTGCTTTACTAAAGGCGCTGAGGTGTCCATTTGTCATCCGTTAAGGCAGGGCCGGATTAACAATGGGGCAGGTGGAGCTACAGCTCCAGGCCACCCCATGACAATAGGCCCACAGGACCTACTGCAGTACAGCCTGCGCTGACAGGAAAAAAAAAAAGTTTTTCCTGTCACCACCACAGCGTTCCGACTCCCCGTCCATTCTGCTGTCAGAATCATCATCTCCCATTCCACCCCTGAAGTCCCGCATACCATCGGGCCTGCTCGTAGCTCCACCCCCGGATAGTCTGAAACTCCGCCCCCAGGCTGGCTGGCAGTCTATTCTGAGGTGCACTAAGCTCCGCCCATGAATTGCGTTAAGCCCCGCCTCCTTATGCTGTATACTTCGGGATGCCCAAGCTGTGCCTGCTCCTGTGTCTTATAAAGCCCCGCCCATTGACCCCTTACCCCTCCTTGGCAAATTAGCTGGGACACTGCAGCCAGACACTAGTAGTCAGAAAACTCATGAAAGTATACATAACCAGAGGTGGGTGTAATGTCTGTGTCTGTGTCTATCTATCTATCTATCTATCTATCTATCTATCTATCTATCTATCTATCTATCTATCTATCTATCTCTCTATCTATATATTATGTGTTTATAACATATATGTATGAATATGTGTATAATATATATATATATATATATATATATATATATATATAGGGGTGAGCGGGTTCGGATTTCTGAAATCCGAACCCCCCCCGAGCCCCCCCGATCCGAGGCAGATCCGAGTCAGGCTCGACTTTTCCCGCCTGACTCGGATCTGAAATCGAGGCAAAACGTCATCATCCCGCCTTCCGAGTCTCGCGGGTTTTGGATCCTATATAAGGTACCATTTTCTCACTCGGCTGTGGACAGTGAAGAGGGAGGGTGGGAGTTAGGGCTGGCTGGGCTGTGTAGTGTAGTGTAGTGCAGAGTAGTGTTGTGCTGTGCTGTGCTGCGCTGTGCTGCTGTTGTCCACTACTTCAAAGTCCATAGGGGCTGGCTGTGTTGTGCTGTGCTGCTGTTGTTAATAGGGGCTGTGTCCACTACTTCAAAGTCCATAGGGGCTGGCTGGACTGTGTTGTGCAGTCAGTTCTCCATAGGGGCTGTGTCCACTCCAAAGTCCTGTGCAGTGTCCCAGTCCTAAAGGGGTGCTGTAGTGTTGTCCAGGGGGTGCTCTGTTCATCAGGTGTGCTCCCCCCAAGTGCAAAAAAAATAATATTTTTTGTGTGTTTGTGAATTGTGTGCGCAGTAGCCGCACGTGCATCAACAAAGTAGTGCCAAGCGTGCGCCTGTGTCATAAGCAAAGGGCCGGCTGGCTTGACCGTTAAAGGGTGCTGTAACCCCCAAAGTACACTCCAGTCCAAACCAAAAAAAAAATTATTTTCTGTGTTTGTGAATTGTGTGCGCAGTAGCCGCACGTGCATCAACAAAGTAGTGCCAAGCGTGCGCCTGTGTCATAAGTAAAGGGCCGGCTGGCTTGACCGTTAAAGGGTGCTGTAACCCCCAAAGTACACTCCAGTCCAAACCAAAAAAAAAATTATTTTCTGTGTTTGTGAATTGTGTGTGCAGTAGCCGCACGTGCATCAACAAAGTAGTGCCAAGCGTGCGCCTGTGTCATAAGTAAAGGGCCGGCTGGCTTGACCGTTAAAGGGTGCTGTAACCCCCAAAGTACACTCCAGTACAAACCAAAAAAATAATAATTTTCTGTGTTTGTGAATTGTGTGCGCAGTAGCCGCACGTGCATCAACAAAGTAGTGCCAAGCGTGCGCCTGTGTCATAAGTAAAGGGCCGGCTGGCTTGACCATTAAAGGGTGCTGTAACCCCCAAAGTACACTCCAAACCAAAAAAATATATATTTTCTGTGTTTGTGACTTGTGTGCACTGTGGCTGCACGTGCATCAACAAAGGAGCAGCACCAAGCGTGCGCCTGTGTCCCATAAGTAAAGAGCCGGCTGGCTCATTTCTTAAAGGGTGGTGTAACCCACAAAGTGCACTACTCTCCAGCAAAAATAAAAAAATATTTTCTGTGTTTGTGTGCGCTTTAGCCGCACGTATATATCAATATAACATAAATGGAGGACCAAACTTTCTCCGATAAAAATAAAATAGGGAAAGATCAAGAACCACTTCCTCCTAGTGCTATTGCTGCTGCTGGGAGTTGTTCATCATCCCAGAGAGGAAGTAGGAACATCACTACTTTTACTAAACAATTGACCCTCCAACAGTCCCTAGCGATGAGGATGAAGTACGACAGCAGTCATCCTGAAGCAAAACGTATAACTGAGGCCTTGACTGCTATGTTGGTGTTAGACATGCGTCCGGTATCCGCCATTAGTGCAGTGGGATTTAGACAATTGATGGAGGTAGTGTGTCCCCGGTTCCAAATCCCGTCTAGATTCCACCTGCATCCTCAATGCAGCAGCGACAAGCGTGTGTCTGTCTGTTAAAGGGTGGTGACACCCTCAAAGTGTGCTACACAAACAATAAAAATATTGTTCTTTTTTTTTCGGTCTTTGTGAAATGTGTGGGCTGTAGCCGCACCTGCATCCTTAAAGCAGCAGCGACAAGCGTGCGTCTGTCTGTTAAAGGGTGGTGACACCCTCAAAGTGTGCTACACAAACAATTAAAATATTGTTCTTTTTTTTTTCTGTCTTTGTGAAATGTGTGGGCTGTAGCCGCACCTGCATCCTTAAAGCAGCAGCGACAAGCGTGCGTCTGTCTGTTAAAGGGTGGTGACACCCTCAAAGTGTGCTACACAAACAATAAAAATATTGTTCTTTTTTTTTCTGTCTTTGTAAATTGTGTGGGCTGTAGCCGCACTTGCATCCTCAAAGCAGCAGCGACAAGCGTGCGTCTGTCTGTTAAAGGGTGGTGACACCCTCAAAGTGTGCTACACAAACAATAAAAATATTGTTCTTTTTTTTTCTGTCTTTGTGAATTGTGTGGGCTGTAGCCGCACTTGCATCCTCAAAGCAGCAGCGACAAGCGTGCGTCTGTCTGTTAAAGGGTGGTGTAACCCTCAAAGTGCTCCAAAAAAATAAAAAAAATTTTTTTAATGTGTTTGTGACTTGTGTGCGATGTAGCCGCACGTGCATCAACATAGTAGCAGCGCCAAGCGTGCGCCTGTGTCATAAGTCAAGGGCTAGTTTGGACATCTGGTCCGGACTGAAGGACGTGCCAACAATTTCTGACAAGTCTACTGTCACTGCATATGATACTGTCCTCAAAGCAGCAGCGACAAGCGTGCGTCTGTCTGTTAAAGGGTGGTGACACCCTCAAAGTGTGCTACACAAACAATAAAAATATTGTTCTTTTTTTTCTGTCTTTGTGAATTGTGTGGGCTGTAGCCGCACTTGCATCCTCAAAGCAGCAGCGACAAGCGTGCGTCTGTCTGTTAAAGGGTGGTGTAACTCTCAAAGTGCTCCAAAAAATAAAAAACTATTTTTTTAATGTGTTTGTGACTTGTGTGCGATGTAGCCGCACTTGCATCCTCAAAGCAGCAGCGACAAGCGTGCGTCTGTCTGTTAAAGGGTGGTGACACCCTCAAAGTGTGCTACACAAACAATAAAAATATTCTTCTTCTTTTTTCTGTCTTTGTGAATTGTGTGGGCTGTAGCCGCACCTGCATCCTTAAAGCAGCAGCGATAAGCGTGCGTCTGTCTGTTAAAGGGTGGTGACACCCTCAAAGTGTGCTACACAAACAATAAAAATATTCTTCTTCTTTTTTCTGTCTTTGTGAATTGTGTGGGCTGTAGCCGCACTTGCATCCTCAAAGCAGCAGCGACAAGCGTGCGTCTGTCTGTTAAAGGGTGGTGTAACTCTCAAAGTGCTCCAAAAAATAAAAAACTTTTTTTTTAATGTGTTTGTGACTTGTGTGCGATGTAGCCGCACTTGCATCCTCAAAGCAGCAGCGACAAGCGTGCGTCTGTCTGTTAAAGGGTGGTGACACCCTCAAAGTGTGCTACACAAACAATAAAAATATTCTTCTTCTTTTTTCTGTCTTTGTGAATTGTGTGGGCTGTAGCCGCACTTGCATCCTCAAAGCAGCAGCGACAAGCGTGCGTCTGTCTGTTAAAGGATTACATCGGTGACAGCATCCAAGTAGGCATGTCAGACAGTCCGTACCTGTACTGGCAGGAAAGAGAATCAATTTGGAGGTCCCTGTACAAACTGGCTCTATTTTACCTGAGTTGCCCCCCCTCCAGTGTGTACTCCGAAAGAGTGTTTAGTGCAGCCGGGAACCTTGTCAGCGAAAGGCGTAGGAGGTTGCTTCCACAAAATATGGAGAAGATGATGTTCATAAAATGAATTATCAACTCTTCCAGGGAGACCAGCCTCCAGAACGTACAGAGGGACCTGTGGTTCCAGCGGGGATGAATTAATACTCTGTGAGGATGAGGATGTACACACTGAAGAGGGTGAGGAATCGGTGGATGAGGAGGATGAGGATGACATCTTGCCTCCGTAGAGCCAGTTTGTGCAGGGACAGATTAATTGCCAGCTTGTTTTGTGGGGGCCCAAACGAACCAATCATTTCAGCCACAGTTGTGTGGCAGACCCTGGCGCTGAAATGATTGGTTTGTTAAAGTGTGCATGTCCTGTTTATACAACATAAGGGTGGGTGGGAGGGCCCAAGGACAATTCCATCTTGCACCTCTTTTTTTTCTTTGCATTATGTACAGTTTGGGGCCTAGTTTTTCAAACTGCCATCCTGTCTGCCACTGCAGTTTCACGCCTAGATGGGTCAGGTGTTTGTGCCGCCCACTCGTGTCGCTTAGCATAGTCATCCAGCTACCTCGGTGCAACCTTTTGGACATAAAAACACTATTGTGAGGTGTGAGGTGTTCAGAATAGACTGGAAATGAGTGGAAATTAAGGTTATTGAGGTTAATAATAGCATAGGAGCAGAAAAACCTACAAATTCTGTGATTTTAGCTGTTTTTATGCTTTTTTTCAAAAAAATACAGATCCAAAACACAAAACCCAGAACCCAAAACACGGAAGGGTGGTTTAGGCAAAACCAATCCAGATCCAAAACACGAAGAAAGATCCAGATCCAAAACCAAAACACAAAACACGAAAAGTGGCCGGTGCACACCCCTAATATATATATATCATCGGCATCGGCATCCCGATCTTCAAAATCCCGACAGGTACCAGTAAGTACCCTAACCCTCCCCCTCTCCCCCACTAACTCTTCCCCTGGTGGTGCATGACCCTAACCTACCCCCAGTGGTGCCAAACTGTAACCCTCCCTGTGACGCTTAAACCTAACCTCCCACAGCTAAGTGCTAACCAGCCCCGCTATACTCACATTCAGCATCCTGGCTGATGGGATTCGGGCGTCGGGATGTCACCTCCTGCCGGTCTTGTAGCCAGGTAGTTGCATTCCGGTGTCCCATGACATCTTCAGCTGGGATGCTGCACGTCAGGATTATAACTACATCCCACCGGATTAAGGTGTATAGGGGCCCCAGAAAGTTGGTTTATGAAGGACCCCTAAGATTACCCCCCCTCCATTGTGCTCACCCTCCCATCCCTTCTGCTGTCTGTCCAGTTTGCACTGTGCTGTGCAGTTCTCCGTCACATGCTGCTCCTCCGAGTCCCAGCTGTACTGCATGGTCGTGCTGTATGTGTGTGCATCCGATTGGATCCTTCCCAAGGGCGAGCGTACCGATAAGAAGCCCATAGGCTTCTATTGGGTAACGCCACCTGAAGATAGCATTACCTATCGAGCTTTGTACATATAGGGAATGTGGTAAAACCCCAAAAAACTGAATTTTCAGGGTTTTACTGCATTTTCCCCATTAGTACATCCCGCCCTACCTGTTCTATTAGCACTAACTCAGGATGGCAATAACAGATTACATTTAAATAAAAAATAAAAAAATATATATTTTTTATGTGTTTTTTTTTTTTTTTACATTTTAAATATTTTTTTATTTTAAACTTTATTTTTTTTTAATTAACAAAATGCAAAGCCCAACCCCACTCATGCTTGCACAGCTGCAGAGCAGTAAGGTAGCCCTTACTGCCATAGTCCAGTATTATCATTGCAGATGTTTATTTTTTTTAAAAGGAACAGCTAAAGAAGGCATTTCATGTATTAATTTACGGTAGTGACTAAGGATGTGGGATGAATACTTATAGAAATATGACAATGATCAGTGAACAATTTGTTTTTTCTGTTTTTTTTCAATTGCAACTATTCTAAAGGTGCGTACACACGGGACAATTTTCACCCCAAACGAAATCGTCCTGTGTGTCCCCGGCAGGAGTGTGCTCAGTGTCGTTATCGACACTGAGCACAAACACTGAACAAAATCAAGAACGATTTTATCCAGTGCCGGGCTCCCTCCCTCATCCCTGAACATGTTCAACCTGACAATATCTTCAGCTTGGACAGGAGGTTCGGGCGATGAACGGCAACTACCAACTACAAACGGGAGCACGCACTGGTAGTTGCCGTTAATCGTTTTGGGGCTGAAACTGGTCGATTTTTTTGAACGACTGAACGATAACGATAACGAAA
Source organism: Taudactylus pleione (assembly GCA_031769625.1). Taxonomy (NCBI): domain Eukaryota; kingdom Metazoa; phylum Chordata; class Amphibia; order Anura; family Myobatrachidae; genus Taudactylus; species Taudactylus pleione. The sequence goes on from JAUIMM010001205.1 coordinate 794,826, forward strand.
TCGTTTTAGTTCATCCAAAAAATCGACCTGTGTTTACGCACCTTAACACTTAATGAAAGACAGAGCCAGACGCTATTTGCGGACGGTCGTTCCAAAAAAGGGGCCGGCTATTTAAATTGAGCGATCGCTCTTTGAGGTTTGTTGACGCCTCTATGTCTGAGTGAACGAAAAATGCGCTCGCTATTTTGTAAAGACGCCCCTTTGCCGTTCGCATCACACGTCATCTCCGGTATTTATTAGATTAATCGGGTACATCGAAAGGCATCTAAGGTTTTTCTTACCGCTATTACTGCGAGCAGTTCAGGCTAAAAGACAACCAAGTGACGTGGTCGATGACGCTGCTTTACTAATTATGTACTCCCATTAAACGCCCGTTTTGACCGTTTGGCACGCCTGCGCTCGGATCACCACTCCCCGCTTTCAAGCACCTTCCCCTGTTACCACCCACATACGCCTCATTCTGTCACTCAAATTAGCAGCCCCTCGCTGTTTTGCGAGCGCACGATTTCCGACCGCAATGACTGGTTTGCGCATGCGCATTACGACCCATACGCATGCGCAGTTGTGCGAACGAGCGGCCGCTTACGAGCGGCTCTGAATCAGGCCCAGAGTTTATACCATTTCACACAGAAAGCAACTTTTTATTGTAATTGCACCACTATAGCCACACCCATGACACAGGCAACACCTCCTGTGCAGACCACACCCACACCACACAGGTCATTCCCCCACATCACTAGTTACACCACTGCAGCGACTGTCACACCCCCTGCAGCGGCACGCATTAGGCCATTCATAAATTTCAGCTCCAGGCCCATGTGGACATTAATCTGGCACTGCGTTAAGGGCCCGTTACATGTTCTGATATGCTTGTTTTCGCATACTTAATGTAACTGGACTTTCATCATCAGGGGTCCGATAGGACCACCTGATGTTCAGCAAACTCTTTTTCGGCGTTTGCCTGCGAGAACAAACGCCATCTTCAGATAGCGCTTGATGTCGGAGCCCCTCTCCTTCTTATAAGGAGTTCTGGGGATACGAAGAAAGATCTGAGCTAATCCCTCCGCTGCCTCCTCACTGCCTCCCCAGCAGCTTTGAGCAGGTCACACGTGCATAGAAGCCAGCAATGGGGACAGGTAAGTAATGCCGCTACAGAAGTAGTATTGTTACTGATCCTGTGGACAACTGCTTTACGGGGCAGCTGTCCCAGCACCGGAGCAATGCTGAATTGCTCCAGTGATAAGTATCCCCAATGGAGAGGTGGATACTTCATCATTGAGGGCCATATGGGCACTGATGATGAATAGACACCTAAAACACTTGTATTGAATTGGACATTAATTAATTTGCATTTGTACCATATAGAATGCATTTTGCATTTCTGCCAAAACTTTTGTCTATATGTAAAACACATATAGCTTGCACTTGTGACCCCTTGCACATGGAGAGATACATCAGGGACATTGACATGCAAGTGCAGCACAGTCAGGGGAAGGCAAAGTCTGAGGGCAGGGATCCAGCCTAGTCTTATATTAGACTTAATTACCTCCTTCCTACTCCTTCCATACCACTTACCTTGATTTGGTGTCCCGTGAAGAAGGAGGTTGAAGGGTTGCACCTCATAACCAGGTTTCTCTGTCTGTAAAAAAAAAAATTGGTTCATCTGGGGGGGTTTCTGTTTGCTCGGAAATCCCCCTTGCGTGCGCTACAGTTATCACGACCAAATCTCTCCTTATGGTGCGTACACATGGTACGATTAAAATACACTATATGAACGATAAAGATATTGATTATATCGTTATCTCGCATTTTTTGGTGCCTCCAACCCACCAATGACCTGCGATGCGCGGGCACGTATGGACGATAAAGATATCGTCCATCGACCGTGCATGCAGGCTAACCTGGTCGATATCGATCAGGTTAATAAAGGGACCCGCGATCATTGATCGCGGGTTCGCTGGCCATCATTGGTGGGTTGGTGGTGTGCTGGATGATCGATATCGATCATCCAGCACACCCGGGAGATCGTTCAGCGATATCGTTATCGCTGATGGTCGTCCCGTGTGTATGCACCATTAGACTGTTGCAACAAAAGGAAAATCAAAAACAACCACTGATCCTTTAACAACAACTATTATGCCACAATCTCACAATTCCCAACTTGTTCCACCACCAGGGCCGGATTAAGGCTCGTGGGGGCACCCTCCAATAAATTGTCATTTTACCATGTCCCCCTCCAATATAGCCACTGCACCACCCCTCGTGACCTCCTCACAGACCCCAGCAGTCTCTCCAGCCCAGTGTTCCCCAACCATAGTGCCCCCCAGCGCCAAGCCCCCACACTTACCTTTTCCAGCTTCTCGCCGCGGCTCCTCTGCTGCCTGCTCTGTCTGCCTTTCAGCAAGTGCAGAGCTGCGTGATGTCATGATGTCAAGCACGCTGCCCTGATTAAACAAAAGAAACTTTATTGCACCTGGTGTGGTCAGTTACAGCGGCTCCCCAGACTGTCTCCGTACCGTTACCTGCCTGCGCACTGCTGATTATGTAGCAGTGCAGGCAGCAATACACCTGTACCCCTAGTCCCTCCATTGTCAGGCCTGTGTGTGGGGGCCCTGGGACGACCGTCCCTGTCGCCCCCCCCTTCCTTAATCCGGCCCTGGCCACCACTTAGATTGTTTCAGGAGATGCTCACCCCCTACTTAGGAAGCCTTCAATCCTCCCAGCACATGCTACAATTAATCATTTTGTCAATCCCAGTTATCGTTATCCAAGTAATAACCTGTTTCACAATTATGTAGTGTTGATACTAACCAAATTCACAGGCACATGAATTTGATTGAACACAGAGTTGCAGATTCAATTCAGCGGGCTATGAATATCTCCGGGAAGTAGGTCCCGTTGCTATTCAATTCAGCGCGCTGTTTAGTCCGACTAGATCAACTTAAGTCGGAAAATGCCGGTTCTCTCGACTTAACCTGGGAGTTTAGTTGCGAGAACTGACATTCTCCTACTAAACTACCGGCCACCAGGCTGTTAGCACAGCGCTAAGTCGGCAAACAGCCTCGCGGCCGGTACTTTAGTAGGATTTCTCTTTGCACCCTCAGGAGGGTGCGAAAAGAAATCCTTTAGTCACCCCAACAGCGCGCTGAATTAAATAGCTCCGGGACCACTTCCCAGGAGATTTCCGCAGCACGCTGAATTGAATCGGCCTCAGAGACAGAGTTTATTAAATTATATTTAATATGAGAAAATACTCATAATGCTTTAATAGAAAATGACATACAATCAGTGGTGGATTTTACCTTGGGGCTGCAAGGCTACAGCCGCCCCAGGAAAATCTGCCACTCCCAACGAAGTAACTATTGATTGCAAAATTTTATTGCATTTATATATTATCAGTAATTTGGAGTTGTGCACCTGAGATTTGTCTGGAAGTAACTAGTGTGTCTTCCCTTTGGAAACTATTATCTGGGAGAAGCAGGAGTTATTGAACAATTCTAAACATAAATGTAATTCCCATGACTTGAACACTTCTATAGATGATTCATGACATTATTAAGCTGAAGTAGTTCTCCCCACTATCCTTCTTACTAGCTGTGCCACACAAGCAGGACTGTGTAAATGCAAATGAGGACTTTCATCTATTTATTACTAGTGCTCAACTAGTTTTTAAATCAAGAATTTTTCAAACATATTGTCTATGCACATGTACATCATAGAAGGATAATATATTAGATTCAAATAATAGGGCATCTCTCTACAAACTAAGACTACATCTAAATCCACTATAATGTTATTTTCCAAAAGATATATTACCATATTTACTCATCTTTCCTAAGGGAAATTTAACCTTGTTTAAAGATCCTTTGAATTAGATTAAGGGGCTGTGATGTTTCTCGGGCTATCACGGGATTTAGAGGATGGCAGGCCTTTGGATTAGCATGTCGTATGATAAAATACATATTAGTAACCAGTGCTATAATCCATGTATCTATGACACAAACTATAAACTGTTATCTTTCCCCTTGATCTAAGCAGCTACAATATGCATCTACTGACCCCCGCCGACTCCCAGGAGTGGGAGTAATGGTGGTTAGTGTAGACCTCTTACCACGTGCATTACCCATCCGGGGGGCCCTCTCCTCTCTCCCCGGCCGCCAGCAGCCAACTGACGCGGCTGGCCGGCCACCATAACATCAGTAGACTTTGGGCACTAGAGTATGCCCAGAGTCTACCGTGAATGCGCAGATCACCGGGGAAATGACCGCGGCAGCCATTATCCGGCATTTTGAGCAGTGCTGAGACACCTGACGGGGGACTTCAGAGAGGTAAGTTTAGATAATATGGGTGCAGGATGTGTGGTGCACCGCTTACCCTGCACCCATTATAGATACGCCCCTAGGTCTCAGCCCAAAATGTCTGCAGTCTATAGCTCCCTGGATATTAGGGACTGCAGTGAGACTATAAAATGCTACCTTTAGTCATGCCATTGTGACTCCAGGCTGTGAAAACAGATTGTGGATAGGAAACGCTCTTCAAGGCAGACAGGATCTGAACTTAATGGCGTGAGAAAGTTGGCTGGCTAATATCCATGGCCCTGGAGCTGACTGAGTGGAACGAGCCAGTGGAGAAAAAAACATGAAGAGGGCACAGAAGCTTGTGCAGGCATGATACAGAATGGGACTGTGCTGTGTCTGGCTCTAACTGCTGTTTTACCTGGTCATACAGAGTTATAAGGTTGTCGTGGTTAAGAGGAAACCTCTATATAATCTCACATAGGGCATTTAGGAATAAGTTCCCATAAAAACCTTAGGCCTGCATGACATCCGCTCCTGGGGCCAAATGTAATAGGGTGAGAGTTTAGAAAATATGAGAGTAAGCATTTTAAACTCTGGCCCTCATTCAGAGTCGATCGCAAGAAGCGATCTCTCACTCTGAATGAGGGCGAGCACTTCTAGCTTTGAAGTGCTGCCTCCAGGTCGCAAGCTAAGCTGTGGGTTACCACCCAGAGCTTAGCTTGCGATCAGGGTGATGGTCGCGATGGTCATCACCATCGCGACCATCGGGGCTTACGACCAGACTATAAGGTTGGGTCTGGGCACTCGTAAGCCCCAGGGAACTTCCCGCTCTGTTTGAGCAGGAAGTTCCCCACTTACATCATCAATGATGTCAGTGGGGCCGCCCCCAAACGGCAAGCGTTCCGACTAGAACGCCTCCGTTTGGCCGGGCATGCCCCAGGCCCGTCCAGCAAACGGGGCGAGCTGTCACTCAACATCAACAGCTCGCCCCGTCTGCTACGAGACCCCTAGCGACGGGCACTCACATGCGCACGACGGAGCCGGCTCTGTCGTCTGCATGCTCTGTGGGGACCATCAACCCGGTTGCGAGTGCATCGGCGCTTGCGACCGGGTCTGAATGAGACCCTCTGTCAATTAACAGTAATAGAGTCCGAGAACATGCAAACTCACATGTTTTTAGACTAAACTTTCATCCAGATGTTTTCCCATTTTGAAGATAAAACTCAACCAATGTGAGAGATTACTGCTAAACTCTCACATTTTCTAAACTCTCACCCTATTACATTTGGCCGCTGGTGTTCCTCTTCCTGGCTCCTTCTGCACAGCTGCAGGTGTAATATTGCATATACGCAGTACTTACTATGCCATTTTTCTACAGGCACAATAGAGTAGATGGTTGTGTCCCTTTTATGGGCAACACAATCAAGCATTGACAAATTGGCAGCGTCCTTTCTCAATTTCACCTGTCAGAAGCTGCTCATTTTTGTTTTGGCAGTTTTATAGTGGTTTCCCAATTGGACATTAAAATGCTCTCTGTATTGTATAGAAGTCGGATTTTGCTTTTTATTATATATAGGTCACTAAAATGCTATCAGTACTGGAAGGACAGTGATCACTTGAATGCTCTACTTTTGTATAGTGTCACTACAATGCTTTCTTTACTATGTAGCTGTAACTAGAACGTACTCTGTAATGTATGGTGATCGCTGTAATAGTCTCTGCAGTTGGGGAAGATGTTATATTTGCTTATAGTTCCCTGACATACAATTTTTAAAGTATTTTATTTGCTATATATATCCGTATAAACATCAGACATATTGAGTTTGCACTGTTTCTGTTATTGCCATTTTCTTGTGTGTTGCACAGGTAGATACTTTCTGTATACCCCAAGGCCAAAAATTTAGAAAGGACAAGCCCAGCCAAGATAGGTATGCCCCATAAGCTGGGTACACACCTAACAGATATATCTGCAAATGATGCATACCTGCCTACTTTTGAAAAAACATTTCAGGGAGATTGTGAAAGCAGCACCTATGAGCGCGTGTTACAGTGGGCGTGTACTGATAAATCTGAGAGGCGTGTCCTAAACCTGACTTACATCCAAATGTAAACCAGCCCAAAAGCAGTTAGTAAGATCTGTCTTATAATAACCAATGCAAGGAAATGACACTAATGATCCCATTAGAATGTATATATCTCTGTTTCTTAAAATAACAGCTTCATAATGGGGGTAAGGATGAAATGAGGGAGATTGCTAGACTCTTCAGGGAGACAGGGAGATTGCTACTATTTCAGGGAGTCTCCCTGACAGTGAGGGAGAGTTGGCAAGTATGAAATGATGATTGTTCATACACACTGAACAAACATCATCTGTCATCTGCCCGTGGGTCGCGTCATGCCCGCCTCCCCACGGCCTCTGCTGCTGCCCATACACACAGCACGATGAGCAGATATATCTGCCATCGGCTGTGCAGCACAGACAACACGATATGTCTGTGAACAACGTCGTACACAGACATATCGCTGGTACATACTGGCCAACGGGTACACAATATATCGGCCGATCAATTGATCTGCCAATAAATCTACCAGTGTGTACCTAGAATTAGAGATGTGTCCTGTTTAGGGTTGATCTTTTGAGAGGTTTATCCTTCGACACTCAGAGCTATATTTATCATATGAGCATCTTAGGCACACATCAAGGGCAGCATACTTCAGGTTTCAGCACATAAATGGCATTATGTTATATTTATTTATTTTTCCAGATGCAGACTTACACATGCAGCAGCTCACACAGGCAGAGTCACACATGCAGCTGCTCACATAGGCAGAGTCACACATGCAGCTGCTCACATAGGCAGAGTCACACATGCAGCAGCTCACATAGGCAGAGTCACACAGGCAGAGTCACACATGCAGCAGCTCACATAGGCAGAGTCACACATGCAGCTGATCACATAGGCAGAGTCACACATGCAGCTGATCACATAGGCAGAGTCACATAGGCAGAGTCACACATGCAGCAGCTCACATAGGCAGAGTCACACATGCAGCTGATCACATAGGCAGAGTCACACATGCAGCTGATCACATAGGCAGAGTCACATAGGCAGAGGGCCTGATTCAGAGCCGCTCGTAAGCGGCCGCTCGTTCGCTCCGAGCGATGTTCGCACATCTGCGCATGCGTATGGGTTGTAATGCGCATGCGCCAACCAGTCAGTGCGGTCGGAAAACGTGTGTTCGCAAAATTGCTAATGCCTGCTACTGCGTTTGTGGGTGGTAACAGGGGAAGGTGCTTGAAAACGGGGAGTGGAGATCCGAACGCAGGCGTGACAAACTGTCAAAACAAGCATTTTAAGGGTGTGCATAATTAACAAAGCAGCGTCATCGACCACGTCACTTGGTTATTTCTTAGCCTGAACTGTTCGCATGATTGCGGTAGGAAAATCCAACCACAAGCACTGCGAGCAGTTCAGACGCCTTTCGATGTTTTCGATTAATCAAATAAATAGCGGAGATGACGTAGGATGCGAGCGGCCAGGGGGTGTCTTTACAAAATAGCGAGCGCATGTTTCATTCGCTCGCTCAGACATAGAGGCATCAACAGACCGCAAAGAGCGAGCGCTCTATTTAAATAGCCGGCCCCTTTTTCTGAACGAGCGAGCGCAAATAGCGTCCGGCTCTGAATCAGGCCCAGAGTCACACATACAGCTGCTCACATAGGCAGAGTCACACATGCAGCTGATCATATAGGCAGAGTCACATAGGCAGAGTCACACATGCAGCAGATCATATAAGCAGAGACAGACATGCAGCAAGTCACAGATACAGAATCACACATGCAGTGGGTCACATATGCAGTCACACATGCAACAGGTTACACATACAGTCATACATGCACACAGAGTGACCCACACATGCTAACAGTTACACTCTCTCTTACCTGTACAGTACTAAAATACATGCCGACATTCAGTTCCCTCTTTTCGTGCACAGCGGGGGGCGTGGCCGTGTGTTGACGCGGGTTTAGGGGCGGAGCCATGCGATCGCATAATTGTGGCTCCGCCCCCTCTTTACAATGCCAAAAATATTGGCATTGTGCAGCAGGGGGCGGAGCTAAGATCACGCAATTCAGCTTGAATCGAGTCATCGCCCCCCCCCCCCCCCCGCTGCGGGGGTTTCTTGTAGTAGTTGGGGGGGTCAGGCGGCAGCCGGGAGGCTTGCCTGCCTTTACGTGTGGTCGGGAGCGGCACCCGATATTTGGTGGCTCCCGCCCAAATCGGAGGGGTAGGCAAGCCTGGTACTAAGTTGTCAGTCACCCTATCTCCCATGATACCAGCAGGCAAGAGGACTGTACAATGTGTTGTCTAGCCCCACCCCTAAATTAGTGCATGCACTGCCGCATTAATAATTAATGTGATAGGAGGGCCCCTGCAAGAAGATTACCCATGGCAAGTGCCTCCTGCCCCGCCGCCCATCCTCCCATCTGCTTGCCACTGATTATAATGCTTATTGTATATAATATAATGATGGTTATCTCTCCAGACTGTACAGCCATGGCCAAAAGTTTTGAGAATGACACAAGTATTGGATTTCACAAAGTTTTCGGCTTCAGTGTTTTTAGACTTTTTTGTCAGATGTTACTATGGTATACTAAAGTAAAATTACAAGCATTTCATAAGTGTCAAAGGGGCCTATTCATCAACACTAAAATAAATTGTTTAAGGATATTTTCCTTAATTACCGTTTTAGTATTCATGAAGACACTTAATACAGGAGATATCACTGATATCTCCTGGTTAAGTCCACCTGCGTTAATTTCCACACTCCCCATACATTAGTACATTAGTACGGGGATATGGAAACTATGCTATTCATCGAATTCCGAAATTATGTATTTTCGCAATTTGATGGAGTTTCTATCCGCCACTGTGAAGTGGCGTATAGTAGGTGACACTTACCTGTGTCAGCGTGGGCAGGTCCTCCTCCACTCCCTCCGGCGCTCCCTGGTCTCTCCTCTGGCTCCAGTGGCTGCTCTGACACTGTGTTCTCCAGGCAGAACACAGTACAGTTTAGAAAGAAAAAAAAACGTTTTGCTTTTTTCTAAACTTTACTGTGTTCTGCCTGGAGAACACAGTGTCAGAACAGCAGACGGAGCCGAAGGTGGCTGCAGCGGGCAGGTAAGTCGGGGATGGGGGGGAGGTGAGCGGTTGGGGGATGGGGGGGTACACAGAATTACTGCAGCTGTAGGCAGTGCTGCGTATGTGCTGCTTTTACGGATGTAACAGTACATGCGCAGCACTGATTACAGCTGCGGTAAGGTAGAGCAGATAGGGAAAAGTATCTATTTCCTTAAAAGCTGTCATCGCAAAAATTACAGCTTTTCAAAATAGATAGTTATGGAGAGGAGGAATGATGAATTCTTCTGGTAATTAGGTAAAACTCCATGCCAGTTCTAAACCTAATTACCTCCAGAGAAATTTTAGTTATGATGAATAGGCCCCAAAGGCTTTTATTGACAATTAAGTTAAGTTTATGCAAAGAGTCAATATTTGCAGTGTTGACCCTTCTTTTTCAAGACCTCTGCAATTCACCCTGGCATGCTGTCAATCAACTTCTGGGCCACATACTGACTGATGTTGCATAATCAATGCTTGGAGTTTGTCAGAATTTGTGGGTTTTTGTTTGTCCACCCGCCTCTTGAGGATTGACCACAAGTTCTCAATGGAAGGGTCTGTGGCGTTTTCTGGCCATGGACCCAAAATTTCGATGTATTCTTCCCTGAGCCAAATAGTTATCACTTTTTCCTTATGGCAAGGTGCTCCATCATGCTGGAAAAGGCATTGTTCTTCACCAAACTGTTCTTGGATGGTTGGGAGAAGTTTCTCTTGGAGGATGTTTTGCTACCGTTCTATATTCATGGCTGGGTTCTTGCTTTACTGTTGGCATGACACAGGACTGATGGTAGGGCTCACCTTTCCTTCTCCAGACAAGCATTTTTCCAGATGCCCCAAACAATCTGAAAGGGGATTCATCAGAGAAAATAACTACCACAGTCCTCATCAGTCCAATCCCTGTACCTTTTGCAGAATATCAGTCTGTCCCTGATGTTTTTCCTGGAGAATAGTGGCTTCTTTGCTGCCCTTCTTGACACCAGACCATCCTCCAAAAGTCTTCATCCTGTGTCATGCCAACAGTAAAGCATCCTGAGACCATTCATGTGTGGGATCACTCACAATTTTGCCTAAGAACACAGCCATGACAGTACCAAAACATCCTCCAAGAGCAACCTCTCCCAACCATCCAAGAACAGTTTGATGATGAACAATGCCTTTTCCAGCATGATGGAGCACCTTGCCATAAGGCAAAACTGATAACAAAGTGTCTTGGGGAACAAAATTTTGAGTCCATGGCCAGGAAACGCCACAGACCCTAATCCCATTGAGAACGTGTGGTCAATCCTCAAGAGGCGGGTGGACAAACAAAATCCCACAAATTCTGACAAACTCCAAGCATTGATTAGGCAAGAATGGGCGGCCATCAGTCAGTATGTGGCCCAGAAGTTGATTGACAGCATGCCAGGGCGAATTGCAGCGGTCTTGAAAAAGAAGGATCAACACTGCAAATATTGACTCTTTGCATAAACTTAATGTAATTGTCAATAAAAGCCATTGACACATATGAAATGCTTGTAATTTTACTTCAGTATACCATAGTAACATCTGACAAAAAGGTCTAAAAACATTGAAGCAGCAAACTTTGTGAAAACCAATACTTGTGTCATTCTCAAAACATTTGGTCATGGCTGTATGCTTGCTGGCTAGAAAATATTCCTTTGTAGGCATTTCAAATAAAAAGACACGGCTGAGCGGTGAGAGCTCTATAGTGCTGTTTCTTGCCAACCTACTGTACTATTCCTGACTTCTATATTACACTCAGATTCAGCATTTATTTTATGGCTAGATGCATCTCCTTGCCTAAGGGACAGTAAATTATCATGTGAGGCAGACATGAGAGATGCATTGTCTTCCAGAGAAAACTTCCCATCACTTCAAACATACAGTAATCTATATTTACATTTCTTTCTTTCATTAAAGTATGTGATCATGAGCGAGAACAGGAATGTTCGATGTGTCATCCAGGACTTCTAAAATAAGCCTCAGGAAGAGCCAATCACCCAGCATAATGCAGTTACTCAGTCATGCCAAACACTTACAGAGAGGCAAACAATTCACCAGATAGCAGATCACCTAATACAAACAAACAAACAAAACAAAATCTTGAGAAAAATGTAATTTCAATGGAAAGATGAACACTGTGTTGGTAGTAAAGTCAATGACAAAGAAAATGGTTAGACATTTTATTAGAGCTTGAGTTCAGACTCAATAACAGCTTCTGATTACATGCTGCATTGTTGTTCATACATACCTGAAATAAATAGTGGACGAAATAATGCTGGCATGCAAGATCTGGTCCTCCTGACCTGTGAGGAAGAACCAACCCTGTAAAGTATCTTCAAATGGCATCCAGGAGCTGCACACCTGTAACACAGAACTGAGGGAAACCCCTTGTGTGGGAGTGTTCAAGGCAAGAAGCTGTGATAAAGGAGCACAAGCCTGTGGCAGAGGACTGCAGATGTTCCCCATGCCAGGGCAGATGAAAGACCAAGGTGACTTTCTGCAAAACTCAGATCCCCTTGATTATAGATCACTGCTCCACCGCACAGCATCTGCAATTTGCACTCAGTCCTCTCACAATCTGTCTAACCTGATTACCAGATAGTATGTTCCCAACACATTAGCAAACAAGTGCAATGACAACAACAATTAACAGCTGGGTGCACAACAAAATCTATAGCTAGGTGTAGTGTACTAGTCTCCCTATTTAAGATGAACAGTCCTACCACAACCCAATTACAGGTACAAAAGAATTTACGTAGAACACAACAATGCAATGACACAATCAACAAACAATGCAAACAGGATTAGTGCGCTGTGTACAGCGGCCAACGCCACCTTCAGATGGCGTTAGCTGCCGGGACCAATATCTGGAATGCATCGCATTCCAGATATTGCACTATTTTTTTTTAGCAGGAACAAGGTAGGAACTCAGTGCCTGATCCTCTCATTAACTATAACATAATGTCCTAGGCCAAAATGTATTTTCCATAAGATAAGTCTTATTGTAATGTCCCTTTTGAGTGCCTTCTTTCTAAATACTATATATGTGTATATATAACATACTATATATGTGTATATATAACAGGTATCAGTGAGATACTGATATCATGCCATGTTCTAGACGTGGACAGGGCCGCCATCAGGGGGGGACTGCCGGCACTGGAGTCCCGGGCCCGGAGACTGGCAGACCGAGGAGAGGGGGGGGCAGTCCGTTCCTACTGTTGCTGCACAGCATTCAACCCTATACTTCCCCCTTGAGTGAAAGATGTGGGCCACTGCTACTGCCCGCCGCCGACACAGCCCGCCCTAAAAAGGAGGCTGGCCGCCTCTGGCCGCTACAACCTACATGACGCACTGAGGTCCGCCGATAATAAAGTTTATATTGTAGGCAGCGCATGTGACTTCATGATGTCACGCGCGCCGCTGGTACGGAGGAGTCGAAGGAGCCGCAGCGCGAGAGGAGCAGCTCCAGGGTCTGCCGGAGAAGAAGCCAGAAGACAGGACTCGGAGCCTTCTTCATGGAGAAAAGGTAAGTAAATCATTAATTTAATAAAACAGGGAAAAGGGAAGTGGGAAAAAAAGCCAGGCAGAGGAGCACTGGTACAGATTTAATAATCCAGGGAAAAAGGTAGCGTGGTAGGGGCAGGGGACCCCAGGGAAGATGGTGTGGCATGGGGGCCCGGGGGCCCTGCCTATTTAGTCAGTCCCGGGCCCCACAATTTCTGATTTCAGCCCTGGATGTGGACATAACATCCGTGATTGGGTAGTGAAATCAGACGTCACCAACTTAGGAACACTTCCTTAGAAAAAAGAATTGGTGTTATAAATGCCTAAATTATGTCACCTGTGGTTATATGACAACAAGTAATTCCTTCTGTCATCCACACAGCGGTAAAAGATATTATATTAATCATAGAGAATGCTGTACTACGAAGTTTATTATCCATCAAGTGCCCATGTGGACTCTGCTATGTGGGAAAAACTGACAGAACATTACGCAATAGAATGGCCGCATAGGTCGGCCATACGGGCAGCCTTACCATCGGGTCAGAGCGACCAACCGGTAGCTCGACACTTTGTGCAAACGGGCCATAGCTTGGCCACCTTCAGGTACATGACAATTGATCATGTGCCGACATCTATGAGGGGCGGCAATCACTCATTAAAACTCCTACAGTATGAGAGCCGTTGGATATATAGGTTGGGCACCATGAGTCCGAGGAGACTCAAAGATAGTCTAGGACTACATTGTTTCACTTGATGTAATACAATTAATTCTCAGATGTTTCTTTTATTAAGTATATTTAATGAATTATTGTTTTATTGTAATGTTTATACTGTTTTGGCATATATTATTATATTGCGTATTGTTATAAATATGCTTGTCATGCATATGTATATATGTCTATATTCATCATATGTATGGATGCCTTCATGTGTTGTGTATTTTTATGCACGTTTGTATTTTCAACTCCGATACTTTGTACCTATGCAGTTGGCATGGTGACGGTCCGGGAAGTATGACATCATTGGAGGGCGCAGTACTTCCGGTTCCAAATCCCTTTGCACGTGGTGTTTGGTGTCGGTATTTAGGTGAGTGATTTTGCATTATGTTCTCTGTACCCTGATGACGATGTAATAAATTGCAAAATCGAAACGTTGGAAACTTATCCCTGCTGTTTGTGTGTTGCTTACCGGGAGTGACTCCTAATTGACTTGGTATATATATACCAAAGGCCGGACAGCGGGATGGAAGTTCAGCATGCACGTGAGTTGTTCTGCTATTTAATGGGGTAAGTTATGTACCATTTTTGTATATTCTGGCTTGACAAAGTGCTAATTAAAGGCGCTGAAACGTTGCACCTTAAAGCTATGTGATTGTACATTTATTACTTGCCCGGAGAGCTGCCTGTGGATCTATACATAGCGGTGGGCCTCTCATTGCGGCTGACTGTGGATGGCACCCGGCCCAGTTTCTTCATGTACCATTCGAGTGCCGGATCCTGGAGCTGTGTGTATATATATATATATATATATATATATATATCTATACACACACACACACACACACACAATACAATACCCTGTACTCGCGCTAGACAATTCAGCAGCTCTTCACAGTAGTACCCTTGTTAGTGGCTACCCAAAAACCATAACATGCAGACAAAAAACCAGAAGGCGCTAAAACTTCCATCGAAGTTCTTGAATAACACTCTTGATCTTAGTCCTTGTGTCGTACAGAATACAACGCAAGGACAAAGATCAAGAGTGTCATTCAAGAACTTTGACGGAAGTTTTAGCGCCTTCTGGCTTTTTGTCTGTATATTATATATATATATATATATATATATATATATATATGCAATTGTAGGCTTATGCACTGTCCTTATATATTCATCCTGGGTGTGCTCTTTCATGGAAGTATCCACAATTGATACTTCTGCAAACAAGTCCACAAAGTGAAGGCACTACTCCTTGTTTCAATATTCTTATCACAAAACGTGTTTTATTCACCACCCAGTAAACACAACACCATTACTGAAGCATATTGTCCAAACCTTGTAAAATGCATGAAAAGCGGTTCATATAACAGTCAAAATACTTATGCAATCAATGTCTGTCGACTTCGGTCCACTTTAGGGCCGTTCTAGACTCACAAAGACTTGTCAACAATCCAGCGTGGTATACAGGTAAGGCGCAACAAACCCCCATATTAGCAGGACTTTTAAACTTTATCCTTGATCTAATCATCACACCTGTGTTTCCGGCTGGCGTGCGTTCCAGCCGTCTGCGCATGCGCATGTTTAATTCAGTCTCCCATGTCCGCTCCGTGCTCCCGCGAGACAACAAACCTCCAACCCACCTCGACGTCACACACTTCCATGTGACCATCAAAGCATACGGAGAGCTTGCCTGCGTCACTGCGTTATCATGGCAACGCAATTTGTTAACTCATGCACTAGCATCACTGCGTTATCATGGCAACCCAATTTGTTAACCCATGCATTCGCGCACTTATTCATTTTATTAAATAAGGGAAATATGTTTATCAATCCATACGTACTTATATCGCTAATCCTTACTATTGGGGGGTTGTGCGCCTTACCTATAGTCCAAACTCTAGACATTATAATGTGAAATATATCACCTTTTACATTTGATGCTATCACTAAATATATTAAAAAACATCTATTAAACATTAAAAAGATATATTCGTGCAAACCTATTAACCACTTTCTTTATATTACCTTAATTATACAAATAATTTATGCTTGAATCCTATAGACCCATGTTCACTTTAGGAACCATTATTAATTACTACATATATCAATGTGTTATAATCACATATCTCCACATTGGATCTGGATTAACAAGAAAAACAGACAGAGTATTTTTATAAGAAGCAACGGTAGTTAATGTTCTCATTCAATCCCCTAGGAGCAATCGTATTCAGATTAAAAATCCACCGTGCTTCTTTTTGCAACAAATATTTTTCACGGTCACCACCCCTTTCTAACACTGGGACATGATCAATTAACATGCTTTTCAACATCGATACATGATGTCCCTTTTGCATGAAATGGCGAGCTACAGGTTTATCGCTTCTACCATCATTGATGGCCTGCCTAATTGACATTCGATGATTTGCCATCCGTTCACGGAATGTTCTTACAGTCTTTCCCACGTAATAAAGGCCACAAGGGCACATCAAGATGTAGATAACAAAGGTGGATGTACATGTTAGCCAATGTTTGATCCCAATTCTAATTCCTGTATGTGGATGCGCAAAATCCTTGCCAGGGATCATGCTGCTGCAAGTCGTGCAGCCTAGGCAGCGAAAACATCCCAATTTCTTCCTTTGTAGCCATGTGCCTTCCATTTTCTTGTGGAAATTTTTTGTTGGTTGCATAAGTAGCTGTTTGAGATTTGGACCTCTCTTAAATGCTACTATTGGCTTCCTCGCCACACTTTTGAACGCCACATCTGTGCCTATGATTGGCCAGTATTTGTTTACCGCCTTTGCGAAACCTTTTGCTCTGGTGTTATACTGGGTGGTTACTATCATTCTGTCACTAGTTGTTTTCTCACTCCGTTGACTTTTCTCCCGATGAATATAACGAGCTCTACTCAAACATCTGTTCACCACTTTTTTAGAATAGCCTTGTGTCAAAAATCTTTGTGCCATCTCATTTAACTGTATCTCTGATGATGCCGTCTCAGTGTTGTTACGTAAAACACGAATGAACTGTGACACTGGAAGGCCCTCTTTTAGAGCCTTAGGGTGGTGACTTGTTGCATGCAAAATTGTATTCCTGTCTGTTTTCTTCCGAAATAAAGTGGTTCCTAGTCCATTTTCACCCTTAAATATACATACATCCAAAAACTCTATCTTCTCAAATTGTATATTTCTCATGAATTTAATTGGACACTGTAACTCGTTTAATTCATCCACCATCTGGTGGAAAGAATTTTCAGTGTCACGCCATAGGATCAGTATATCGTCTATAAAACGAAAATAGTGCAGAATGCTGGGACCGTATTTTGGGTATATATATTTACATTCATATTGTATCATGTATGAATTTGCGTATACTGGCGCCAAATTAGAACCCATCGCAGTCCCAGCATTCTGCACAAAAAAAGAGTCACCATATTGGAAATGATTATTTTCCAACACACAATAAACCATGTCACATAAAAAATCTATCGGGGGGCCCACATACTCAGAATATTGCACAACCTCCCTTATTGCCTCCACACCTTGTACATGCGGGATCACCGTGTAAAGTGATGTAACGTCTAGCGTAGCAAACCATAGATCTTCTGGAATATTATCGATGTTTTTTAATTTAGCCAACAAATCAGGAGTATCCTTGATATAACTTCTACTATTGGAAATTATCGGCTGTAATAGTAAATCAACATACTGTGCCAATGGTTGTAGGACTGAGGATCTAGCGGACACTATGGGGTGGCCCGGTGGTTGCGCCAATGACTTATGTATCTTCGGTATTGTGTAAAAGATCGGGCATACTGGATGCTCCGTAGTTAATATTTTAGCTAAATATTCATCCAAGTATCCTGCAGACACACCTAGTTGAATTAATGTGTCTACCTTCGATTTTACCGATGATACTGGACTATTATTTACTTTAGTATACACATTCCTATCACTTAATTGTTCCTTAATTTCTTGATCATAATAGTCAAAGTCTAGCACAACCACCGCCCCGCCCTTGTCTGCCAGTCTTATTACGATTTTATCATTATTCTGTAAACTCAAAATCGCTTTTCTCTGTCTAATCGTCAAATTATTGTACACTCTATGTCCAATATTCCCCTCAATATATTCCCTTTCCACCAATCGTAAGAACGTTTTAATGCTACCGTTGGTGGAAACAGGATCAAATGTGCTGGAACAATTTCCCAGATTGATCTTCTGTCTACACATATCAGAGTCACTGTCTTTAAAGTAATCACGTAATCTTAATTTTCTACCTAATTTATATAGATCAACTGAAAAATCAAAATCTTGACCCTTGAAAGTAGGGACATAGGTAAGTCCTAACGCTAGAACTGATATTTCATCTTCAGTTAATTCATATTTTGATAAATTGAAAACGTTATCTATCATCGTCTTCGTCTGACCTTTCTTCCACCTCCTCCCCCTCCGCGTGTGGGACCTCTTTCTTCCTCTATACTCTCTACCTCTACCATTTGCGGGGTCCCTAAAAAAGGAGTATTACCACTTGGGGGTAGGCGACCATGGTGTTCACTCTCAGAAGAGGAATACGACGAATCCACTGAAAATGGCAGTCTACGTCTATTGTTCCTAAATCTCTGTCTGGGTACCCCAGCCCCATCACCTGTTAGCCACCGGTATACATTGTGATTTTTATAATCATTCTGTACTACCTCAAGTTTATTTCTCTTAAATGCTATAAGGTTTTTTTATATCTTTCAATATTTGCATTCAACTTGTCCATCCATTTTTCCGCTAAATACAGTAAGACTTTCTCCCTTTATTACACTTAACTCATTTCTGGTATGTTTCAATTCCATGCCCACTTCTTCAATTACCAAGAGGATTAGGTCCATAGAGCATTTATTTAATACTCCACACCATTTACTACAAAATGTGGGGTTAGTACGCCCTATGGTGGGAATGTTCTGGATCCTAAATCCTCTTGGTATTTTTTTCTGCCTGAAGTAGTCTGATAAAAACTGGCCGTGGAGGACCAAATCAACCTCCCTTTTGGTTAGCCTTAACAATTTATGGTATACATCCACCGGTGTTTCTTTCGGGAGTTCCCCAAATTCCTCCTGCTCAAATAGTACTTTCTCAGCATCTGTATCAGTTAAACTCAATTGTGCATTTTCTGCCTGATCTAATAGATGTTCATCCAAAAATCTTGCTCCCCCTTGTGACATATTGATGCCAGATATCCCCTGGCGTGACACTTACAGTTACTTCAAATAACATTAAATAGGTTAGCACTAAATATCCATTAAAATCTATTGACACATTAAATCCAGACGTTTAGATCTTCTTATTACCAAGTGAAAAAACCTTATTTCCTTATTCATAAAATTCTCTTGAAAAAATCAGCAGGGTGCAAAAAAGCAATATATTGAACCATATTTTCACTGTTATATGAACCGCTTTTCATGCATTTTACAATGTTTGGACAATATGCTTCAGTAATGGTGTTGTGTTTACTGGGTGGTGAATAAAACACGTTTTGTGATAAGAATATTGAAACAAGGAGTAGTGCCTTCACTTTGTGGACTTGTTTGCAGAAGTATCAATTGTGGATACTTCCATGAAAGAGCACACCCAGGATGAATATATAAGGACAGTGCATAAGCCTACAATTGCATACAGAATGTTGGACATATATGGTTCAATATATTGCTTTTTTGCACCCTGCTGATTTTTTCAAGAGAATTTTATGAATAAGGAAATAAGGTTTTTTCACTTGGTAATAAGAAGATCTAAACGTCTGGATTTAATGTGTCAATAGATTTTAATGGATATTTAGTGCTAACCTATTTAATGTTATTTGAAGTAACTGTAAGTGTCACGCCAGGGGATATCTGGCATCAATATGTCACAAGGGGGAGCAAGATTTTTGGATGAACATCTATTAGATCAGGCAGAAAATGCACAATTGAGTTTAACTGATACAGATGCTGAGAAAGTACTATTTGAGCAGGAGGAATTTGGGGAACTCCCGAAAGAAACACCGGTGGATGTATACCATAAATTGTTAAGGCTAACCAAAAGGGAGGTTGATTTGGTCCTCCACGGCCAGTTTTTATCAGACTACTTCAGGCAGAAAAAAATACCAAGAGGATTTAGGATCCAGAACATTCCCACCATAGGGCGTACTAACCCCACATTTTGTAGTAAATGGTGTGGAGTATTAAATAAATGCTCTATGGACCTAATCCTCTTGGTAATTGAAGAAGTGGGCATGGAATTGAAACATACCAGAAATGAGTTAAGTGTAATAAAGGGAGAAAGTCTTACTGTATTTAGCGGAGATAGAACTGAAAAATGGATGGACAAGTTGAATGCAAATATTGAAAGATATAAAAAAGACCTTATAGCATTTAAGAGAAATAAACTTGAGGTAGTACAGAATGATTATAAAAATCACAATGTATACCGGTGGCTAACAGGTGATGGGGCTGGGGTACCCAGACAGAGATTTAGGAACAATAGACGTAGACTGCCATTTTCAGTGGATTCGTCGTATTCCTCTTCTGAGAGTGAACAGCATGGTCGCCTACCCCCAAGTGGTAATACTCCTTTTTTAGGGACCCCGCAAATGGTAGAGGTAGAGAGTATAGAGGAAGAAAGAGGTCCCACACGCGGAGGGGGAGGAGGTGGAAGAAAGGTCAGACGAAGATAGATAACGTTTTCAATTTATCAAAATATGAATTAACTGAAGATGAAATATCAGTTCTAGCGTTAGGACTTACCTATGTCCCTACTTTCAAGGGTCAAGATTTTGATTTTTCAGTTGATCTATATAAATTAGGTAGAAAATTAAGATTACGTGATTACTTTAAAGACAGTGACTCTGATATGTGTAGACAGAAGATCAATCTGGGAAATTGTTCCAGCACATTTGATCCTGTTTCCACCAACGGTAGCATTAAAACGTTCTTACGATTGGTGGAAAGGGAATATATTGAGGGGAATATTGGACATAGAGTGTACAATAATTTGACGATTAGACAGAGAAAAGCGATTTTGAGTTTACAGAATAATGATAAAATCGTAATAAGACTGGCAGACAAGGGCGGGGCGGTGGTTGTGCTAGACTTTGACTATTATGATCAAGAAATTAAGGAACAATTAAGTGATAGGAATGTGTATACTAAAGTAAATAATAGTCCAGTATCATCGGTAAAATCGAAGGTAGACACATTAATTCAACTAGGTGTGTCTGCAGGATACTTGGATGAATATTTAGCTAAAATATTAACTACGGAGCATCCAGTATGCCCGATCTTTTACACAATACCGAAGATACATAAGTCATTGGTGCAACCACCGGGCCGCCCCATAGTGTCCGCTAGATCCTCAGTCCTACAACCATTGGCACAGTATGTTGATTTACTATTACAGCCGATAATTTCCAATAGTAGAAGTTATATCAAGGATACTCCTGATTTGTTGGCTAAATTAAAAAACATCGATAATATTCCAGAAGATCTATGGTTTGCTACGCTAGACGTTACATCACTTTACACGGTGATCCCGCATGTACAAGGTGTGGAGGCAATAAGGGAGGTTGTGCAATATTCTGAGTATGTGGGCCCCCCGATAGATTTTTTATGTGACATGGTTTATTGTGTGTTGGAAAATAATCATTTCCAATATGGTGACTCTTTTTTTGTGCAGAATGCTGGGACTGCGATGGGTTCTAATTTGGCGCCAGTATACGCAAATTCATACATGATACAATATGAATGTAAATATATATACCCAAAATACGGTCCCAGCATTCTGCACTATTTTCGTTTTATAGACGATATACTGATCCTATGGCGTGACACTGAAAATTCTTTCCACCAGATGGTGGATGAATTAAACGAGTTACAGTGTCCAATTAAATTCACGAGAAATATACAATTTGAGAAGATAGAGTTTTTGGATGTATGTATATTTAAGGGTGAAAATGGACTAGGAACCACTTTATTTCGGAAGAAAACAGACAGGAATACAATTTTGCATGCAACAAGTCACCACCCTAAGGCTCTAAAAGAGGGCCTTCCAGTGTCACAGTTCATTCGTGTTTTACGTAACAACACTGAGACAGAATCATCAGAGATACAGTTAAATGAGATGGCGCAAAGATTTTTGACACAAGGCTATTCTAAAAAAGTGGTGAACAGATGTTTGAGTAGAGCTCGTTATATTCATCGGGAGAAAAGTCAACGGAGTGAGAAAACAACTAGTGACAGAATGATAGTAACCACCCAGTATAACACCAGAGCAAAAGGTTTCGCAAAGGCGGTAAACAAATACTGGCCAATCATAGGCACAGATGTGGCGTTCAAAAGTGTGGCGAGGAAGCCAATAGTAGCATTTAAGAGAGGTCCAAATCTCAAACAGCTACTTATGCAACCAACAAAAAATTTCCACAAGAAAATGGAAGGCACATGGCTACAAAGGAAGAAATTGGGATGTTTTCGCTGCCTAGGCTGCACGACTTGCAGCAGCATGATCCCTGGCAAGGATTTTGCGCATCCACATACAGGAATTAGAATTGGGATCAAACATTGGCTAACATGTACATCCACCTTTGTTATCTACATCTTGATGTGCCCTTGTGGCCTTTATTACGTGGGAAAGACTGTAAGAACATTCCGTGAACGGATGGCAAATCATCGAATGTCAATTAGGCAGGCCATCAATGATGGTAGAAGCGATAAACCTGTAGCTCGCCATTTCATGCAAAAGGGACATCATGTATCGATGTTGAAAAGCATGTTAATTGATCATGTCCCAGTGTTAGAAAGGGGTGGTGACCGTGAAAAATATTTGTTGCAAAAAGAAGCACGGTGGATTTTTAATCTGAATACGATTGCTCCTAGGGGATTGAATGAGAACATTAACTACCGTTGCTTCTTATAAAAATACTCTGTCTGTTTTTCTTGTTAATCCAGATCCAATGTGGAGATATGTGATTATAACACATTGATATATGTAGTAATTAATAATGGTTCCTAAAGTGAACATGGGTCTATAGGATTCAAGCATAAATTATTTGTATAATTAAGGTAATATAAAGAAAGTGGTTAATAGGTTTGCACGAATATATCTTTTTAATGTTTAATAGATGTTTTTTAATATATTTAGTGATAGCATCAAATGTAAAAGGTGATATATTTCACATTATAATGTCTAGAGTTTGGACTATAGGTAAGGCGCACAACCTCCCAATAGTAAGGATTAGCGATATAAGTACGTATGGATTGATAAACATATTTCCCTTATTTAATAAAATGAATAAGTGCGCGAATGCATGGGTTAACAAATTGGGTTGCCATGATAACGCAGTGATGCTAGTGCATGAGTTAACAAATTGCGTTGCCATGATAACGCAGTGACGCAGGCAAGCTCTCCGTATGCTTTGATGGTCACATGGAAGTGTGTGACGTCGAGGTGGGTTGGAGGTTTGTTGTCTCGCGGGAGCACGGAGCGGACATGGGAGACTGAATTAAACATGCGCATGCGCAGACGGCTGGAACGCACGCCAGCCGGAAACACAGGTGTGATGATTAGATCAAGGATAAAGTTTAAAAGTCCTGCTAATATGGGGGTTTGTTGCGCCTTACCTGTATACCACGCTGGATTGTTGACAAGTCTTTGTGAGTCTAGAACGGCCCTAAAGTGGACCGAAGTCGACAGACATTGATTGCATAAGTATTTTGACTGTTATATGAACCGCTTTTCATGCATTTTACATGGTTTGGACAATATGCTTCAGTAATGGTGTTGTGTTTACTGGGTGGTGAATAAAACACGTTTTGTGATAAGAATATTGAAACAAGGAGCAGTGCCTTCACTTTGTGGACTTATATATATATATATATATATATATATATATATATATTTGTGTTTCTATAGCTCCGCCCCCAGTAGCTCTACCCACAGTTCCTGAACCCAGATTTCCAGAAAAATAGCCCTGGGTAAAAGTATATAGCTCAAGTGGAATGTGAGCAACGTTAGTATTAGAGCAACAGCAGTAAAAGTAGAAGAAGTAGATGTCTAATGTAAAATATATGTGATGCTACAGTGCCATAAACTGATTGGTGGTGTGCTCTCATAAGTACAGGTAAGGTAACTCAACTACACATAACAACCCATAATAATGATGCCAGTGTGCAGGAGGCTTCCATTACCATACAGCAACAAAAATGGTGCCTATACACACACATATATATATATATATATCTATGTGTGTGTGTCAAGGTGCGGCACTCGCGGCTTTATCATGCAGAAATAAAGATAGCAGAAAGCTTCTGAGTTTTCATCGTTTCAATATATTAATCCATATTGTTTTCCTGATGACAATATGGATTAATATACTGAAATGTTGAAAACTCAGAAGCTTTCCGTTATCTTTATTTCTGCATGATAAAGTCGCGAGTGCCGCATCTTGACTTCTATATACCTTTTAACTTGTGAGGGCACCGGCCAAAGCTGTGTAAGAGTGGGGAGTACCAGACCCTGGACATACTATATTCTATATATTCTGTTGAAATATAAAGAAAAAGGGGGCGCTCCATAGTGCATAAAAGATTTACTTAGTAAAAAACACACAGTCAATTGTCAGCCTCTGCTGTGTACATTCGTACCATTTAACTCACGGGGTGGACTGGTTATCACTTGGCATTATAATAAATCCCAAGCAATCACCATCAGATGGTCCTTCTCCACCAGTGGTAACCAGTCCACTCCGTGAGTTAAATGGTACGAATGTACACAGCAGAGGCTGACAATTGACTGTGTGTCTTTTACTAAATAAATCTTTTATGCACTATGGAGCGCCCCCTTTTTCTTTATATTTCAACAGAATAATTTACCCTATGGATTCCAGGAGACTTATAAAGGGGAGCAGCGACTCTAATCCAAAGAGTCTAGTGCTACAGACCCTAAAAGAGGGAGAAAGTATGCTGGACTGAAAAACTTTTTAAATACATTGCAGCAAGTGGTACAATGAGCACCTGCTTATATTCATATATATATATATATATATATATATATTTATTGTGACAATGTCAGCATAATTCCACATGAAGTAAGTGTGGAATATCCAGATCTCCCAGGTTTGGCAGAGGAAAGGCATTAGGATTGTGTTAATGTCCAGTTCAGGTGTTGCCTCCATCAGTGCCTGGAAAGGCAGCTTGGGAAACTGAGTCTGATGGTGAAATAGTTGCCCAGATTATAGGCCTGGGGGAAGGGCCGTATCTAAATTGGGTGCAGGGTGTGCGGGGAACACGGGCCCCTGGGTCCAGGGGGGCCACGCACCGCACACCCTGCACCCATAGAAGTACTTACCTCTCTGGAAGTCGCACGTCGGCGCGGGGGTCCGGCGCTGTAAAAACAACTGGAAAATGGACACCACAGCCATTTACCCGTTGTTTGCGCAGGCGCAGTACAGAAAAAATGCCCACCGCAACCTTTTTCCTGGTGGCCAGCACATCCTCTATAGACTCTGTGCGCATTCTAGTGCCCAGAGTCTATAACACTGAAACCGTCATATCCTGTGTACCTGCCTGTGGTGAGCAATAAAAGCTACTGATGGATTTTACCCGGCTTATGTGATTCTTGTCACAATATATATATATATATCATACGTGCCTACTGTCTTGGCGATAGAGAATGTTTGCATATAGTGTAATATTAAAACAGAATATTTTAACCATATACCACTATTATCGGCAATAAGAAATTCTGTACCGCTCTGATGTATTAATAATCACAGAATCGCTCTCCCGGAAAATGATGCAATACAGTATGTAGCCCATACGCTACAATGGCTATTGGGGCCAAGCTAAATCTCACAATATAGGGGTTACTATTGCGATCAGAAATAGGGAAGCAGCAGCAGATATCTCAGATATCCGCTTCGGAACCCCTGTATTACATTCAGGGGATATTTACATTTTGCAGGGATTTCCCACAAAACTGTGTAAAAATATGCTCCTAGGAGAGCTATAACCCTCAGAAATGTTATAAGCCCTCACAGGCAATGCTGGTCCTCTCTTTACACCTGCTTGTTGGATACAGAATCACCAAGTGCTGATTTATTTCCTACCCCCACCCCACACCGTTCCAATGCAACATTGCTACTTGTTTTTTCCTTCCATAGTAAGTTTTCTTCCCTACCCATCACTCCATTCCTGCTCACATCACCATGCCCTTGGTTATTTCTTGTATATTAATTGTTATCCTACTACTACGACAAGCATGTCAAACTCAAAATCCCAACTGGGCAGAATATTCAACGTCTAAGAGTGTGTGGGGTGCAAGAAAAATCTTATATGCAATTTCGAAAGGTTTTTTATTAGGAAAAACCAACAATAAAGTATAAGCAAGAGATGTCAAGTAGCGGGAAGAAAACATTAACTTTAATGTTTTCTTCCCGATATTTGACATATTTTTGCTGTCACCAATTTTCCAATCTCAGGTAGAGGGGACACAGGGGGCATGTGGCTGAAGGGACCTATGTTCCACATTAGAGAGAAACTACCATATAGGCAAGGCTTACCTTGCAGCCCCCTTTGTCCCTCCAGCCACATGCCCGCATCCCCTCCAGCCACAAGCCCTTTGTGCCTCCTGTCCTTGTCTATTCAGCTTCCAACCCCTGTGCCAGCCCACTCCAATTTACCTTCTTCTTTGACAGCCGTCTGCCCCTCTTCCTTGCAGAATGCAGATGAATCCTCCTGCTCTTTGCGGGCAGGTGGGCACACACTGAGGGCGCGGACAGCATGACATCATCAGTGCTCCTGAGCAGGCTGGCTGCAGCGGGGGGCAGAGGCTTGTGAAGCTGGAACTGCTCATGAGACTAGCTGCTGCAGCCGGCATGTGCAGACACAGCAGCTACCCCCGCAGACATTTTACTGTCCGTACATATAGCTTCGGCACATGTGCAGAATCGTCCTCCGCAGGCAGAAAGATGAATGCTACTGGATTGAAGCTGAGCTCCATTTGCGGCAGCTGGCCCCGCAGCAGTGTGAGTGTGCTGGCCCACCAGGGACTTACCCGGCAGGTATTCCAATTGTTTTATAATAGTAAATGTGGGGCCACAAAAATATGCGCTTGGGGCTGCATGCTGCCCGTGGGCCACGCGTTTGACATGTCTGTTCTACTATATGTTAGTAAACGTATGTATAAATGTGTTTAAATGGACACCCACTGATATGATCATCACAGCGGTATACATTGGAAGAGCATAATGGGAACAAATTCACAGATTATTATGAATGAAGCAAAGATTGAAGTCATGTACAGCATGGCGGGCTCATTTTTCTTTTGAATGAAGCTAGCCCCCAGAGAGTACCACTGCAGTTCCATAAGGCTGTAATTAGATATCTATCACACATTTTCCTTGCAGCTCAATATTTCTACCTATTACATGCTGGAGCTCACTGTGACTTCTTTGCCAGTTAAAGTTGACAGCTTGTCAGTTAAGAAATTACTTCCACACAATCCTGCTGCTTAGGTAGTGAAAGTAACCCTGCGTTTAGCATACTCTTACGGAACTGTTTAGAGTAAGATTAAATGACGATGACCGGTAAAGTTTAAGAATTAAGACCCACAATTATATGAATTATTGCAATAAAATAAACACTTGATATATGCACTTGATTAGTGCATATATGTTAATCTGTCTTTTTGATTAAAAAAAAAATAATAATATAACTATTGTAACTCCACTATTTCCACTATTACTGTGTGATACCAATTAAGCATTATTATGAACACCAGATCGCATATAGACAACCCCTTTATAAGGGACTGAAAGCCCCCATACATCAGCAATTGATTGCAGCAATCGTGCAATTTGCAATCGATTGTGTTTAAAAATCTTTCCCTTTTTCAATCGATTGTGGCAATTCTGCAATCGATTGAAAAAGGGAAAGATTTTTATACACAATCGATTGCAGAATTGCCACAATCGATTGTGTACAAAAATCTTTCCCTTTTTCAATCGATTGCACGATTGCTGCAATCAATCTCTGATGTATGGGGGCCTTAAGGGGTATCAAAGCTTGATGTGGGATAAATTTGTGAAATATATATCACCAACCAATCATCTCCAAACTATCATTTCTTAAACACAGCCTGCAAATGTTAGTTAGAAACTGATTGGTTGGTGATATACTGTATATCTCAAAATTGTATCTCAAATGAAGCTTTGATACATATGCCCCTAAATCTCACACTAACATACCAGAAAACATCATACCTGCATAGTGACAATCAAACTTAAGAGTGGGTTTATAAGGCATCCGCACCATTAAGAGGATATAGGCCAATTCTTTAGTGGATTAGCTGATATATATAAGTATATAAAAATATGATATTATGTAAGAGCAACATCACTTATTCAGACCTGAATAAATAATATACTATTGTGCTATCACTTTTAAGTAAACGAATAGGGTTATATTGATATTTGAAATGTTTCAGTGAGATTTAAAAAGAAAATAAAAACATTCTTTTCAAATGTGTCTATTTGTGCTTATGTAATAGACTGATTAAAAACATTTTGTAATGCAATAAAATAACAGAAATAAACGTTATTCTTAATTCTGTTGCATCACAAAGTTTTGATAATTGGCCTGGTTGTGACAGATCTGTCAGCAAATGGTTAAGGAAGTAATGCCTGTGATAGAACCTTGTTTATTGCAGGTTCCCTCACTTATAGAGACTTTATGGTGCTCTGTTTTCTTTCTCTTGCTATCATCTGTACATTTTGTATCCCTCTGAGCCTCTTTGTTGAAATTTATTCTCCTATCTCCCTACACCTAACACACGAATATCCCGAAGGTAAACATGACCTTTTCCCCAGTGATCACTAAAAGGGTTTGTAAGAGTATTGACGTCAATACTTCTACAGGTAATTTGTAAGGTACGTGATAATTGTAATGACAGGGGTCAGAGATTAGTCCTTGAGGGCCACTTGTGTAGGTTCTATTTTCACATTGGTGTAATGAGTAAATAAAAAAACTTGTAACACCTACTGTAACAACTTTGTTTCATAATTAGAGAAACTAATCAGTTCTGAACACACTTCTTGACTGATTATAAATTCTATGATGACATGATTTCTATAACTAATCTCTGGAAGTAGATGTAATGAAAGCGCCTGATTCTTTGCACTTTTCTGAGGTTGAATAAGAAAACCACATGCTCAGATTTAAATTTTGTAGCCCTTTAGGCCACATTTATGTGACCTCTCCTCGGCTAAACCACTACTATAACAGTAACTCTTCATGGTTCCCATATTATTATCAAACATTTCAGATGAAAGGATCAGGTCAGGACGTGGCGTGTCTGTCAGAGCAGGTGTGAACGGGACAAGCCTCTCACCTCAATGCGTTACTTCCCATCTGTAAGAGACAAATAATAAAAATAACATGCACAGTGAGCAGAATGATTCCCCTGCAACTCTGCCACCCAAGGCTTATGTATTTCTTCCCCAAATCCAGGCTCAACTTCACGTACTTTTGAGATATCTAGTCGAAATTATGATGGGTCAGTGAAATTGAAAACATGTGTTACCCTATATAGTAAGAGGATATGGTGCAAGAAAGTGTTTTAAAAGTGTTTTCTTATTAAACACTAGCTGGGATATCCCGGGTTGAAGACTGGACCCTGATGTACACCTGCAGCCTTCATTTTTTTACATTGTCCTCGCCTATAACCTGGATAACTGCACATTAGGAGTAAATGACAGTGCAGGCAGCGTATTCTCATACCGTTTGGAATGGGGTATATGAGGAGCATACTGACTTACAGAACAGAAATCAGTATAGCTTCCAAAATCACTGACGTTTCAGAAATCACTGCAGAACAGAGGGGGTGATTCAGCTGCGGATGGATATGCTATTGCAGCTGCTAACATGTTGGTAGCTGCGATAGCTGTAATATGGTAATGCAGCAGAAGGCATCACGCCTTCTGCATGCATTACTCATCCGATCTGCATCCAAGGACTCCGCATCGAATTCGGCCGGCTGAGTGACCATGGGGTCATGCAAGCCAGCCGCTGCAGATGAGTAAAAGAGGCCAGGAAATCTCCATCAGCCAACGGAGATCCTGGCCTCTCCACTCCCCCCATTGATGGCTCCACCCCCAGAAATGGCAGTAGACGGTCAATCAATGTTGCCGGACTGTGTGCGGAATCGCAGATCCGTACTGCATGTGGAAATATCAGGGGGAGTTACTTATGCAGCCCCAAATCCTGAACCCCACTGATATTATCATAACCCCCACTTCAAAATATTGACATTGGCCTGGGCCTAATGCACAGGGTCAATTACTAGAGGTCTCTGCCCGCCTAACATGCACCACAAGCCTGAGGCCTTACTGCGCCCACAGACCTAGTGCCCGACAACCCTGGTGGTCTAGGAAGAGTTAAATAAGTGAAGGTGGCCGAAACTGCCTACCATGGCACTGGGAGCGGCTGCAGCGGGGAGCTTCGTTTAGCTTTTTTCCTTTCCACCACTGCAACAGTCTCCGGTCCTCAGCTTCTTGCTTCAGCTGCTGGGCCGTCCTGACCAGCAATCGCTCCTCTTCTGCTCTGGCAAGTTCATCTTCTTTTATTCAGGAGGTCTATTTCGGCTTTCTCTGCTTCTCTCCCATCACAGCACTCCACTCAACTCAGCACAGCACCCCTCTCCCCTCACAACACCACTCTCCATGCACAGCACCCCTCTCAGCTCCTCTCACAGCACAGCATCCCTCTCCCAGCACAGCACCCCTCACAGCATCACTCTTCATGCACAGCACCCCTCTCAGCTCCTCTCACAGCACCCCTCTCCCAGCACAGCACCCCTCTCAGCTCCTCTCCCAGCACAGCACCCCTCTCCCAGCACAGCACCCCTCTCCCCTCACAGCACCACTCTCCATGCACAGCACCCCTCTCCCAGCACAGCACCCCTCTCACAGCACAGCTCAGCACCCCTCTCCCACCACAGTCTCTATAACTGAATACACCTATATGTCAGGCCAGTGTTGGTATACAGCAACAGACTGAAATGTGTGTGAGAAACATAGCCAGCAGGATGTGGAATAAAAAACGAAGCATTCCATTGGAAGGTAGGATGAGTTAATTTAAGAAATACAAATGTTAAATCATTTTCTTTTGGTGCTCTCTTTTTTTGTAAGATTTTGGAAAGAGTTTTTCTATGGGTGAGGTATAGTATCAGGGAATGGTGGTGGGTAAGGGGTATTTCAGTAGGTGTGGTATATGTGGTACATGATATACTAAAGGGGAATATGTAGTACATTTTCCATATATACCAAGCACCAGAATGCATCGTCCTGATGGGTAATGCCTTCTTCAAGTGGCATTACCCAATAGAAGCCCATGGGCTTCTTTTCTTGATGCCTCCCCAGAGAGGGATCCAATCTGATACCTCCCAGCACCCCATGTGGTCTACGTCCTTCTGCACATGCACAAAAGGATGCCAGAGGGACTTCTGGGTAATAAAACAGGAAGTCCTATCTGGGGGCATCACAAAGGACAGCCCTTATTGGGAGAGCTGACAGATTTAAATACTCATGCCCACCAATGCAGCGCTGCTGCTGGAGGAGCATCAGACAAAATGGCCGGCAGTGCGTACGCTCTACACTTCTTGTCCGATATTGTACCAATTACTCTGATGAAAATTAAATTGCACATAAAACCTGATCTTCAGATGCGACCAGTTTTCTTCCGAGAAAGCATGATGGAAGGTGCGTACACACACTTAACATATCACATGAACTGGTCAGGAATGGAAAGAACGACCCAACCGCTGTATAAGTGAGCACTCAGCATGTGCATTTGTTGTTGTTTTACTCATCAGTACAACTTCCAGATCTGTGTTCTATATTTTGCGCATTTATATGTCTTGCTGTTTGGCATCCTCTATCCGGCTCATGACGTCTGCTTACAAATGTACAACTACTACACTATAGTTACTGAGCTGGGAGATAGAAAACAAACACCAGGGGGGAGATTATTTTTCCTGCACATACTCGGCTGCCAAAGGATTTAAGCAATCTGATATGACTGCCATAGTGCTGATAAGGAAATATCATTAAGCATCAAGTACAAAGCCACTCAACTATAAGTCCACCCCCAGCCCTCCACCAAGCACATCCCCACTGTCTCACTAAGATTCTCACAGTTTTGCCCAGGAACAATAGAAAACAGCATTTTCAAAACCCTCTGGTGGTGGAGATCTGGAAATACAGCAGTAATTGTCGATGGAAGGTGTGCAGCGTGGCCTCTACCTATCATATCCATGGCTCAGAAAATGCCAGGGGTCTATCAGTGATTTAAAGGAAAGGGAACCTTAGCTACTATTGTGGCGGGGATGTACACTTACTGCAGTGCAAGTAGGGCTGTTGTATGAAAAATAATTGTAATCAGCACATTCTAATAGTGATTTCCAACATCTAAAAAAATCTAAAATTGGTGTAATGGTTACCTCACACATGCCACGAGGTGGTGTACTGGACCTCTGACATCAGAACCATGTGACCCAGGACAAAATGGGAGGGGCAAGGTTCAGAACGGGGGCCAAAAGTGGCCCCTCATGGGCTCACTTCGATCGCCATGATTGGGGCATGATGGCTTGCTTCATTCGCCACAAGTTTATATCCCCCCTCTATGCCTATGTGGATGATAAAACTGGTAGCAGTCCGGCCTCCCTGCAGCGGTCATGTGGTTGTGATGTCAGAGGTCATTTCTCCAACTTGGAAATAGCAACAACCCAGTGTCATGGCACTTCAGCGACAATCTCCTGGGTCCTCCACCCTCCCCTCCAGGAGCAGGCTGGGCTGTGGGGGCAAAGTTAGTGACAGACTAGCAGCGCATAGGCCGTATCACAATGGAGAGAGGCTGCTTGTGTGCTGTGCAGTAGTTGCTCACTGACAGCCTGAGGCAGTGCACAGCCACAACAAACAGGAGGGGGCCAGCAGTGACTGTGAATATATTAGTGACACGGCCACATTGTAGCTGGCGGCTGTGTCACCCAGGAAGCCCCTCAGAAACTCCCAGAGCCACCAATGCCCCCACCAGAGCCGTAACTAGACTTTTTGGTGTCCTGTGCCAGAAAGAGCATTGGCTCCCCCCTCATTTTTCAAAGGGACATACTGCACCCAAAAAAGGGCCATGGCTTCATGGGAAAGGGCCAGGGAAGAGATAGCAGAGGCCAGAAGATGCTGGGGATGAAATAAGAGGAAGCTACAAGCAAGAATGATAATAAACAGAAATTTGACAGGCACAAACAGCGCCCCCTGACCTGTGGTGCCCTGTGCCAAGGCACCGGCCGCACTACCCTAGCTACAGCCTTGGCCCCCACCTCCAAGCACACCCCTAGATAAAATAAAAATACAATAAATTGGAGCCTTATTCTTAATAGGAGGCTCCCATATTTATTAATAGTAAGATATATTCAAATTTAGTTGCCTCATAAGTGTATGACCCTAAATGGGAGCCTCTGTCAATAGTCCCATGTAGGCAAGGCTATTGGAAAGTCCATCCCTGACAGCACCGCACCCTGGAGAGAATAGAATAACAAGCAGGGGAAAAAAGCAGCAGAAGCAAGTATAGAAGGAGAAGAGCCCAATTAAAGGTAATAGAAGAGACAAGAGAGAGAAAAGCAGAGAAAGAGTAACAAAGAAATCCATGTGACAATGTAAAGAGACATGTCAAGAGTACATATATGTAGAAGGACACACATTTTTAGTTTGGAGGGAGGCAACGACCCCGACCTCACAGCACTGAGGTCATAGGTTAGATTCCCACCACAGCCCCAACTGTATGGAGTTTGTATATTGGGGGTCATTCAGACCCGCTCGTGAGCGTCAGGACGCTCGCAAGCTGGTCAACGTTCCCCACTGCGCATGCGCACGACGGAGGGAGCTCCGTCGTGCGCATGCGCGAGACCCGGGGAGCGACGGGCTTTCCATCGCTCCGGGTCTCGCACCAAAGGGGGCGTGCTGTCGATTTGGATTGACAGCACGCCCCCTTTGGTGGGCGTGCCAGGGGCGTGGCTGCCAGACGGAGGCGTTCCCATGGGAACGCCTACCGTCTGAAGCCGGCCCCACCGACATCACTAGTGATGTCAGTGGGAGTGATTTTGGCTCTGATAGAGCCAAAATCACTCCAGGGCTTGTGGCAGGGAGACCCTACCGCAGGGTCTCCGTCGCAAGTCCGATGGTCGCGATGGTCAAGACCATCGCGACCATCTTTTTGGCCGCTCGCATATGCTGTGGGTGGTCACCCACAGCTATACGAGCGGCCAGGAGGCTGCTCCATTTTCATGGAGGAGGGCCCTGATTCAGAGCGAGCGCTCTGGTCAGAGCGTTCAGCTCTGAATCAGGCCCTTTGTTCCCATGCTTGCAATGGTTTCCTCCAACACTCCAAAACATACTGGTAGGTTAATTGGCTCCTGACAAAAAAGTAACCCTAGTGTGTGTGCGTGTTCATATGGTAGGGAATATAGGGCTCCATTTAACAACGAAGCATAACCCGTTTGGATTTAACAAACAGCGGTAATCTAAGATTACAGCTGTTTGTCACAGCATCGCTCTCGTATGCGCATTACACAAGACCAGAGGAGTAGCGTGGAACCATGGCATCCGGAGAAAGTGCAGCAAACAGTGGCAGTATCACGCTGGGTGTAGAGGTAACCAATTGGGGGAATAGAATGCTTCAGTGATCTGACATTAAGGCACTGCTTTAATTATATATAGCACCTAGGATCTGACTTGTATCTCCTTAGAATCATTGTTATTAGTCAATAGAGGAGATTGTATTATATATTCTGATCATTTAACTTAAATTGACAGAGTACATGTGCAAGAGTGAGATTCACCAGGGTGCACAGCTTATTACTGTAATTACTGCCCCAAGCAGCTTTCAGTGGAGTGGGAACACCTATGGGAAGCTCCCTTCTCAGCTATGCCCCTACGTTGCAAATATACATTGCACCTATTTTAATGTGAGTACTACTAACCGTGTCATGTTCTGTCTACCCACCAGTATTATTATTTCAGGTCTCCTAATATTTTTTAAAAGACCTTTCAAATAACACTGTGTGGTCATGCCTGGGAACACTTCCATTACTTTAATTAGCAAAGCAGTGACTTTTTTTTAAACTCATATTATAATTCAAGTTTAGTATTTTACCTCAGATGTGTAACTATTAGGTCCATTGAAGCACAATGAATGAATGAGAGAAGGAGGGAGGGGATCACAGAGGAGAGGGGAGCGGAATGTGCCGATCAGGGAGGGGAGATGACAGAGGCCAACATGAAAGGAGAGAGGAAGGGCAAGGAGCAGAGCAGAGAGGGCCAGTGACAGACCCAATAAGAAAGGAGAGGGGAGGGCCAAAGAGCCAATCACAGGGTAGACAGTGGAGGGAATTAAAGCGGTGAGAGGTGAATGTAATCAATCTGACAGGAAAGGGGAGGTAACAGAAGATGATCACAGAGGAGGGAGGGCCGGATTGGGATTGAAAACCAGCCCGGGAAATTTTTTGGAAGCAGCCCTACATGGGGGGGCGTGATCTATTTAGGAGGTGGAGTCTTTCTTCTTGAACTTTCTCTCCTGACTAGCCCCAACATTATTTAGTTGCAACTTTATTTAAAAATTGACCCAATTCCCCCAACTAGCCCTGTCATTATTTATCTCTCGTCACCTACATCTTTTGCATCACTTAATACGTAGCAGTGCAGTACTTCCGTTACAGACTGCTGGATAGAAACGGGAGAGTAGGGGAGATAGGTGCATGCAGGATTCATTTATAAATTAGCCATAGCTCATTTCAATAGTATCCAGTGTAGTCTTTTAAATAGTTTAGTGTTTCAGTGACCTGGAAAAACGTAAATTTATTTTTTCTGCTGGAGGGGGTCCATGTGCAGTTCTGACACGGGCCCCCTCCTCTCCGCCCAGCAGCGCACTGAGCTGTGCGCGGCCAGTGCCGGAGTTATAGACTCTGGGCACTAGAGTGGGTGCAGGTGGTGCGGTGCGGGGCCCCCCTGGACCCAGGGGCCTGTGTTCCCTGCACACCCTGCACCCATTATAGATACGCCTCTGGTTCATTTGCAGTCCTCCGATTGTGGCTTCTTCAAGCATATTCTCCATATCTGTGTGGTTTATTTCAACCCTCCTCATACACTGCAGTGTACAGAATAATAGACAATCCTGCACAGATCACCTGGGTGTCACTACATTGGTGAAGGCTGGGGATTTGGAGGTGGTTATGATTCAGAAGTTCCAAAGCGGTTTGAGGGTTCAAAGGCAGTGACTTCTGACTGCGATATAAGCCACAATGGACCAGTATGCAAAGGATGGCTAGCTTGGAGGGGAGAAAGGTTCAGTGTGGGAGGGAAGGGTCAGTATAATTATTACCAGTTAATTATACAGCTCAAACATATACTGCAGCACTTACAGAGAATATTTGGCCATTCACATCAGTCCCTGTCCCAGTGTAGCTTACACGCTATATTCCCTACCACATGCACATTAATAGTGGGAGGATACCGGAGTGCCCAAAGGAAACCCACGCACATACAGGGAGAACATACAAATTCCACACTGTTAGGGCCGTGGAGGGAATTGAACTCATTACCTCAGTAATGTGAGGCAGTAATGCTAAACATTAGATGAACTGTAATGCCCAGTTTGAGTAGCTTCTCATTTGTCAGGGTATGGGGGGGGGATTGGATTTCACTTTTAGTCCAGAGCTGCTGTGGACCCCTCACCACTCTCTTCCCCATCACCCCTAGAAGGCGATGTCCCGCAGAGCATCAGAGGAGTCCTGGGAGAGAAACATGACTGGCACACAATTGTGAAGCTAACTAGTTATCTTCTGTCTCTTCAGGTCAGGGGTATGCAGGGAGGGACACAGCCAATTTGCATAATACAGAGCAGAAATGGATTTAGACAACATGAGCCCTTAAGCATGATATCAGTTTGGTGCCCCACTCCCTCAACTGCATACAATTTTACACATACACACAGCCCCCATAGCCGTACACACACACTGCCCCATAGCTATACACACATACACTGTCCCCATAGCCACACACACTACCCCATAGACGCGTGCGCACACACACACACTGCCCCCATAGCCAGCCACACACAGGGCCCCCATAGCCGCACACACACACACTGCCCCATAGCCGCACACACACGGCCCCCATAGCCACACACATGCCCCCCATAGGCAGGCACATACAAACACTGCCCCATAGTCACGCACACACTTCCCCGTAGACATGCACACACACATGGCCCCCATAGCTACACATACGGCCCTCATAGCCCCACACATACACATACACCCCATAGCCGCACACACACACTGCCCCATAGCCGCGCACACACATGGTCCCCTTAGCCACACACATGCCACCCATAGGCACACACATACACATACTGCACCATAGCGCACACACACACAGCCCCATAGCCGCAGACACACACACGGCCCCCATATCCCCACACAGACACACACTGCCCCATAGTTGCACAGACACACACACATGGCCCCTATAGCCCCACACACGGCCCCCATAACACACTCCCCATAGCCTTCAAATGCTTACAGCAATACAACAAACAAGGCACAGTAACAGGAAAGTTACAAAGATCTAATTTTACCCTTCCCCTGAAGCGCTGCTATTAGCCACACACTGAGCTGTATACAGCACTGCTCTGTCAGTTCAATGCCCCAGCCCTGGCAGTGCCGGCCCCGGGGATGTTATCACCCTGTGCAGGTCCGGTCTGTAGGAGGGCGGCAGTGCGCTGCGCCCTGTGCAGCACTGCTGCCCCTTCCCTCCCCCTCCAGCTTAAATCTTCACTACCAGCGGCTGGGTGGAGGAAGGGGATCTTCTCCTGAGCCCTGGTAACACTGACTGCAGCCGGTTTCCTGAGCTCCTTACCTCTGTACACTACTATATTTGCAGTTGGAGCTTATTCTGTCCGTGCAGCCCGTGCTGTCCTCATCCAGGTGTCCCGGCCGGCATGACTCTCCCTGGACTACTCTGTGCTCTAGCCGAGCCGCTGCCGCAGTAAGCACCCGTCCCTACACTGGTAGAATGAATTTCTGCTCATGCGCAGAAGCTCCCAAAGCTGCCTGAGCGTAGCTGTGCTCCGATTACAGCAGCTATAGTAATATTAAATGGTCCGGTCCTGTGTAAGCTACTGAGAGGTGGTGGCCCAGCGGGCACTGTCCCGGTTTTCTGGCGATTTCCTTTGATAAACGAGGCCCATAGATTGTAAGCTCCACTGGGGCAGGGACCGATGTGAATGGCTAAATATTTTCTGTAAAGCACTGCGGAAAGTGTACGCGCTGGTAATAAATAAATCTAAAATTCTTCATCTACTTTAAAAAGTTTAAAGCACAATGGGAATGTAATCTTATATGTTAAACACATATTCATTGGTCATTTCTGTGCACACCTAATTTTGAGACTTGGTTTTCCTTAGAACAGTTTCTGCAGCAGCCTCAATACTATAGGGATTGGAGAATGGAGAATAAATAGCAATTTAGCGTTTCTTATGGTAATGTGGTCAGAAGACACGTCAATGCCTGAAAACAGTGTTATAAAATGAGCAGTGCTGTATGCGATTGCCTGTGAGCTGTAGAATGTCGTGTGATCGGCTTACCTACAATCACATGTCGCCCTCTTCAGCCATGAATGTGCATATGCTTTCAGACAACAAAGTGTTCTCCATCCAGACTGATGGAAAAGACAGTGATGGACTTTACCATATGTTGGTCCCTTTAAATCATGTACCAGATATCAAAATGTATTTTTATGGCAGTAATTCACACAAATTGCCTTTGTACAATCTGTGCATATTATGACTGGGTGCACAAACATGTTGTCAGTGTAACACTACCAGATACACACAGACCAGTAGAATAACAGAAGGTGGACAGTAAATGGACTAGGGATGCAGTCTGGAAGCCGACGGTCGAAATGCCGACCGCTGGCTTCCCAACTGTCAAATCCCGGCAAGGTACTAATGACAGGCGTCGAAATCCCGGTGCCTAACATTAGACCTACGCCGGGAGCCCGACGCCCGGCATACCGAACGAAGGTAAGCTGGGCGCTTGGCGCGGACAGCCGCGGGGGGGAGAGTTAAGTTTTAGGGCTCCCGGGGGGACTTAGGGTTAGGCACCCCCCGGGAGGGTTAGGTTTAGGCTAGGGGAAGGGGGGGTTAGGGTAAGGCACCCCCAGGGGGAGGTTAGGGTTAGGCACCCCCCCAGGAGACTTAGGTTTAGGATGCGGGGAAGGGGGGTTAGGATTAGGCACTAGGGGGGGAGGTTAGGGTTAGGCACCCTTAAGGGAGGGTTAGGGGAGGGGGTAGGGTTAAGGGTACTCACTAAAATCAGCTGTCGGGATCTTCACCCCTGCCGGGCTACCGATGTGGCCGGCAGTATTACATACTGATTCCAATGGACTGCAAAGCCCTCACCTTAGTCACTGACCACCTTTACAGAGCAAATGTGCACTTATGCCCCTAAATCAGAGGAAAGTCACAAACGAAGGACTTTGTTGTATTTTGTAAATCTATTTAATAAACAAGAAGCATTGTTGCCTGAGCAACAACTTAAACATTATGCAATGTATACATCCTCACTCTCCTTATCCCTAGATACATTCAGCAGAAAATACTTTCAGTACTCAACACCAAACTAATTTTCTGGATGTTTCAATCATAATAGATTTAAAATGAACCAATTTCCTGCAGTTATAATTCTACTCATGGAAGAAGCCCACAATGAATTTAGCGAAAACAGTCGTAGATATCACAGACAGGAGCAAACGCAGGATTTGTAGGGAGAGGGGGGGGTTTCCATATATGTACAATATACTGTATATATAATGTACATATAAGGTAACTCCTAACCCCCTACTATATTTTATATATATATATATATATATATATATATATATTGTGACACAGTTAGGTTAGGGGGTCCCTCTCCTGGGTAGAGGACTCCTTCCTTTCACACACAGCAGCTGGGAAACAGTACGCCAGACTGGATGCAAGTACAAGCTGGTCGGCGCCAGTCTTTATTGTACAATATCAGAAACAACATAAAGAAAACATAAACATAAATCCTAGCCCTGTCGGGGCACTAACTTCACAGGTAGTTCCCTCACTACCAGAACCTGGCAGGGCCTAATGCCCTCACCAGCAACAAAAGCACAGCACAACACTCACGGATAGGTTTTCAAGTGTCTCTGAGCAAACTCCCTGTCTGCTCTCCCAGGTGAGACAATCAGCCCTAAACACACTAGGCTTATATTGGCCACTCTCAGGTGGAAAACTAACAAGCCTGTTACCAGGCTGCGAGAACCAAAACCTGGAGTGGCCGTGGGTGGAGCCCTCCCTTTCCTCTCACCCACAACCCCCAGGTCCCAAACCGGCTTTTCAAAAAGCCGAAACTCAAGCCTGCTACACTGCAGACTTTCTCCTGGGGATTTTAAAACACATAAGACAGGAATCTGGGATAAATGTCCCTGTCACAGACCACTTTACCAGTGATCCTATCACATATCCCCCCCTTTGTTTCGACCTATGGGGCGGAACAACTGAAGCCCCCAAACAATGAACGCGTGACAACGCGTCTGCTTTAGACAACAGGCCCCCTGGCCTGTGTTCCACTGAAAATTTAAAAGTTTGTAACGCCAAGAACCATCTCGTAATTCTCGCATTACTGCCCTTATTTTCGGACATCCACTTCAAAGGGGCATGATCCGTGATCAATTTGAAGTTTCTTCCAACCAAGTAGTACCTGAGAGCCTCTAACGCCCACTTTATGGCCAACGCCTCCTTCTCCACTGTGGCATCGGGTAGGCATCGAATTTTGAAATACTGTTCAACTTTCGGAAGTCATTACAGAAACGCACACTCCCGTCGGGCTTTGGAATCAACCCAATGGGACTTGACCATTCACTATGTGATTCTTCAATAACCCCTAACTCTAGCATATTTTTAGTTTCTTTCGACACCGATTCTCTTTGTGCTACTGGCAACCTATAGGGCTTTAGATTTACTGGAGGGGCTCGGTCGGCCGACAGTACCGTTCTATCTTTCCAGGGCTTTAACAGATTTATATGGTATATCTGTTCCGGCTTTCTTTTCCCCGGCTGGTAAACTTTGTAATTGACCTGTCCCACTCTTTCTAAGATTTCAAAGGGCCCTTGCCATTTAGCCAAAAGTTTATTTTCCACAGTGGGAACCAACACTAACACTCTGTCCCCAGGAGCAAAGCTGCGTAATCGAGCATTGCGGTTGTATACCCTCTGCTGTGCCTGTTGAGCCTGTTCCAGGTGCTCTCTCACTATCGGCACCTCTATAATAGGCAATGGAACTAGTGGACTCTTAAAATGTGGTCTGGGAGCATGATACTGACACTCAGGGCAGGATAAATCCTGACACCTTGCCATGTGGGGATAGGACAAAGGACTATCAGGGTATACGGGTTTACCATCAACTACCTTTACATTCTCCCTGGCTTTTACCAAAGTAGGGTCATTCAACTGCTCCATGGCAAAGACCTCTCTTCTGACCTCTAAATCAGGCAGACGACCACCTGGCCCAACAACACTTCCCACCTCAATGGGAGGCACATCAGTTGGCGGGCCACCGTCACGCTCCGCATTCTCTAGTTCGCCAACCATAGTAGAAAAAGGGAATAACTCTGACTCAGAAGAAACTCCCTCCTCCACTACATCGACAACCTTCTCAAATGGACCGGGGTTGTTCACTTCTGGAACAAAACGACTTTCCCACAACTTCCAGAAGTGAGCAAAGTCTCTCCCCAATATTGCATCGTACATCAGACCAGGCACCAAACCCACAGAAACTATAGCCGAACCACATGGTGTCTCGATGTTCACCTCGGCAGTAACATAATATCGAGTATCCCCATGTATGCAGGTCACACCAACAGTTTTCCCTGTATGCCTCAAGGGGTTCAGTAGCTCAGCTTTTATAAGTGTCACCAAGCTACCAGAGTCTAACAGTGCCTCTGCTCGGTTGCCACCTACAGTGAGTACACACATGTGCTTATCAGTCTCAGCCTGCCGGTCAGCCGTACAGGCTGTCTGTGCAAAGAAAGACCCCCTGCGGTAGACATGAGCAGTATCACATTGCATAGGTTCAGTTGTAAGTGAACAATTAGCGGAAATATGGCCGAAGTCACCACACCGGAAACACTGAATCATATTAATGTCTAGTCGTTTACGGGGCAAGAACCTTCCTGGCCTGGCAGGCCTGTCTCCAGGTTCTACACCCTCAGTCTTAGGTACATTCCACCGCCCAGCACCCTTCTCCCCTGGAACAGTCTTACCAGTGTCTGTGGGAGTTCGCCGGTGCGCCATCGGGGCTCGGTGGGGCATACTCATCAGCTCCTCAGCCGCCACGTACCTTTCCACCAGCTCGACCAACTGGTCTGCGGACTTAGGGTCTGCATGGCTCACCCACTTGCGCAGAGTCACAGGTAATGATCGCAGGTACCGGTCCATCACGACCCTTTCCACGATCTGTGGTCCCGTCAGCGTCTCGGGCTGTAGCCATTTTGAGGACAGATGGACGAGGTCATGCATCTGTGAACGTGGAGGCTTGTCCCTATGGAACTCCCAGCGGTGGACCCGTTGGGCACGAACAAAGGTGGTGACTCCCAAGTGAGTTAGGATCTCCTGTTTTAGTTTTTTATAGTCCTTGGCATCAGCCAGGCATAAGTTGAAATATGCTTTTTGTGGCTCCCCAGACAAAAAAGGTGCCACCAGACTTGCCCACTGCTCCTTGGGCCAACTCTCCCTTTCGGCCGTTCTTTCAAATGCAGCAAGATAGGCCTCCACATCATCGCCCGTAGTCATCTTTTGGAGGAAGTGACTGGCTCGTACGGAGTGAGTGGGGGTGGGAGGACCAGTATTAACATCGCCTGGCATGGCCTGGCTGTTTTCCTCAATGGAGACCTGTTGAAGTCTGTTAGTCTCCTGCTGAGCTGCTGTAGCTTCCTGCTGAGCCCTGGTAGATTGCTGCTGAGCTGCTGTAGCTTGGAGCAAGGCCTTAATAATGTCCTCCACTTTGTCCTGGGGTGTAGGTTGGAAGCTGAACCTTGCCTCTCTGAGCATTGGCTGACGCCTCCTCTATGGGACTCCAAGGACACAGTGTTATTTCCACACTCACAAATTGGGTGTCTGTCCCTTTAATTTTTAAATGGAAAGTTTTCCTCTTGCTGCAACTTCAGTGTGTGTGGTTGCCCGCATTCTCCACCATATTGTGACACAGTTAGGTTAGGGGGTCCCTCTCCTGGGTAGAGGACTCCTTCCTTTCACACACAGCAGCTGGGAAACAGTACGCCAGACTGGATGCAAGTACAAGCTGGTCGGCGCCAGTCTTTATTGTACAATATCAGAAACAACATAAAGAAAACATAAACATAAATCCTAGCCCTGTCGGGGCACTAACTTCACAGGTAGTTCCCTCACTACCAGAACCTGGCAGGGCCTAATGCCCTCACCAGCAACAAAAGCACAGCACAACACTCACGGATAGGTTTTCAAGTGTCTCTGAGCAAACTCCCTGTCTGCTCTCCCAGGTGAGACAATCAGCCCTAAACACACTAGGCTTATATTGGCCACTCTCAGGTGGAAAACTAACAAGCCTGTTACCAGGCTGCGAGAACCAAAACCTGGAGTGGCCGTGGGTGGAGCCCTCCCTCTCC
Source organism: Taudactylus pleione (assembly GCA_031769625.1). Taxonomy (NCBI): domain Eukaryota; kingdom Metazoa; phylum Chordata; class Amphibia; order Anura; family Myobatrachidae; genus Taudactylus; species Taudactylus pleione. The sequence goes on from JAUIMM010001205.1 coordinate 838,316, forward strand.
TCTCACCCACAACCCCCAGGTCCCAAACCGGCTTTTCAAAAAGCCGAAACTCAAGCCTGCTACACTGCAGACTTTCTCCTGGGGATTTTAAAACACATAAGACAGGAATCTGGGATAAATGTCCCTGTCACAGACCACTTTACCAGTGATCCTATCACAATATACATACACATATATACATACACACATATACACACTGCTTAAAGTGGTGAAATAAAGAGAGGATGTGGCCTCAAAAGAAAGAGGCGTGGTCACACAATAGTATTCCCAATTCAAATTACGCCACACAGTAGCACAATCTTATCCACATTACACCGTACATAGGGCCTGATTCAGAGCCGCTCGCGAGCACACAGTACTCACAAGCGGCTCGATGTTTGGCCACTGCGCATGTGCCGCATCCAGTGTGCGCATGCGCAAGCCCTGCCGAGCGACTGAACTTCAGTTGCTACGGGGCTCTAAGGAATCTATATTAGAACCTCTATACACTCCTTCCTATACCCTCTAATATCCTGCCTATACCTTCTAAGGATGACGTTAATTTGCATACGCAGTCATACAGTAAATAAAGACTTCAGACCTGGAATCTGTGGTTCCAAAGCACAAGTATTATTCAAGTAAAAGTACAGTCAGTTACACGCTATTGATCCAGACACAATTCGGCGCAAAGGAATTATACAGACCCAAGTACAGTATACATACGCAGCGCTTCCGGACCAGATGTTAGGCATCAGCAAGAAACCCCTTCGTCAATCAGCATGCAGCAAGAAGACTAAGACCCAGTGTTGGAGCACACATATTTATACCTCCCAGAAATAGACAACACAATAGAGAAGTTTGTTGTTGATGCCATTGGTTCCCAAGGGGGATACATCTGTTACAGAGCATTTAACAGGCTGATTCAAATAGACACAACCCAGCCTCCAACAACTGAGGGTCTCTGGTTTCCCACCCCATGTAACATCCTAACAGTTGTTCATATTCTATACATTTTGTTGCTTGAAGTCTCTGCGGTCCATAAGTTGAGAATGCATGATGCGATCTCCACACCGATAATACCGGAATTCTGTTGAAAGAGTACGCATCAGTACAAAACCCAACACGGCTTACTTAGCATGTATAAAACCTTAGTTACCAAATAATCTTTATTTCACAGCATTTATACTAAATGAACGGACTTAAATCTTATCCCTTAAAGCTTATGGAACCTTGTATGTGGATATGTAATGTGTGAGTATGCGGGGTTTGATATAAAGACGCTAATTAACTTGGAGCAGATGTGTGCGCATAAAGCTAATGAACAGCGTTTTAATATAGGATCTTATGCATTTGCTAATATGCGATTAGTTACCAGCGCAATTGTGCGTATTAATGTGTGTATGAGAAATGGTGCACTTACATCTCATTTAAACTAAGTGAACACCTAGCAGTGTGAAATGCTGATCCTTATAGTTCCACACGCCCCCCTCTCTCAGCAGCCCCCACCCTTCCCAGGCTCAAAAGTAAAGTTCTTTGTTCTCCCAGACTCTTGTGTAAAATGCAAATTAGCACAGCTACAAGACCCAAAACCTAAGATAACACTCTTGGCTTTGAAGGTATTTTTATTGCAGGAAGCCTGCTAATGTAAGGTGTGTATTCGAGCAGGGCCACCTGGAGTGAGAGCAGACGTTGTATCCAGGAAGCTT